>ML677396.1:17891379-18373618 GCA_007922305.1 Dermatemys mawii | reverse complement strand
GGGCGGCTCGGGGGGAGGGGGAGGGGAAGGGGGGTGTTCTGAGGGGAGGGGTGGTCTGGGAGGGGGCGGCTCGGGGGGGAGGGGAAGGGGGGCGGTCGGAGGCACTGTGCCTACTGCTCCATAGCCGCGCCTGACACGTCCTGGAGCCGGTGGGGTGGGCGAGTGAAGGTGACACGGGGTGAGAAACAGCGGCTCGCCAGGGAGCTCTCCTCGCCCCGGGTGACCTGTTGGTCCTTCTGCCTTTATAGCCCGAGAGCCCAGCGCTGGCGGAGAGGGGCCCAGAGGCAGCACTGCAGACCGGCCAGCGGGACTCGCCCCCTTTGTTTTTCGTTTATGGGCCCAGCCCTCTTAGGTTTGTTCGTTTCAAATGTTTGTACAAAACGAAGCGGGGAAAATATTTTCCCATCGTGTCTTCTGCTGTGCTCGGCCAAATGTGCAGTTATTCCCGTCAGCCTGACCCATCTGGCCATCTACCCTGTAGACAGAGGCTGTGTGTAGCGCTTTCCTGTTCCCTTTGCTCAGGTTACAGTGGTTTGGGCACTAGCCTGCTAAACCCAGGGTTGTGAGTTCAATCCTTGAGGGGGTCATTTAGGGATATGGGACAAAAATGTGTTGGATGATTTAATTGGGGATTGGTCCTGCTTTGAGCAGGGGGTTGGATCACTAGATGATCTCCCGAGGTCTTTTCCAACTCTCTGATATTCTATGATTCATAGGGATGAATATTTAGAAAAATGCAGCTATCTTTTGACAGTGTGATGTGTTGTGCTATTAGTCAAATATGACAATATACCTTATCCCAAATGCTAGTTGATTACCTCTGTGTTTCTCTAGGAAAGATACAGGCCATATCTTCTGTGTAATTTTTCTCTACTCTGAAAAATAATCTCAGTAATCTTGTTTCATCACCTTTTAGCCTGACCCATCTGGCTGTCTACCCATTAATCCGCAAAATCCTACTTTCAAACGTTTGCAAATGCTACCAGGGGTTGTTAGAAAACTTAAAATCACTTTCTTCTTACAATATAGATTGTGCCCTTTTCTTAGAAATACAGACTTTTAGGTCCACCTCATCATCATATAATATAGTGTCAGTCACACACTCCCATATACCCCCAAACCCTCCCCCTTTCTCCCATCCCCCCAAAAAATTGGAAATAGGTTTCTCAGTTTTATAGCAGGCTGTTCAGGATCACAGTTTACACCAGTGAAGGGTTTGCTTTTATTCCACCAGCTCTGGGGAACTGTTGTGGAAGCTGTTAGTGAAGCCTGAACTCTGTTTACTGCATCAGGCAGTAATTCAGCTTGTGGTCTCTTGTGTTTGACACTGTGTGCTCTTACACCCATTTGGTATGAGGGTGTATGTAAATTACTGATACCCCAGATAGCTTTTTCAGGGGATATCCTCCCACTGCTGTTATTGGCTAATTTCTGGCCAACAGAAAGGTATTGATTGGGATGGAGAAATGGAGTAACTCAGGTCAATTGATGGATTTAAGGGCAATTGTGATTAGTACATATTGGCTTGGCAAATTTTATTTTTAACTTTGATAATATTGATTATTTTAAAGCATTTTTTAATATTTTTATCTATTTAAATGTTCACAGTTGTGGGAAACTACCAGAGGGTCAGACAATAATGGTTGAATGATAGAAGTTTTATGACCATTAAGACACAAATTATTAACCTCATGTACAAAATACATATCCTTAAATCAAACTAAGAAGGTCTCAAGCAGCGTTTTTCTTATTTTGCCTATCGATATGTTTTGATTATTATCTATGTAAATATTTTTTGCTGGTTTGTGTCTGTGTGGTGAAATCAATATTTAGCAGTAAAAATCTAATTCTTCCAAGCCTTGTTGAATCACTTCTGTTAATTGCCAGCATTATCAGTTTGCTTAATATACTACAACTGAGTTTCATTGAACTGAAAATGAGCTTTGTGAAATGTTAACTGCTCGCAAGTCCTGCGTAGGCAGATTAACTAAAACATCTTATTTGTCAAATATAATTATTTGCTCACTGGTACCATATAAATTATAAATATAATTACATTTTATAAAAATTGCCGATTTGCAACTGCATGGACTAATGCCAAAAGCATAGTTCCCCTCCTGCTACAGATCTTATCCTTATTGTGAAATTATCTGTGAAACTGACAGTTGTTAGTACACAAAGCACCATTGCTTAAAATATATAGCTTTCTTTTTCAACGTTCGCATTACATAAATTTGAGAAAAGAGATTTGCTGGAGGTTTGCTGAGATAGATTGTTTGATTCTGGAAAGAGACTAGGTGCCAACTTTGAGCCTACATAGAATTTTTCATGTTTAGTGGTAATCTCCTAGAGATAAGCTTCTAAAAGCAACCCTGAAAGAGATTTGTTGAGATACAACTGGATACTGCACACTGTCTCCTTTTCTTTGTAAGAGAGGGTGGGAGTAAGGAATAAGGATTAGAATTTAACTTTTAAAATTTTAATAAACTGTATTGTAACATTTCTGTTTTTTCTGAATTTTCACTGCAAGCTTTTAATTGCATAAGTGGCTTTGATATCTTATCAAAAGTGCATACAACTATTAATTTCATTGATCATGTTCCAATCATCATTTGCAGTTGCTAAAAGATTAGCAATTGAACACATAATACTAAAGTTGAAACTTAATAAATGTAAAATATCCAGTAGGAAATGTAATTGGTGCAGGTTTTAGGGTTGGGTATGTAGTGATCTTGAACCTTTGTTAATCAACAGAATTGTCCTCACTGAATAAATATTTTGAATGCCTCATACTTTATCTATTGAAGAAGAAACTTCCTAGTAAAGAGCTTTTTGTTTTGATTTTGGCTTAATAAACATATCTGAAATGATGAATATCAGTTCATTCACAAAGAGGTTGGCCAATGGCAGCTAGTCTTCTTGGTAACGATTTATAAACTGTTCTCATTTGAATAGACAGCCTTCATGTTTTTCTCCAGAGGAGTTTAGGGCTAATACTATACATTTGAGGTGATATTTGGTATTGTGTCTGTACTTGCATAAAGGAGAGATGCATTGTTGCTGACCTAGGCATCTCTTTTTAGACTACAATGACTACTTTAGATGATAAACTGCTTGGTGAGAAGCTCCAGTACTACTATAGCAGCAGCGAAGATGAAGACAGTGAGAGAGAAGATAAAGGCAGAGAGAGCACCATTCTTGAGACGATTGGTGGGGAGATGGAGCTGAGTAGCGATGGCACTGCAGTTAACACAGGTACTGGGACATAAAATATTTTATCCTGTGCATGCCTGTCCAGTACTGGGGGAGAAGAATCAGTACCGACACAACTGGGACATACCTAAATAGGACATTCAATAGCAGCAATTTTCATTAGGCACCAGCAACAGGTTAATGGTAAGGTGAAATTGATGAGGACTGCACATCATGGAACACACTTTTGTGCTGAGGCTTTTGCAGTTTTGTTTCACCATCAATTGATTTCCACCCCTACCCCGACTCCCAAGTCACTTGTATCACTATGAAAAGGAAACAGTTCCATGCTAACTGCTAGAAGATACCTCTAAACCTGGATTGAGGTAATGTGTCAAAACTCTGTACAGATATGAATCTTCACAACGTCCTTTTGAGATTAATAGGAAAGTAATATAGGTAGGTAAGCTTTATTCCCGTTATACAGATAAGAAAACAGACATAAAGAGAGCGAGTCACTTTTTTTTCAAGGACATAGCAGTCAACTGCAGAAATGGGGAGTTACTTGCTACCATTCCTATGCTTTATTATAGCATATTGAGCAATATACAATAAGCCTAAAACCTGGTCTGTCCTTTAACTGCTATTTGTAAAGGACTCTGAGATTCTGAATGGAAAGTGCAATAAGCAGAGATTGTTTCTGTCTAAGCAAAATGCCTGCATGTTTTCCCTTCAGGCCCAAAGGGTGTCATAAATGATTGGCGAAGATTCAAACAACTGGAGACGGAGCAGCGAGAGGAGCAGTGTAGAGAGATGGAACGACTTATAAAAAAGTTATCCATGACCTGCAGATCTCACTTGGATGAAGAGGAGGATAAACAGAAGCAGAAAGAACTTCAGGAAAAAATCAATGGAAAGGTAATGTGGAAGCACAGTGAAAGACTTATTTATTAATAAATTTTAGCAGTTGCCATTTTTCAACTGCTTTGCAAAAAATCATGACTCCTTGCATAGTAATTATTGCTTTTAACAAGTGGAAAAAGTGAGACAGAGCGCAATGATTACCAACCTCACAGGAGTAGTGTCAAGATTTAATGTTTGTGCTGTGCTTTGAAGATGTTATACACTTAAGTTTAAGTAATAAGTGACTGTCCCAAGACCAGTGACGGAGTCTGTATTAGACACTGTGTATTTTCCTTGCATGCATTCATCAAATTTATTTCCAAGTTTGTGAAACAGTTTTTAAAAAAAGGCAATGCAGCAACTCTTCCTGAAAAATAACTTCATCTTGTAAGTTAATGAGTGTTATGTAAGATGTCTGCTTTCGAGGAGGCCTAATTGGTAAATGAATGTTAAGAGATCAGCTTAGTCTTCAAACTGATAGGAAAGCATTAGACATCAAAGACAGAAAGTGGCAGAAGTGGTAAATTATTTGAAAACTAAGTGGGATGTTTTGGTCAATCGACTTGTATTAGCAGTTCCTATGAATCTAATCGAAGAGGTTGCTAAAGTTGATACGTGCTGCTATTGACAATAAACCAGTATTATGTTCATGAGTTGTTAGTTGCATTTGGTCACTCATGCCCAGCATTTTAAAATCATAAAGTGATAATGGGGAGAAATTGCTTGAATTTTAGGTATCTTTGTTTTTAATTTACTTGAACTTCACGTTTGCCAAGAGTGTCTCTCTCTGCCTGAACTAATCATTGTTTTTTGCTGATCTTTTTTCTGTGCACCCCTCCTGACTGCAACAGCACTTAACTAGCAAACCCTACACCAAGAGCATGATGGCTATTTCTTAATGAAGCAAGATGTTGAAAGATAACCATAAACCCAATTTTTTTTCCAATTCCAGAGAAAACATGGGAACATTTATTTTTTCTAAGTAAATAAATCTGGTATGGAAATAAATGTTAAGTTTCTAATAGATATTTACTCTTTTTACTTAGAAAAAAGATGAAAAAACAAACTAGGAATCTGACAGTATCCACTCAAATTAGAAATAATGCCCGAGCTGCCCATCTCAGAGCAGTAATGGCAGCTTACTTAGAGCTTGTGGACATAGATAATTTGAATAAAATAAGACCACATTATAGTCACTCGCTCTCAATCTAGCCTATAGAGGCTAGAAGTCCCAATGTAGTAAGCTCCATCTAGATCAGATGTGCTTTCCTGATGCATTAAAATGGAGTCTTATGGTGGGAACTCTAGCCTCCATGGTCTGTACCTGAGTATTAAAGATGAGGAATGATGCAGGTTAAATTCTGTCCATCCATGATTTAAATACTAAGTGCATGTAACATTTATGGAGTTCTAGATTTCTCTCTGTGGTGTATTTATAACATTTCTTTGCACATGTTATAGATGACTTTACAAGAATATAACATGATTCATGATGACAAAGATGATGAAGAGTTTTTACAGCAATACAGGAAGCAGCGAATGGAGGAGATGAGGCAGCAGCTACATAGTGGGCAGCAGTTTAAGCAGGTTTTTGAGATCAGCAGTGGGGAAGGGTTTTTGGACACAGTTGATAAAGAACACAAGAACACGCTGATCATGATCCACATCTATGAAGATGACATCCCTGGCTCTGAATCTGTGAATGGCTGCATGATCTGTCTTGCTGCTGAGTACCCAACTGTCAAATTTTGTCGAGTAAAGAGTTCCCTGATTGGCGCCAGCACTCGCTTTACGAATAACGCTCTACCTGCTTTGCTCATCTATAAGGGAGGGGAGCTAATTGGCAACTTCGTCCGAATCACCGACCAGCTTGGAGAAGATTTTTTTGCCGTGGACCTGGAGGCTTTTTTACAGGAGTGTGGTCTGCTCCCAGAGAAGGATCTGCTGCTGCTGACTTCCATATGTAACCCGTCTGCATGTTTTAGTGAAGACAGTGATTTGGAGATAGACTGAAAAAAGTGAACGAAGGGTTCAATAAGCTGGGGTTGCCCTGTGCGGTCTCTCATTGCTATAGATTGTTCATTTGTTCTTTTCTGTATTTTTGTATATTTTTTCCCCTCTTTCCCATGCACTTTGGCTTTTAGCCCATTAGTACTTTAAGAGCCTTTATTATATGGAATGTAAAGCATTCTTAACATTTTGTTAAATTACTTCAATAAAATGGAAACTAAAACTGTCTTGTACCTAGTAGAGTGTTTTTGAAGTGTATAAATGTGAAGCAAATCTTAAATTGATTGCCAGTGGTTATTCAGCAGCTCCTGTTACATAGTCAGTCCTGTTCTGCATATAACCTCATCCTTTGTATTATATAGACAGTTAATTGGTGTTGGTAGAAAGCCCTGGCTTGGTGGCCTGGGAACTGAAGTCTTCTGTTCAGGGAAGAGATGTGGCACAGGAAGGGTCATCTGAACCCTGACGTGGGGAGGATCTAATCCCTGTTTTTCATTCAATCAGGCTTTTGCTTGGTTGCTCAGAGAGTCGGCAGAGCCACCAATGGAGAAGGTGATTATTCTTTTTTTAAGTGGACACCTACATAAAAGAATAGGATTGAGACCATGAGCTTCTAAGACAGTCCATTACAAGAACAGCTTTAATCATTGCTAACCTGAAGCTGGATTCACACCAGTGAATCAAAAGTGAAAGGCCCCATATTCCATTCTCTATCTCTTACATGTTCCACTCTTCAAAAGTCTTGTAGTTTTGACAATGTAGGGTATTTCCCCCTCTCCATTACTAACTAGCACAATTCATCCCTCCATCCTAAAAATTATTCTTTAGTGGGACAGGGGTCTTCATTATTTAACCCTATATTGGATCTAAATGTGAGAATCTTTCTTCATTCAAAACTCTCTAAATCATATTCCCTCAAGCCTTTTAAAGTATTGACCCAGGGGTGTGCTGATGGTTACTAACAGAGGGAGGCAAGTGATTATAGCTGACAAAATATAGGGTGAAGAGAATTTTGCCATTAACTTTGATTAATCCAGGATTTCACTCACCATCTGTAAAATTCCCTCAGAAATTTGTTTAATCAGTACTAAATTCTGTTCCCTGCCCAGTTTATTCATATTAAACCTTTCAGCTAAAGGGTGCAAGGTGTGTTGGAATATTATGGTTGAGAACTATCCCTGAATTTAAAGGACATACACATAAACAGACAACGTGGGGGAGGCAATATCTTTTGTTGGACCAACTTCTGTTGGTGAAAGAGACAAGCTTTCACAGAACTCTCAGTACCTTTCCGAGCCCTGAAGAGGAGTTCTGTGTAAGCCAGAAACTTGTCCTCTTTCACCAACAGAAGCTGGTCCAACAAAAGATACCTCACATGTCCTCTCTCTCTCTCTCATATCCTGGGACCAAAATGGCTACAACAACGCTGCAAACATAAACACAAAGAGGCTGGAAAGGAATCTTCTGCATCTGGATCTCTTAGTGTCCCAGTAGATGATGTCTCAGACTTGGGAGAAATAGAGAAGCCATTTTTGCGGCTTCCTCATTTTCTGCAAAGCACTGATTCATGCTGCCCATGTGGTGGCTAGTGAGGCCTAGGCTAAAATTTCACACTATCCCCTGTTGGCTTCTTTAGCACTTGGACTCAGCTGACCTCGGTTGTCTTTATGATCTTAGTTCTTAGTGGATCAGTTCTGATTGCTCACAATTTCTTAATACAAATCACGTAAATTAAAATAGCCATGGCAGTAAAAGGAAGCAATGTCAGAACATTCTGTTACAAGGGCTTAGGATATAGAGACCACAGCAACTCGACTGTACATGAAGACTACAGGAAATGAGGAATCTTTGATGTGCATTATTTATCGAGCGTGATGTATGAAAGGAAGGCTTGGTCTCTGCCCCACAAAACTTACAATAGAACTTCACAAACAACCACATTCTGTGCTGCATTTATACCCAATTGAACCTAGGTGTGCAGGGGCCACACGTGGCAGAAGTTAGGGCCGAATTTGGCCTTACATATGACAGAACAGCTACGTTGTGTAAAATCTTCTTTAAACCAATAAATAAACTGACTCACTTCATACAAATATTAATGTGGACACTTTCCTACCAATTGGAAATGTGTTGGCTAATTTCTACACTGAAAGTTCAGGTAAAACAAAAGCTACCTTATATCAGTCGTTTCGTTTTTACTCTTGTAGCAGCTGTTGGGAGCCTCATCTTTGTACTCAACATCATTAGAATGCAATAACACAGAAAAAAATATGTGGGGGGGACAAAAAGCCCTCCATGCAGGCTTCACAATCATTTTTTCCATCTTTTGTTAAAAATTACAAAAGGCTTTTAAAAAAACATCCCTGCGGCTGCCTCAGTTGCCCAGCAACGTGGGCCTGAACGTTCCCATCGTCCCTAAAAAATACAGATCAGGTCCCACTTCATATTACAGACGAGAAACCTCCAGAACTGGCTGGCTCCGTTTGTTCATTAGTGATCATTATTGTTACTGAATGCTGCTGCTTTATGTTATGGGAACTGGTTTCCTCCTGCAGCAGCTTTTGGCTCTTGAGTTTCTTTTAAAATGTGTGTTGTTATGGTTTAATTTTTCCTGATGATCTTTTTGTGTTTTGTCTGTGCTGTGCTGAGCGTGCTGTATAAATTAGATCGCAGTGTTATGATTTACAGAAAGCTATTCCCTCTCTCTCTTTCTCCCCTACGGCCTTTGTGGCTGGATTCATGGTAGTAAGGCAGTCTGGCTTGACTAGTGTAGGGATACAAAGAATAGTACCAATGCATTTAAAAGTCTTTAAAATATTTCTAAAACAGTCTGTAAAATGTCATGTAAACCAATTCATTAAAAAAAATACATGATGCAGAGTGATGCAAACGTTTTATGGGCATTATTTCAGCATGTCTGCATTAATCACAAGTAATATAGCCAACCCAAATGGGTTATATAGGAGTGTGTACTTTCTTTATATACATAATGTTATAATTATTGAGTTAAATATATCCCTTATGTCATACATCTTTTTATTACAGCACTCTGCCATTTCCTAATTCATTCAGTCCCTGTCTTCTTTTTGATCTATGGTTACCATTTGATGGAAAAAGATTAATTTGTAATGACATCCTATAATTTGGATTATAAACACTTGACCTAGTGTAGTATATTTTAAGGTGGCTTGATCTGTACCATGTGTCTGTGCAGTGACACTCACCCCTCACCAGTGCCTTTATATATTTCTGTTATAGGAGTAATACGCTTGTGGACGTAAGAAGATTTAATATTTCTAATTCAGTTATGTTTAAAAGTGTTATAAACAAAAAGAAATGCAATTAAAATATGAACTTGCTTGAATTGCAGCTAACTTATGGAAAATTAATCAGCACAAAAGAGGCATTTAAGAGCTCCAAGCTGAGAATTTTCTCTATCTCAGAAATGCAAGCAGAGAACATGAACATTATGTGACATGAAACCATTGAGCATTAGTATCAGCATTTTTAAGAAAAAAATCAAAGTGACTATAATTTATATTCAGGCTGATCTATTATGAAGTCTGCAATGCAGACAGCATGCACATTAGCATCATAATAAAACCCAGCTTCGCAGAGGGGATTGGCACTATTTGAATATCTTTGAAATTTTGCACATTCAGAAAGTGCTGTCTTCCTTATCACAGTGAAATTGTAATAGGATCAAAACAATCTCCTGCTTCCCCAGATGACCTCTGTTGTTCATTTTCAGTCCTCAAGTTTGTGCTAGGTGTTTTATGGTGCCAATAGAAAGACAAGGACCCAGCCTTGAAGAGCTTATGATCTGATGTATCATAATATGAAGAATGTACATAGTAGGGTGCGGATGGGGTGAGAGAGGATGAATGTTATGCCACAGTGTCTCTGCTCTCTGAAAGTCAGCCCAATGCAAACAGAGGAATGAAGGAGCTGAAGGGTCTGGCTTACTGCTGACACCATTAGAAAAGCTTTAGGAGAGATTCTGTAGTAGCAGTTCTGCTTTGTTGGTTTGTATGGTTTGTAACCTGTCCTTTAAATCAGCTTCTGTACCCAATGACTGGAAGATAGCTAATGTAATGCCAATATTTAAAAAGGGCTCTAGAGGTGATCCCGGCAATGAGACTGGTAAGTCTAACATCAGTACTGGGCAAAATAGTTGGAACAATAGTAAAGAATAAAATTGTCAGACACATAGAAGAACATTAATTTTGGGGCAAAAGTCAACATGGTTTCTGTAAAGGGAAATCATGTCTTACTAATAGAGTTCTTTGAAGGGGTCAACAAACCTGTGGACAAGGGGGATCCAGTGGACATAGTGTATTTAGATTTACAGAAAGCCTTTGACAAGGTCCCTCACCAAAGGCTCTTGTGTAAATTAAGTTGTCATGGGATAAGAGAGAAGATCCTTTAAAGGTTTGAGAACTGGTTAAAAGGGAACAAAAGGTAGGAATAAATGGTAATTTTTCAGAATGGAGAGGAGTAACTAGTGGTGTTCCCCAAGGGTCAGTCCTCAGACCAATCCTATTCAACTTGCTCATAAATGATCTGGAGAAAGGAGTAAACAGTGAGATGGAAAAGTTTGAAGATGACACTAAACTGCTCAAGATAAGACCAAAGCACTGTGAAGATCTCACAAAACTAAATGACTGGGCAACAAACTGGCAAATGAAATTTAATGTGGATAAATGTAAACTAATGCACATTGGGAAAAAATAACCCCAATTATACATACAATACGATGGGGGCTAATTTAGCTACAACTAATCAGGAAAAAGATCTTGGTGTCATCATGGATAGTTCTCTGAAGACATCCACGCAGTGTGCAGCGGCAGTCAGAAAAGCAAACAGGATTTTAGGAATCATTAAAAAAGGGATATAGAATAAGACGGAGAATATCTTATTTCCCTTATATAAATCCGTGGTGCGCCCACATCTTGAATATTGCGTACAGATGTGGTCTCATCTCGAAAAAGATATACTGACATTAAAAAAGGTTCAGAGAAGGGCAACTAACATGATTAGAGGTTTGGAAAAGATCCTACATAAGGAGAGATTAAAGAGGCTAGGACTTTTCAGATTGAAAAAGAGGAGACTAAGGGGGGATATAATAGAGGTATACAAAATCGAGTGGTGTGGAGAAAGTGAATAAGGAAAAGTTATGTACTTGTCCCCATAATATAAGAACTAGGGGCCAACAAATGAAATTAATGGACAGGAGGTTTATAGCAAATAAAAGGACGTTCTTCACATGGTGCATAGTCAACCTGTGGAACTCCTTGCCTGAGGAGGCTATGAATGCTAGGACTATAACAGAGTTTAAAAGAGGGATGGACAAATTCATGGAGGTTGTCCATTAATGGCTATTAGCCACTGTGGGTAAGGAATCGTGTTCCTAGTCTCCCTTTGTCAGAGGGAGAGATGGATGGCAGGAGAGAGATTACTCGATCATTACCTGTTAGGTTCACTCTCTCTGGGGCACCTGGCATTGGACGCTGTCGGTAGACAGGATACTGGGCTGGATGGACCTTTGGTCTGACCCAGTACGGCCATTCTTATGTTGTTAGTGCTGAATTGAGCTGGATTTTCCAAATTGGCCACCTAGCAAATGAACATGTTAACTAACTTGTTAAAATATTAGTGTTCGGGCAATTTGTGTTTTAACATGTTAGTAAGAGGGGACCAGCTAACGCATCTCAAAACCAAACATCGCTTTGTCTACCTTATATTTTACCCTGTGTTAATGTGTTAGCTAATCTGTTACAGTGCATCTCTTTCCAGGGTAGATCTGGCCATAAACTGCATATGCAAAATTGGTGCAGGCAAGCACACACAAGAACAAAATCTGCATTGCATGCACAAAAGAGCACTCCTGCGTAAAGCTGACTAGTGAATGACCATTCCATTTCACAGCTTTTCAGGTTTCAAAATTTTTCATTCCACACTGGAATGCAAATTGGATTGTGATGAAATGTCTGTTTTCAGGTCTAAACCATCAGGTTTTCAATTTGGGTCTTTCTCTCCAGATAGTTCATCCCGGCACTCAGGGACCTTACAGTCGGCCGAAATTGACACATTTCCGCAAAATGTTTGGTTTTGATAAAACAGCAAATTTTTTTTATAAAAATTTTTTTTGAAAATGTTCTGACCAGCTGTATTTATGTGCACAATTACCTGCCTTGTATGTACTAATGCTTCTTTTCAGAAACCTCATTGAACCATTGTGAGATTCAGTGTTTGTGAAGGGCTCTGAGAGAACAGATGCTAAAGAAGTGCAAATTAATAGTTGCAATTGTTAAATGCCGGAGGGTTCCCAGATGCACCTTGTTCCCAGCACCAGGACTTTGTGCCCCTGAAAGTGTACATTAGTTGGAGTGAGGAAAGAGTTAATCTTCCAGCCCAGTCTCCCCCGTAGTTAAGCAACAGCTCACTGTGCATCTCCTGGAGGGTTTTCTGCTTGCTGGGTAAGCAGTGTAGACTCAGGCTGATGATGCAACTATCCAGCAGCCCGTAGCCCACCCATCTTCCTCCTGCAGATTGATCCAGCAGCTCAGCAACATGGATCCCAGGCTGCGAACAGCACGAGAGAGCACACACAGGCCGCATGGGCTGTGACATGGGACAGGTATCAGCCCCCAGCTTTGCATCCCTGAGCCTTTTCACAACTGCCTTTGCTTCCCCACCCATGCAGTGGAAGGACCAGGGATTCTGCTGCTTCTCAAAAGGGTTCCAAACCAAAGTTTATCTCCTGTGGTGTGTCTTTGTGGAAAGTCAGTGGTTTTGCTAATGTCTGTAAAGTGTGGTAGAAGTGTGTTTATTATTATTGTTTGGGGGAGCTTTGATCATTCTAATAAAAGGATTAAGACTCTTACACCAATCTTTTGCAAAGCAATTAACTATTATATTAGAAGTGGAGGATCTTATTTTGAATGAGAACAGAATTTTTCACCTCTACAAACTTGCCAGCATCTGAAAGCTGCAAACAAAGACAGACTTCAACTCCACTGAGACAATGCAAGTGCAAGAGCTTTTACAATGAAGAGCTGGAAAAGGTGGGAATTGTCCTTGCAAAACAGAGGTGACAGTAGTTGGCGTGTAATGGCTTAATATGTTTTGAAGTCTCTATGCTGCTTTGTTTCTCTGAAATGCAAGAGTAAGGAGATGCAGTAGAGTGTGTAGTCAGTCTTAAGGCATGGTGCATGGTGTGTGCTTCTTCCCTAGTGAGGTGCTAGCTGCTGATAGGAAACAGCTATACGAATGTGAAATTAAGAACTTCATTGCTTTTCTGAGTCCCTGTGATCACAGCCTACTGCTCCCCTTCCCTGTGTTGTGCTTGCTGCTGCTCTGTCCCAGAACCAAATGACAGAATAAACATTCAGCTACAGATCATGTGTATCTGGCTTCTCTAGTAGGTGCATGTAGTACCGGAAGATCTCTGCTCAGGTTAGTCCTGTATCTACCTGTATCTACCCACCTGCATTTAACAATTGCAACTACCTGTGAGAAATGCTCGGGGAGGTCCCAATTTGAATGTATTTGATGCAGACATATGTTTTGAATTCTGCGGGTTTTGTCGTTGCTGGAGATGAATTTTCAGACAGCAGGTGGCCAGGTGTGTGGAAAAGATCTTTTAGATTATTGAGCTCACCCCTGTGAATCAGAGTCAGTTGATAAGAATTGTCAGATACTGAACCCAATCTCGGCCAGTTGCTGAGACGAATTTGTGTTAGTGTTGCTTAAGAAAAGGTTAATTAAGGGACAGAGGGTCCAGAATGGTTTGTGTGCGCTTCCTGCTCCTAGGTGGTCTCCTGTGGAGCAATCTGGCTAGTTTCACATTCCCATTGCTTTAACCCCATTGCATTAACCTCATTCTGTTGTGTTTTCACCTCGCACTCATCCCGGTACATGTGGTGTTTGTCTGTCTCCATCTCCCTCTTCCAGTTTCACTTCCCTTTTAGAGTGTTTAGCTTTTCTTTTTCAAAGTGACGCCAAACAAATGAATGGTCCTAGAAGGCTGATTTCCTGATGATTCATTTGAAAGACGCATTCAGAGGAGTAACATGACAGAGAAATAACATGAATGCCCCTTCCCCAGGACTGCCCCGCTTCTGCCATGTGTACTAGTAGGAAATCCTTATGCCATTCTGAATGGTCAGATATCTCTCCTTTCTTCCAGGTAATAAAGCTACTCCCTCATTCTGGTTTGTGGCTTGTGTTGGCCCCAGCTCTGTCTGTTTTGTTTCATGCATATTTCAGCTCATGAAGGCGCTGGCATTAAACCCAACCCCATCCCCATCACCACTGTGCACCTGATCTTTCATCTTTGGGAAAAGGAGATTACGGGACTTCGAGAGAAGCAAACGGCAGGTTTACCCATTGGAAACACTTTCTTTGAGAAAGCAAAATAAACCAGGTGAGAGCAGCCAGAATGTATAACCTTTTCCGAAGGCTTAGTTCTGAACTGAGTTACACCAGGGTAAACCTGGAATAACGTGGTTAATGTTAGTAGTTACTGTACTCTGGGTTTACTGTAGTCGTGCAAAGTGGACTATAGAATCCAAACACACAACAAAGCCCAAAATGTCAGTTCAGTGAAAGGAAGACAGTGAGATCACTGAATGATCCTAAGAAGGTTTAATTCAGACGTCTAAATGTCACCACACCCTGTCCAGGCATTAGGAACAAGACTGAAAAAGAAAGGATTAAAGTATTGTTAGGCCTTCTGTGTAAGTTTTGCTGGGGGAGGAGGTGGAAATTGGGAGAAGAGTTTATAAAAACCTGATATGGATCAAATGGGTTATTTTCTATTGGTTTGACTTTTCTTTTTAAACACTGAATTCAGATTTTTGTTTATCTTCCAATGATTTGCTGGAAATCCAAGCAAAAGGCCCTGATCTGGAGCCTGGGAACAGGCACATGAAACTCCCTAGAACTAGAGTCAAACTCGCCAGACTAAGGTGACTGAAGTGCAAAAATTTAAACTTCACCAAAGCAAAAAGAACATTAGATTTCCAAACCCCATTTTGTTTTACTGATCTTCAGTCACGTGTTGTCAGTAACACAGGAATGGCCTCAAAGCTAAAGCTAGTTAATTATTTCCAGTTTCACCTGTAGCACAGAGGGCCATTGTCAGAGATGAGCGAGGGTCAGACAGCTGAGCGGAGGGGTTGTCTCCGGGCTGGCCTCTGTGAGGCCCTGTGTGGAAGGTCAGTTTTGGGGGCTATCAGGAAGGACAATGCCTCTTTGGATCCAGTGGGCCGTGTGCCCCATGCAAGCAGCATGGAGTGTCTGTGACAGCTATTCTAGCCTCACCCCTGGGCGGGGAGGTGGCCCTTGGTTGGCTCAGCCTCTCTGCGCCTCACCCACCTAGATCCCAAGTGCCCTAGGCTGGCGCAGGGGGAACTGAATGCAAGGCTCAGCGTGTTTCTTGGAGCACGTTCGGCATGGACTGAAAGGCTAGCTCGGGGAGCAGAGTGCGGTATATCCATCCGGGGAGCGCGGCACTGCATGCGTTGTGAGACTTGTATGTTCCTGTCTCAGCTACTTGTTCAAGGCACTTGAGGGAGGTTCTGGGGGTGGCTGTGAGTGTTATGGGGTCACACACAGAACACTTTCTGTCATGCTAAATTGTAGCTAAGCGTGTGCAGCTTTCAACTGGGAATAAATAGCAAATTTCAGCCTTTTGCAAAGGCGCTAACTCCAGCCTCCTGTGCAGCAAAGGCTGTGCTCTGGGGGGCTATGAGAGAGACAGTCTGTGGAGTTGTGTACCCGGGGGGGGGTTTCTGTGGCCCTGTAGACAAATCCCTTTGTAAACCCTGCGATACAGCAGAGCCAGGGAGCAGTGGGAGAGTGGTCCTGTTGAAAATTCCAGGGGAAGTGGGCAGGTGTAAGCTAAAGGGCCCTCTCCCAGCCTTTGGGGAGTTTCCACTGAGCCCGGGAACTCAACTGATTACAGGGGACAGCACCGAGTGGAGAACCCCAAACAGCACCCGCTGTTCCTTGTGGGTTCCAAGGGATCCACCAGACGCCACCCAGAGGGACTCTGCCCGGATGCGTGAATGGAGGGAGGACCGGAAATTGGCCCCACAGTTGCAAAGAGCCCCCTCAGCCAATGTCCTCTCCCTGGTGTTATAAATGGTCACTTTGGCCATCGCCAGGAGGAGGTTGACAAGAAGGTCCTATGACTTTGTGGGGCCATGGATAGGGTCCTTTTGAGCACTAGGACATGGGTGGGCACTAGCTCGCCAACTGCTAAAAGCCCCTCCCTCAGCCTAGGGAGAAGCTCCTGAACCCAGAACCCAACCAAGTTCGGGGAATAACAGAGGCAATAACGGGAACAGGTGTAGGGGGGTCAAAAGGCCAAAACTAGAGAACCCGAAGGGGACACCAAGCAGAGAACCCTGGACAGCGCACACTGCTCCTCGAAGGCATCAAGAGAGCCACTGGGCACTGCTGACATGTTAATTGGAGCACCTGTAGTCAATTAAGGCCCTGTCAGGAACCTAATAAAAGAAAAAATCCTGCTTCAGGCAGACAGGGGAGCGAGGAAGGAGATAGGACTGGAGTTTGGAGGTGTGTTGCTGAGAATTGAAAAACCAGAGTACTGGAGGAAGGGAGACCCTGCCCCAGCAGATCAGGGAGACTTCCTCCCCCAGCGTCGAGGACCAAGGGTAACTCTACCCAAGGGGGAAGAGGGTAAGAAACCCTCAGGGGTTGAGAGGGGATGGGGCTCAGAGTGAGGAGCAAACTCAGACTCCTTCCCCTTCCTCTGCCAGCCACCTTCCCAGGACCCGCCATACCAGCATCGGCCATTTTGTCACAACCCACATTAATCAATGAAGGTGGATTCCTGATGGCAGTGACAATACTGTCAGGGCCCCAGCTTGTGGGATACATGCACCATCTAGAGCCGAGCTGAGGGACAGGCTCACCCCCCAGGAAAACGAGAAGTCATGGACTGCAGCTAATAGGAGCACTTGGCCCTTCCTGTGTTCAAAGGACTCTACAGACTCCACTAATGAATCTGCGCAGCCCCGGTGAGGTGTGAGGACTCTGGTCTGGTCTTAGATTGTAAGGTCATTGTGGCAGGGCCCTCTTTTTGTTACAAGTGTGTGCTTGGGGCAGGAGTCTCTAGGTGCGAATGCTGAACCAATAATGCATTACAGTAAATAGTGCCCAAACGATGCAGCTGGACAAACAGAGGGAGCGAGGTTATGTGACTTGCCAAAGGCCAACAGTGAATCAGTGGCACAGCTGAGATTAGATCTTGGGGACCTAGATTTCAACGCTGGTCATTACACTGTGCTGCCCCCACCAATGAGAAGTGTTTTCTGGCTGGGACAAAGAGTGAATCTAGGCAAATATCTGTAATGTGCTTGTGTGACTCAGAACTATTGGTGACCTATGACAAGCCCTGGAAGGGTGCCCGTCAGCGTGGCATCTGGGCACACCACAAGAAAGTCACTTCTGCAAAGGGTAAGCAGGCTAAGGCTGGGATTAGGTGATAGAAAAGAGGAGGACTAGGGTGGGAGCTTGTCTTGCTGCTGTGCTCACATCCAGTATTTCCGTGTCTCTTAGGCACCCGTCAGCCTCGAGCAGGGAGCTGGAAGTGGGCAGGTGTAAGGAGCCATGGGGACTGTGGCACTCTATGTGCTTGTTTCTAGTGTGATACAGAACTGCTACTTGAGGAGCAGCCAGTGCAGTGCGGAACTGGGTAAGTGTGATGAGGAAGCCCCTCTCCCTGGGCTGGGCGTCTGTCACTCAGCTGCGCTGCAGCGTTTGGCAGTGCCACCGCCATGATAAAGTCCCTGGAGTTGTTCTGATGGGTCCAGGAAGACAGATGCATCCCCAGGAATCACTGTGGTGTCCTAAAGCATCCAAAGCCCCAGGGCTCTATGAGCTCCGTCAGCTGGGACGCAGCATTCTGAATGCCCAAGGGCAGCAGACATTGGCCGCAAGGAGGCCCTTTTGATCCAGCTAGATTCTGGAGGCTAGTCCTATAGGAACCATGCTGGCTAGTGGCACTTGGTCTGTTCTGATCCAGCCCACTAGCCCAAACCCAAGCTGCTGCTCTGAATGGCCTGGGTTGTCTCAGATCCGTCCTTTTGCTTTGGGTGCCGTTCTGCTGCATCTCTGTCTGGAAGGCTGAGAGCTGCCGCTGGACTGTCCATTCTGTCCTTTGCAGCATTTACCTCCTGCCCAGGGGAGATTGTAGCTCAGCTGAACCAGCCACTGACTCTTTCTTCTGCTGCTTATGATGCAGCTCCTCAGATTCCTGCTGCACGAGGTTCAGGGGCATTGCTGACTGTAGCTCTCAGCCATGTTCCTGGGCCGAGGGGGGCTCCCTTTCTTTCTCTGTGTGGCTGAGAAGGCAGCAGGGAGGGACGACAGGACAGTGACACTGACCATGAATGGTGAGAGAGAGAGAGCACAACTTCCCGCGGTCTGTTGGAGTAACATACGAGTCTGCTAGCAGCCATTGCTAACCAGGCCTGTCTGTCTGCCCACCCCCCCCCCCACACCCCACTTTCCTGAAGAAGACAGACGGGTTTTCTGTCTAATGAGCTCAAGAGCGTCCTGAACTCCTACTTGTGCTTCCTTTTGCTGGAGAGGATGGAGACTGTCTGGGAAGGATGCAAAGGGTTTGGAGGTACGCGGGAAATCGGGGGCGATGGGGTCTCCAGCACTCCTGCGGTGACACACACCTGATCTTTTATAGATGGAGAACTGAACACCTGGGATGAGGGAGTCGTCAATACCCCAGCCTCCGTCACCAGCCTCCTGCAGGTATATCCGGCATGTAAACTTCGTGGTTGAGATCCTGACCACAGTGGGAATTTGGATACTGGCTTCAGTAGATTCAGGATTTCACTCCGATGTCCGGTTCCCCTCTGTGGGATAAAGCTGAGCCTCCCAGGAGGTGTCAAATGGGGATGTTTTTCTCCCAGTGTCAGGATGCAAGCAGCGATGGACGACCACCAACCGTTTCCTTACCTGGCTGCCCATGGCCTCGCTCTGTGGGAGGTCACCTGGCAGCAGGAGGAAGCAGTGCTCGGCTCACACTTGCATTATACCATGTTACGCTCTACCCAGAGACCGGTGCACGGTGATTGGCAGGGCCCCACGCGAGGCGATGGGGCCATGATGAGGCTAACACAGGGCGGAACCCCCAGGCAGCATTCCCAGCCATGGGGCCTGGGCCTGCCCCTCCGCCAGACTGACAGAGTACCCAATGCACTCTGTGTTTTGCAGCTCAGACGGGCCAATGCCAGGGGAGAGGGGCTCTCTGCCAGGGTCCCGCTGGTGAAAGCAAGTGAGGCAGCTCCCACAAGAGGAACCAGCTCCCTGCCACGTCCTGGCCACAGCCCAGATTCAGGAGCCTGTGAGTGTGATGTGTTTGTGTGTGTCAAGGGGGGTGCCACGAGCATTCTCCTGCATGATACCCTCCAGGCCACGTGCGCTGTCCACCTCACCCTGCTGAGCTGGACTCCCGCTGCTCCATCTGCTGCAGGCAACATCCCTCAGCTTCCTCTAGGGCTTCATGGCATGTGAGCCTCCTGATGGCACTGGCCTGCGCGTGGCTGGGCCTCGCTCGCCTCTCTCCCACAGAAACAGTCAGGAGCATGGTGCCTTTCCGGTGCCTGTGGTACCTCCCAGGGGCTCCCTCTTCTGGGCAAGTTGTCACCACCGAGACACGCTGACATGGGGGGTTCACAACCCCTGATGGCTCACTGGCCATCGTCCACCTGCCTGGAGACTTCGCCCTCCAGGGGCTGCTCCAGAACAGGCCTTGGGCTCTGCACCGCCCTCCCCAGGAGTGAAGGTTTCTGGCTGGCGTTTCCCCAACCTTCCTGCAGGGCCCCTAGCGTCAGGGCAGCGCTTCTCTCTTTGTCTCCAGCCTTTAGGTCCTCCACTCCAGGGAGGGCCCAGCCTGCAGGAGAGGTTTCTGCCCTGGCGTTGTCCTTGAAGCAGGAAGGTGAGGGAAGCGGCATGGCAGACCCAGCAGGGAGCGCCGCCCCCGGGCCACCTAGAGATATCAAGCCTCCCCCAGGGATCTGGGGCAAGGAAATTTCCACTCTCAACAGGAGCAAGGCGTATTCTCTGCCCGCTGGGAACGCTACAGGGATGGTCCAATTGCCCACCCGAAGGGAACAGGACAGTGCCACCCGGCCTTCAGTCACAACAGCCAGGTAACGCCCAGCACCTAGCCGCTTCTATTCATTACCTCAGCCCACTGGCGCTCGCCATTGTTCTAATCTGAGACCCACACCCACAGGGCAAGTCAGGCGCCCCAGGCCTGACTGCTGTCTCTTTGCAGGCAGAAATCTCCACCTGCTTCCCATTGGCTCCCTGTCCTGGAGAAACACGACATCCCGGTGGTGGTGGGAGTCTCCGTGTCTCTGGCTTTGATATTCATTTCCATGGGGGTGTATTCGTTCCGTCAGAAAATAGAGCACGCCAAAGGCAAGAGTACCTGTGAGTATTTCAGCCTTGGCATTCAAAAGGCAGCATGTTCTCTAGGGGCATAACGCCCCCGTGCAAACCTCAGACAGGAGGAGTTTGGAGCAATGTTGAAAGCTCTGGGTGTGTCCTTGACAGGTATCTGTGCTGTCCTGGTCTCACTGAGGCTGGGAATATGGGGGAACAGCCTTTGGGACGACCCCCTGGCATTTGTTTCCTTAGTAGGACCCCAGATCTGAGCAGCCACTGTGGAGGTTCAGATCTGGATCGGTACATCATAGCTGGCTCATCTCTTCAACGGGCCAGAACCAAACCCTGATCCTTGAGTGCATTTGGATCCACATTTCAGGCCCATCTCTGCTCCATACCTGAACGTGACTGTTGATGAAAGATGTGTGTGCGTGCAGCCAGTATGCAGCCTGTTTCTGCTCTCTGTCTACCAAGGGGGCAAAAGCAAAGGTGCTGGGAGTGATTTTAAAGCCACTCACACCCTCCCTGACGCCAGGCCACTGGGGCTCTGATTTACAGCAGATACACGCAGGAATGTGGAGAGGCTGGGTCTCGTGAGGGACCGTTCCCTCCAGGAGATGAGCTCCGCCAGTGTCTGCCATTCAGACACCGCAGCACTCAGAGGTGCTGCTGCCTGGGCGTTTTGGTGGGTTTGTGGTAGTCTCTGGACTAGGAGTATGCAGTCACTGGCCTGTAAGGACTGATGCGCTGTCTCTACCAGATGGCCAGCTGCTCTGGTATGACAGCTGGCTCTGCCCCGGCACTTTGCCATGCAGCTGAATAAACACATCTGCTTTTCCCTGCAGCTTCTCGAAAACCCTCTAATTCTCGGAGAAGGAGAAATTACTTGGACGCAGACGAGGCGTACGAGAACAGGTGCGTTTGTCCCACTGTCTACACGGTGGCATTGTGAAGGGGTGCGGCTGGTTGTGGTTTCAAATCCTGTGTCCCAGCAGCAAAACTCTAGAGCTCGGGTGTGCTCCGGCACTAAGGGACACTGCGGACCACCCGCTCCGGAGGTCACCTAGGGACGGGCTCACTCAGGAATGTGTACAAGAGACTTTCCCACTTCAGTTTTACCTGCAATCGAATCAGTGAGATCCCCTCAGGCAGCGTATTTCAGGGGGAGCAGGGGGAGGTGGCTTATGATTGGCAGACAGAGGAGCTCTGCTACCTGGACTGAAAGGCTGTGAACGTGGTGAGTCGGTGACGAAATGACCGAGACGTGGCTTTCACTTAAAATACAGCCCGCTGTCCCCATCCCTGACCCCTCTCGACCCACAGGGCTTTCGAGGTTGAATGCGCTGTCGATGCTGCTGAGCAGAATCCGTATGATACCAGCACGTCCCCCAGCCTGCTGCACTCCGAGCCCACGCTCCCTGCGGCGTCGGCTGGGCACCGAGAGGAACCCCCGAGCGTTGCTGCTGGCGAGGATCTGCAGACAGCACAGGGCAGGGCAGGGGTAAGGTGCACCTGGTTCGGTTCCGGTAGCTGTTTCCCCCTCATTAAAGGTCTCTTCCCTTCCCTCCCCCGTACTGCAGCACTGCCCCGCGATCCCTGCCTCTGTTCCCCACCCGGTATCTCTCGTCACCACCTGCCAGTGTCGTGGGTCCCTGTGAACCAGCCTCATTGCAATGGAGCTTCTCATTCCTGTCAGAGACTCCATTTCCAGTCAAGTGCTGCCTGCTGGCCATGGATTGGCCCATCAGGTGATGCTGTATTCAATTTGTGGGTCAGCCCCTCGACAGGAGAAGGTAGCTCCTTTGCTGCCAGTGAAGCTAGCTGCTGTACAGCAGTGAGGGGCTGGCACAGCATCTTTAATCTGCCTTATTTACTGGGTGTCTTTCGTCTGTCTAATGTCTCCTGCCCCTCACTGTGCTATCTGGGCTTGGGGCTGCATCCTGTGTCACTCACAGAGCTCTCCTCACGTTGCTTAGGAATCTTTGGGCAGGAGCACGGATCCCATTGTGTTCTCTGCTCCTTGTGACGTGCACGTTGCTTCGTACCAGGACTCCCCAGTGTCCCTGCGGCGGGAGTCTGCTCCTCAGGAGAAACACCCAAGCCCCCACAAAGCTCCACCTTCTGTGCCCACGCAGCTGAAGAGTGCCAGGCCCGGGGAGCCTGGTGCAAGGCCCCCTGGCATGTGTTCCACCACCTCTCCAGCTCTCCATCCGATTGGCACCACGCTGTATTTCCACGGGCTTGAGCCATGGCTCCAGAGCATCGCACCGCTCGGGAGGAACGCCGGTGGGAATCAGGGCCAAGTGACTGCAGCCCCAGAGGTGGGGATGGTGGAGTGCTCCCCTCCTGGAGATCAGCCCAGCTCTGAACTAGCCAGGATGTGTGTTACCGTGGAAATACACCTGTACCCTTGCAGCCCAGAGATGTCCTCAGCCCCAGCGGCCCCTCAGACTATCTCCGATTCGTCTCATCCAGAGACAGCAGGGGCAGCGTCCCAGCAGCCAGCTTCGCAGGTAGGCCCTGGTAGGTAAGCGCCATTGCGGCTGCTGCTGCGGTTGTTATTTCTGATTGCAAGGTGCTAGGCCGAGGGCAGGGGACCAGCTGGGCTAGCCTGTCTGCTGTGGGAACCCTGCCTGGGAATTGCAGCAGGGTATCCGATCTCTGCCTAAAGTGGATTATTGGGGAGACAAACGACTTTCCCCTCTGAAGTTAGGGGCTGGCTCTGTATGTAGCAGTATGTTGGGCCAGACAGGGTGGGTCGAGCCTGTTTCATGGGCATTGGGCCCATATTGGCTGCCAGACCAGAGTGGGCATCTGAGTCTTACTGCGTGGGCGTGATTGTTCAGTAAAGATACAGAGCAAAGCCAGGGTTGTCCTGGCCAAATTCCATCTTAGGTATTTTTCTGCACTTCTAATTTCCCACTTCATTTTATTTCACTTCCTGTTCCAAACTGTTGCATGGGGTTGCTGTTGCTGTGTTTCATCTCAGAGGTGGCTGCATTTTAGTGGGGGACAGAAGCAATCCCTACAGTGTGTATAGGTTGTTAATAGGGTTTTGGGATCCTCCTGGATAAAAACTCTGCCGAGCATGCTCTTTACTGCACAGCTTCTAAGCCTGCTGCTGTTATGGAGAATTCCATTTCTTGAGTCTCTCGTGAATTTTCATGCACAGAGGGTCCTGCTCATACACTCTTCTGACTTTCACAGGGCGCAGGAATTTTTTGTGATTGGATTAAAACGGACCCAGTGAAATCTTGAAAAGAACAAAATAACTCTTCTCTGGCAGAGCGAGGCCAGGAGCCCCCACGTGCCCTGCTGATTGGAGCTCTGAAGTGGGTCAGAATATTCTACTATGTATATGGATGTTTGTTCTTACCGTGGCCTCCGTTTCTTTGATCCTCCTTATCTGCTTTGTCTTTAGCTTTTGAGTCGCTCTCCTCTGTACTACATCAGCCACAAAACTCCTAGCTGCAGAATGTCGAGCCGGAAGTACCAAGAAGTCACTCCAGGCTATCAAATCCCTTGGCACTGTGTGTCGAGAGAGTCACAGTTAGGGCTTGGGACACTCTTGCTTGGAGAATGAATTGAGGACAGTTACAAGA
Organism: Dermatemys mawii; assembly: GCA_007922305.1. NCBI lineage: Eukaryota > Metazoa > Chordata > Testudines > Dermatemydidae > Dermatemys > Dermatemys mawii. The sequence goes on along the minus strand of ML677396.1, from coordinate 18,349,466 downwards.
CCATTGTTTTACTGTGCAGATTGCAAAGCCCTGTGTCCAGGGAACATCCACAGAAGGACACAGCGAGATCACAGGCAAACAGTGCAGCCTGTGCCTGAAGCAGAATAAGTCCTGTTATGATGGAACAGAAGAAGTGCTATTGACCCTACAGGAAGCATTCGGTGTGTCTGGGATGGAGATGTGTGACATTGTGACTGATTGGATATCTCGTTCTGTGATGTGGACACAGAACCCTGCCAGGGGAGATTAACATAGGGATAGATGTTCTGCTAGAGAGCTCTGTCTTGTCAGCATCTGGAGCTTTAAAATAAACCCATGGTGAGAGGGATGAAATGTCAGCGTGCGGTAAGTTCATCAGCAATAAACACTACAGCAGCTGTGGTGTGAGCAGGCTGCCTAGGAGGGAGGGGGCTGTATACAACTGGGAGATCAGTGCTTCATCTGGGGGGGTCCCTGCATGGACTCGTGGGGGTCTATTGACCACAGCACAAGAGATGGGCTGGGTGGCTGGAGCAGAGCTGGACGGTGGTGCTGGGGAATAAAGGGTGCTAAGAGATGGCAGATGGGAAGAGAGAGGGGAGCAGGCTCCCAGGGCTTCTCTTAAAGCAAAGGATATTTGCGTGTTTGCCCTCTGAGACATTCAGCTGGCTAAGCTGTTATAATGCTACAGAGCATTGCCAGTCCCCACTCCCACACTGCTGCGGGCTGTACCCTGGCCAGAGCCCTTCACCTGTATGCCAGGGATTGGCCAGCTCCTCTGCACACACCATGCTCTTTTTACTACTGGAGTCTGGTGAGCGGATGCCTGAAACTCTTCTGGAAGAACCCAGCTGGCCATTATTATTCTCCATCTGCCTGGAGGTGAAATCACTTTCTCTTTCATGGAGATCATGACCGAACACAGGGGAGCGTTCAGACCCTCCAAACAACTGTATCCCTCAGAGAGCTGTGTGTCTGCACTGCTAACCTGAGGATTAGAATGTCTCTGCTCGTCATGTATTTACTGAGGCGCAGACCAGTGGCTGTTGGAAATGGTGGGTATAGGGCAGGAAAATGATGCTTCTAGGTCTGTATTGAGCTTTGGACCGTGGAACCTCATGAGGCCTGAAGCAGGGCATGTGTACTCTCGGAACAGAATTTTCCGAGCTATTTACACCAGGAAAGTTTAGGACCATTAGACTCAAAGGGCCAGATCTTGACATCCTTGCTTGCACTGGGTGGTACCTTCCTCTGTGGGACCAGTGGAACCACTTGTGGAGTGGGGGTACTTCTCAGAATGCATTAGGCTGACAGAATCCAGACCCAATCCAGTTAGAGGCAGAAAAGGCCTATTAAGAGATTGCCTTGTTGACACCTAAGCATTGCTCCCTGTGGTACATTGGTGTGGTTCTTTGGCTGGTCTAGGTTTAAATTTTCCATTCAGTGGGGTTTCCATCAGCGCTGACAGATTTTACCCCAGCCCTTCACTCCTCAGCAATATCTACTTCCCAGCTGTATTTTAAACTTCACATGATGCTGCGGAATGGAGCTCACGTGCCTTCGAAGAAGCACGAAACTCGACAGCTTTCCTGCTCTCTCAGAAGCACTTCGCTTTCTGCCTTGCACTGGCAAAGACTGGATCAGGTGGAACTCTCTATTTATTGCCAGAGCCCACTCAGCGCTTTAGCGGGACCCGGTTCCCGAGGCTGGACAGCGAGCTCTTCCAGGCCCAGGTATCCGCTGGTGCCGAATGGTACATGCAGTTCAGGGGGTCACTTTTGCTAGCTGGCCCAGGGTGGCTGAGCTGGGTGTGTGAGAAGTGAATGAACTCTGATTGATTTGTATAGGAAATAACCTAGGGCAGGCTCTGACCTGCACAGTACATGTGTGCTCCAGCCATGTCATGCAGAGTAACACACTGGGGTCTGCTCTCACCTCCTGCCCTCTCCCAGACATTCTTCAAGCCCTGGAAGGGTTACTGACCTTGCATGTGTGTGGGAGAAGGGGAAAAGCTCTGAGCATTGAGTGGGCTATGGATGGTTTTCTTTCCCTCTCTGTACAAACCAGAGACCCTCTGAGGAAAATCCTCACCCTTGTGATGCTTAAGGACGCTCTCTGGGGTGGTTGTTCCACAATATAAACACACAAGCTATTTGGCCACAGCAGGAAAATAAGAGCAGCGCGAGAGATGGGTAAGTGTGACGACCAGCTGGGGCAGAAGAGTGGCAGTGACCTGCTCCGCCCCTGCCCAGCTGGAGGGCGTAGGTTGCCTTGCGGTCCTGGTGCAGGAAAAGTCCGCGTGATAGCTGCCTTGGTGGAGATACTGAGAGCAAAGGCTCGGATAGCATCAGAGAGGCAGAAAGTCCCCTGGAAAACCGAGAGCTGGCTTAGAGCAGGGAATCTGCTAGCAGAGGAGGCAGCTTGAGTGGAGATAGACCCTTATGGTGGCTGTAGCATTTAGACAACTCAAGCTCTCCCTGAGCTGGTACCAGCCTCCCTCTCCTTTCCCCTCTCCCCGTTCCGGGTGTGGATAACGCCCAGAACCAGAGGGCCTCCTATTCTATTGATACATGGTGCAAGGCGTGTACTGTCCTCCTCCTTTGTGCCTGTCTCCCTCTGCAAGGGAGGGCCTGTACCCGAGGCCGTGGAGTACAACAGGAATCGTTAGGATAATAATGGAAGAGGAAGCTCATTGGCCCAGCCTCAGTGGTGCTGCAGTGACACTAGAGCTCAGTGGATGGTTTGACGTTTTGCTGGTCACCAGTTGTTGCTGTTTCTGTGCTAGGATCTGGTACGCGGAATGCCACATACGGACAACGCTTGACGTTGAGACACACGAGCTTCTGGAGCGAAGCTGTCTTCACGATCTGAAAGCCAGTCGAGCCGCCAAAAGTGCTGGGCTTCCAGTATTCTGGGGAGCAGATGGGGTTTCCGAAAAGCCCTTTCAGGGAAAACGGGGCTCCAATCTCCACCATGCTCTCCCCAAAAATAGAGTTTGGCTGGCGTTTCTCAAGCAACAAACCAGGATAAAACTCCAGGGCATTAATGTCTCCGTATAACTTTTCCAGCTCTGACGCTTTCTCCTCTTCTCCTGCATCAACAGAGAGTCAGAATGTCTTAGTGAAACAGTCACTCCGAAGGGAGGCTCCAAATCCACACAAGACACAGGACTTTTCAGCTGCTCTGTCTCTGTAACCCAGAGCACCAACTGAATGGTCGACTGACTCTCGGGGCCATGCCCCACCCTTGTGACCACTCGCCTGCCCTGCAGCCGGTAACAACCCTGTCAAGTAGGCAGTACCTGGCAGTTTTCGGAGTGGGGTGAGGAGTAAGCTGTGGTGGGATGTTTATACATCAATCCGTTTGAAAGCCTACAGTAGGACTACTGATTGGATGAGCTGCGTGTCTGTGATCTCGCACTGTACGTGAGGCGTCTACCTTTGGCCGAGGGAACCCGGAGGGCAGTGCTAGCCCTTAGCAGACACACATGGCCAGCACTAGCACATAAATCATGAAGTCTGACCTGTTAACTCCTGGAAGGATTTGTAGGGCTTCATGGAAAACCTCTTCCGGTACTCGTTAAAGGACTGAAGCCTTAGCAGCCGTGATTCCTCAATAACTCCAACAGCCACTTTCAAGAGGTGGATATTGATGTTTTGTCCCCCACCGATCTGAAACACAGGAAGAGTAAAAGAAGAGCGAACTTCTGTTACAGTCCAGCACTGTCCTTCCACTCGGAACTGCAGAAAGCTCTGACGAGTATGCCAGAATACATGTCTCGTTAGGTGTTTCTAATGCATCCATCACGTAGATGACACAGGACTGAAGACCGTCAAAATCACAGGTCACAGCAGCAGGGGGAGAGAACCACCAGAAATGCTAACTACCAGAGCTGTGTCAGCTGCCCGGCCGGATCAGACAAATGGCCCATCTGGTGTGGTACCCAGTCCCCAGCAGTGGTCAGTGCCAGCTGCTTAGGAGGAAAATGCTAGAAGACTAGGCTTGGCAGAATTCCATTTTTATTTTTTATAATTTTGATAGATAATATTGATGTTTATTTTTTTATTTCTATCTATTTCATTTTTCACAGTTGCAGGGAATTATTGGCTGATCAGACAATGGGGGGGACATATCAGACAATAATGATTTAATGACAATAGACATTAAGATTCAAAAGTTTTAAAACCGTTAAAACACAAATTGTCAACCTCATGACAGAACAAACCAAGGAAATATCCTTAAACCAAACTCTCAAAAGTTCTCAAGCAGCATTTTTCTTTCTTTGCCTATCTGTAAATTTGGATAGAAATATTTTTTTCACTGGTTTGTGTACCGTGAAATCAACAATTTACCAACACAAATCTGATCCTTGCAAGCCTACAGAAAACGCTGGGCTGAACAATTATGCAGTAACCTGTCCGTGAAGGGGGACAATTCTTTCTTTCCAGTAAGGGAGCAAGCTGGGCATTCAGTCAGCAGCAAATGGGAATATCTGACTCCCCGGGTTGAATAAAAGTTTCTCAAGAAGAGAGGAGAGAAAGAGAAGCCTCAACCGCTGTAAATGGGAATTAGTGAAAGAAAACAGCCACACAATGGCAGCAGAGAGCAAAGGTTGAGGCCAGACTGTTGCCCTTTACCGGGAGCTCCTGGGAGAGCTATTTGATTCACAGCCGCTGGCCTTTAAAGAGGATTTGGGGGAAGGAGAATGGGCTGAATGTGCTGCAGACACATTGATTATCGCCCGTGTCACGGCTGCCCCCACCATGTGCCAGGGGCTGCCCGCACCTCTGGAGTGGATTGTGCCAATGAGGCACCCCCTGCTGGGAGAGGCAGAGAGCAGCGGCATTGCCGTGGGGGAGCACTCGGACTCATCCTGCTCCTTACATCCTCCCCACATCAGAATCAGGCCCCACCATGAGACACGGCCACTTCCCATGCCCCTTGCAAGTCATACAGCCTGCTGGCACCCTCGCACTCCAGAGCAAGATGTGCACCCATGGGGCTGTGTAAGCAGCTCTCCCTCCTGCAGCGGACCCCACCCTGGAGCTAGTTCCTGCCTCTGGCAGATAGGCACCGTGTCCAAGGCCATACCTGTCCTGCCATTTGCTTGGAGAAGGACTCCACCAAAGCCTCCACCCCGTAGTCCAGAAGCATGGAGGTGTTGTAAATAAACTGCTCGTAGCTGTATTCCTGCCCCTGGATGACGAACGAGTCCGGCATCAGCGCGTGCCAGTGGTAGAGCTGGTTGAACTCCACGGCAATCCGGTTCCGGTACTGGAACTGCACGCCGAACAGCAGCTCCGGGTCAAACTTCAGGTTCAGGAAGTACCCGCTGAGATGCTGCACGTATTCCTCAATGACGATCTTGATGGTCTCTCCTAGGAGGGCGACGAGAGATGTGCAGGGAAGCGGAGTGTCAGCCAGCTGCAGAGGCAAGCGGCTGCAGGACAGCTAGTTACTGGGCAACAGCTTCTGGCTGTAAATGAGCCAGCGTTATCGCAACTGGAGCTCGGACCATTTAACGGATTAGAGCCAGCGCTAGGCATAAGCAGATGAGACAATTGGTGAGGGCCTCTGAGCAGCTCAAGGGCTCCTCCTATTTGCCCATAATCAATATGGGAGCAGGGAAATATTCCTGCTTAGGAATGACAGGGAAGTTCCACAGTGAGCTAGCACCACCTCTGGAGAGAGACCATCACCATGGGTGCTCTGGTGATTGGCACGGACAGAGGTGTGATAGGATTAAACATCCAGTGTCTTGTACTGGATCTGCCATCATATGTCCCATAAAACAATCCCCAGGAAGTTCCTCTGTCGCGTGTGACCTCTTGGCTGCTCTGGCTTTTCTTTGCCTCCTAGAAAGGCAGGTGTGAGCCAGGAGTGTGTCACGCTGCAGTCGAGGGGCAGCGGTGTACACCTGGAATACGTTAGCAGAGAATCAGCCCTGCTTGGGTAACTCTCAGCCTAGGACGTTGTCTTGTGCTGACCCTCCAAGTGCTCCCCCTTGGGACCAATTCATCGTCTGAGCCAGGGACTGCCCACACTGCTGCTGTGTTATGAGGACCGATAACTAGCACCAGAGCAGCTGGGGTGAATGATCACCAAGGCGGGTGGGACAGGAAAACAGCCTAAGGGTGCAGCCAGCGACCTGGGAGAAGAGCTGTTTAAGGTGCTTCAGGATTCTAATTTGGATAATGGGTTGAAGTTAATTAAAGGAAAACATAGGCTGAAAAAACAAGGCAGTGCCTGAATAGTGAGATCTATAGGGATGTGGGATGGTCTCGGGGCTCAGAGAAACTCATGGGGCACTTAGAATTGGACAGGACAAAGCCCTGGAGCACAGGGAATAATCTGCAGAGAAGAAAGGACTGGATGGCATTTAATACGTGCTGTGTAAAATCATCCCCAGCCACGTGCCCCAGTGCCCTGCTCTCCCCAGGGCCCATGTCCCTCCCCCTCCCCAGCTCTCACCTATGAGGATGAGGCGGGTGGTCTGGAAAAGCTGCTCGTCGTTCCACGTCGGATGCTCCTGCTTCAGCACGTCGCAGACTCGGTTGTGCTCGCGAAGCCAGATGGTCGCATACATCATGAGCCCCGGCAGCAGGCCGAACACCTCCTGGCCCACAGCCAGCTGCTTCTCCTTGGGAATGCCGGCAGGGTAGATCATGTGAGCCAGAGTATCGTGGACCGTGGGTGGGTACATCTCTCCATGCACTTCCTTGAGGAGACAAGAGCAGGCTGGCAGCAAGGAAAGAAATGAAGACAACTGCCCTGGGTAGCCAGTAGGTCCCCGTGCTCCAGCACTACTAGCCTCAGCTGGCTCCGGACCAGCGTTAACGCCACCCCTTCCGTGAGCCCCTGGGCTCTGGTCTAAAGGGGACTCACTTTACAGTAGGGGCAGTCGCTGCCAAAACCCTGGAGTCCTGCTTCCCTGTCCAGAGCAGAAGGGGCTGAAGGGGGGTGTCTAAGGCTTAGCGGTGCTTTGAAGATGAGCAGGAGGACACTCCTGAGGTCCATGCACTGGTCCCACTCCCGGGTGTGCTGAGCCTTCTGGCTCAGAGACGGCTCAGGCAGCCTGCGGGTCAGTGAGGAGAGTCCCCAGTGACCTGACCGCGGAGGGCTCTCCAGGACACCCGCTGTCTCAGACCGAGGGGGCGTCTCGTCAAGTGCTCAGCAAGTGGCTGTGGATGGGTAATGTTTCCAAAAGCTCCTGTGTGCCTGAGGAGCCTTCAGCCCTCTGGTTTCCAAGGAGCCATGGCCTTGATGTGCCTGCATCCCTACTGGGGATGGGACCGAGGCTCACTCAGACGTGGTAGCAGGTTTCCCCAGCAGTGGCCATAGGAGGGAGCCAGTGACACGCTCCAGTGTGGAGAGACGTGCTGGCTGAGCACAGCACACAGTGGCTGGGGGGCCTGGGGCTGAAAGCCGCAATACCTGATATCTGAGCTTCCCATCTTCGAAAAGCCGCAGCTGATGCTGGCGCTCCAGGTTGTCCCCGTACAAGTGCCCCAGATCCACCTGCGGAGAGAGGCCGGTGTTACCCTGCTGAGCACATGGCTCGTGCAGACAAGCTGGGCCTGTCGGCTGACCCTGGACCCCACCAGCAGCAGGGCCCAGCCTTTGACAGGGACCCTGGCAGCCAGGAGTCCCGTCTGAAGGGACAAGCAATTCACTCTGTTGCCATGGTGCCGCCATGCCCATGAGCCCCTGCAGTCCCTGCCCGCGGCAGTCTGATGTTCCAAGCAGACTTGGGGCTAGGAGCCATTTGAAGGGTTGGGCAGGGCAAGAGCCCTGCAGCCTGGAGGTCTCTGCTTCTTCCAGGACAGGCTTCCCCACACGGCCTGGTCCTGGAAGGTACCTCTGCCATCGGTCCCCTCTCTGTCTGAATGTGCCTGCACTCCCCTCTCCCTCTTCAGAGTGTGAACCCGGCCGCTCTGAGCCTCGGATGCAGGAGCTGAGGTGTGGGTAGTGCTGGAGGTGACCTCGCACAGCTGCAAGTGTCTCTCCCGTTCAGACTGCTGGAGCAGCTGGCTCCATGGTGAGCCCCCTGTGAGGTGTGGGAAGGGTTCACGGGAGGCCCTTCTCCTTACCCCATGGCCCAGGGCCTTGGTGAAGCCATGCCCCATCTTCCCAGAAGTCTTGAAGAACTGGTGAGTGAAGTGCTGTGCGAAGAAGGCAAACATCAGGTTGGTCCCATGGGGGTCAGTTTGGAACTGCTTCCGGAGCAGAAACGTCTTTGCAAATGTCTGAGGGTCGGGGAGCTGCTTCTTCCCTGCAAAGGAAGGAAACAAACCCAAGTTGGGCACTGTCAGTGCATCCAGCCGGTGGGGTCTCCAGATGTTTTGCGCCTCCGAGCGACTCAGCCATATAACCTCTGTCACAGGGGAGAAGAGAGGTGTCTCTGCCCTTGGCTCGGGGCCAAGAAGCTACCGGCAGCTCTGCCATCCCGTTACTTATTTGCAGAAGTCTGTGCAGGTCAGGAACAACTATCGGGGTGTCACATGGGGACTGCTTCAGCTGTCACCCTTTAAAGTCAGTGGGAGACACTTGTCTAAATAATGATCTATCTTGGCATCTCCAGAGCACTATCATCCACGCGCCAGTTCTCTGCGTGGAGGTTTTCACTTGTGCCTTCGATATCTGGACAGGAATTAGCAGCAGCAAGCAGCCCGCTCCCAGTGGAGACCCAAAGACATAACCTACCCAGGTTCGCTCCGACCGCAGCCTGGCACGTTCACTCATCCCGCTGGCTGTGCAGCACTATTCTGGGCCCTGCTAGTCCATTAGCAAAGTAAATGCTCTGAACTCCAGGTGTTTCAAAGGCTGGGGTAGGGTCTTTGCTTTTCTCTGAGGGATTCAACCCTGTGTGGGGTTCTTGGAGAGGGTGAGGTTAGAATGCTGCCAATTTAGCTGACCATGAATGAGAACAGTTCTCCCCTGCAGGGCTGCATTCCAGACAGGACAAGTGCCAGTTCAAACCTGCAGAGTGGCTGCCGTCACCTAGCGCTCCTGCCGTGGCTCCCACACAGAGGACAATCCCCCAGGCTCTGCTCTCCTGAAAGATAGTCCATTGACAGCGCTGGAGACGTGAGGGCCTCTGGGAGTCCACAGAGCAGGCACAGCACCGGCAGTGACAGGACAGGGTGGACCCACGCAGTGGGCTGACCAGACAAGTGTGAAAAATTGGGGCAGAGGGTTGAAGGTAATAGGAGCCTATTTAAGAAAAAGCCCCAAATATCCAGACTGTCCCTATAAAATCAGGACATCTGGTCACCCTACGCAGTATCTCAGCCTGGTGCCGTTTGAGGAGGGTGTTCATCCTCCAGAGCCTGTGGCTGAACTCCCAGGGGATGGGTCAGCCTGCATCCCCAGCAATGGCTGACAGGAATGGAGCCTTTGCCCTCATGGCCTCAGAACCTCTCCCTCAGGGGAGTCTATTTTGGTGAGTACTGGACTGGCTGGGTTTGAACCAGGGATGAAGGATCTGCAGGCCCCTCCCTAGCGGGGAGCCCTCAGACACCCAGGAAGGGGATTCTAATCACTATCTGGTTATCAGAGGAGCACTGACTCTCAGCCCCACTTGCCCTCTGGGCCAGGAGTAGGGGTTCGGCGCCAGGCCCAGCCCGCAGGGATCACACTAGTCCGCTCCCCAGCGCTTGCAGCGTGAGACAAGCTCCGAGGGGCTGCAGGGGGTGGGGATGCCTGGTGTGCTGGATTGACCTGTCCTGAGGCCAGCACTTCCCCCAGATGGGTGCCAGAAGTGGCCTTGATTTTTAGTGGCTGTTCTTCCATTGCAGTGAAACTCCTGGAAAGAAAGCGAGTTGTAACGACCCCTGGAGAGGCCAGGGCCAGCAGCTGGTGCAATATTCATAGCCAGAGTTCTGCCTCTACTGGCTGTGGATTGGGATTGAGGAGGCATCACGCAGGGGAGTTACTATGGTGCTGACTCTGCAAAACCAAGTCCAAGGAGACTCCTGCGCCCAAGTTTGCGGACATCCTGGGCGTGACCTTTGCTGAGACAGGCACTTACCACTGGTTCCCATAGGAGTCGGACAGTCATCAGGTACCGGCGGAAGGACCCGTGTGAAATAGCTCACGTTGGAATAGGCTTCCCAGCTGATATATCCATGTGCTGAGTTGTACGTTGGGGGGCTTGGGATCAGATTGGCCCGGACTGAAAGGAGAGGGGAGAAAGTCATCTGCAGCCGGGCAATCCTAACACAGATGTGTTCATTCTGCTGTGGGTGGTTCCCATGTGTACCTGTCTCTGGAACAGCAGCGGTATGACAGGGCCTGGCTAGTTGTGGCACTGCATACACACGCAACAGGGCAGAGGGGTGGGAAAGAATGGGACACGGGCAGGTGGGGGAGAGACAGCTGGAAATGCAGGGGTTTGTTTTCTTGTGAAGTCTTTGCAGGGGGAATGCAGATTCCTGAACTCAGATCCAAGCAGATAAGTAAAAGGGGAACTGATCTGTAAATATCTTCCTTTGAAGATGTAAATATCGTTTCTGTCCCTGATCTGGAGTCGAGCAATCTTCACAAAAGTTTTGCTGTTCTTCTTTAACGACTGACTCAACGATTTGTTTCTAATGAACACACAATTGCAGAGGTTCGTTGTGACTAGTGAACCACTGCTTTAATATTTACTGCTGGTGACATGTATCAGCAGAGCAGCCCATGTGTGGGGTTGGGCTTGAGGGCTAGGATAGCAGGGAGGTTGTGGGTTGGGATTGAGGGGTATCAGCAAAGCTCTGTGTGCGGGAAGCCGCACAGCCGCTGTTTGTACTACACCTGTCTCAAGACAATACTCTCACCAGGGACACTCAACTGAGTCATTAACAAAAGGAAGAAAAGAAAAAGGGCTCACTCTGCTTTGGGTGGGTTGTGCTCTGCTATTGGGAGTTTGTCTCTCTTCCTTGACCTTTGACATTTATTGCCTGTAAAATGCCTTGATCCCCCTTAGGAGATGCAAAGTGAGAAGTTATATCATTCTCTCCGCTTCTCGTTCTAAGTGGAGCCCTTGATGAATCACACAAGGTTTGAGAGAAATATCTTCTGAGAGATGGCAACAGAGCCAGAGATCTGTCCTGCTGCAGAGCTCCAAGGAGCTGAACCAAAATATTTATGCAAGATAATAAATTTTGCGGCATGAGTGAGTAGAGAGTTTATGGTTTGCTGGGACCATTCTCCCAGTGCTAGCCTTCCCTGCTGCCAGACCACCACAGGCAGTTGACCATGCTGACATTTAAGTGCCTTTCTGAACACTGGAGAGCTGCATATTTTAAACTTTTTAATGTTGTTGATTTTTTCCTATTTACTTTTCAAAGTGCATTTACAGAAACAACAAACATACGAAACTTCTGTCAGAACTTAAATTTAAATCAACTATTTGTATTATACAGGTCACCAACAAACTAAATTGGTTTATAAGAATACAATTAAAGTAAAATTATTAAGATAAGATAAAGAGCAGAAGCCAGGTTCAGAGGAGGGGGATAGAAATGTGGGGGATGGGGAAATGGGCGAAGAGGAAGAGGAGGCAAATGGGGGTCCCATGAATTCCATAGGATTATCAACATACTGTCTTTCAGGAAAGCATACCATAGCACTGAGAAGTTTTCTGGGGTCTTTCTGTTGTATTGTACAAGGCTTTCCATGCTGGCCAAGCAGACAGTGTCCATGCTACAGTCAATTGGTGGTCGTTTTTTAGATTGCTGTTTTTTGCAGCACTCGTCTTTTAACAATTATTAGTGCTCTGCGGAGCCAATGTTTTTCAGATTTATTCAGCTTCCAATTAACATCCATTAGGTTTAAAATACAATTTTATTTGATATGAAAAAATTAACTCTGCAATTCAGTTCTGCCCAAATCAAGTGGCTACAGTGGCCTTTCCAGAGCGTAGGGGGTATGTTAGCATCTGCTGAATTACAGTGCCAATATTTGTCTGACTGTTAATTTGGTTGTGAAGCTTATCCCTGGCCCTCCTGCTAAGCCAGGCTTGGGTTCTCCCCACACACAGCTCTGCTGATGTCACAGTGAGTCATTGGCAGTCCAGGGAACAGAACCGACGAGTCCTGAGTTCCAGTCCCCTCTCCAGCCACTGGACTTCACTGGATGGAACTCAGGCGTTCTGCCTCAGTTCCTGCTCCTCCAACCACTGGACACCCTGCCTCATTCTGCAAGTGCAGCTGGATTATGTCTGCTTTACGAAAACACAAAGATAACAGGGAAAGTAGCACGACTCAGGCAGCAGGCAGACAGAGAGATCTCAGCAGTGTCCTGAGAGTGAAGAGACACTTTGAACCCCAGTGGCCAAAACCGAAGGTGGACTTTAAACATTCCCACCAAGGAGCATAGCCTTACTTGTTAGCACCAGTCTCATCAGTATGTCCCTTATGAAGGTGTTATTGAGGATGTTCCAAAGCCACTTGAAGTGCGTCAGGATGAAGTGATAGGAGGCCGGGCTTGGCTTTACCATAACGTGGAGTCGTGTCCAAAACTCAGCTGGGGGAAACAACAAATTGCCTTTCCTTACTGCGTAATAAAACACTTTCCTTTCTAGTGACAGCTGCTAAATGGCCAAGGTCCTGCTGGCACCAGCACGCGGTCAGCCAGTAGGAGCACATTTATGAAACAATGCTCCTAATTTGTGTTCCATTGGCTGAGTGCCTTGCCACTCAATGTGCCTCTGGGAGAGCCTAGGGGCCGTGTTTTGAGCTGGGATTAGCCCAGCCCCTACTCATGTAGTTGAATTAAGCCTCTTGCAGAAGCTGTTATTTTTCTACCTTCCGCCTGGGCTTTCACTCCAAAGGCAGGTGGGGGGGGGGGGGGGAGATGTGAACTTACGTGAAGTGCAGTTAGTGCCAAAGTAACCTGTCCGGGTGCAGTCACATTCGTAGCTCTCCCTGCCGACCCTCATGCATACTCCTTTGTTCTGACAGGGGTAATAACAACATGGATTCACTAGGGGAAGAAAGAGAGGTTTCATTGTTAACTCATGGACATTACTTGATTTGGCAGCTCCGTGGTCTCCAGGGAGTGACATTTCCCCTTGAGCAGAGAGCCAGCATGAGGTACCACTTAAGTCCCGCTACAGCTCAGTATACCTAAGCCTTGTGAGATCAATTCTACCCTATGTCCTTTAGCTGTGAATACCAGTCACTGCAGAGATTCCAGCCAGGACACTCCTGGAAAGCACTTGTGGAGTGACGAATCCGATCAAAGGCCACCACACTGCAGAATGAGGTAAGCAGCATTTGCCCTACAATAGTCAGAGCATCATCATGCATTCTTTGAATGATATATGGGGCGGAGGAAAAGAAATACACATTGGCTGGAGTTGGAGAGTTGCTTGATGGGTCAAGCAAGACAGGGAGAAAAGGGGCACCCTCACTACCTACATATAATGCCCAGTACTTTGCTTTCAGCTATTTCTGTTAAGCCCTCTTTCAAGTATTGTGCCTGTAAAGCAGATTTTATTATGATTTACTGTAGTGACATGGCAGAAATAGATAGATTAGATTAGTTAGATATAGGGAGGAGCGAAGCTCTGCAGTAGCTGGTATCAGCACTGAGTCCTTGCAGAGGCATGCTAAGTACGTATGCCCAGATTCCTCCCACCTGCCTGAAAGGGGCACTCTGGGTGCAGTGGTGCCACCTCTCCTTGCTGTTTGCCATGCTTTAGGGAACCACTGTCAGCGACAGGGGATGGAGTGACAGGAGATGGCTCACTATGTTCCAACTATCCTGTTAAAATAGGAAAATGGTTACAGCCACAAACAGGCTTCCACACAGCTTGAGTCCCAGCTTGGTCCCCTTTGTTTACCAAGGACCACACCCTGTCTGAAGCTCTATATCCAGCACACCATGACCTCTAGTGGTTGCATGATCTAGCTGTAAGAACACATATTATGCTCCCAGAGTCTGGTCTGCTATGTGATCAGGACAGCCCTCTAGGTTATCATGCCATGGGAATTAATTAGCCTAAAATATCTTATTAGCAGGAACACCAGAAGCTGCAGCTTCCCAGCACCCTTTCCTTATTATGAATGGATAGAAATGGCTTCTTATTGGGTTGTTTCTCCTATCTTCATCCTCTGGGCAGGGTCACTTCCTCTGAAACAGGAGATTTATCACATCCCACAATGTCTGGAGGCTGGAGATAAGTGAGCCAGCGCTCCCCAGAATATCCCGCATCCCACACAGAATCCACAATGGCTAACGGATGTTCATTGAAAATTTACCAACAGGAAGTCACTCTGGGGTGAAGGGGGCTCATGTGACAGGGCAGGGAATGAGGCCAGGAGAGACCTATGCCCTGCTGCATCCTTCTGTGGTCGGGTAGACAGCCCCATGTCAGACCAGGGGCCATTTTTACAGTTTCTTTTTTTCTTGTTCTCTTTCATTCTTCCCAGCAATTTGTCCTAGCCCAAGCAGGCAGCAGGACGCTGCTGCGGTGAGAGGGGAAGATCAATGGCTCGAACCAACATTCTGCATCAATGAACTCTCAGCGTTCTGCCTGCAAGGCTCTGCTTGAGAGCACAGCTCAGAGAGTTTCGACTTCATTTGTCTTTGTGCTAACGAGCTCCCAGGAAACCAGGCTGGGGGAATCAGAGACACCACACAGGGCCTATGCTCTGCTCCCAAGGATAAGATCTGCAGGTCCCAGTTGGTGCATGGGCGACATTTTGGGTGCTGCAGTATCCTTTGTGTAAAGCTTGCGAGTGGCAGAGAAGCAGGGACTGGGCTGCTGGAGCTGCAGTGGGGTTTGCTGTGTGTGCCTAGACTCAGGCCTGGTCAGGACTCAGAGCTCTGGGTTATTCACCAAATCTGCCCCAGGCTGAAGGAATATCCTCCCCGCCCTGTGCAAGCAGAGCCCAGGAAAGCATGAAAAGAATGTGAAATGCAGCCAGAGACACTGCTGAGCTGCGGCTGCTGTTCCCATCCCCCCTCTGGGGCCAGACGCACCCAAGGACTTCAGGGGGCCTGTTGTTTTCAAGGCATCTTACATCCCCCCACCCCCACCCATTGCTTCCCTGGGGAGATTTTGTATCAATTCTGATGTCGATACTGAGTGCATGCCCAGCGCTGGAGGCTATTAACGGCCCAGAACACTTCATCAGAGGCTGTAAAACCCATCGTAGCAATTGGAGTCTTCCCACATTGACTAATGGATCCTGGTAGCATTCTCTAATTTCACAGAGGGGGAAACTGAGGCAAAGAGCTGGGAGGTGACGTGTCTAAGGCTGCACAGGGCGTCAGGGCCTGAGCTGGGATTAGTGCCAGGAGGATTTGCAGTTGCTCAGCATGTCTCAGGATCAGGCCAGTCATGTCCAAGCTGCACTCTGATGCCCAAGGGTGGCAGCAGTTAATCCTCCTTGTGAGCCTCAGCACCATGGCGTGGCCAACTTCTGATCTGGGATGAGTGCAGGCGTACCTGGGAAACTACAAGCAGAAGCTGGTTCCAGCTAAAGAGAGACTCCCCTAGGGACAGAATTGATGCACAAATGAAAAGGAGGCAGGTACCCTCTTTAAGACAATGCACCACGTTTTGAAACAGCAGAACCCTGCTTTGCCTGGCCTTGTCTTCAGCAGCATAAACTGGGCAGGGGCCTGCATGGCTGTGGGGGCAGGACCCTTACGCTGCTAGGGCACCTCGAGCCCTAGGTGTGAAGCCAGCCCATCTGATGTCTGTTGGTGGAAGAGGTGGGTAAATCCCTGTTCATCTGCCCATGCACAGGGCTCTGCATGACAAACAAACAGCATCACAGCTGGGGCAGCAAGCTCCTTTATCAATCACTTTTATAGCATTGTAAATTTGCAAACATAGGCCACGTTCCCTGCAATCTCCACTAGACAAACAAGGACACGTCAAGGGATAAAGATTTGAGAGGAAGTAGCCAGGGAGTGGATGGGTGATGGGGAAGGAGAGAGGGGTGTTGGAAGGAGTTCTGCCAGGGTTCATTGCTCAATCCAGTCCACTCCGACTGTTGCGTGCAAGCGAGCCTCCTCCTGAATGTGCCAGAGAGTGGGTGGAATTAGTACAAAGTCCTCGGGCCCTGGAGAGCTTGCAGAACAGGGGGGCTGTTGTCAAAGGGGCGTTTGAGAGGCTATATCAGTTGTGGGACACCTTGAGACACTTTGGCAGGTGGTGGTTGCTTAGACAATAACAGTGGAGAGAGGTGAGAACAGCTCATTTCTATGCGCATTTGCTCTGCGAGCTCCTTGTCCCGTGAGGAAAGGCTTAAGTGCAGATGTTTTTTTCCAGGAGACGGTAGTGGAGACTGGAAAGGAAGCAATTTGGGCAGGTTTCCCCTTTCTTTGAGTCATTCAGCTCTAGACAAATCTGCTCCAGTTAAGACCTCAACAAACACATTTGAGACATGATACAAACAGCCTTTGGACTCGTAGGCCTCCTGTGATCATCCCTTCCCTCAAGGACAGTCCCGTGATTGCGGCGATACTGGTGAAGGATGCTGTGTTGACAATTGCTAGGGCTCTCCTTGGTTGCAAGCACTAATTGGTTTTTTCCTTTCCCCAGTAACACTGGGTCAAGTGTTAGAATTATCTGAAGCCCCAAAGAGGAACCAGTTCAAATCTCAGCTGCCCCTTAGCAGAAGTTCATCTCGTTCACATGCTCAGTGGGAAGGCGACAGTTCTCAATTGCCAGACTCCATGAGAAACCCATTTGGGGAACAGCGATGTGAGACATCTGGCCCTTAGATTACTTGTTAGGGATCAGTGTCTGTCAGTGCTGTACTTCCCTGGGGGTCCATTGAAGCTAACCGAATTCTGCTGAGCAGCTGGCCTGGAAAGATCAGGGCTGTAAATGCCCACAACACAAGCATCTGCTTCTTCCATCCCTCTCGCTGAGAGCGAGATCTTCAAAGGTGCAGGGGGCAGGTAGGCGCAAAGGCAATGGGAGCTGGAGCCCAACCCGCCCTTGAAAATGACCCCTAGGGCCTGGCTGCAGCCGCCTAGATGCCAGTGGTTCGTCACACGTTCCCTGCGGATAGCGGGGACAACACTGCACTATAATTCTCCTCTCTGACTGGGCACCCCCACCCAGCACTGAGTCGTCTTTATCCTGGGCTTCTGCCTCATCCCAAGCAAAGCTCCTGAGAAGCGATAAAGCTGGGGTAAAGTAAACTCCCAAGGGCCAGGAAATATAGTGGTTGGATCAGAATGAAAGCAGCCAAGAAGCAGGGCTGTTCCAACTCTCCCATGTCTGCGTGGATGTTTTAACAGCAGGCGTAGTGGACTGACTCCAAGCCTATGTAAACAGTCTTCGTTCATAAACATGGGATGCCTTAGAAGGGCTCTCCAATGCAGACGCTGAATATTTCTGCTACTCTTTGGATTGCTCCAGATTACTCCACATCTGTGGTAGACAGTGAACTGGAAACAAATGTGAACCCTGTTTAAACACTAACCCCCCAGCCAAAAAGTGATGTATGTCACTCAGGGGCCTTTGCACAGCCCTGCAGCAGCTTGCGTAGAGAGCATCTACCGTGTCCCAAGGAAGAGCAGCGTTAAAACCCAGGAACAGCACTGTCCTTAGCCACTGGGGTTTGTCAGATCTCCGCTTTTCACACTGCATGAATCGCAGAGCAGTGTCACGTTCGCCGATTCAGACCTGTCTGAGTTGGCAGCCAAAGAAAGAATAACTTATCGTTGCCGTGGAGAGCAATACTGGACCCTGTTTCTAGACACATTTGGATAAAAAGTGGTGTGTGTTCAAAGAATGCCCGATCTCCATTCCACCAAACACTCCTCTTTCTTTCCCCTCCAATCCTCTCTTTCCCTATTCATCTACGTTTTTTCCTATTTTATCACTGTTTCACCCACCCTAACATGTTCTGTCTATGCAGTAGCTGCTGGTTTTGTGTTGTCTGCTCTTGCAGCTCAAATGCGTTGTAAAACTGCATGATTGAACAATTGGATTGGAGGGCCTGTGAGGCGTCCAGTGTTGGGAAAAATACACACACTGCCACGTGAAACAGCTGATTCATGGCAAGCCTGTGGGGGCGGGAGAAGTGGAGCGGCGGCCGCGTGCTCAGGGGAGGAGACAGAGGTGGAGCGGAAGTGAGCTGGGGCAGGAGGTGGGGCGGGAAACTGCCGGTGGGTGCTCTGCACCCACCATTTTTTCTCCGTGGGTGCTCCAGCCCCGGAGCACCCATAGAGTCGGTGTCTTTGGTGTCTTATTTCAGTTTATAGAATAAATGCCAGCCAGAGCATGAGCTGCTTTGTCTGCAATATGGCAACTTCTGAAAACCTGATTTAGGTCTATGTCTGTTCCAACACCCTTTGGGATGCTCCTAGATCTGTATTTTTGCCCTCTAGGTTAGAAGTGCATCTGTGAGTACACTTTAAAAAACCCCAGACCACACAGACAGGAATGACCTGTTTCCGTCAGCAGCACAGAGCCAGCTTGGGAACAAAGCTCCCCTGCTGACCTGATAGGTCTGTCTGGAAGAAGAGCCATTGGAGGAAAAGAAACATTTCTCACGCGTAACCAAGAGAACAGAAGAGTCTGGGGAAACAGCAATCTGTCCACTTGTGAGTGCCACAATGAGGCACGGGAATACAGAAAAAAAACTTTCCACACCTTCACCAGGGACAGGTTCAGTGCACAGTTCACCATTTTGCAAAGTCTGACCCAGTGTGTCATGGATAAAGCATTTCGGGCCACGGTCTGCTCTCGGGTGTAAATCGGAATCCTTTGACATTACATAAGAACAGAGTCAGGGCATGGGGCACTCCCAATTCAGCTGGCCAGCCAGGAGAGCCACATCAGTGAGCTGCGTAGCTGTGGAATTTTGATGCAAGCAGCCTTCCAAGCCAGGTGGGTTCTGCAGCAGTCTATGAACGGTGGCAGGTGCTGGCCTGCACTTATGTCCATGGGTGTCTCATTGAGTTGCGTGGGCTGGGAATTCTCACTGATGGGCTGAATGCATGAGGAAGCAGAGAGCAGCGCATGCCAGTGGAGGGGGGAGGCTGGGGTGTGTCTCACAGACAGTTTCCAGTTGCAGGAGTTCCGTCGTTGCCACCTCCGTCCCGTTCCTGAGATTCTCCATAACGGGGGTCATGCTCTCGTTTAGGCCCCAAGTCAGTCTCTGTCGGTAAGCCTGTGTTTAGAACGTCCTCGTCTCCAAACTGCATTACTGATGCCATGTAAACCATTTAGCTGCACTGAGCTGTATCAGCTCCTCAGTGGGAGGACAGCTGGGTGGACACACAGTGGTCACCATTGAAAATATCCATAAGGGGACAAAATCCTCCCTGAGATCCATGGCCAAACTAACACGAGGGTGAGTCAGGGAGCACAGCATGGAGGGCCCGGAGCAGGCTGCTCAATGGAACATTCCTGGTTTGTACGGTGGTTTGATGTAAACAGAGACACAAGCCAGAGAGAGTTTTACTTAGCATGGTTCAGAGACTTCCTTGGATGCATGTTAAAGGCAGCTGGTGTGATGCAATGCCTTTTTGCCGTAAACATGTTGCAATGCACAGCGAGCCTTTGGTCTCGTAGCCGCTAAACTCAATGAGTTCCACAGATGCTGAGTATTGTGTTTCTTCAGTGCTGTGAAACTAGGGATGCTTGGCAGGTTTGGGCCTTGAGGCTGCAATTTATATGCTTTTAAAAATAAGGATCAAAGGTTTGAATTAATGGGAACCAGAGTGTGACATCCAAACCCACAGAGAAACAACAGAAACAGGAAGCGGCTCGGCCAAAGGGCTCTTAGAACGTAAGGTGCTGTAGTAACAAGAACAGCTTGCCCAAGATGCGTGATCCTGCCAGCCAACACCACCGGTGAGGGACCGGCAATTTCACTCTCCTCAGCTTCCTGCTTGGAGACCAGATTGGAGGATCTAGGAGGCCTACAGCCATGGTCCCTGAGAAACATCTTTGAGCACCAGGTTCGGTGAGGATAGGCCCTGAAGTGGGGATTCCTCTCTTCCTATTGCTAGAGATTGAGCCCTTTGCTGTCACTCCTGTCTTCCTGGAGCGAGAGTGATGACAGTGGAGAGGGAGGGACCCTGGAAGGTTTTGCAAGGGCTCAGGAGCCAGAGAGTCAGTCAGTCTCCTGAACTGCCATGGTCCTACTGGGATGAGTGTCAGCTGGCGGGACTGCGCTCAGGACCCTTGTACCCACATGCTGCTTTCTGGGGCAGCTAGCCACTCAGCTGAACACCAGCCGAATGGTCCAGCCCTCAGAGCCTGAGGGGACAGGAGCAGGAACAGAGCCTGGCTAGAACAGAATTGCCCCAAGATGTGTCTCCTTGAGGACTTGCTGAATCATCCCCAATCTTCACCGATACAGAGCACAGGAACAGCCAGGGCTGGTCTCCCCTTCTGCAGCACAAAGCTGACACCCCCAGGGCCTGATCCAAAGACCAGTGGAGTCAATTGCTCTCTGTCTTGTGACTTAAAGTGAGCTTTGGCCCTGACCCTTATTGATCCCCCTGATCTCTCAGGGTCTGTCTTCCCTGCAGTTACCCCATGGTCTCCGCTGGCTGTTGCCTCAGCCACCTCCCCTTCACACACACAAGCACCTCACTCGAGTTTACTAGTGCTCTCAGGCCTGGCTGCGGGGGTCGGAACCTGCATGCTGCTTCCACTCGAGCTGCCAACCAGCCCACTTTGCACTGACGAAGCGGGCTAAGCCACTGAAGTGCTGGTCGACCTTTCACGCCTCCCGCGATTCGATCCTGGCGCGTGCCCAGGACAGATGGGTTCTCACCCAGTTCCCTGGAAAAGGGCCATGGAGCGGCACAGCTCCCTGCAGCGCAAAGGACCATGGGATATGCCCCCACAAGTCCTAGTGACACACCCAAGTGAGGGCAGCAGCAGTGAGGATGCAGGAACTCGGGGAGGACTTTGCAGTGGGCGGCTCACACCCAGGCTAGACTAACACCCTTGCTCAGACTCAACGGTTGACTACCCAAGTTAACTGCAGTGAGGACATGGGCTCTGAGCTCTCCTGCCCTCCTCGCCCTAGACCAACAGACACTAGGAGAAACACGACAGGACAGCACCCCTACCACCCCGTGCACCAATGTCGCAACTCGCCAGCATGACTATATCCCTGGGCAAATGGCTTCTGACTGGCAGCGAGTTCTGCGCCTAAATGGCTGTGCAGCCACGCACCTAAGAGCAGAGACCAGCCCTGAGAGTTCTGGCGGGCGGCCCTCCGCGAGGGAAGCTGTTGTAAATATTAGTCTTACGGGCAGGTCCTGCAAGAAACTATACATGACAAAGGAATGTGCAGCCTCTTCTCTGGACCACTTACTGTGGCTGTAAAAATAGACAACCCAGGAGCCCAGCAGCTCGCCAGGGTCACGGATGTGAAGAGCACGAGAAGGCAGGCAGCCATGGGGCCATCCAGACTGTCAGCTCCTAACTGGAGCAGCAGCTGTTCACAGCCAGAGGCCCCAAGGGCAGCCCCTCCCCACTTGCGCTAAGCACATCACGCAGCAGTTGCAGCCTTGGGCAATGAAGTGAAGGAGCCAAGTAGGAGAACTCTGAGCTACTGACCGGTGGGTAGGAGACCATGAGCTCGGACAATGCGCTTATTCCAGCAGTACTGTAACAGGAGGCAGGTTTCCTTCTGATCCCAGTTAGTGATCATAACTGAATCTTCCCATGTGTATCCCACTCATGTAACTGCAGTTGCTGTTTGTTTATCAGACTGTTTTGTGGACCCCAGGGAAGGCATTTGCTTCAATAATATCCGGCAGCAGCAGCAAATGCCACAGTTCCTCATATGTTGTATTAACCATTATTGTGCTGGCAGAGCTCGCTCGGGGTCTGCCTGGGCTGGTCACACTCACCTCTTTGCCGAAGGGCCTGAGTTTACATCCCCCAGCAACACTCAGCCTGGTGCCCAGCGTGTGCCAGTACCGTGGGGCAGGCTTAGGCTGTGTTACGCTGTTGGAGGTCCTACAAGAGGAAGAATTCGATTTGCTGTGCCTGCCTATCTCCTGCAGAGCAGACGTGACCCGTCGCCACTCCCCTGCCTGCATAGCGCTTTCCTTCAAACAATGCTGGCGGGGGGGAACAGCCAGAACTGCACACTAAGCAGGGGGTGAATTATTTAATGGGGAAGAAGGGGAGATGATGATGTGTAATGCCCAGAAACCTGCACGTCTCAATAGAGCTGTAACAAGATCCTCGTATGCCCCGCTGCCTAGGTGAGAGCTGCAGGCCGAACAATGGAGCTGGGACCGACGTAGCTCTGGGCGTCAGAGCCCCTGAGCATGGCAGAGGAAACTGAACAGGAATGAAATTCTTGGCAAGAAAAAGTGGCTCAGACATGTCATGCCCCCTCTCTAATCCTGAGGCATGTGACTAAATGGCTGGGACAGAGTAAATACAGGTCAGCTGCCCTGGCCAGCCCGCACAGGGCATGGGACGCATTTTGGGTGCATGCAGGTTCCCTTGTTTTGGGAGAACTGGACTCTGTCTGGCCAATGACTCCCTTTCTCCTCCACTGTGGACCAGCTGCAGTTTCTGCCTCATTGTTCCCATGCATCACAAACCCCGCTGGCCCACAGGGCGGAGATCCTGCCTGCAGAGCTGCCCTGATTCCCTCCCTGCCGCTGATGAACCTGCCATTCCCCACATACCAGGATTATTGAATATTTACAGACGAATAAACAATCCGTTGGCTTTATTGGGCAAATGCTTCCCTCAATATCAAACCCACTGCAGATCGGCTCTTGCTATTCCTTGCACCATCTCTGAGAAATGTCTGCCAGGAGAGTTTGGCTTTTCCCTGGCGTGGCAGAGATGGGGGATTTCCCACCTTTTCTGCTCAGTTTCACACTTTGCAGACAAGCCAAAGTCCTTTTTCAAGTGTCTCACCTCCCAGCCCCTCCCCAGCTCCCAGGGCTCAGCCCCCGCTCCTCCTCTCCCCCTGCTATTTGTCTCCTTCCCCTGTTCCTTACTTGGTAGATTCTCCCCCAGGCCCTCACCCGACATGTCTCCTAGGTCATGTTCACCTGCACTTCTCATCCTCCAGGCTCCTCGGCCGCCCCCACACTGGCACTGCGGGAGCTTTCCGGCCGACGCTCAGGGCAGAGACATACACACCCTTTCAGATACTCTGCTACCGTCGGAGCCAGCGCACCCCCGCGCAGACCCCATCCTCCCTTGGAGAATAACGTGCCCCACAACTTCCTGCCTAGTCGGCTCCAGCTCCCGTAGGCTCCACTTCCCACCTCTGAGCGCTCTTGTTGTTGCCCCGAATGTCCCCACTGTTGCCCTCTCCTGCCAGAGACGCTCTGGGTGTGGAGGGACACATCCAGCCATCCTGCAAAGCTCCCGCCTGCCTGCTGCAGGTTTTAATGGACCAACTAGCGCTTAGTCCCAGTGAGGGCTTGTCAGGAAGCTGGAGGCAGGAGGTTCCTCCTTCCCAGCATATCCAGCCCACACCTCAGTTACCCAGCACCGCACCCCCAGCGGCTGCCACTGCAAATTCAGACTCCAGCTCGCTTCTCTCCTGCCGGCCCCTCCTCAGACCTTCTAGTGCTCGCTAGAGATGCTGGCGGGCAGCGCCGCAGCCTGATGGCCTGTGTTCACAGGGCAGGGTCATTTGGGCAATGTGGGGCACGCTCCCCTCGCTGTGCCCCTCCCTCTGAAATAGAGGGACTCCCTGAAGGAGGTAGAGGGCAAGTCGCTCTCCAGCAGCCCCTGGCCTGTCTGCTGAGACGGCCAGCTGATGGTTTTGTGATGTGGGTGACTGAATAGCTGGAGGGGAAATAAACAGACCGTCCCCCCCACACACCCCAGGTCATCCCACAGAGGCCACCAAACAATCGGGAGGGAGGGGGCCTGGTGCAGTAGCCCGCTGGTGGCAAGCTGCTTAGCGTACCACTAGTCCTGTCCTCCTCCTTTCTCTGCAGTCTCACAGCACAAGTCCCTCTGCCAGCTCCCCGGCTCCAGACGGGGCAGTGAGGCAGGAAGAAGAAATTACTCAAATGCATCTCAACTATTTCAAAACGTTCTTCTATTGACTTTTAGGAAGTAAAAAAGCCCCAGCCAAGCGGTCTACACTTGCTGCACTGTGCTTTCCCATGCGCTTTAAGGAAGTTTCTCTAGGGGGCTGGCTGTGAGGAAGGGCCCCTTTGTCTTCCTGCCTTGCAGGTTTGTGGAAGTTACACTGAGCTGCTCCCAGGGAGGACAGAAATGTGACAGCTTATGGCACGGCACAGCCCAGCCCAGTGTGGTTCATGGAGAGGGATTAGAATCATAAGAATGGCCCCACTGGGTCAGACCAATGGTCCATCTAGCCCAGTTTCCTGTCTTCCAGCAGTGGCCAATGCCAGGTGCCCCAGAGGGAATAAACAGAACAGGTAATCATCAAGTGATCCATCCCCTGTCACTCGTTCCCAGCTTCTGGCAAACAGAGGTTAGAGACACCATTCCTGCCCATCCTGGCTAATAGCCATTGATGAACTTAACCTCCATGAATGTATCTAGTTCTTTTTTGAACCATGTTATGGTCTTGGCATTCACAACATCCTCTGGCAAGGAGTTCCACAGGTTGACTGTGCGTTGAGTGAAGAAATACTTCCTTTTATTTGTTTTAAACCTGCTGCCTATTAATTTCATTTGGTGACCCCTAGTTCTTGTGTTCTGCGAAGTAGTAAACAACACTTCCTTATCTATCTATCTCTACGCCATTCATGATTTTATAGACCTCAATCATATCTCTCCATAGCCATCTCTTTTCCAAGCTGAAAAGTCCCAGTCTTATTAATCTCGCCTCATACAGAAGTTGTTCCAAATCCCAATAATTTTTGTTGCCCTTTTCTGAACTTTTCCAATTCCAACATATCTTTTTCGAGATGGGGGCGACCACATCTGCACGTAGTATTTAATATGTGGGTGTACCATGGCTTTATATAGAGGCAACATATTTTCTGTCCTATTATCTTTCTTAATTATTCCCAGCATTCTGTTCACTTTTTCGACTACTGCTGCACCTTGAATGGATGTTTTCAGAAAACTAGCCACAGTGACTCCAAGATCTGTTTCCTGAGTGGTAACAGCAAACGTAGACCCCACCACTAACGCACCCCAGACCTGTCCAAGAGCAGCCCTGAGAGCTCTGCCAATGCATCTCTAGCCAGTGGCTGAGTGTACCCCAGCATGAGGTGCAATGCAGCGATTCCCACTTACACCTGCCGTCAATTTGGCTCTTGGGCTCTGCTGAGCAGAATGTGCCAGTCAGATGGTGTTAGTCTCATACCAGATAAAGGACTGAGGTGGTCACCACCAGCTTCATCATGTCCCTTGGGACCTGCCCCAGCTTTGAACTGGGTCTCTGGAGGAGAAACCTACAGTTTCTACAGGCAAGCTGGTGCCACCATGGCGGGAAGTGGCTGGCGCTGTTTGAGATGGGCCGTTACAAAGCAGAACAGCACGGAGACTTCAGTAAGGAAACAGCCTGAGGCAGCACCAAGGTTGTTATCTGGGGCCAGAAGCCGGCAGCAGCCCCTGTTACAAGCTGGCTTCCTCGCTAGCGGGGCTAGCAGGTTGCGCTAAAGAAGGAGAGTCAGATTGCCCTGGTGTCAGCACCAGACAGACAGCTCTGACCTCAGTCACACAGGGCCACAGCCAGGACTCTATTCATTTCAGTGGCAGCTTGGCCTGAATAAACAACATGTCAAAGCTCAGTGAGGACTTTGGCCTGTGGCCCTTTGTGGGTATTTTTCTTTAGTGTGTTTTGGTCCCTTCCCCTCATTTCCCTCTGAACTTAGCTGCATGACGCTCCTGCTCCTGTCCCCGTCAGGATGTTACAGTTGGACTCGGAGCTGGGGTGAAGGCTGGATATTGCCTGTCATGTGAAGGAAGTGGCTGGACAGCTGCAAGGTGAACCCTCACTAGTTGCCAGAGGGGTGCAAGGCAGCCTCGGGTCTGGGGTAGGGGAGCGCCGTGCATAGCAGCCAGGTCTGGTGGGAGCAGACTGTGAGAAAAGCCTCCGGGGAGGGAGCTAGGACACATGTTGCTGTTCAGTTAAAGCCCCTCACAAGCCCTCCTCGTCTTCCAGACTCAGCACGCCCGGGGCCAGGCAGAGTTTTCATAGCGGAAAGTTTGTTCGATGAAGATTTTTTGACCTGGGGCTATGGGCCAGCTCCTGGTGCCCCTAAAGTCAAGGGGTGTTTTAGCACTGACTGCAGTGGGACCAGTATTTTGCCCAGCTTCAATACAGTCTGCTGGCACCTGAACACTCTCCTTTACTGTATTTCTATCTGCCATTGGGCTATGTGGGCACAAAGCCACTGGCCCAGCTTTTACAGCGGTGATTGTGGCTCCTGTGACCATTAACTCTAGCTGCTTGACATGACAAGTGGGTAACGCTATGGATGGTATTTACACTGGGGGCCTGTCTATATGAACACTTGGTCCGGCTCCTTCACCTCAGCCTGCCGCCTGCTAAGGGTCCAGGCCGACCCTACTGCTGGGCACTGACCGGTCCATAACGAGGTCATCTCCCTCCCATTCTGAAAGAAGGGGAGATCAAAGTGCGCTGCAGAAGTGAGGTGCCTGGCAGCAGGGACCACCAGGACCGTGGATGCACGGCAGACTAGGATGAGGTTGGGTTACGAGCCGTTGGCACAGAGAAGCCCTTACGGCCCTATCAGGAAGGACCAGCTCATGCCATCGTGCACATCATGCTGCCCATGCTCAGGAACCTGGTGGGCAATGGTATCCAGCAGGATCAGTGCAGCGGGCAACGGGAGAGCCATGGTCAGGATGCCCCTCTCCAGAACTCGTCCGAGCCAACCCCAGCACCCGGGAGTGAGGGAGGAGAAAGTCCTGGGGTCCCCTGAACCTGCTGAGCCCCTTCCTCACCAGGATTGGGGGGGGCTGCTCAGAACAAGGTGCACCTTGTGCGCTCCCCTCCCCCCAGCATGGCCCTCCATCGCCTGATCACTTCCTGGGGTGGTCCCTGGGGGAGGTGTGGCCACAAGTAGCCCAGCAAGTTCTGTAATGAGGCCCCGACCACCCCAGCTTTAATGAGGCGACGCTGCCCTGGGCCCTGAGGGGAGCCTGGCACGCTGGGATACACAGGCTCTGCAGGCTGAGGATGGCACCAGCTGGAACTTGGTCTAGTTTATGCCCATTAGAGGCAGACTCTGAGTAGCTACGGGACATACAGACGCTGCTGCCCTGTGGAGCCTGCTTGGCAGATCCACACCTCCACGCTGTGTGCTTCTCTCTCCTCTGGCTGGCCCCTGCCTTTCCCTCCAGCCGCCGGCTCCTATTCCCTGTTTTTCCTATTGAATTCGCCTTGCTGGTTCCAGGACCTGGTGGGAAACGCTGCCAAGATCTGCCAAGAAGGGAGCCAGAGCCGGCTGGAGACAGAACTCTCTCCTTGGGACAAGGAGTAGGGCTGTGTCCCTGCCCATGGAAACGGGGGAGCCGCTAGCCCCTGGATGCGGACGCCCTGGAGCCAAGGGAGCCCGGCGCTGGAGGGATTGCAAACCAGCCCGGACAAAGCACCCAGGAAAAACATCATCACTGGGCCATGCCAGGGCAAGGGGAACTCGGGGCGGCCGTGGTCTCTGGCACCGCTTTCCTCTGGGATTCTAGCACCTGGGCTCCAGGTGCAGCCCTGAACCTCCCCGGCGTGGACAGTTGGGTACAGGATGAGCCCCCAGGGAGCTATTTCTTCAGGGCTCTCTTTCCTTGGGGCAAAGGAGAAATTTCCCCCGGGGCCTGGCTGGCCAATGAGGCCCCGAAACCCCTGTTCAGGGGTCGATTAATAGAAAAATGCTGCCAAAAATGACAAGAAGGAACACAGACAAACCTGGAGCGACGGGCCGGCTTCTGCTACCTCCCCAGTCTCTCCAGTGTCTGTGCCCCACGCCTGTGTCCTACCCAGCCCCTCTGGTGTCCGTGCCCTACAGCTGTGTCCTTTCTGTCTCTCTGGTGTCTGTGCCCCACACCGGTGCCCTCAGGGGCTTGCAGTAGGGCCCCTGCCGGGCCTGGGTACACGACTGTAGAATACTGCAGTGCTGTTTAGCAGGACCCCCGCCCCATACTAATCCCCTCCCCAGCAGCAAAGCCAGGAGCTCGTCCAAGCGCAGCCCTTTGCACTGCCAGAGGCTCCTCTGAAAACACTGACCCCTACGGAGCGAGCATCCTTCTCTCGGGCCAGGGGGGCCCCGAGGTGCTGGGGTGTCCCCCGGGCAGGGAGGGAAGGTCTGGTCCTAGCGCAGGCAGAGCTGAGTCCTGTGCGAAGCAGGGTGTACAATACCTGTGCTGGGGCTCGCCTGGCTCGCACATGCACTCAGCAGGATCACCAGGGCGAAGGAGAGACACGGCCCTGAAACGCAGAGAGGAAAAGCCTGGGTAGGGAATGCCTGGACGAGGGGGATGGGGGAGCCACGCCAGAGCACCCACTACTTACGGGTCATAGTGAGAGAGCCGCTCCCAGCAAGTTCCAGCAGCCCTTCCCTCGCTGCCTCTGGCTTCTCTCCCGGCTCAGCAGCAGTGTCCTGCCTCCTCGTCCTCTCCCCACTCCCACTTCTTCTTCCCCTCTTGCTCCTCCCCTGGCCCCAGCTCACTGCTAGGGGTGGGGTTCTTCACAGCCGGGGCCAGGTGCCCACTGGACCCTTCCTTGCTGGGAGCTGGCAGTGCTGGGGCTATTGCTCTCCAGCAAACGCCCGAGTGTAGACGCAGTGACACCAGCTTTGGCTGATAAAGCTTGCTGCAGCCAGGGAACCAGTCTAAGTTATATTAGCAAAGCTCCTTGCTTGCTAAGCTGCAGCTACACAGAGGGGTTGCCAGGCTGGCTACACCAGCAAATGCTTTCTAGTGCAGACTAGGCCTCTTCCGTCCTCTCTCTCTCCAGCTACGCCATCCCCCTTTCCTTCCCTCCCCCTCCTGCCTCTGCTGCGCTCCTAAGGCATTCTGTCCATTAGAGACCTTCCCAGCTTGCCCCACTCTTTAGGTTTAACCTGCCCCTCCCCAGCCCAGTCTCTGTGGCTCTTAGGGACGGGGGGTATGTTACATGCACTGTGGGTGTGTTTCCTCCAGCTCCATTGTTCAGCGCCCATGATAGGTTTCAAACCTAGGAGCCTGGCTGCCTCCACCTGTTTGCAAGAAGCTCGGGGTCAAGCGTGCACTTGTGCTGTGCAGAATGGGGCTCTCTCGTTCTCCTAAACTGCTTCCAAGTCTTGGCATGCAAGTTCCTGATTCCCTGTATTTTCCACAGACTCAGGGCATCTCCTAGCAAGAGATGCCTGAGGGTCAGCCCATGTTACTGGCTTTGTCAGAGTTTCCTCTGTGAGATGAAATTTCTATACATTTAGAGGAGGTTTAAATTGAATCAGGCTGGAACTCATCAGCTGCCAGGGGCGTTTATAGGGACCAAAGGACATTGTTAGCACATTGGAACAGCCCAATCTGCCCCTCTGGTGTGGCTCCCTGTCTTCAACCGCAGGCAATGCCCTATGCTTTAAGAGGGCATCAGCGCCCTGCAGCATCCTGACTGGCGCTGTGATTTGGGGGCAGTTCATTGCTCATGAAGCTGGCGAGCGGTGTAGGCTGATCGGTGGTTAAACTATTATAATGCTACTGAGCATAAGCTGCTCTCACTCCCACACTGCTCTCTGCAGATCCCTGCCATAGCATCAGTGGGCCGGGTGGCATTCCCTGGTTTCTTGGACGCTTATAACCTTCTCTCAGGACTGACGTACCCCACACCGTGAAGCTCGAGGCGAGGGTTGAGGGGAATCTTTCGGGCCGCCTTGTAAACTGCACAAATAGGAATAAAATATTGCAGCACCTCTGCACCCACCTTGGGGACGTCACTGTTGTCACTATGCTGCGTGCTGCAGAACGTCTCGTGATGGCTGGCCTGGACCTTAGATACTCTTGCTCCCCTAGACTGTTCGTTAGCTGTATATGGGCCATGACACATCATTAGGCAGTTCTGATTCCACCCAGTAGAGAGCAGTCTCTCTCTCTCTCTCTCTCTTTACTAACAGTGCTAAAGCCTGGATTCCAAGGGAGCTTTACGGAGCAATGCTCACTAGTGCAGCACATCAGTGCGTCATAGTCATAGATGTTAAGGTCAGAAGGGACCATTAGGCTCATCTATTCTGACCTTCTGCACAATGCAGGCTGCAGAATCTCCCCCACCCACTTCTGCAATGAACCCCTAACCTAGGTCTGAGCTATTTAAGTCCTCAAATCCTGGTTTAAAGAGTTCAAGGTACAGAGAATCCTCCAGCAAGTGACCTGTGCCCCACGCTGCAGAGGAAGGCGAAAAACCTCCAGGGCCTCTGCCAATCTGCCCTGGAGGAAAATTCCTTCCTGGCCCCAAATATGGTGATCAGCTGAACCCTGAGCATGTGGGCAAGACTCACCAGCCAGACACCCAGGAAAGAATTTTCTTTAGTAACTCAGATCCCACCCCAGCTAACATCCCATCACAGGCCATTGGGCATATTTACCACTAATATTTACCATGTGGTGATGGTTTAGTCCATGGAAGAGCCCTGGTGGAGCTGGGAAATGACACACTAACAGCTCTGGTAATAAGTGGTGAGGATCAGACGTGAAATCCTGGGCCTCAGCCAAGGGGACCTTGGTCCCCACATGCCTTCCTTTGAACTGTAGTCATGCAGGCTCTTCGCTAAACCTGCCTCGGCACCTGGGACTGACACACAATGGAAGGGGCCCTCGAGGTGAGGGAGTGGGGGCATCATGGGGCACTTAAAGGCTCTGGAAGAGAGATGAGTTTAGGCAGAAAAAACCATCAAATGTTGGGCCTGCGGCTTCTCATTGGACACAGGCCATCTTGACTTTTCTCTCCACATCAGGTGTCCCTGCACTCTACTCTTGGGGCTGTCAGCCCAGCCAAAGCAGCAGAAGGTCAGGGTGTTGAGAGGAAGGATGGTGCAGTGGTTAGGATGCTAGCTTGAGACTTGAGAGAGCTGGGTTTAATTCCCTGCTCTGCCACAGGCTTCCTGTGTACCCTTGGGCAAGTCACTTAGCCTATGTGTGTGTCAGTCCCTTCTTTGTATAAATGGATAGTAGCCCTGCCTTGCTCACAGGGGGGTTGTGACGAGAAAGACTGCAAGGTGCTCAGCTACTCCAGTGATAGGGGTCATGGCATTACCTAAGTAGCTTGTAAGCTGTGACCTTCTGGCTCCTGATGCCTCCAGGCTGGGCTCTGAGAGGAGCAGGCCCCCTGGGGCTGTCTCGTTGCATTCACCAGACCTACTCATTGATCTGTTGTGAAGCCAGGGCTTTATAAATGGCAAGCTGGGCCTTGCAAGCTACTGGCAGGGCTAGCCTAGGGTGAGAGCTGCCCACCGTAGGCTGGGCTGGAGTCACTCCTGCCGGGCGGGAGCCTGACCTTTGAGTTGCTGTTTGAGTTTTGCTGTGCGCTTTGCCCAGATGGTTCCTGTTGGGGCTCTGCAGTAGTGCATTGTTAAGACTATCTCTCGCTGCATCCTCCCTCCGCTGAGCTTTATCAAGCCTTTGCCTATTCTTCTCACCCTGGCAGGAAGCTCTGGACGGGGCTGGCTCCATGCAGAGAATTTCCTTTGCTTTCTATAACAGGAGACTCTCAAGTGCTTATTCCTCCTGGGGCTGGCGGTCAAGAAGTCTCTGTGTTGCTGGCGTGGTGGTAGCAGCCGTTTCGCTGGGGTCCCTCACTGGCCCAGTGTTGGCAACTGTTGTGATTTTATAGTGAGTCTCATGCTATATCACGTCTATCATTTAAAGCCCCTGGTTCTGGCATCAAGAGATTGTGGGAGAATGTCAGCTTTCATTTAAAAAAACCAAACATACAGAGTAAAGCTTGAAAAAATGCAGTGGGTGTGACCATAAGGGCTTCAAGGGGAGACAGCCACAGCAGAGTCCCAATGTTGTTATTTCATTATGGGTTTTGGGGACTCACAAACTTGAAATGCTTGGGGTTGGGGATATTGCAGACGTTGTGCTCCAGCATGGGCCCACCCTAGTACTGCCAGCTCTCATGAGTTTATGGGTCTTGTGATAATTAGTGTTTTTCTTCAAGCTCCAGCTACTGGAGTCAGGTGATTTCATGAGCCTCTCAGCTTTTGTTTAAAAGATCAGTTAGCTTCTAGCCTTCAAGATTGCAGAGAAAAACTTAAAACCATGACTTGAGTGCACCTCAAGGGCGCAAAAGCTAGAAGGCAAGTGAAATGTATTACAACATGCAAATGATCTATTTTTTTTAATGACATGATCTGAGCGCCAATCTCATGCGTTTTGGAGGCTGGCTCATGATTTTGAGACACCTGAGGTTAGCAATATTGTAAATGGGTCAGAGGATGTTGGGTGGGCAGAGCTCCACTCGGGGGTTTCTCCCAGGGCCATTGTTACTTAGAACGAGTTTGAATGTGCTACCGTAGTTGTGCAGGGCACTTTACAGGGACTCCCTTTACAGGATAAGGAATTTGTAGCCCGTGGGACTGACCTGCTTCCTTGCTTCTATCCTCTCTTATGGGTTTGATGATTTGTTTTATTATAATAGATTTGTACTAGAGTGTTTTTGGCAGTAATGCAAGGAATTTACGGTCTCACCTATAGGATGAGCTAAAGCAAGTTTCCATACCTATGTTTGTGACCTCTAGCCTAGATAAGTGAGTTATTTCACTTATGGGTTAAAGCAAGTTAGACCATTGGCATTGAGAGATGGCCTACCTCAGTTAATATGCTCACCTTTTTTAAACCTAACAGGGACATAAAACAACTTAACAAAGAACATAGAAATAACCAGTCTCCCTTCAGAGACACCTGTAGTGTTCCAGCTACACCATGGAAAACAAAGCTCTGTAGGTGATTAGGAAAGGCAGAGCAATGTGTTTGGAGGGTGCCCCAGGAAGGGAAGGTGGGGTAGAAAATAAAAATGCCTGGGAACACAGCCCTGGATTGGCAGAAATAATAAATAATAATTGGATTCCAGAAATAACAACAGTGAGAACGAGCTAATTGCCATTAATACAGAGGAACCGGCCAGCCTAGAGAGTCAGGGCATCCTGACGGTATGTGGGTGAGGAAAGTGCATTTGGACAGGGAAGGTGGGCAGATGGTGCTGGGGCTCTGTAAGAGGGATAACCCACTCAGGGTAGGTAGATAGTTTTTAGTTAGGTTTTAAATTAGTTGCTCTTCGGTCCCTCGATAGCTTTCTAGCTTCTCCTAAGTTCTTCATCTCCCGCTCTGGTCCTTGGTCTCTCACCACCAGGTTACCAAGGCAGGGTGTGAGTGTGTTCAGCTGGGAAATTACCACAAGTGCCAGTAGAACAGTATTACGTCCTTTGTCATTCTGACTGATTACTTTTCCATTTGACTATTCCGTTTAGCTCTATTCAAGTCTTGAAGGCTGTAT
The DNA here is from genome assembly GCA_007922305.1 of Dermatemys mawii. Classification (NCBI taxonomy): domain Eukaryota; kingdom Metazoa; phylum Chordata; order Testudines; family Dermatemydidae; genus Dermatemys; species Dermatemys mawii. Next base: position 18,316,101 of record ML677396.1, on the reverse strand, counting down.
TTTGTTCGCAGTGTGAGTGTCCTTGTCATACACTCTGAGGGTCCTTGCAAAACTCTGGGGAGTCTGATTCTCGGACAAGAACCTTATAACCTTCTGCTCAGATTAACTGGCGAGCCTATAACCCATACTATATAAATAATGATCTTATTCATGGGCAGCAGGTGAACCGCTGGCTGGGGAAGGCTAGCCTCTGCCCAAGGACCTGCCCCCCTTTCTCCTGCCAGATCCCCCCTCCCCATGGCCGCCAGTCCCTGCCCACTGTCATAGCCCCAGAGTGCCAGGCTGATGGGCAATGCACGCCCTGCCCCCAATCCCCAAGCACAGGGTGGGCAGCAGACACGTGGCTCCCCCGCCCAGTTCCTAAGTGCAGGGTGGGCAGGCATGAGGACGCACGTCCCCCTCAACTCCCAGTGCCTCCATCCACCCTAAGTCCCAGCTCGCTTCCCTGAAGTAGAGCAGCCTGCCTGGGCTGGAGCCAAGGGGGAAGGGCAAGCAGAAGGGGGCTATGGGGGGAAGCCTGGGTGGGGCCAGGCCGTGTTGTCCGGGGAGGCACAGCCTTCGTGATGTGCTGCCCATGATCTTATTCCCTTAAAATCAGGCAACGCATTCCACACCAATGAAGGCTTTGCTGCAGAAAGCCCTAACGAGCCCATTTCTCTGGTAGAAACCTACTGGATCAGAACCAGAGGGGCCTTTGCCAGGCTCTTTAGACATCCAGACCTCTCTGCTTTCCCCTCAAGACCTGTTTTTATTAAGCTCCGTGGCTTTCACTAGCTCCACAGCTGCTTCGCATTTCCACACATTCTCCGGGGAATTTATACAAAGAAAAATTGCTTTTCGCATCTGCAACTTCCTTCAGAGTCAGAGACCCCTCCAATGTTCCAGCAAAACCACAGCACACAAAGCATTGTAGGTGATTAGAAAAGGCAAAGCAGTATGTTTGGAGGCCAGACCAGGAAGGGAAGATATGGGATAGAAAATAAACATTAATGGGAGCACAGCACGGGATTGGTAGCATGGGCTGAGATGGGACAAGCTTCTGCCCCCACGCTGCGAACATGACTCTGTCCTGTCTTGCAAGGACCCTCACTGAAGCCTGGTCCTGGGGCCTGTTCAGTCCTTGTCCTCTCTGCTGTGACGCCCAGCAGGGCTGATGATTAGCGCTAGTTGCAGCGAGGAGTAAGGTGATGTGGGGACAGAAGGAAAAGGGAGGGTGATAGGAGAGAGAAGAAATAAGGTGGCCCTCTCTGCTCAGGACGTCTCTTGGGATCTGGCTGACACAGGCCCGGTGAGGTTTGGTGGAGCCTGGTGGGGGTGACAGGCACGATGGTGAAGGTCACTCTTTCCAGTCCATCCATCTCCCAGCCAGCAATTGTGTTTGCTGCTTCTTTTGCTTGATTGTTCCCTCAAAGTCTTTTCGTTTCAGACCCCAAAGGGAGGGATGAGTGGAATAGCTCAGCCCCTCATTACTGTTTACCAATTAGGCCTAATTTCCAACACACCAATTTTGGTTCATTTCCAGTCCCACTTTTTTCTTGTTTATGAGGCATCAGCATAACACAGTCCTTGAGCTGCATCAGGAAGGCTTCTTGTTTTCACCAATTTAGTCTGTTTGTCTCCCTTGTGCATGTTTCCCCATTAACACGGGCTGGTGTATGAACATTTTACAAACTTTCACTCACGTTTCACAGTTGAGCTCACAGTTCGGGTAAGTTTGCAGGTCCAGTTCCGATAACAGCCCCTAGGACCTCATGATGCTATTTTTACAGCCTCCCTTTCCAGAGCAGAACTGCAATCTCACTGGATTTCCTGCCTCTGTGGTTTGCAGCTCCAGTATTCTTAGCCTGGAGGGTTTGTCTGGGAAACACCTTGCTTTCTCCCTTAAGGGTGGTGGTTTTTCCTCTGAATTAGCTGTGTTTACAATAGAATTTGTAGTGCTTCAGCCCCTATACAAGTATATATATATATATTTGCGTATTCCAAAGGGTTACATGCTGCAATGCACTCTTCCATTGTTATTAATATTTGTACTTGTATTTCCAAAGCTCTAGGGGCACTGTCACTTATTGTTTTGTTGGAACTGGAGGCCACCTTTGGAACTGCTCCAATGCTCCTTAGATGTGTAGGGCTCTAGGAAGCAGTAGACAGCTCCCAGGAGGAAGTTCAGTTGTGGCAGCCGCCGCGAGATCTCAGGTTTCTCAACTACTAGAGCTAACAAAGGAGTTATAGCAAAAGAAAACGTTGCTGTAAAACAGAAACACCTTTGTGCAAAAAATCTCTCTCCATTTTCCAACCAAAGTCAGTGGGAGGTGAATGGGTCAAGACTTCACCTCAACTCTATTAGGAGCCTTCCTGTGCAATTAGAGCTGGGCAAACACTGCCGGTATTAAGATGTGCATGAATTTAGGTCCTGATCCTCCAATTAGATCATTGTGTCTGCACTAATCCAGTTGCAGGATCAGAGGCTTAATGAACAAGCAGAGCCACTTAGCATCCAATTCCACGTGATCGCGGGGGGGGGGGGGGGAGAAAAAATCTGATCACTTGTCCATGGGCAGGTAACATTGCGCTGTCCAACAAAATAAAACACAGTTGTTCCTATTTTCAGGCTGCAGTTTCATTCTTTCTAGGAAAAATGAAAACTGAATGCTTGTGGTTGGTGGACTGTTGTGTCAGGGCTTTCAGTTTTATTCCTTGATTTTGGTGTGTCTGTCTTTCTTTTGGTTTCATAGAATCGTAGAAATGTAGGACTAGGGGACATCGAGAGGTCCTTTATCCAGTCCCTTGCCCTGAGACTGGACTAAGTATTATCTATTCTAGACCATTCCTGATAGGTGTTTGTCTAACCCAGGCCTGCACAACTCGGAAAGCAGCGAGGGCCATATTACTGTAAAAAACCCAGCTGTGGGCCGAAAAGCCCCGCCCTTGCCCCGCCCCCATCCGCTTCCCCCCACCCCACCGCTTGGCTTGCCCCACCCCTACTCACCCCCCGTGGGCCACACAGTGAGCCTTTGCGGGCCGCATGTGGCCCCTGGGCCGCATGTTGTGCAGGCCTGGTCTAACCTGTTCTTAAAAATCTCCAGTGATAGAGATTCCACATCCTCCCTGGGCAATTTATTCCAGTGCTTAACCACCCTGACAGGAAGTTTTTGCTAATGTCCAACCTAAACCTCCATTGCTGCAGTTTAAGTCCATTGCTTCTTGTCCTGTCCTCAGTGGATAAGGAGAACATTTATCACCCTTAAAACCACCTTTTATATACTTGAAGACAGCTATGTCCCCTCCCAGTCTTCTCGTCTCCAGACTAACTAGACTCACTTTTTTCAGTCTTTCCTTGTTGGTTGTATTTCCTAGACATTTAGGGTCTGTCTACACCGCAAAGAAAAACCCCACGGCTGGCCTGGGCCAGCTGACTCAGGCACATGGGGCTCGGGCTGCAGGGCGTTTTATTGCTATGTGGACTTCTGGGCTCAGGCTGGAGCCCAGACTCCAGGATCCTCCCACCCTTCAGGGGCCTAGCAGTCTCCAGAGCAATGAAACAGCCCCAGGGCCTGAGCCCCGGGAGCCTGAGTTGGCTGGCACTGGCCAGCTGTGGGTTTTTCTTAGTTGTGTAAACACACTCTTAATCCTTTCTGTTGCTGTCCTCTGGGCTTTCTTCAATTCATCCACATCTTTCCTGAAGTGCGGTGCCCAGAATTGGACACAATACTCCAGCTGAGGCCTTATCAGTGCTGAGCAGAGTGGAAGCTTTATTTCTCCTGTTGATAAACACCTAACAAAACAAAACATCTCTGAATACATGCCCAAGGTAGAAATACCACATCAAGAACAAAATTCAGAGGTGCTTACACACTGTTCGATTATTTGCTTCATTATCTTTTTGGGTACTGAAGTTAAGCTGACTGGTCTATAATTCCCTGGTTGTCCTTTCATTAAGTACTAAATTTCCCCTTTTCCAGTCCTCTGGAATCTCTCTCTTCTTCTCAAAGATAATCACTAACGGCTCCAAGAAATCTTCAGCCAGGTCCTGAAGTATTCTAGGATGTATCACATCAGGCCCTGTTGTCTTAAATACATTTAACTTGTCTAAGTAATTCTTAACTAGTTCTTTTCCTATTTCAGCCTCAGATCCTACCCCATTTACACTGATGGTCACTATGTTAGTCATCCAATCACTGCTAACTTTTTTGGTGAAAACTGAAACAAAAAAAGCATTTAACATTTCGGCCATTGTTGCATTTTCTCTTATCCTGTCTTCCCTGCACACCCGAGCCCTCCTCCCCACACATACTTTAAGTCATGGGCCTACCACAGCTTGCTCTTCCTGGTTTAGTTAGTTTTGTCCTTGATTTCTGTACAGATGCTCCTGCTTCTACCAGCAGCTCCAGACTGTGAGTCATCGTGAAAGTGCGTAATAATAATTTTTTTCAAAGGCAAGAAAAATGTCTTTTAATCTGGTTTGCAATGTAGTTCTGATCCTATAAAATAGCTCTCGTCTTGTCCTGCCAACTCTTTCTGCTGATGGCTTGCTGTCAATGTGCCCACAAATATGTCTTGTGCTCGGTCTCTTTTCAAGGAAGTAGAGAAAATAACCTATTGAGCCTGGGACTTATCTTCTCTGGGGCAATTCCCTCATCTCTGTAGCGAGTCCCAGAGTGTGCCTTGCTGCACATGAATATGTGATTTTGATTAAGTTGCTTGTGAAAAACCCAGCTCTCCCACTGCAGTGCTTCAGGGCAGGGAGAATAGCATACTCACCAGAAGTAAAATACATCCAGAGAGGAGGGTGCCAAAAGCACTCTAAAATACACTTGTGCACTGTTATTTGTTGTGGTTTTGATGGCAGCTGTGTGTCATTTTAGAGGCAAGGGCTAGTAGTTCTACACACACACGGTGACCCTAACTTACAGGAAATATAATGGTGTAAAAGTAGTTTAAATGTATGCTTAAGGTGATTGCTCTATAAAATAGCACACCAATTGGCTTGCGTGTATGCTTCATTGTTTTGGGAAGCAGGGAAGGGGTAGTGTTGGTAGTCTGGGTGTGTTGTTTGCCACCCTCGTGGTAACTCTGTCTAAACCGACCCAGCCAATTCCTGCCCCATAGCTGATGGCCCGGGACCATGCGGGAATGTATGGGGCAGTTGGTTTCTCACCTACGTTTTCCATGTTGAACCGCCAGGAGTTTGGACCTGCCTAAAGTGAGCATGTCACAGGGGCTGGGGGAGTCCCGTTCCCACACCCCCCCACTTCCTGGACTTCACAGTGATTCTTAGCCAGCCAGTGGATCAGAAGGTTTATTTGAGATGCCAGGAACACAATCCACCTCAGAGCTTGTCAGTACAGACAGGCCCCCTTAGTCAGGCCCTTCTGGGGGGTAGAGAGATAAGACCCCAAATCCGGGCTCCCTCCTCTTCCCCAGCCAGCTTCTACTCCCCTCCAAACCCTGCAGCCATCTCCCTTCCTTTGTTCACTTCCCGGGCCCTAGGTGTCAACTCCCCTCCCCCTTCTCATCTCAGGTTACAGCTCCAGGTATCCCGATCAGAGCAGCTTCCCCTCAAGAGTCATGTCCACCCTCCTCCCTGCTTGTCACAGAGCGCAGGCTGAAGGATCAAGTAAGAGACCCAGGAGGGAGGGGAGGGGAGGGGTCCCAGCCTTTGATTTCATTGTGCAGTGGTGGGAGGATGGCTGGTCTTATGTGTGCTGCCCTGGAATTGGTCAGCACACTGCGTCTTGCACTTCATCCACGTGCCCCCAGGTAATCTGGATTGAACAATGACCCTTCCTCCTTGAGTAACATGGGAACAGTTGCAAGACTGCGAACACTAACAGTGTCTCTGCTGCCAGGCCTTTTATGACGAGGGTCACCAGTCAAAGAGCCAGCCCTGCCATGCACCAGCTGACATATTTCTACAGGGCGCTCTCCCCACAGCTGCTGGGGCTCTGCGGGATGGTAGCTGGGCTGCAGGAAGGCACGTGCCGCCAGCTTTGCAGCTGCCTTGACTCTGTCACCCCGGAGCGGCAGTGCTTAGCAAGGTCTTGCCACCCTCTCCGAGGGCTTGTCTGCACGTGAAATGCTACACCGGCAGCGCTTCCATGGAGACACAGGTCACACCGATGGGAGGGGCTCTTCTGTTGGCCTCGAGCCTAGATAATCCACCTCCCTAAGGCGGTAGCTAGGTTGACAGAAGACGTCTTCCATTGTCCTTGTGCTGTCTGCACCAGGGGTTAGGTGGATGCTTCAGCCTCTGCATGATGTAGTTGGGTTGACCTAATTTTTTAGCGTAGACCAGGCCTGAGTGGTGAGATGCAGCCAGAGCGGCCTGCTCCTACTCCCGTTGTACACGGTGGGAAATGAGTGGTATGAGGGTCGTGCCTGAGGCCAATGAGATCAGGGGCCTATTGTGCTAGGAGCTGCACCAGCATAGAGGGCTTGTGTTCACGGCCATGTTACCCCGAGTTATAATCTGAGTGTTGCCCCTCGCTTGAGTCCTGTACAGACAAATCCCTTTACTTGAGCATGCTGGTGCTCTTCACTCGAGTTGGTTGAGCAGTCAAGGGGGTACAGGCCCCTCCTTGGTCCTGCACAGGCTCGCCAGGCCTGAATGGCCCAAACCCCACCCTGTTGCAGAGGGGAAGGAAACACACTATCCGACTTTATGCCCTCAGTAATGGGATGTATGTGCATGTAAGTCGGAACCCAGGTTCCCAGCCCTGCCCTTCCAGCAGCCTCAGGGCCCAGTTCTTCTGGGAGGAGGGAGGCTGAGTGACACTGTGTCGGCTTGAACACTTTTGCCAGGATATGTTTTTTTGAAATGAGGAAATTGTTTGGAAACCAGTATTCTGGCCCTTTAAGGCAGGTGTAAGGCTTAGTACAACCCTGTTCAAACTGCAAGGCGTTCTGGGGATCGTAGTTCTTAGAGGGGCCTGCGCCAATAAGGAATGCTGGGAAAAAAGGCAGGGCTATAAATAAGCTTCCAATCCTCCACAGAGAGAGCGATTAGCATCTGGGTGTTCAGTGGTGCCAGGGAGCATAGGCCTGGCCAAACAGAGCTAGGGCGCCCAGGATTGAGGGTGCCTGTGATGCAGTGGAGTCTGGGAGGAGGCTGAAGAGGTCGGATAAGGATTCCCAGGATGACGCTGGTACAGAGCACCGCTGTGGATATTGCTGGGGGCTGGTCATAGAGGGGCTTTTCCTTGACAATTCTTACGGAAGGAGATGAAGAAGATAGCTCTGGGGAAGGTCAAGGAGACAATGTGAGGCCTAGAGCAGATGTCTAGGCTCCACAGTGCAGCCCCTGAGAGGAGGTGGAAATGAATTCCCCTGCGTCTGAGTCGTCAGCTCGAGATGGTGCGATTATACCCTGTGCAGCAAGAGGGGAGGATGTTCTGCAGACCCTGGGGAGGGGAGTGGGCTGCTTTTTGTCTTGCTCGGACCTAGGGTCAGTCCAGGGAGGTGGAATACTTAATTTGGCTGGGCGGTTTAACTACCCACCCAGTTGGAGGGAAACTGAGGCAGCACAGCTGTACCTGTCTAAAAAGAAGCTGGAAGGAAAAAGAAAAGCTGGTGTTTTCTAGTAGTTGCAAGGCTTGTGCTGACACCGGCTGATTAATGGACCAGCACCACCTGCATCAGGAGAGGGCACGTTCCAGCTGATAGCAAGGGAGAAGCCAGTTCTTAGTCACTAATTGTATCAACAAGCTGAGCTCTGGCTCCAGCCAGGTGATCCACCAGAGGCTTCTCTGCCAGATCCCTGCCTACAAGGAGGAGAAATCAGACTCTCTCCCTGTGAGGCTGGGGGAGCAATGGGGACTTTGTGGGGCATGTTTGAGGGGTGGGGTGAGAAGTGAATGCCATTTGCAGGCCTGTCTCTAAATGTGTCAGCACAAGGACGCGTGTTTCTTAATGGCCCTGGTTATTTGTCTGTCTCTAACTCAGCGGCCTGCAATGTACAGGCCCCAGAATGTATAAACACTTTGAGGCTCCTGGTTTGCACTGGAAGAAACAGCCACTCCCCGCCTTAAAGCGTTGCATGGCAGGGCAGGGAAGCTGCCAGGCAGATTGGGGCAGGCAGGGATGCCGAGGGGGGCTGAAAAGAGCTATGGAGCCCACCGGTGGGGAAGTTGTTAACCATCGTTAATTCCCTGGCTCCTCTGCAGTCCTGCATGCTGTACGGCTCGAGTTCTCGCATCTCCAAGCAGCACTGGGCACCGCACCTGAGTAACTAGCTGGTGCTGGCTGTCCCATGCTCTAGGATAAAGGGAGAGCAGAGGATATGCTGGGCTAACAGACCCTCCTGTAGGCCAAGCCCACCCATGGTTTGCAGTGCTGGGGGAGGGGCTTAGAGTGGAGGGTGCTCTGGTACAGCTGGGGTGTTTGAAGCTAAGCTGAGCAGATGTTGCTGGCAAATGCACATAAGGTCCCAGCAACTCTGCGAGAAGCTGCTAAGGTGGGACCCACTCATTCCACACAGACTGTCTGGTCTTGACGAGCCGCTGGGACTGGACGGCAATACTGAGCCATGTTTGCAGGGCTGGAGCACGGTTCAAGCCCTGCACTACGTTGGAAACGGGGTGAGGGGTTAGCTAGGTCCCATGGTGTGGGAGCTCTTCCCGGTGTAGAACGGCAAAGCACCAGGTTCCTGAGTGGGAGGGCGTCGGATGGGAAGCTGCTCTCCTTCAGGGCAGTTCTTGCTGCAGATTCCAGTGCCTGACTTCCCCCAGAGATGCGTGCTGCAGCGCTGCCTGCATTGCTTACGTTCTAGCCCCAGACTCTCGATAAGCTGCTGATCCATTGACTCCTGGCCCAGCGGAGTCTCTGTGAGCGCTGCCAGCTGACGGGTTGACTTGTTTATACACTTCCGTGACCTGTACAAGCTGCTAGGGATTCCAGTGGTGCCGACGGTGGCTAAGGTTTGGAGTTTAGAGCCTTAACTCTGGGGGGGGGGGGCAAGAATTATGGGCAATACCCCCCCCCAGTTTGTTCTATGTGGTGGAGTTCTTGCTTCCACTGAGTCAAGCTGCTGGCTGCAAGCACAGCTTGTCCAGCACTGCACACACACAGCGCAGGAAAGACACTCACGTCACTAAGCTGTGCGGTTGATTATGAAAGTAATACGACAGCGGCTAAGCTCCCTGCTCGGCAATCCCTGTGTCTGTTCCCTCTAGTACACTTGGTGAAGTCTGCACAGATGAAAGTGGAGGCAGGGTTTGAGCCCAAGGCTAGTTGTGACGTTCCCCTGGTGTTCTCTGGAGCAGTGATCTGCAAGGTTGCTCCAGTCGTCTACTCTGGGAGGCAGCCTTACTCTGCTGCGCTGTGTGAACCCCCATCCCGGGCTGGTCACACACAGACTCTACATGTCAGCTGCTCCCAGCCAGCCACTGCTTGGATTGTGCAAGTAAAGGCCACTAACCAATATCTCCGGTCCCAGACACAACCCTAGGAACTTCCATCTTCTGAGTATGTCTGCTGGATGCTGCAAGCTTATATGAGTTCATCAATTTAACAAATAGCTTGATATGTACCCGGCTTGTTAGCCCAAGGGGAGTCCCTGATATGCTTCAAACTAAATGCACTGCGTCAGGTAGAATAAACAAACAAACGTATTAACTACAAAAGATAGTTTAAGATTTTAAGTGATTATAAGTCAAAGCACAGCAAGTCAGATTTGGTCGAATAAAATAAAAGCAAAACACATTCTAAGCTAATTTTAACACTGTCAGTGCCCTTACAAACATAGATGCTTCTCACCACAGGCTGGCTGGTTGCCCTTTAACCGGGCTCTCCCCTTTGATCACCACTTCCATCACTTGGTGGTGATGTCTGTAGATGGCGGTGGAAGAGAGAGAAAGAGCATGGCAAACATCTCTGCCTTTTATCATGTCCTTTCTTCCCTCTTGGCTTTGCCCCCTTCCCCTTCAGAATTAGGTGAGCATTACCTTATCGCAGTCCCAAACTGACAAAGGGACAGAGGGCGACTCACTGGAGAGTCCAACAGATCCTTTTGTTGCTGCCTAGGCCAGTGTCCTTTGTTTCTGTGAGTCTGGGCTGGGTTTGTCCCATACATGCCCTGATGAGGTGTGAACTGCTCCTGGAGAGTTTTGTCTGGGCTTGTTTTAAGCCATGGGGACACATTTTCAGCCTCAGAACTATATACGTTAAATTTCAACCTATAACATTACTAAAATAACAATGCTCAGTGTATCATGAGCCTTTGGAAGACACCAAACTGTGCATTGGATACCACAAAATGGTATTGTAAGGATGAACATGGGGGTGCAGGATGTGTCCCCCCAGATACAGAGTGTCACACTAGTAGATTATTCAACCACTAATCCATGCAGTTTAGCTATAGCAAAAGCATCAATGCAGGGATTTGCTCATGTTGGGGATTGGAGGCTGGGCAAGGATTAGGAGTCGATGTCGTGGTTCGGAAAGCAAAGAACAAAATGCGTCATACTTATAAAGTACTTTAGGCACATTAACTAGAGAATCCCTAGAAGACAGGTACAGCGGCTGCCTTAATTCATGCCCATGAAATCACTCCTATCACGGGAGGATGATTAAACACTTCTCAGTCCATTAGTAATATCTGCTAAGGATAAAAGCATTTAAACTAGCAAGGCCTGGATAACTTGCACCCAAGAGTCCTAAAAGAGCTGGCAGAGGATATCTTTGGCCTGCTGATAATTTTGACTAAGTCTCAGAATATTAACAAAATTACAGAAGACTGGAAGAGTTCTAATATTGTGCCACTCTTCAAAAAGGGCAAGTGGGGTGATCCGAGTAACATTAGGCCCAATAGTCTGACATTCATTCCAGGCAAAATAATGGGAAATTGATATGGGATTCAACTGATAAAGACTGAAAAGATAGGCATATAATATATGCCAGTCAATATAGGTTTTATGGAAAATCAGACCTTGTTGAGCAAACCTGATTTCATTTTTTTGAGATGATACATTTGGTTGATAAAGGTAATTGAGTAGATGTAATATACTTAGACTTGTATAAGGCATTTGACTTAGGGTTTGTCCACATGGAGATTTACATCCCAGCTTGTCAGGCACCAAATCTGTAGCTCTCTAGCATGTCACATGGTAACTGGCCATGTTAAACCTTCGTAGTGTCCTTTGACCTAAATAGGCAGAAGCAGGGTCCACGTGGCAAGTTAGCATGTGACATGCGCAAGCACGGTAGATTTACACAGCAGCTTGCACTCACTATTTCTCCATATAGACATGTCCTTAGTACCATGTGACATGCTGATTTCAAAGTTAGCAATATAGACTATAAATAGAGCACACATTAAATGACTTAAGAGCTGGCTAATTGAGAGATCTGAAAAAGTAGCTGTCAATGGGGAATCATCACCAAATGGGTTTTGTGTGGTTCTGCAGGGATCACTCAAAGCCTGAGCTATGGATCCTTTTCATTGGTGATCTGGAAGTAAATATAAACCCACTGCTGATCTGATTTGTGGGTGACGCAAAGACTGGTGGAAGGGTAAAGAATGAGGGGGACAGGGCAGTCATAGAGAGCGGTCTGCAATGCTTGGTAATCTGGGCCCGTTCAAACATAGTGTCTTACTACAGCCAAATACTAAATTCTATGTCTGGGAACAAGGCGTGTAGGCCACACCTGCAGAATGGAACCAGGGACTCTGAAAAGGATTTAGGGGTCACTGTGGGAAAGCAACTCAACATGCTCCCAGTGCATTACTGGGGCAAAAAGGGTTAATGTGATCCTTGGATGTATGAACAAGGGACAAGGGAGGTGACTTATCGTCTGTCTATGGCATTGGTGAGACGGACACTGGAATACTGCATCCAGTCCTGGTGTCTGCATTTTAAAAAGCACATTGACAAATTGGAGATGGTTCAAAAAAGACCCACAAAACTGATTTGAAGGTGGGAGGAAAATATTTAGTTGATCTCAAAGTGGTAGCGGGGTGAAATTTAAGGGGCTGTGATACGCAGGTGAGATCAGATGATCCAATGGTCCCATCTGGCTTTAAACTCTACATCGCTCTGAAAATCACTCAGAAGGCTGCTCTTCTACTTGAAAATCATGTAATTCTTGAAAAGCAGCAACTGTTTTGCCAGTTACTCATTCTTGTAAAAACATGATCCTGACAAATGATCCCCGAAGGACACTGGTCAAATGCAGGAGTGAGTAGACAGCAGCCTGTAGGGCTGGTGGGAACACGAGGGCAGCCTTGTTACTATGGGGCTGGTCCAAGGAGAGCCACACAGCTGCTGTAGATGCCAGGCTGGGAAGATGTACTTGGGCAGCATCATTTATAGACACACAAGTGTGGACAGTGCTGTTACTATCCGCACATGCTGAAGGCCTTGGCACCATGCTGTTCCACACCCCGATTCGCAAGCAGTTCGTGTAGCACCTTTGCACCCCATTAGGTATTCCAGTCCCATCCCGACTGTGATCCTTGCCTGTGGGATCACAGATCCATCCTCCGGTCTGCCCCTTGGCATCACAGGGAGCTGGTTTCCAGCAGGCAGATAGACTCTCACAGCACTCTCTCTGCCCGTCGCCTGAGCTGGCCACTGGTCACCTTGTATCTGGGCTTTCATAGTTCTTCCTCCTTTCATCTGCCAGTGGCCTGCAGGCTTTGTGCGAGGGAGGAGGGGGGAGTTGGCACCTTCTCCTCATTCAGCCTGGATTTTTCATACACAGTCTCCTGGTTTTCACTTCCTTTTTGTCCCCCCTTTGTACAGAGTGAGTGAGTGAGTGAACACTTGGGCCTGGTTCTCTATGTCTCGGCTCTTTGCAGAGTGCACAGGAGCTCTTGGGGCAGGAGGCAGTGGTGGTGGTGGGGCTTTGGTCCCTCTCCAGTGACTGTTTGACTCAGAGGGTTTCTTTTCTCTGCTCTTCTCCTCTCCCCTCTTCCCCCCCTTTCCATCCTACCCTACTATTGCCTAGACAGCTAGCAAAAGTGTACTAGTGAGGCCACCTGGTGGTGGCCATGCATTATATGTTAGTGTTCCTACAATATATGATCAGACTTTCTTCTAGGACCATATTTCAGATCTCCCCAGCCACTGGCATTTGCCAAACTTGCCCTCTGAATAAATTGCTCCCTAGGTGGAGTGGACATTTTGTGTCTGGCTCCTGATCTCATTTACACCACAGTAAATCCGGAGTAACTCCATTTAAATCAGGGGCGTAACCCCATTGTAAAGGGGAGAGGGATGTTTTCCAGGGGGCTTCCACCCATGCATTTCTTTAAATAAAGGAAATCAGCTCTGGTTGGAAAATCTACTTTTTTTCATCTCTCACATCATCATCCTAGCAGGGAGGAGGGATTGGTGGGAAATGAAGCACACACGAAAATCCTGCTAATCCATCTTCTCCCACAGGGTGACAGCAAAGCACCACCTTTCTGCAAAGCAAGCCCTTAAAGAGAAGGGGAGAAGCCAGCCAGCTTGTCTCTCCCCAGACCTGGCCCAGTCCTGGGCTCCCCCCGGCTGTTTTCAGTCCCCACAGATGATTTATGTTTTTCCTCTGCTCTTTTCAGAGATCAGCTGGTGGAGCTGCTGTCCAGACCCGTGGCTCTCTGCTGAGGCCGGAGTCCTATTCTCCTTCCCTCTGATCATGTCACCGGGATGGGAAGCTGCTGGCTTCGGGGCAGGTCAGTGGCTCCCCAGTGTGAACGGTGCTCATGGGGGCGCTTGGCACCAGATGCTCTTGTGCTCTGGGGAGGCTGCCGAGAGGAAAAGTCCCGGAGGGAAGCTGTTCCCAGGAGAAGGCTCTCTGCCCAGTGCTGGGAGTCCTACTGTGTGTTTGCAAATGAGTTTTTTTTTGGAGGTGTTGTCCAGTTTCCTCTCTTGACCCAGGGAGCTAGCCAAGAGCTCAGGGTTGTTGCTTCAGTTTGGAGAGAGGCAGGTACTCCTTTGGGGCAGGGTTTTTATTTACAAAGAACGTACGTGGTCCTGTTTCCCTGGACATAGGAGGAACCAAACAGGTGACGGTGTCCTCGCTTGCAGGGCCAAGCCTCTATCAGCCAGTACCCCACACCTGAGCCTTTCTCTAGGCTTCTCCCAGGGGCCACACACCCAGCTTCCACAGAGCCTGCTTCTCTCCCTGGCTCAGTGGCTGTCTTTCCTCGCTGCCGCGTCTCTTGCATGTACACACACAAACAGCTTCACCCATCCCAGTGGCTGAAACCCCTCAGGCCGCATGGTTCAGCTCCTGCTGCTATGGGCCTGTGCTGTGTGCGTCCCTGATAGCGTTTCTCCTGGTCAGACGTGCGTCCGTTCAGTGCCTCGGAGCCAGGGTTTGGATCCAGCCCCACAACCAAACTTCCCCAAAGCTTGAGGCACGCCCATCTCGATTGGCAAGGATGGCATTTCTGACCCCTGTGGACATCTGGCCAGTTAGAGCCTGGGGACAGCCCCCATGCCCAGAGGGGGGGGGTGCTATGGCGTGGGGCCAGCTGCTTGCTCACTGGGATTGTAACGAAGCGAACACAGTTCCGTCCCCTCTGCTGTGTTCACACCTCACCAAGGAGAATGTTGTGCTTGCTGCCCTCCTGGGGAGCTCTGATCACTCAGTGTGGGACCCCAGCAGAGCCGGGTGTGGTGGCAGGGACAGAGGGAATGGCGCTGGAGGTCGGAGTCGTTGTGTTGGCTTAGTGGGCAATATGGTGTCAGTTGCCGCGGAGTGTGGAGGAGGAGGGAGCAGGGAATTAAGTCTGGTGTTTGGAACGGGCATTCACAGCAGCCCAACCCGGCGGATCCTGGGAAGGGTTTAGACATGAGGCTCAGATGGGGCCATGGGAAGTTGAGTCACTGAGGGAACTGGGAGCCTGAGTTGATGGGCTCAGCAAATGGGCAAGTTTAGAAAAATAAATGCTGTTTGTTAGGAATTTTCCCCAGGAATCAGAGACGGAGAAGATCTGATTGGTCATGTCAACTCTAGTGCCAGGAAGGGCCCAAGCACAGGACTGAGAGCCAAGAAGTTGTAGATTCTAATCCCAGCTCCGACACTGACTCCCTCCGTGGCCTTGGCCAAGTCACCATACCTCTCTGAGTAAATGGGGCTGAAATTTACTTGTCTTTAAGGGGCTATGATGGGATTATTTGTAAAGTGTTCAGTATTATCGTCTCTGCTGCAGCTCCCTGGGGGCGGGGGTGTGAGAGAGAGAGCTTGTCCTCCTCTCTGGGGTCTCACCACCCAAGCTGCTGTTGGCATCCCACATCCCGTCACTGGTTGCACTGAACTTGAGGATTCAGGCAAATCTCCCATTGGCTTTAGCACCGGGATGGCACCAGCAGCTGGCTGGTTCGGTGCCAGCGGCTGCCTGTGGCCAGAGACGGGGTCTCATGCTCACCATGTCTGGGAGTCTCTAGGCAGGATGATTTTATGGAGGATCTTTCTGGCCAAATAACCCTCTACTCCCCATTGCCCCATCATCCCTCCTCTCCCCCACCCCCGCAGTGTCTGGCACAGCTCTCAGATGTGCTGTTCAAACCCCACCCTCCCGGGCTTTCTCCAGCCCCTGCACTGCCCCCCCCACTTCCCTCCTACTCCCCTACCAGGCTCTCCCCTTCCTGTACTGCATCTCCCCTGCCCCGCTCTGCGCTCCCCCTCCCTCTTTCTGACCCAGCTCTCGCTCCCCGGTCAACTCTGACAGCAGGCACCTGCTTATGCCAAATGCCCAGGGAGCAGCTCTCATTTTCTGCCCTGCAGATGGGGCTCCCTGCCCCAGCCCCTGGCAGTCTAGCGCATCCCCACACCCCAGGAACACACACGGCGGGAGTCTCTGGAGGGCGTCTCAGGCAGGACGAGGCTCTGGGGTGGGATTCCCTCAAACCCAGGACAAGCCGGGGAATTCCTGCAGGGTGAACCTGCGTCAGCCCTGCCTGGCCACAGGGCTGGGGCTGGATCCCAGGCCTCAGAAGCCTGGGGCAGACGAGTCCCGGCTGAGGCTGAAATCCCCTTGAGCATCCCTCTATTGACAGCACCAAACTGCCTCCAAGGGACCCCGCGCTCGCATTCAAACTGCGGGGAAGCTGATCTGGGCCGCGGGGGGCTTCCCTGGGACCCCTCCGAAGTGTCTGTGTGCACAGCTCCAGACGCTGGCTACTTGCTCTCTACGATGGGCTGGTTTTCCTACGTGGTGATCGAGTAACTAGAGGTGGACCTGACCCCAGGCCTGGAACTCAGCTCCGTGGGCCAGATGCCAGCAGCTGGTGGCTTGTGCCAGGGCTGGCTTTGCTTCCACCTCTATACTAATGCAGCAGCTAATCCTGCAGCCCCTTTGTCTGCACTGGGAATCACCCAGTGGTGGGGGGAGGCTGGTGGGGTCTGGCCCAGAGGATGTATTTTGGGGGCTATTGAATCTCACGCAGCCCTGTGTGCATCTGAATCCTTGAGCCGTAAAGCCAGCTGAGCAGATCCACCTCAGGTTCTCAGGGCTGCTGTGAGATTCGATGGAGTTGACACCCGAACTCCCTACCCATGTGTAAGGAGAGACTGGCCTGACGTTTGTACTGCATTAACTCCGCCTAGCCCTCCTACAGATTTGGGTGATCCCCACAGCAACGGGCACCCAGTATCTCCCCACACACAGTCCCTGGGATGACCTGGGGAAGCAACAAACTCCCAGTGCTGGGAATCAGGGAGCTGGAGTCAATTCCCAGCTCCATGGTTGAGTCACTTACCCACCCTGCGACTCCGTTTCCCTGTGGGAAATGGACGAAGGAGGATAACATCTAATTTCCCTCCCTGCTCCCTCTGTGCAGCAACCACAAGGCTTAGTCCTTGCCTGGGGTGGAAAGCTCTCTGTGAGGGGGGCGCTTAATTCTCCTCGGGTTCCCTTAGTCCGTTCAGTGCATCTGCCTTTGCATGGTGCTGTAGGCGCCTGATCGAAGGGTGTAACATCTGACTCAGACAGTGGTTATTCTGGCAGGGCTGCAGCCCAGGGTCCTTTGAGAGGAGTTGGGGGGATGGGGACTTACTGCTGCTGTGTCAGTGTCTGTCTTGGGGGGAGGTGTGACCCCAGAGCCAGGAACGGTGGACGCGGTTTACAGAGGGGTAATGCTGTGCTGGGATACCCCAGTGAGTAGGGGGGATAAAAGCCACCGTGGGGGAGAATCAGGCCAAAGGAAAGAGTTGGTAAAGGAGGGAGGCCACAATGGATAGCCCTGGCCAGGCCATTCTAGAAGTGCTTTACGCTGATCTCTGGCAAACCTCTGGATAGCCCTAGGCATGGCAGCTTGAAACAAGACCCTGGTCTGGCTCGGCCAGCGGTTGGGACGTTAATATCTTGCTCTCGTCCCGGGGGTGCTTTTCGTTCATGGATCTCAAAGCACTTCACAAAGTGGCTCCTGGGGAGGGGAAATGACTTGGCAGGAGCAGGACTAGACTCCAGGTCTTCTGCGTCCCTGCCCACTGTCCTTCCACCAGAACCTGCCAGTTACTTTGAGGCTCCATATTGAAATACTTTTGCACTTGCCGGGAGAGCAACGCACCAGTTTGGAAGCACCAGCAAAGCAAAACTTGCCCTGCTCTTACGTGGTGGAAATGACTGAAATGTGCTAAAGAGAAAACCTGATCCCTCTGGGGCTTCTTGGCCCAACTTCAGTCTGTAGCCTTGGTAGGTGGCCGAGTCATAATCTCCTACCCCACCCCAGCCCGAAGCTGGGAACAGCTGCTGGGCTGAGGTTCTTGGTCCCTCCTATTGTGGTGGGTAGGGAAGGGATGGAGCCGTTTCCGCCGACGCTGGGAGTTGACAGACAGTGTTTAGAAGGCTACAAATAAGAAATGAAAAGCATGGGCTGGACAGGAAGTCTGGTAACTTGTAACTCGATACCCAGGAAAGAAGAACTCAGGAAAACGCTTTCAGCAATCATATCCATCATGGGCTTGGAGCTCAGACTCATTAGCCTCACGGAGCCCAGCTCCAAGCCGTCCTACAGAGGGAGATATATTTATATTTTCAGACAAATAAATGCTTCCAGGTTCTCTGGTAGATATTGTAGGTCAAAGAAGCATCTGATGTCAATTACTCCCGTGGTGTAGGATTCCCCAGGCTTGTTGTTGCCAAGGACAGCGCGGTAACAAACAGGATATGGTGAGGTCTCTGCCATGGCAGAGCTCAGAGGCCATTTCTCAACCGCCTTGCTCTTGCTCCACGCTGGTCTTTGTTGCAGCTTCTTCGGCGCAGCTGATCTGACCTGGCCTCCATATTTATCCTCTAGTCCTCTCTGGAAACAGCACAGCATGCATGGAGAGGCGGCTCTCCTGGGGTTTGGGGCTGGGATGGGACACATCAGTGCCAGGAGTACCATACAGACTCATGCGGGGAAATGTAAGAAAGGGGAACATTTGGAGGTGACAATCCTGCTGCGGTGAGATCTGTTACACCATGGCTAAATGTGCCCAAGTTCTTTTACCCTTTCCTCATAGGTCAGGTTTCTAAACCTTTGACCATTTTTGTTGCTCTCCTGTAGACTCTCTCCAATTTGTCCCTATCTTCCCTGTAGGGTGGTGCCTGGAACTGGTCACAGCCCTTCAGCTGAGGTCCCGTGTCTTACACATGACACTTCTGTTAATATACCCCAGAATATTAGCCTTTTATCACAGCTTCATCAGATTATTGACCATATTGAGTCTGTGATCCACTCTAATCCCAGATCCTTTTCAGCAGTACGACCGCCTAGCCAGTTATTCCCCAGTTTGTAGTTGTGCTTCCTCAGTGAAGTACTTTGCACTTGTCTTTATTGAATTTCATCTTGTTGACTTCAGTCAATACTTCAATTTGTCAAGGTCATTTTCCATTCTAATGCTGCCCTCCAAAGTGCTTGCAACCCCTCCCATCTTGGTGCCATTTTGTAAGCGTACTCTCCACTCCATTAGCCAAGTCAGCACCGAAAATGTGGAATAGTACTGGGACTGATCCCTATGAGACCCCACTAGCTATGTCCCCCCAGTTTAACACTGATAATTACTCCTTGAGTACACTATTTCAATCAATTGTGCACCCACCTTACAGTAATCTCAGCTCTCCTGCCTTTCTAAAAAAACATTTCTGTTCAATTTTTATAATCACTAGGCAAAAAGTGGCATCGTGTTACATGTGCTGGGCTTTCAGCCACAGGAATTGCTTTGAGTGAGCATGTTTCTAATTGTCGTAGGGCCTGAATTGACAAAGGCTCCCTGCCAAATGGGTTTCTCCCCTGTGCACACTGACACTCCGCGAGAGCAGGAGGAATTGCCTGCAGGGTCGGACTGGTGTTTATATTTGTCGTGGATGAAGCGTGTACTTCCTCACCCTTGGGCGGACGTACGCTAGAAATGTAGGTGGTTCTGGCTACTCCCCACTCCCCAGTGGAATGGTATTAGTTGACCTAAGCTTTGGCAAGCACAGTTCCGTACACACATCACATTGTTAAAGGGCCTCAGGAAACGTGTTGGCAATACTTGTAATGCACCCTGCTGTGAATGTGGCATAAGTGCAAAGGCGTGTCCCTTGGTGGCTGCAGCTGGGTGAGTTCCCTGACGGTGGGCACTCTTCTGGAGGTCTTTGGGACACTCTTCGCTACGTGCAGAGTGTCCAGCCTCTGTTGGTAGGGGGCGGAGAAGAGGGCAGCGTAGTGGAACGGACTGCATGACCCCTGGGAGCTGGTTTGAGGCACAGTGCAAAGACGTGATGGGAAATCTTGTCTGCTAGACAAGAATGCTAGACAGCTCTGGCTCTGCTCCTAAGATCTCCCAGAGCAGGAACATTATGAATGGCTCCACTATACAGAGTGGGGTTTGTTTGAGAGGGTGATTAGAAAGTATGAGCAAGCTTCTTGCATGTGACACACTAAACTCGGCCTGTTTGAGCAGCTCTGGAACCTCTTGCGGAGACGAATGCTGGGCCATTTACGATCCAGCGGGGCGTGCGGGAGGCTGGCTGTAAACGCTCCGGACACACCATTCGGAATCATTGCACCCCTCGTGGAGGGTCATTTGCGTCTGAGTCTCTGGCCCCCATAAGCAACATGTGGTTCATCGCCCTGCTGTTTCTCCTGGCCTGTGAGCAGTTTAGCAGCACGCAGGATGGCAGAGCAGAGTGTCTCTTGAGATAGCAGATTGCTGCTCGGTGACGGATGCTGATGCATGGCGACTCGTCACGTGGCTCGGCTACACCGTGCTTTGAACATGGAGCGCCAAGAATAATTCATTGCACTGCGCCCTTTAGGAGCAGCACAATCTCCCCCCACATCATTCTCCTCCCCGCATGGCCAACTCTGGTGGCCAGCAAGTGAGAGCAGCAAAGCCAGGGCTTTCCCCTTTGCCCCCACCCCACCCGTCTGTGCAGCTGCCCCATGGAAAAGCCCCTTGGATGCATCCCCAACGCTCCCCCCAGGCACTAGGGTTGCAACTGTGGCTGGCCCTTGTGTGTGCCATGCAAAGGGCCAGCCACTTGTACTCCCTCTTATGCCCCAGCACAGCTGTGTAAGGGCAGGGCCTAGTCCAGCCCCTAAAGATCTGCAGTCTGTGCACAGCCTGTCTCCATACCCACTGCAAGCAAAACCAGTCAGATCTCTCCCAGCTTTGCATTGCTGGGCTCAAGCCATCCTGTGAGCATGGGGGGAGGTGCAAGGGGACTACCATGCACCCATGGGGGCACCTGCACTGGAGATGGCATTCAGTGCCCACCCCTCCCCTGAATTTAGGTAATTCCTGCTGCTGGGGGTTCTCTGGTGCTCCAGAGGGATCAGCCCCATGCACCATCTGGCAGAGCAAGGCTTGCAAGTCACCTGCACTGACCTGGTGCATGCCCCCAGCTCTGAGGGACCTTCTGTCACTGCAGGCAGTAGCCTGGGCCCAGTGATGGAGCCAGTAACAAGCATAACGCACAGGAAACCAGCCTTTACCTCGTGGGCCCAGTCACGGACATGGGCCACAGGCAGGCAGCCATTACCTGAATAAGGGTCCATAGATGGGGAACCCGAGGCCCAGCAGAGCTTAACATGCGATGTGCTCAAGTTCCCGAAGTGAGTCGGTGGCAGAGTCAGGACTGGGAACCCAGGAGTCCTGGTGCACAGCCCTCTGCTTTAACCACAAGACAACAATCCCCTTTTCTTCAAACATCAGTGAATGCTCTGCTGGACCAGAACGAATGTGGTTAGCAGTCGAAAGTCCCCTACCCCAGGCACCGTCACGTTTCCACTTCTCCGGGTTCATTACACTCTGGACATCCTTAATGGCCCAAAGGTCAGTATCACTGAGACCCAGAGCCACGTGTCTGAGGGACCCTGTGCAGAAACCTGACATAAGCACAAGTCATTCAGGATCAATGCTGGGGGCCAGGAAATTGCAACAGACACAAAATTAAATACACTGTATTTCCACCCCAAGTAATCAGGGTTCTCCCGTATTCTGATTGACAGCTTAAATGCTTTAATTCTTGTGATGATGCATTTCAAGGGGTCCTCTGTGCTGCAGGCTTCTCCCAAACTGGTTTTCAAGTCTGAGATTTGCCTATAATTGGAGGCACGTTTCATTCCCCTGAAACTAGACAGGTTCCCGGCGGGGGAGGGGAGCTGAGGAAAGGGAGCAATTTACCTTATGGAATTATTTACCTGATTAGAGAGTTTATTTTATAAAAATTGCTTCAGAATGGGGCTGCTCGGCATGTCCAGTGAGGGGAGCTCCCGGGGGGGCCGGGAAGCCTGGAGACAAGTGATTTGTGTGTATAATGGAACTAATCCACCAGTCAATTATACCAATAGAGTTCACCGTGGCAAAGTGCTCTGTTCCCATTAATTAAAAATCTGTTAAGACGATTAGCATGTAAAGGCATCAAAGAAACCCAAGAGTTTCTTTCCTCTCCTGTCCCCACTCCCAAGCAGGAGCGTAGGCACGCCAGATCACATGCATTAGTGCTGAAATTATTCCACTAAAGGTAAGGGCTTTATAGCTAAAGTAACTACCCACTGTGAATGTGCTGACAAGTCCCCCACGCCCCTACCACAGGTCCTTTGAGTTTAATTATCGTTTGTTTAAATTAGCCCTGATTGTTCGTGTGGAGTGTCAGCTTAAAAGATATTTTAGCTGTCTTGTTCCCATGTGCCTCCCCGGAGCTGACAGGGATGAATGTTACCATCCCAAACAGGCACTGTGGTCTTCGTAAAGGTGTGTCCTTCTGCAGTCGATTCATTCTGTGTTTGGGGCTGGACAGCTTGAGAGCCTTGGTGAGCCAGGTGGGGCCTTTCCCCGCTCGGTCACCGGTTCAAAACCAGCTGCTGTCAGGAGCACCCAAAAGTTGTTACTGCCGCCCGTGCCGCGAGGCCTACTTGACGATGGTCAGGAAGGGTGCCCGTGGGCTGAGTCCACTGTCATGCTGCTTGTTGTTTGCTTGGACTCCCTTGTCTTGTACCTAGCTGGCAAGCTCTTGGGCAGGCACCATCTTGTGGCTGTCTGCACAGTGCCTAGCACAGCGGGCTCCTGGTCCGTGGTTAATACACACAACGCCGGCTGCCTACATGTGGAACTTTGGGTGGCTTCAGTCTGGCTGAAAACCCACCGCAGCTGGGAGTAAGCGCAGAGGAGACTTGGAACGAATGGGCCAGAGCCTGAACTGCTCTCTGAGCCCTGGCGGAGGCAGGGCAGCGTGGGGTAAGCCGGTTCTGTACCCCAGGTGGAGAGGCCAAGACGAGCCTGCTGCTCGGGTACCTTTCTCTCAGCACTAATTTTGTGCAATAGTGATTGTGAATTGGCTGCAGCCCCTCAGCGATTCTCTCCCTGGACAAAGCAATGGTTACTCTGACTTTCCAGCAGATGTCTTTCCTGTTGCAAATCACTGCATGATGGCTGACACATTGGGGATTGAACCAAGGCCCTCCAGATCTAAACGTGTGGAGCTAAAGAGCCAGGCTGCGTAGCTATGGCTGTACCAACCTGTGTGGATGGGGACTTACGGCACACGCTCCTTTAGTGCACTATAACCACATGAGAACATAAGAATGACCCCACTCAGTTAGACCAAAGGTCCATCTAGCCTAGTATCATGTCCTCCGACAGTGGCCAGTGTCAGATGCCCCAGAAGAAATGAACAGAACAGGTAATCAAGTGATCCATCCCATTGCTCATTCCCAGCTTCTGGCAAACAGAGGCTAAGGACACCATTCCTGCCCATCCTGGCTAATAGCCATTGATGGATCTATCCTCCATGAACTTTATCTAGTTCTTTTTTGAAACCTGTTATAGTCTTGGCCTTCACAACATCCTCTGGCAAGGAGTTCCACAGGTTAACTGTGTGTGATGTGAAGAAATACTTCCTTTTATTTGTTTTAAACCTGCTGCCTATTAATTTCATTTGGTGACTCCTAGATCTTGTGATATGAAAAGGAGTAAATAACACTTCCTTATTTACTTTCTCTACACCAGTCATGATTTTATAGACCTCAATCATATCTCCCCATAGCCATCTCTTTTCCAGGCTGAAAAGTCCCAGTCTTATTAATCTCTCATCATACGAAAGCTATTCCTTACCCCTAATCTTTTTTGTTGCCCTTTTCTGAACCTTTTCCAATACCAATATATCTTTTTGGAGATGGGGGCGACCACATCTGCACAAAATATTCAAGATGTGGGCGTACCATGGATTTATATAGAAGCAACATGATATTTTCTGTTCTATGATCTATCCCTTTCTTAATTATTCCCAGCATTCTGTTCGCTTTTTTGACTGCTGCTGCACATTGAGTGGATGTTTTCAGAGAACTATCCACAATGACGCCAAGATCTCTTTCTTGAGTGGTAACAGCAAATGTAGACCCCATCATTTTATACGTATAGCTGGGATTATGCTTTCCAATGTGCATTACTCTGCATTTATCAACATTAAATTTAATCTGCTATTTTGTTACCCAGTAACCAAGTTTTGAGAGATCCTGTTGTAGCTCTTTGCAGTCTGCCTTGGTCTTAACTAGGGTGACCAGATGTCCTGATTTTTACAGGGACAATCCCAAATTCCAGGGCTTTGTCTTATATAGGTGCTGATTACTGCCAACTCACTGTCCTGATTTTTCACACTTGCTGTCTGGTCAGCCTATAGAATCATAGAATATCAGGGTTGGAAGGGACCTGAGGAGGTCCTAGTCTTAATGATCTTTAGCAATTTTGTATCATCTGCAAATTTTGCCACCTCACTGTTTACTCCCCTTTCCAGATCATTTATGAATGTGTTGAACAGGACTGGTCCCAAAACAAACCCCGGGGGGACACCACTATTTACCCCTCTCCATTCTGAAAACTTAACATTTATACCTACCCTTTGTTTCCTATCTTTTAACCAGTTACCAGTCCATGAGAGCATCTTCCCTCTTCTCCCGTGGCAGCTTACCCTGCGTAAGAGCCTTTGGCGAGGGATCTTGCCAAAGGCTTTCTGAACATCTAAGTACACTATCCACTGGATCTTCTTGGTCCACATGCATATGGTCTCCCTCAAAGGTCAACAATGTGTCCGTTACTTTGCTCCAATGTTTATTGGCTGACAGCTCATTTCAGAGCTGGAGGAAACGTTTTCATCAAATCAGTTTCTGGTCACTTTTTGAAAAATGGAAAAAAAAATTTCATTTAAAAAAATTTGGCAGGCGATTTGATAAAAAGGGGTGTGTGGGGAGGTACGTTTCAAAATTCTGGCCACTCTGGTTGCTACCATAACCAACAGACACGAGCTCTTTCCAGGCCAACGGCAGCACTGCTCAGCTGAGCTGAAGGATAAAGTTCCCCTGGGAAGCTCAGGTTAGAGGAGGAATTTTTCATCCTGATCTTCTGTAAACAGCTCACTTTCCGAAGCTGGCTGCTGCTGAAGTGGGGGAAGGACTCAACACACCGGGAAGGATTTTTGTTCTGAATTTGAGCAGGGTCAATGGGATCTGAGCGTGTAACACAACAGAAGGGCTGGCTTGAGTTAATGTGATCCACGTCAGTAAAGAACTCAGCCCTTCAAAACGGCTCTGCTGTGTAGCAGGAAGTGGGGGCTTCTGAGAAATTAACTGGGTGCCCTGTCAGAGCAGGGCAGTCAGACCAACCTCTACAGGACTCTAGGACGCTCCAGTGAAGACAGTTCATTTGTGGCTCTCCCTGGAAGAGGCATCTCCACTTTCCCCTGGTGGTTCAGTTTTATCATAGGGCCATTGTCCCGAGCAATAATTAGGATCGGTGCCAAGGAAGAGTGATGGTTTGTGTGAAACTGATCCTTCTGCTGACCTCTGGAAATAACAGACTTGCATTTCTGGGAGTACTGTGGCCAGGGGGCTCTTCCCAAATGGAACTGAGATCACTGATGTCTGGAGACTGCCGGGGAGTTCGGCTTGAAATCAGCCCCCCTGCCCCCAAAGGATGACACTTCCCAAGCAATCGAGCCTCTCTCCCCAGTGCAAAGTCACAAGCTTACGGAAGTGGAATGTTGACAGTTTTCTTCTCCAGGAGGAATATAGATCTTCAAACCGCGGAGCCGGCATCTGAGTTTGACCATGAACAGAGCTGGATCCTGCTGGCTGGGCATGCACTGGGAACTGCATAAAAAAAACACTAGAGGAGCAAGAACTGGAAATGTTTCCTGCCCATTCCCCTACCCCAGCCAGCCCCGCTGTCAAACCTGCAAGGGCTTCATGTTTCAGTCCCTTACCCCCCACAATCTGTTCCTGCCTCCTAAATTACAAGTGATAATTTCCTCCTGGTCTCTCTCCACTGCGCCATCCGTCGCTGTTTTCCCAGTGTCACTGGCCTCTCTCTCTCTCATTGCTAATCTCTGTGATTTGTGCTCTATGGAGCATTTTGGGACACAGCTAACATGGAAGGATGAAGCTCTCCCCACCTTGATCAGCCACTTACAGTGTCTAGAGAGAGAACACCTCTAGATCAGATTGGTAACATCAGTGATAATAAAGCCGTGTTTATTTTATCAGCACATTTTGCCAGCCAGTCTTTTTAGTCAGTTTCGTTTCACAGTTGTCATTGAATGTGAAGTTTCTGATGTGAGCTTTTTTTCTGGAGGTGTAGTAGGATCACTTGCACCTTCGCCCTGATCTTCCATTATTTAATATGCCTCACATATTTCCTCCCTCTCCCGTGACTCGAGCCCCCTTTCACACCTGTGCGGTGCGCTTGTGTGTTGGCGGGCAGGCAGCTGCTGTATTTTCCACCGTTTTGTTCTGTTGTTGCTTAAACTGCAGAAGTGGGAACACTGCAGCATCTTTAGCTGGGCACAGAAACTTTGAACATTCGATATCTCTGTGCAGGGTGAGGATAATGCAAATCTTTAGACCCAGGTGAAAAAACCTGCAGATTACATTATTTTTCCAGCAACTGGCAAATCCATAAAAAAATGGGCCAGGCCGGTCAAATGCCAGCCAGGTGGTAACCCCATTTTGCACACATTGGGCTTATTGATGACCTGTATCCTGGTAGCGTCTAGCGGTTCCAGCCAGTCCCACTGTGCTAGGCACTGTACAAGATTGTAACAAAAAGACAGTCCCTGCCTTTGGGTGTCTACAATCCACCCCTGCAGTAGTTCTCTGCAGCATGAGAAACATTGCTCCAAACACCGGCCTGCTGCCCAGAGGACTGCGGTGCTGTAGTGGTCAGGAGGAAGAGGGCTGACGTTTTCTTTCCAGGCCTCAGCCATTAGAAGCGGGACATTGTGACAGATCTATGCCAGCCTTTGAGCTGGCCTCGTTCCCTCTAGCAGAGATCAGCGCACTCCGCCACACGCTAGCCAGCGCAGCTGTACGCTGAGGCTGGAGAGAAGCTGTGAATCCTGGGAATGGTGAAGGAGAACGCGAGCACATCGCTAGTTCAGGCACCTGCATTTTTATTGATGTGCCTCAAAAGCCCCGGTTTTAGACATTCCTTCCCTTTCTTGTTCCCAGTGCCTTGGCATTTCCAAGATGGCCCTGCCTGCATCACTCTAGACAAGTAGCAGGACCGAATCACCTTCCAGAAGAGTAAGATCTGAACCTAGGAATTCCATAAAGCAACCAGATACCAGCCTGCTCCCTAGAAAAACACTGATGTTATTTTGCTTCCATTGCTCAGATCTACACCTGCTGACCCCCTGCTTACATGCCATTGTAGTTATAAAATGTGGTTTTCTTACTAAACTAACCCCCCACCCATGTTACGCCTATTAACCCAAACTGTCTTTGAGTTGGACTCTTCTTACTTACTCCTTTAGCACCAGGATATTTCCATCTCCTGGACCTTTGTCCATAGCCAGACACTAAACCCAGCAGACCCTAACTCCAGGTCAGCTAACAATGCCATTTTACTGGATTGGACAAGTAGGAAATATTCTGGTCTCTCTTAAAATATTATCCCACAGTTGATTTTGTTTCTCTGCATCCTGGGCTTTGCAGCAACTCCAGCTCATTTACATGTGTATTGCGCCGGCCTCCACGGGTGCTGAGGTCAATTGAAACTCAAGAAAAGAGGAGAAATTTATGCAAAACTGTTGATTGCATTTGTATGTAATGAAATCATCCAATATTCATCTGACTATAGACTCTAATCTGAAAGGAGAACTGAAGGACATAAGAGTCACTGGAAAGCAGTAATGAGCTTCTGTAGTGATTAAAAAAGCACTTCAGCTTTCTGAAAATCCAGCCAGAAATCGTGTCTAATCAACACTGAATATAGGTGGCAGAGATTACACTGATACATTTTGCAAAGCTCACTGTCGAAAATGTATGCAAGTTGTAAACTCTGACATGCCATCCATGTTCTGTTTTATACAAATCCAGGAAGCGCACAATCAGAGCCCCGGCTCATCCTCGGTGCGAAGCAATCTCGGGGCTCTGCTCGATGACTCATGAGGAGCGCAATCACATCTATTTTGAAGAGCCGTGTTGGTTTTTAACTATGTTGAGAGCTTGCAGATTCCTCAGAGTTTTTCCTTCCTTTTGTTTCCAGTTTGTCTCCGCTGTGGGCTTTTCTTTGAAAAGGGGGTTGGAATTTCCCCTGGTCCTCGCTCCAAAACCCATGGCTGTCCGCCTGCCACAATTACAAATTCAATTGCACAGACCTAACCCAGGGATTCTCAATAAGCAAGCCTGCCGATGTCCCTCTGTGGGCGAAATCCCCTCAGGGATGGACACAACAGGAGGCCTCTGCTTCGCTGGTATGTCCCACCTCGGTCCTCGTTCTCGGCTGAGTGGAGGGCATTTCTGTCCTTTTAGTGAGAGTCACACCCATCACTGAGCTAGGGAAGATCTCAGACCTCATGCTGGCCCTCTGCAGAGGGGGGAATTTTACTGTTAGTCTTTTTTGATTAACTTGAATGGGAAAGGTCCCTGCCAGGTTATTTAAAATCAATGCCCCAGCTTTCCTGTCCGCAGCCAAGCAAAGCTGGAGCAGGTACCACCTCGCAGAGCTGTTCTCGGTTTGGCCCTACGATTCTCATGGCATTGCTGATTTCCCAATGCTCCTAGCGTGCCTGGGAGAAGCTTTTCCCAACATTTATCTGCTGGGATTTCCATATGCTCAGTTGCCATTTCTTATTGCCTGACAGGGGGTGAACTCCTGCCTCCAGGGAAGTGAATGGGAGATTTCCCACTAACTTTAATGGAGCCAGGATTTCCCCCTGTATTTCCAACACCCTCTATTATTTCTGTCTTTGCTGCTACTTGCAGCACCGCACGAAGAGCCTAGCCCTGAGGAGAAACTGAATTAAAAGCTGGGGGCCAGACTTGGTATTGTCCTGGGCCTTGTGCAGCCATTCCCATGAAAACAGACATAAAATCACAGGGGTAGCATCTCACGTTCACTTTGCTCTAATGCAAACAACCATGTAACATGCAGGACCATGGAGGATCAGGCCCAGAGGATCTGTGCTTTCCATTCTTCCCTGGAGTTACTCCAGATTTACACCCGGGAAAGGGAAAAGCAGATCCAGCCCGAGTGACGCCCTCACAGTTCTGCCCAAATGCTGTACTGCCGCACGTGTAATTAACTTGCTTTTTATTGTCTGTGCCCCGTGATTAATACGGTTCAGTGGTAGCTCCAAGACCTTCTCTTCACAAGTCGACCTCTTGCCACTGATCATTTTCACTCGTTTACACCTTTCAGCCATTCCCCGCACAAGTGCCCGTGTGAATCCACGTTTCCAGGGCTGCTGGCGAAGTGCTATCAGAGGCTTTTCTGCCGTCCAAAGGGGTAGCACCAATTCGTGTTCTTCTTGCTGGATAACTGTGTGAATGGAAGGGTGATCCACATCGCCTGGCATGGTGTGTTCCTTATAGGTGCATGTTGTTTTCACTGGTCCTGCTGTTACCATTCTATTGGGCACTAATTGCAGTGACCGCCAGGGAGTAATATGGGGAGAATTCAAGCAGATTTTAGCTCTCAGTGCTTATCAATTTCTTCTCTTACTACTGGTGCCAGTGTTTTAAGAAGGATTGGTTCCCCTAATTTGCATAGTAATTGCTCTTCCCCTGCCCGTTTTTAAAGATTTGGCCCCCACATCTGCTTTCCCCTCCCTCATCTCTGGCACCACCCTGCTTTGCCTTGATCTTCTGCAAATAACTGCCTGTGGCTTAGTAAATTCATTAGCTGTGACTGACTGCCTAAACGTCCGCTTTGGTGGAAGAGAATCAGCCTGTGGAGGTTGGGCATGTCTGTGCCCTTGCAGATGGAACCAGTTTCCTTTATTCTAGGCCAGAGGCTGGCAGCCCTCAGGACCCACCGTAAGGTGCACGGGCTCAGGGATTCACTCTTCAAGTGGCTCAAGATGCATTGGCCATTGCATGAACCATGCCCAGCCTGCCTGGTATTGTTTGGTGTTCTGGGTTTAGTCAAGGAGGTGGAGCCAGACACTATGGTAATGGGGCTGTGTAGTGGGGCGGCTGCCCCACTCCCCCTAAAAGGGGCTTAAACAGCCCAGGAAAGGGTTTTAGCTGGGAGCAAGCAAACTCCCAGGCTGATTGGGCAGAGCAGCCACAGCTGTGGCTGCATCAATTAGGGCTCAGCTGTCCCTGATGAAAGGGCCCAGAGTTTGGTGGAGGTAGAGTCTCCTCTGGCTACAGAGGCAGACAGGCCTGGCTGCTGGGAGCTTGAGCAAGGTACCGCGAGGCGAGGCGAGGCGAGGCGGGCTGAGTGAAGCTGTGGCCTGGAAACCCCCAGGCTACAGGGCCTAGGAGATGGCCCAACTAAGGGGTACTGGGGTTGCAGGGGGCAGCCCAGGGCTCTAGAGGCAGAAGCAGCAGGCAAACCCCCCTTGCCAGTGATGAATGGCAATGACACTGCAGTCTGCCCCAGAGAACGGGGGTAAGTGGTGACTGGCACTTGCCTAGACTGAGGCAAGGTGGGGATAGGAGGTGGGGGTTCCCCAGGGCGGGGAGACCCAGAGTGAGACTGTGGGGGTCCTGCAGGGGTGCAGCACTCTAGGGAAGAGGGCACTGGGGTCCAGGGAGGGACATGGGGCCGAGCAGCGAGCGGAACATCGGCCTGCAGAGGACGCTCCGGACGCTGGAAGAGCTAATTCCCGGACAGACCAGCGGGAGGTGCCGCAGGGTGAGTCGCCGCTTCGCTACAGGCTGGTACAGCTGTAAATGTTCCAGGGAATTTCTCCACCTAATGGCTCCCAGAAACAGGCAGTGTCTGGAGCTCTATCAGTGGCCTTAGGACGTATGCAGTGGGCAGCGGTGGAAGCCCATGACCGAACTCACAATGCCTTTCTCTCCCCACAGGTTTCCTCTAAACACGACAGGAGATGAGGAGTGCACAGCCAGCCCTGGAGTAGGTGAGAGTCATTCGAATGCCAGGCCGGGTTCGATCGTGCTGCAATTAGTGCAAGTGTTTCTGAACTCTCATGTCTGCTGCACATTAAGATGGATCTAAGAACGCGCGCACTGTTCCCTACAGTCACCTCTGCAGGTACGAGGGGACCTCTTCCGTTGGTGCAGCCCAGCAGCCTTGGTGACGGGTTAAAAAAAAAACAAACCAAAAAACTATTTGATAAATGTCAAAAGAAATCAAGTAATCAGCTGAAAGCAATTTGCTGAGCCGTGTAACCGCCCTGGGCTTACCATTTTCCTTTATTCATTTATCATGATAGACGCTTTTGGCCAAAATACACAAAGCAGAGAAATTGTTGACATGTGGGGCCCAAGTATAGAAAATCTTTCATTCCCGCCCCCAGGTCTGTGCACAAAATAACCTTCTTTTTTTGGTTGTTTATTTAAAGACTACAGAGAACTCAGCGCTGCTCAGAACTACACGGCCTTTGGAGCAGGGTTACTCCCCAATTCATCATTTCCTCTGTTTATGAAGATAAACTGTGTTCTTGGGACGTACCTGCCGATAATGAGGGGCAGGAAGCTGCCACAAAGCATCCAGCACTTACAG
The DNA here is from genome assembly GCA_007922305.1 of Dermatemys mawii. Taxonomy (NCBI): domain Eukaryota; kingdom Metazoa; phylum Chordata; order Testudines; family Dermatemydidae; genus Dermatemys; species Dermatemys mawii. The sequence continues at coordinate 18,284,733 of ML677396.1, read as the reverse complement.
CAAGTTCTGCTTCCTCAGTGCCCTGAACCGTGCACACAATTCCCATTGGAAACACAGCCCCTGCAGTCAAGGCGGGGGCCAGAACGTGGCTTTCAGGAGGCGTCTAGTGCTGTGCTTTCAAGTTCTCATTAGGTGAGTTTAGTGCTGGCCAAAGCTGCTGGATTGACAGCTTGGGAGTTTCAAATTTTTCTCTATATCAGTGAAACTGCTACAGCCTGGGCAACAGAAATACCATCCTCCCTGCCCCACCCCTCCCAGGGCGCATCTCTCAATGCCTGAACAGATAGAGTCATCCAGTCTCCTGGGCCTCTCTGCTAAGGCTGCCAACAGATGAAATTCACTGCGCTGTCCCCCCGAATCTGCACCTGATGTGCACACTGGTCCACTGCGGACTGGCCTGAGCCCATCAATGTGCTTCACACAAGCCATTGAGCTTTGGGGTTTTAGAATGAAACCTCAAATGGGGTTAGATGAAATTGCAGCCTTGTTCAGCCGCTAGGAGATTTGGGCTGCTCTGCTCAACACACCATGCTAGGAGGCTTTGCGTGAACAGGGGCCAGGCTGCAGGTGAGTGGTACGTAAACCCTCTTGCAAAGGGAATAGGATGGAGTGACAGGGAACGGCCTGCTCTGTTTTTTTAACATCTCCTTTTGAGTTGATTTTAGCTGAAAACAAATGACCTGGTTCACTGCTGGGCAATGAACATGTGGGTTTCCATTGATTGCTTCCCTTTCTTCTCCCAGCATTATGGTTAGGGGTAGCTGGAACCCAAAGGCGCCTGGGAAGGCTCCAGGCAGAGCCTTCGGAATTGAGAGGTACAGGAGGCCTTCTCTGAAAGGAGGATCCCGCAAGACCAACCTTCTGCTCAGTGTGACTGGACTCTAGCTAGTGAAAACCCTGTGTTTTTTGAGCACTCCTCTTCCCCTGGGACAAATCTATGCAGTGTCTTTGTTCAATGCGTGACTTTCAGCCAAGCTCCCTGGGGGAGACACCGCAAAATGGCAGGCTTTATGGACGGGTGGCCCTGCTTGCTGCTATTGACTTTAGGGCCCTGTCTATATCTGGTTAGCACCAGTGATCTAGTTACACCAGAGCACTGACCCTAGTGTAGACAGGCAATACATGGGAATTTCATGGCAGGAAGTGTAAGAAAGAGATCTGCAAAGGGGACAAACATTCACTAATGTGAGCACCCCACTGCTCAGTGCTTTAATGCCAATGGCAGAGAGGCTGCTGCCATGGTGAAGGTTGACAACTAAGAGCCTTTGTGCCCAGTATTCCTCAATTCCTCTTACCCTTATTTTATCCAAATTCAGTTGTCCTTGTGTGAATCAATGAAACATAGACTAGATTCCCCCACCCCCAACAATGATCATGGGCCAAACCCCTGAGTAACGGCAGCAGAACTCTGCTCATGAGGCATGACGCAGTTCGCCCTGCCAGTCACACCAGGCTGCTACGACCAAGCCTGGAACGTTTCTCTGCAGTCCACAGTCACTGCTGAGTGGGTGTCTGTCCATGCTGCACTCAGCTGAGGAGCTCCTTGGTCTTCCCTGCCAGGAGCTTGTCCATCTCCGCTGACGTGTCGTCTGTCATTTGCTGGATCTGTAGCAACAGAACATGGCCTTGAGTTAGATCCTTGGAAAGACGGGACATGGGCAATTCCTAATGTAAAGCCCAAGTTCCAAAGCATCTAATTCTGCTCTCAGTGTAAATCCAGTCACTCCTCTGAAGTCAGTGGAATGTTCTTGTTCTTAGAGTAACTGAGATTAGAAACCAACTGACTGTATGTGGAAGATCAGAAATACACTTCACAGGCTGTCCAAACCCCGACAGATGCATCTTCCCACCAACACAGTAACAGGTGCACGAGGAATGGTCTGAGCACGCGTGTCTCGAAAACAGGATCTCCGGATTTCTAATCCTAGCTCTGACACTATTTCCTGCCACAGCCTTCGGAAAGTCACTTCTCTGTGCCTCCATTTCCCCAGCTGTGACATGACAGCACCTATCCCCAGCACAGGCGTGTTGTAATTAATGTTTGGTAAATGGCACTGAAATGGAGCTCGCCACAGGAGTGCTCAGTGTTATAGTTAGGGCTGATTGGGTGTGAGCATTGCCACACGGTATGTCCAGTGACCGGTGTGACTCCTCCATCAGCATCCAGGTTTCCTTTAGCCAATTCCCGTCAGTGGCTGAATCTCCCTCATGCACCCAGCATTTAAGCTACTCTCTGTACAATCCCTGCCGGTCTCTGAAAGGCTCCTGGTGAAAAGCCCTCGGCTGAGACTGACCAGTTGCTCTGCCAAGTCCTTATTTAATAGACCTAACGTGGTGGGACAGACTGTCAGTGAAACTGGAGGCCACCAGATGTCAGAGTCAGAATGTAAAGGACTTGGCTCCTTACCTGCCGTAGCCTTCCTGCTGTTGCAATGAATTGCACTGCTGCAGCCACAGTCTGATAGTGGAAGCTTTTGCTTTTATTTACAAATCAAGTACCAGACTGACTTACTCCCCTCTGTCATGGGGAACGCAGCACTATTCCAAAAGCCCAGCCCAGTGCTCCAGCGGCCTGGTAATAAAGGCAGGAGACAGGCCGACATTTCAAACGAACCTCCTAAATTGTGCTGGCCAGAGTTGTGCATGTGTAAGTGTGCGATGGGACTCTCCTTGTGCAATACAGGTAGAGGTGATTGTTGGGCACGTACCATCGCTATTTGTGTGCAAATGTAGGATCTGCGTGCTCCAAGCTTACAGAGCCTATGTAGAAGGGTCTAATATCAATTTGGTCCCCAGTTTTCTAGGATCCCAGGTATGCACGAGATGAGTTTGCTGCATGCTGACAATTCCTGCCACAAGCAAAATCTGAGCTGAGACACTAACCCCACAAATGCAAGAAGCCATCTGACTGTCCTGGAAGAACTGGGGTTTGTTTATAACATGCCTCCTCTTTTTGCTTGCACAAACTTTTATGCCAGGAAGTGTTTACCAAAGGTGTCCCAGCACCAGCTTTTGGGCACACTGACATATTAAAAAGATGATTCCTGTTGAACACCAAAACCTGCCCTCCACCGCAAGAACGAATACTACTATGACTCTGTCTACCCCAGGAGCTAGGGCTGGGATTCCCCTGCTCTTGTGCACGTGCTCTCACTAGTGCTCACAGAATCAGTGCAAGTAGAGATAGCACAGTGGAGCCATAGCGGAGCCCTGTCAAGTACAACTCCCCATGGCTCAGCCGTGCTTCCAGTATCACTGCCCGTGTTTCTACGCCTGCACTGCGGTTTATTCTCACGCTAGCCCAGGCAGGGAAATCACACTCTAGCTCATAGTGGAGACGTAGCTAAAGTTAACTTCTACCAGCAGCGAGCTTGCAAAGGAGTGCTCTCTGCTATCTTCCTCGCGTTTACTGCTAGCTAAGAATATCTCTCAGTTAGAGGCCTCAATTCAGCAGGGTACTTAGGCATGTGCCTAATTTTAACATGAATAACTGACTTCAGTGAGATTGCCCATATGATTCAAGTTAGGCATGTGCTTTAGTGTCTTGCTGAATCTAGCCACAAAGCCATAGCATAGTTCAAGGTTACTAAAGTTGATTCGTGTTAATTTCACTGTAGTCAAAGGACAATGTCGACTCCCACTAGCTGAGGATCTGGCCCTATGTGCAAAGTCCATGTGCACTTACAGTGTTGCATAAATGTTCAGGATAAAACTGCCACTGACGATTCAAGGAGCAGGACTTTGGCCATCCTGCTGGCCTGGGTATTTGGCACATGCCGCTGCAATAGGCGTGTCAGGCTACTGCAGGTTTGTGGGAACCTTTACTACCCCCGCCCTCCTTTCAGTTTGTACAGGTTCATGCCCCAGAACTGACTCTGAGTTTCAGGTTTGAACAAATCCCAAATGGCTCCGCGGAAGGCAGAGGGAGCAGCAGTTATGACTTGTTAAAAAGAGGGACACACAAAAAGGGCCCCAGCCCCAGGCTCCCCTCAAACTCCGCTCCTAACACGGGTTTCCTGAAATCTGCGTTTTTGTTACAAAGGCTGGCACAGCTGGATCTTCTCCCTGATGGCCTTGTCCCATGGGACTCAGGAAACAAACCCAACACACTCCTGGGGAGAGAAAATACCTGCTTTTCTACCAGCTTAATGGTGTCTTCAGACACTGTGCCCTTGGCCTTCTTCACCTGGTTCACAGCGTTGCTCCGGACCTTTCGCAAGGAGTCCTTCGCCTTGTTCGTAAGCTGTTTGGCGAGTTTGGCCAGGCTTTCACGGTGTTCTCTTGTTACCCTAATCAGGGAGAAGTAAAGAGCATTAGGCGTAGCACGGACCTGATCTGTTCATTGTGATGTTATGTGTGTGCAGGATAAATTGGCAAGCTGAGGACGTACAAGCCACTGATCCTGTCCACACTGCCTCTTTTAAACAGTTCCTCTTGAGTCTGGGACCGACACCTTTCAAACTAAGTCATGTAACTCTCAAGGCTGGAGTGAAAGGCAACAAGGATGGCAGTAGCTTAGGGATTTGGATCAGATCTTATTACATTTATGGTTTTCTATGCAGTGCCTGAAAACCATGCTGAAATGTTTAGGCTTTTCTTTTTTGTGCTGCCAAGGCATCTGCGAGAGTGAAGAGGGAATATCAACCTCAAAACTTGAGACGCTGAGCTGAAAAGTGTAATCCTGCTGTAAAGCTGTGAAGGGGCAGGAGGAAACCCCTTATTCTCTCCTTGCAACTGGAAGAGTCTGAAAAATGTATCTGGGAGCTCTACAGCTTACAGGGTGAATCTCTTTATTCACCCACTTTCCAGTTCTTCACTAGCATACGTGGACCAGACTGGTATTTCCACTGGGATTGTATTTAACATGCTGTTCGAGAAGAGACCAATATTGCAACATTTTCTAAACTAATGATTTCAGTGTATTTGTGTCCAACTCTGGCAGACTGAGATTTCAAACCAGACACTCAGCTCCTCACAGTGGTCAGACGCTGCAGTCAAACACAGAGAAAACTCCCATGATTCCCCAGTAGCTTCACTTTCTAGATCAGAAAGGAGAGGCATCTAGGATTTTGAGCATAAGAATGGGGCATTGGAACTGCAGAGACACTGCCACCTTCAGAGGCCCTGGTCAAGTCATTTAACCTCTTGATGCTTCACTCTCCCAGTGTGGAAAACGGGACTCTGACAGCACCTATTGTGAGGATTAATTATTTAGCTAATGTTTTCAAAGTGCCTTGAAGATGAAAAGCCTGTTGCAAGCACTACATCTCATTAGCAAGAGAATGCCTGTCTGCTAGTGGGAGATATTGCAGAATAAACATTTCACAGGAGTATTTAGAAATTGACTGCAACAGGCTAGGTCACTGCAACATTAAAGACCAGGCTCTTCCTGCACGGAAATCAGGAAATGGGGAGTTAGGGTTCCCATAGCGATGTTAGCTCTGCCTCTTTGCGGGTATTAATTACAAAGAGTCTTTCATTACCCGAGCAGTTTCTGAACTCTCTCCTAGCTTGCTCACAGTCTGATAAGTCACATTCCCTTTGATTTCTTCGCTCAGCAGCCCAGTTGCTCAAGGCAGATGTTTGCAGAGGCCCTGACCAATCGTAGGCTCATTCATTTATTTCCACCCCAGGTTGGCAGGAGGAAATAAGGACTTTCCAGAGATGATGATTAAATTACTATTAGGAGTGAATTTAGTGTCTGTAAAAAATGCAGGATTTGGCCGACCCCGAGACCGTAGTCCAGGACAGATCCAGTGCAGACAGTGGCAGTGCTAGCTTCACGACTGCACTGCTCTGTTAATATGCTGCAGCTGTGGGCTGGAGGCAGGCGTTTTGTCTTCCTAGCCCTTTGTCTCCTCTGCTGAGCTCTGTTCCTGTGAAGAGTGACTGTGGCCATAAGTCTGGTGATGGAGGTGGCCAGTTTATTTCACACAGGGCAAACATCTGTTATCTTATGCCTAAGCCTGCATTTGAGCCATTGACCTAGGAGTGAGAAACGACGAAGCAGAACACCAATCCTTTCGGGGCTACTCTTCTCAAAATTATGAACCAGAAGTCTTGTGGCCTGTGAAAACAGCGACACACCAAAACAGCACACGGCCACACGGGTCTGATCAATGGTCCATCTAGCCCAGAATCCTATCTTCCAACAGTGGCCCAGGGTCAGATGGGTCAGAGGGAATTAATAGAACAGAGAAATTATAAAGTTGTCCAGTCCCAGCTTCTTGCAGTTGGAGGTTTAGGGAGACCCAGAGTCTGGGGTTGCATCCCTGACCATCTTGGCTAATAGCCATTGATGGAGCTCTCCTCCATGAATTTATCTAGGTACACTGTTCAGAAATAGGGGAAAGTGAGATCAGATTCCCAGACAGCGTTTTCAGGGGAGTGTCTCTCTGCTACTCTGGGCATTGGAAATCTCTACATGACTCTTTCACTTACTTCCCTGCTAGGCAGAGGGTGTGTTGGTCTGTGGCTATTGCTCCTCGCGTGTAGAAGATCCAGTTTACGATTTGCTGCTCACCTCCCCACATGTGTAAATGTTTTGTGGATTGTGCTGAGGGTATCACTGGGCTGCTCAGGGCTGCTGAACCTTTAAGGAAATGTTTGTTTATGCAGTGCTGCCAGATTTCCTATGCTTCTTGGCACAGGGTCACACACCTCCTTGCCTGTCTCTATTAATGCCCATTTCTGTTCACCAATGTGTAGTGACATAGGGCTTTCTTTGTGGGTTTTACATTCCACTGACATTATATGTACACTGCGAGCTCCTACCACTGATAATGCTACAAAAATGTCTATTTCTTTCAGCAGCCGCTGCTCCTGCTAAGGAATCCATCGGTGCGAGGCTGCTGGTTTTAAAGGCCATACATCCCCTGGAACGTGGCACCAGGTCTGCTAACCTCACAGCTGATCTGGGTACATTTTGTTTTGGATGTAGGAACTGTTGTCCCTGTCTCCTCTTTAAAGCAAAGTACTAAAGGGGAAGCCTGAGGTGTCTAATCAGAAGTGGGGAAAGGGATCAAGGGGCTTGCCCCTTCCCTATCTCCCTTTCACCCCAGCCCATAGAACTGGCTCTGTGGTGGGGTGTGGACACTCCCCACTCCTAGAACTCCAGGAGGCTCCTGCTGGGATAGTGCCGCTTCACATCACCCCTAACATGGAGCTGTGAGCAGAGAGCCAGGACCAGGGCTCCGCTTGGCAGTGACGTCTCCTCTTTGTCTCTTTCAGCCAGCAGCCAGTTATCCGAACGCGGCCACATTTCAATGCTCTCTTAGGAGCATGAGGCACACGCACAAACAGAGGGAAAACAACGCGGACCACTTCTCATCTCTGTTGAAAGACGTTTACATTGGTAAGAATGGTTTTGTATCATACATGCTAGGAATTTCCTGTGAGCAAGAGGGATCAGATAGACTGATAGAGGTACACATGCGCAACTGGATACTCTGCTTGTTTGATTTGAGATACACGCTGACAGTTAATGTGCAAGATGAATTACCCAGTACTAGGTGAGAATGACACATTTTTGTTATGATGAAAGAATTGGAGTACAAGGTTTACTTTGTTTTTACGCATGACATTCCATGAGCCTGTTTACCCCATACTGGGGACTGTGGGTACTTCTTAAAGAAAAGAATTAAAGCAGAGTCACTGAACTTTCAAATGACTCATTAGACTTTCAGTCAAGTGTGTGTAAAATATTACTAATTTATAAACAACATCCAGTCTCTCACAATAGATCTAAAAAGAGATGGCTCTAGCCATGAGGCAATACCACAAACGGCACAATGTCAGGTCAGATTTGGCTGAGAAATCAAACTGATCAACATTTTCTCTCTCTCTTTTTTTTTTTTTAAATTAAACAGAAACTTTTTAAAATACAAATAAACGTTGCCCATGCAGTGTTTGCAACACAAACACTGAAGCAGGTTTGTGCTGGAGGCCCTAAAAGGGAAACTGACGTGAAAGTAGACAAAGATAAAGCTTACTAGTCTCTATTTATTGTCTAAGATGAGAGAAATGCAAAAACCAAACAAATAGAATAGATGGAGAAAAGTAAATTAGATTGTGAAACTGTTCCGTTATAATAACCGCAGGCTGTGATCCTGCAATTGTATTGATGTGGATGCAAAGTTTGACTCATATGTATCTGGTTGCTGGATCAGGACTGAAATTACCTGTGTTATCAACACCACCTGATATTTCAGAGTAGTTGGCCTTTTTTTTTTTTTTTAAGGATTCATAGCCCAATAACGTCACTTTAAAGGGACACTGTCAAACATGATCAATCACATTTCTGTGTGGAAAGTGTTGTATTTACTATAGGTACAAACAACACCTAAAATAACTCTTTTTACTATGCACATTTGACATCACTTTCGCATAGTCAATTTTGCTGTTTCTCTTGACTAGTCAATGAGTTTTTCCTTCGTAAATATCAGGAAGCAGAAAAAAATTATAAAAACTTAAAAGAATTTAAAAAAATCCAGGGCATACTATTTTAAAAGGTAAATTTATCAAAAATTGGATTTTTTAAAGTAATTGTTTTGAAACTAATCAAGTTAACATTGGCCCTTTTTAAAGGCTAGTTGAACCTGCTAATATTTAGTCTTGACACAAGAGAACGGGTGGAAAAAAGCATTGAATCTGAACTAATGTGGCAACCTGATGGTCATCTGTCTTCAGAACTGAGATAGACTGAGAGATAGAGAGAGACTGGTCAGGGGGTCCCAGCTTAACAGAACACAAACATCCAGGAAAAAAGAAACTAAGAATGACAGCAGTGATATCCCAGAGGGGACGATGAAATAAGCAGGCCAGATTTCCTAGTGCTGACTGTATGGATAGGCAGGCAAAATGACTGGAACTCAGTCCTCATCTGCAGCACCAGAAAAGAAAGTGACAGAACAGACACACTTGTTTGATAACACATTTTTTTAAAGGATTTACCAATTTCTGGATTTCATCTCTCCTGTAATTCATATTCCAGGGTCACCTGATTACCCATTAACAATCAAATTATTATGTGGCAACCCAAGATCCTAGGCAATTATGAAGATAATAGTGCCCTCCTCTTCCGTCCTGCGACTCCTTAGGAAAGGGGGAAGGGGAGAGAGCATATGAAAGAAAGAGAACCAGCAAATGGAATGAAAATTCCACTCAGCTTCTCTCAAAGAACAGACAGCAGCAATTAGAGACGTCTCTGATTGAAGTACTTGAAACGCAATGTAATTTCTTTAAGCAGCTCTGTAACACAAGCAAGCTTTAGTTTGTTTATTCTTATCCAAAGTCACCTACTTGGAAATATACATAATATATGGTAAGAATCCATCAGGGCCCTTATGCAAGTTGTTCCAGACCATTCTCAGAGATGTGGGTCCTAATTCACAGGGCTTAGAATGCCAATTGTCTGTATTTTTGCAACTTTTATATCTATCTTAGGTACCTATCTGGCTCCCATTCCACAGATAGCAGTGCCTCACAATCTTTAATTTATAATCCTCACTGCACTCTGGTGAGGCAGGGCATGGCTGTTATCCCCACTGTACAGATGAAGACACACAGAGGCTAAGGGACTTGCCCAGGGTCTCAGGAAGTTTGTGACGGAGCAGAAATTTGAACCCTGGTCTCCCAAATACTAGGTCAGTGCCCTAACCATGTGTCTAGATCTGTGGATAAGCATTTTATGGAAGTTAGCATGAGTAAAAATAAAGCCATGCTCTGATTGGCCTGTTGGGTTTTTTTTTTTGTGATGTAATCTGCATAATTAAATCCCTAATAAAACTGAGATACATCGCTAATCTCCAGAGCATCCTGATGGGCTGAGGCTGTAACAAACATTGATGTCCGCCCCTCCCAGCATCAGCTCTTCTGTGACTGTGGACTTCAATGGAAGACGGATCAGACCCTATTTTATCTCAGGTACACAATGGATATCTGCCCAGGACAAGGACAGATGTTTTGCCAGAAGCTGGGAATGGGCGACAGGGAATGGATCACTTGATGATTCCCCGTTCTGTTCCTTCCCTCTTGGGCACCTGGCACTAGCCACTGTCCGCAGACAGGATACTGGGCTAGATGGACCTTTCATCTGACCCGGTACGGCTATTCTTATGTTCTGCACTCCAGTACATTGGTTTGTATCCAGAAGTTAATGGACTTATTCTGGATTTGTACTGCTATAAATTTCAGCCACCACTGTAATGCAGCTGCCTCTGGGCTAGAATTTGATGGCTGTTTAACAGCTGCACAGCAATACTGCACAGCAGTTAAATGGAAACCGTGAAAGAAGCAGACAATTACAGGCTCTCTCCCTGCCTCCTTGGCCATCACTCCCTCCTACCACTCCTTTGGCGGCTGGATGACTGTTCATCTCCATGTTACTGATTCATCATTGCATTAATGTGGTTACATGCTGGCGTAACTCCGGTTATTTACAGTAAGGCAGTGGTGAATCTGGCCTTGAACTGGGTACTCAATTCAGCTCTCCTAGGAAAGTTAGACTTGAACGTGCCTGGCCACTGCCTCTGATGTTTTGCTAAATGCAGCAGCCCCCCCACTGCCCAGCTCCCTTCTATGAAGGGGGAAACTGGAAAATGGCAAGGCAGAACCCCGTGTATCAAAAGAATGGATACTGCAATGCTGGAGAATTTGCAGGAACCTCTGGCTTGACACTTGGAAGAAGTTCCATCAGATATTTCTTAAAGGTTTGGGGGTTTTTTAAACCCCAGAGGTAGCAATACAGAAAGCAACTGTGTCAAGACCTTACAGTAACCAAGCATTCTTATCCTCCGGAGTATATGCACCAGGACCACAAATGAGATCCACTGCAGCCCATTACATCATCTCACATAACCAAGAATTTAGACAGACAGTCATTATAATTACTTACTTAGGAACTGGCACCCGAATTATTATCCCATCTACTTCCGGGTTCAGGTTCATTCCACTCTCCCTTATAGCCTTGATAGCTGCAGCTGTACTCTGTAAACCAGATCAAAAGGTAAAAGGAATTAGTAAATAATTATTACCAGATGCCAGAACTCTGTCGATAGCTGGCAATCCATCTCACCAGAACATGGAAACATTTAGTTCTGTTACCAGTACGATCAGGAAGTTACATTGGTGCAGAGTGCTTTGATCAAATGGAATTGCAAACTACGTCCATTCTTGGTACCAGGATATTAGAGGGCGGGGAAGGGGAGAAAGCAACAACAAAAGAAAACAGTTTTGTTGCTTTGAAACTATTTGAATGGTTTGAGGCAATGCAGATCAAAACCACAATAAATCCCCATAGGAGAGCCTGGACTGGGGAAAAGGGAGATGAAAGATTCTCTGCCTTTAAAAATTCCAGTTGAATGTTTTACACTAGAAAATGCATAGTGCAATTTAGAAAAGTTACTAATTTAACTCATGCGGCACTACAATCAAGCTGGGTTAAATCCAGACATTAGTTTGTGGCTGAGGAATGCAGCCAGTGCTTTTACAACCAGGCTCAGTTGTATTTATTTAAGGGTCTCATAATTTATTATTTACTTATTATAACTCTTTCCCTGGGGGCTGCTGCGTGCCAGCATCATGTGGTAATGTCAACATTCCAGTACTGCTTTGAAGGCAAGGGACCTGGACACAGGACAGTGCTGGAAAATCGCTTGGCCCAATACAACAGGTACTCTTGGGAAACAGCAAAATGAGCCAAACCTACTCAACAGCTTCCGTGCCACATTACTGGAATAAAGACAAAAAGGTAACATAGTAACCTAAAGGGCCTAGCTGATGGGGATGAATCCAGGTGTCTTCAACAGTTCAACACCAGAGATGAATTTGGCACACAGGGCTTGACAATCCATTTAGACCCTGATTCAGCAGAGTACTTAAGCATTTAAGTGTTATGAACTCACTGACCTGTTTGTGGTGTTTTACAGCACCTGTTTGGTACCTATCTTGTCTCAAATGCAAAATGAAAAGTCAAGTCAAAAGAGCATGAGAGAAAAACACTAAGAACGGACCCAAGCACTCAGGTGCTTGAAGCTAAGCATGTGCTTAAATGCTCTGCTAAATCAGGGCTTTAGATGCTATATGTAACAGCCATCTCCCATATTAAAATTCACCTGTAAGAGAACTTCTTGAGGGACCTACTATAATGTTAAAGGGAGCTGCCCTGCCTCATCAGAGCACAGATCCCTTTCCTCACAAGTTATTCTCAAATGCATACATCTTTTGCTTTGTTTTATCTCTGTATGATCCATGAAAGACAAACCTGCCTCTTTTCCAAAAATTATCCCTTCCAAATGCAAGGTTTGGTTACAATTCTCTCTATCTCATGAGATGTGGCGTGATAACTGGGGAAGCAGTTAATCAGTTCTTTTTTAGTACAGCATTTGGGTCTCTCAGGGAAAAGGATTATACATTCTTCTGGCAAGGGAAGAATGCTGAGGAAGTCAGAGAGTACGGTGTTGGATTCGCTGTCAGAAACTCTCTGTTGGAGATGATAGAACCATGCCAACAAGGAACTGAAAGACTGCTATCGTTCCGACTTCACACATCTACTGGGTCCGTCAACCTGATTAGTGTGTATGCACCAACACTCAACGCTACCAGGAATACTAAGGACGAGTTTTACGACCAGTTAGACATGATCATCAGCAGGATTCCCAAAAAAGAGCACCTGATATTACTGGGTGACTTCAACGCCAGGGTGGGCACTGACCACGATGCTTGGCCATCCTGTCTTGGAAAGTTCGGCGTTGGAAAAATGAAGAGAACGGGCAACGACTTTTGGAATTGTGCTCGTACCATAACCTCAGCATTACCAACTCATTCTTCCAGATGAAGCCTCAGCATAAAAGTGTCCTGGAGACACCCTCGTTCCAAGCACTGGCACCAACTTGACCTGATCATCATTAGGCGGTCTGCCTTGAAGTGCGTTCTGTTTACTCGCACCTTCCACAGCGCTGACTGCGACACTGATCACTCGCTGGTGTGTAGCAAGATATGGCTTCAGCCAAAGAAGATCCACCGCTCCAGGACAGAGGGCAAATCTCGCATTGATGTGAGTAAGACCACACACCTAGATAAGGCAGAGAAATTCACCCAAGCGCTCTCCGAAGTGCTGGACTTTGCGCCTCTGGGCGGTTGCGCCAAGGAGAGATGGGACTGCATTAGGGATACAGTATACAGCATAGCCATGGAAGTCTTTGGAAAGAAGCAAAATAAGAACAATGACTGGTTTGAGGCTAACTCCGCCATACTCACTCCAGCCATAGAAGAACGTTGTGCTGCTCACCTGGAATACAAGCGATCCCCTAGTCAGAGGACATTGCAGGTGTACAGATCTGCCAGGAGCAAAGTACAGAGGCTAGTGAGGCAGTGTGCAAACGACTATTGGCTCCAGCTCTGCCAGAGCATTCAGCTATCGGCTGACACTGGAAACATCAGGGGGATGTACGATGGCATCAAGAAGGCCATGGGACCCACAAAGAAGGTGACAGTGCCACTGAAGTCTGCAACAGGCGAGAACATCCAGGACAGGGACAAGCAGATGGATAGATGGTTGGAACACTATTCTGATCTGTACTCCACGCAAAACACCATCACCGAAGCTGCCCTTAATGCCGTGGATGGTCTTCCCATTGAAACTGAGTTAGATGAGAAGCCCACCATGGAAGAACTGAAGAAAGTCATTGAGAGCTTGTCCACAGGAAAAGCCCCAGGAAAGGATGGTATCCCACCAGAAGTCATCAAGTGTGGCAGCAGTGTTCTGCTAGAACATCTCCACGACCTCCTTTGCCGGTGTTGGGATGAAGGTGCAGTACCTCAGGACATGAGAGACACCAGCATCTTAACCCTGTATAAGAACAAGGGTGATAGAAGCAATTGCAACAACTACAGGGGAATATCTCTTTTGAGTATTGTGGGCAAAGTCTTCACACGCGTCATTGTGAATAGATTGCAGAAGCTTGCAGACAGAGTGTACCCAGAGTCGCAGTGCGGATTCCGAGCAGGGAGATCCACAACTGATATGGTTTTCTCCTTGAGGCAACTGCAAGAGAAATGCAGAGAACAGCACAAGCCGCTATTTCTTGCCTTAATAGACCTGACCAAGGCATTTGACCTTGTGAGTAGAGATGGGCTATTTAAGATCCTGGCAAAAATAGGCTGTCCACCGAAGCTGTTGAGCATGATCCAGTCGTTCCACGACGACATGAAAGGCACAGTACAGTATGACGGCTCGTCATCCGATGCCTTCGACATTCGCAGTGGAGTAAAACAAGGCTGTGTTCTTGCTCCCACGCTCTTTGGTATCTTCTTTGCAGTTTTGCTGAAACATGCCTTGGAAACTCCACTGAGGGCGTTTATCTCCACACCCGGTCTGACGGGAGCCTTTTCAGTCTGGCTCGATTAAAGGCAAAGAGTAACGTACGGGAGGCTACCATCAGAGACCTGCTGTTCGCAGATGATGCTGCCTTGGTTCCCCACACAGAAGTCGAACTACAGCGCCTGATGGTCTGCTTTGCCAGAGCTTGTGAAGAGTTCGGGCTGACAATCAGTCTTAAGAAGACCAGTGTTGTGGCCCAGGATGTGGAACCCCCAAGCGTTGCCGTTAATGACAACGTACTGGAGGTGGTCAATCGGTTCACCTGTCTTGGATCCACTACTATGGACAACCTTCCATTGGACTCTGAGAATAACCAGAGAATCGGGAAGGCCTCCACTTCAGCTGCAAACTACAATAAATCGTAGTTACAGTGTGCACCATTTATCAATCCCTGAAATGGTGGTGTATTTACATGCAAACGAGCATCATGTCTTATGGTATAAACACAATCTCTAGCATTTAAGCGGACTTAAAAGTTAAGAAGTGCTAAAAGATATTGAGAACAGAGAAAACCTCTAGCAGATTAGCTCAGCAGTTTAAAGCCATAAACACGTGAGGTTATAAACCAGTGTCTGGGCTATGGGAAGGAAATGCTCAGTTAAAGCAATATTGTTTAACATATACATTGGCTGAGACAGAGGAAAGGGAAAAATACCACAACATTACCCCCACCCTGGTCCAGCAAATGAACTATCCCTGTTAGAAAAACAAAAACCTCACAAAACATCTAACTGTTTTTTGTCAGGCTTGCACATGACTAAGGCAAACGGTGTTTGGCCCAGGGGATACACTTCCACTGTGCATTTCTCTCACATGCTCTTCTGACAGAATGTTTATTCTTTGTTGGATACAATGCAACCACCAGACAGATGCTGTAAACAACACATCCAGGTCAATACATGCATGAAGTTATCTAGGCATTAACCCATCCTCAAACATTCAAGCAGTAGCCCAGGTTATTTCCACCAAACAGATTACAGAACAACCTTGGCTAGAGAAGTGTGTAGCTAATTTCAAGAGTTTAATGGTACCTGGTTTGGAGAATAACTAGATTTGGGGCGATCATACAGAGAACGATATTCCATTTCTAGACGTTTATTTCAAAGCCATCCTCACTTCTTCAGTGTGGATGGGCTGAGTCCCACAGTGACTCTTTCAGACCTTCTCACCTGTTTCATCCCATTATTCCTACAGTAATTATACTTCTTTTGGTTTTGAAAGGAGATAAAAAGGTTGTGTCTCTGAGCTGCTTAGTTCCCTTTTCCTTCCATTTGGATTTTCATATCCCTTCAATCATGTCCACGTACCTCTGGAAAACTAGCCATATTTACTATAATGAGCTGAGGAGATTTCAGCGAGATTTGTCCAAGCTGGTTTAATGGAAACTTTCCATCTTTTGTTGTCACAGTTATATGATCAAGAGCGCCTTAAAAATAAACCAAAATAACAATGGCATGTCAATATTACATAGCACTTTTATGTTTAAAAAAACCGAACAGCATTGCAATTACAGTATGCATTCATACTCCTACTTCTTCACATTAGGCATACAGACATTAGGAGAAAAGACAATATATTTTTAAAATATGCCTGTTCTTCCCTTGCAGAACAAGCAGTCCTGTTTGGATTTATACATACCCCTATAGTTTTTGCAATCCAAACCTCACAGGATTACGCTAGTGCATGAAAACCAGAAAGTGAAACTGACTACTTCATTTTCATTGCCAGAATGAAAAAGGTAAACAAAGAACAGAAATAGTAAAGTGGAAATTAAGTATTTAAAATTCTTGCAGTATAATGATCTAAGCTCTTATAACACAAGTAAAAGAGATTGATATGATTTTTAAGTTGGCGGTGTTCCTCTGTGCCCCCAGATTCTTTCCTAAATCCCCAGAGGAGGTGCAGTTCACTGTCTAATTTAAAGTATTTTATTTCACTCAAAAATCCCCTTAATCTGCTTTGTAGTTTCTGCTGCAAAATGTTAACAGGCCAGAAAGCACAAGGGAGACGGGGCACTTTATCAGTATGATTTTTAAAAAAATAACTGAGGTTAAAATAAATAATTAAGCAATTGAACTGCACATTCTAACTCCATTAGAGACTGAGTTAGGGGTGGTGACTGATCCGTATTTGGCCATTGTTTAATGTTCAGTTTTCTCCCTGAAACTGGATACACGTTACAAATGTGTGTATTCAGTGTGCTAGAGTAACTGTAGCTTGGTCAAATATATTCACGTTTCTTTATGAACACAAAATTCACTACTAAGTGAATAGGGTTTGTAAAGGTCACTAACCACAAAAATGCATTGCAGAAGAAGTCTGCATATGCCAGACACCAGCCTGATGGCAATTTCCAAAAGGCTAATTTAATGGCAATTGGATTTTTCCTGCCCTACTGCACCATTAGCTGACAACTTGCTTCTTCATCACATCTGCAAACAGTTCAGTTAGACATTTTTGACATCTCCCACTTACAAAAGCCATTTTCAGGAAGTTATTAACAAAAATGGATTCTTCCTGGTCAAGCTCAGGGTGAAGAAAGTCTTTAGCTGGGGATCTCAAGGTTGCAGTAATTGGGTACCCAGTGAGTAATTCAATAAAAAGAAAATCAATTTGCAAAAAATGAAGGATACAGATCAGGGCTGAAAAGGCTCAGTGGAATTATTTATAGACAGTAAAGAATTATACAAGCAAGTTACTGACCTGGTGAGGTTCTTATATTGAGATTTTTCCCGAATTCTTCCTTAAGGGCTTCCATCACTGCCAGCATTTCACCATTTACCTTCTCAAGACTGATAATATCTTCAACTAAAGCTGCATTGATATTCACTCTGGCTTGGGTCTGCCCTTTACCTTTAGCTGAAAATTGCACACACAATTAATTTCTGTACCATTAACAACACCATGGTTTCTTACTGAGCTATCACATTAGAAAACAAAAAAGAGCCATTGCAACTACTTTCAGATTAAAGAATAAGGAGTCCTTGTGGCACTGTAGAGAGTAACAGATTTATCTGGGCATAACCTTTTGTGGGCTAAAACCCACTTCATCAGATGCAGTAATTCATCAGATTAGTAACTGGAGTTTATCATAAATTGAAATATATATTTTTAAGATGGTAAATGATAAGCCTGTGATCCAAAATGTATTTGCACATCATGCTGTGTATGTTTTGCAACACTAATTCCAATGTGGAACGTGAAGATTGCTAATTAATGACCTGATCCTGCAAAGATCTCTCTAGGTGTGGACTCCTGAGGGATTCCTTTCAGGATCAGGGATTAATGGCTTTACTCAACAGTCACCTTGATGACAACAAGAGTGCTATCCACCATGACTCTTATGCACCCCTTATGAATTACTAAAGGACTAAAAATATTAAGAGAGTTTTGAAGAAAATAAAATTTTTCTGGTCACCAAAATAAAGGTGGAAGGCATATGTTCATTAATGTGTAAGTGACATCAGGACAGAAATCCTACTTTAAGCAAAGAATGGAGACATAAATACAAGTGGTAAATTCTGATGAAGAGGCTTCTTTCTTTACCTTTGGCTTTCTTGGTAGCTAGATGTCTGGTCAGCATTGTTTGGTGGACCACACACTGCCTGCAGCCATTTGGCATCAGGGCTGTACACCTCAAAGGTACTTGCGGGGGTGGCCTTGCTAGTCCTGAGAGAGAATTATGAAGTAGGGGAAGAAGCTGACGGACACACCTTAATGCCATGGCCATGTCATACAACTACTCTTTCATTCACCTGGCAAAGGGAAAAATGGGAGATACGTGAACAGTCGTCTACAATCATCATGTAAAAATGGTTTCAAGTTTAATATCGAACTGTCAGTCCAAGATAATGATCAGAGGACAACAGGCCTGCTTCTGGTCCTAATGAATCATGGCAGTTTTGCAGCTGATTTCAATGGCAGGATGACTGGATCCAATATACTTGTATAGCATTAATATAGACATCTGCCAAGCAGGTGTGGAGGCTGCGTTACTAAAGTATTAGAGCATAAGCTTTCGCGGGCTAATACCCACTTCATCGGATGCATGCATCCGCAACGGACGAAGTGGGTATTAGCCCACGAAAGCTCAAGCTCTAATGCTTTAGTTAGTCTTTAAGGTGCCACAGGACTCTCTGTCACTTCTGCAATTCCAGACTAACACGGCTACCCCTCTGATTCATAAAAATAACACTTATTGCAAGATCGAACAATTGTGAGAATTGGCAACACTGAAGATGGAAAGACAGAGTAGGATGTGGTGGCAGGTTAGTAGCCACACAGCAATGCTGCCCTGCGATTTAGGACAGGAAGTGAGGAATACCACACCCAGCTGAAAACAGCAATAGGATAGTAGGGAGGCAGAAGATAGCTTCCTGTTTTGGGCCCTGGGGATGAGTTCACAGGTATTAGCAATCAATGCCTTGGGATCTTTACCCAGCCACAGGCTGCCAGGGGCTGGGTTTTACAGATCACCTGAGGCACTTCAGGTTTAACAGACTCCCCCACCTCCATGACCCTTATGAAGCCCTATATCAGAAACCTGGGTCAAGAGGGCATCTGGCCTCAGGGGCACCTTCCCTGCCCCACTCCCTGCTCTCCAAGCCCCGCCCCATGGCCTACTCCTTGTTATTGGAGCTCTGCCCCATGGTGGATAGCCCCAACCACTACCGGCCCTGCCCCAGGATGCAAGCCGCGCCCTGCCCCATCCCTAGCACCACCCCTACTCCGGACTCCACCCATTATTCTCCAGCCTGGGGCCCCATGGCACACAACTTCACCCCATAGTGTGTAACCCCGCCCTTTCCCCTAGCCACGCCCCCATGGCACACAGCTCCACCCCATAGTGTGTAGCCCCGCCCTATCCCCAACCACACCCCCTTCCCCCAGCCCCACCCCCGAGGAACACAGGTCCACCCACTGCTCCCGAGCCCCGCCCCCAGCTGTCCTGTGCTCGCGCTGCCTGCACAGTCCCACCCCCCTCTCAGGTCGCACCCACGCTCGCTCAGCCCCGCCCCGGACCTTAAGACCCGCCCACGGCTTTGGTTGCCGTTGCTCGGTCTCCCGGTTCCCGTAGTTGGGCTTCCGCGCTCCCCCTCGCCGCTCAGCCCAGCCCAGGGGCGCACCGCACACTGCGCCAACGTCATCCACCTGCGACACGTCCTTGCGTCAGACGTCGGCGTGGGAGGGGGTGGGGCCTGAGGGAGCGGAGGCTGCCGCCAGTGGCCGCGCCGGTCCGGAGTGCCGGACCCATGGTGAGTGCGGCCGGGCGCTCTGGGGCCCGGCCCGGCCTATCACCCCCCCGCGCCTCGGTCACCCCGGCCCGACCTACTCCGTCACCCCCGGCCTCACCATGGCAACAGCCCCCGGCCTCCACCCGCCTGTCCCCCCCTTGACCCTTCTGTGACCCCCCCCCCCCGCCCAGCCGGGCCGTTCTCTGAATCCTCCCCCACCGCTGGCCGAGGCCGGGTTGGGTCACCGGGTCCCCTGCCCAGGGCTCCATTCGCCCCTCCCCCTCCCCGGGCCTTCTGTGTCACCCCTTAAATAACCAGCCCCCGCCCGTGTCCCGTGGCCACCGACACCCCCCTGCCCAGGCCCGGGGAACGGGGGAGGGAAGCGGCGTTTCTGCTCCCCGGGCTGTCTCGCAGCAGGCGCTGAATGTTCCCCCGTGTTCGTGTCTCCGATGCAGAGATTGATGGCGGCGGAAATCAAAACCCTGCCTCTGGAGAACGCGTCCATCCTCTCGGAGGGCTCTCTGCAGGAGGGGCATCGGCTGTGGATTGGGAACTTGGATCCGAAGATAACGGAGTAAGTCCGAGCTGCTTTGACTTCCGCAAATCACAGCGCTGATGACCCTGAGGCATTTTAAATCTTAATTTGCTGACTTCTGAAGTTCTCAGCTCTCACTGCCGCCCCTCGACAGCACCTGTTCCTCTGCTAGCCGTTAAAATCAGCAATAATGTACGGCGGATAAATTATTTCTGGAGATATCTGGAATATTTAGGAGCTGTCAATCCTTCAGAGCCTTGTGGGGTACCTTGGCAAAGAGTTTGTGGATAAAGAGGTTAATATACTGTGCTTAAAACATTGCTCGTTTCATGACCCTTGATTCTTTCCTCCATTCCCGCTGTATCATTGCAAGTTAAATTAGAAGTTTCCAGCTGCAGCTGAAGACTTGCTTAAGGATACTTTGGAAACCAGCTCTAAAGCACCTAGCATGACTATTCTTGCCATCAGAGTTTAGCAGTTTTGTATGTTTTTCCCAGTCCTAATTTAACTGCTCCCATCCATTGCTCATTCTGCTTCCCTTGGGATGCTGTCAACTAAGAGTGCTGGTTAGTATCTAATGACTAATAGAAATCAGAGTCAGATCATCTAGCACAGTGGTCTTCAAACTGGGGTGCGCGAGACCCCAGCGCCGCTGCCGAGCCCACCCGGGAGACCGCCAAATTCCCAGGCGGGCTATTTTAGTCCCGCCGAAATGCCGCTATGTTCTTACGTAGGTTGCTTATATTATTGAGTTGGAAAATAGAGAAGGGCGCTATTATGCTATTTAAGATACTATCTTATCCACTTTCTGCTGCCGCATTTTGGTGGACATACCCCACAGGGGCCGCCAGACTTTTCCCTCTGTGGAATGGGGCTGCGAGGGGAAAAGTTTGAAGACCCCTGATCTAGTGAAAGGGCTGGCTAGTATTGATCTGACTCCCAGTTGTTTTTACCCAACACTACCCACACTGTATACTGAAGTGTTAAACTTAATCGCATGGCACGTGACATTAAAAGAAGTAACTGAGATATCTGAAAACAACATTGAAGGTTTACAAATATACAGTGGATGAGTCATGCTGGCTCTTTTGGGGGAGAGAAAGGTACTAAAGTACTGACATTTATGTCATCCCATCAAGATAGTATCTTAAATAGTGTAATAGCGCCCTTCTCTATTTTCTAACTCAATAACATAAGCAATCTACGTAAGAACATAAGAAAGGCCATACTGGGTCAGACCAAAGGTCCATCTAGCCCAGTATCGTGTCTACTGACAGTGGCCAATGCCACTTGCCCCGACATGAGTGAACCTAACAAGTAATGATCAAGTGATCTCTCTCCTGCCATCCATCACCCCGCTCTGACAAACAGAGGCTAACAGATTCCTTACCCATCCTGGCTAATAGCCATTAATGGACTTAACCTCCATGAATTTATCCAGTTCTCTTTTAAACCCTGTTATAGTCCTAGCCTTCACAGCCTCCTCAGGCAAGGAGTTCCACAGGTTGACTGTGCGCTGTGTGAAGAAGAACTTCCTTTTATTTGTTTTAAACCTGCTGCCCACTAATTTCATTTGGTGGCCCCTAGTTCTTCTATTATGGGAACAAGTAAATAACTTTTCCTTATTCACTTCTTCCACACCACTCATAATTTTATATACCTCTATCATATCCCCCCCTTAGTCTCTTCTCTTCCAAGCTAAAAAGTCCTAGCCTCTTTAATCTCTCCTCGTATGTTCCAAACCCCTAATCATTATAGTTGCCCTTCTCTGAACCTTTTCTAGAGGAGATTAATGAGTTAGAGCAGTGGTTTTTAACCTTTTTCATTTGTGGACCCCTAAAACATTTTGAGTGAAGGTGTGGCCCCATTTGGAAATCTTAGACGTGGTCTGTGGTCCCCAGGTAGAAAACCATTGAATTAGAACAACAGTGTGCTTAGCCTGAATTGCTGACTTGTTTTGATTTGGATCTCACTGGGTGTTAGGGTGGTATTTGGGTACCACCATGATTCAGTACCTCCTACAGAGAGGTGTGAAATAGTAGGAAAGAGCTCCAGAGGTGGACAGCAAATATAGAGTACAGCTCCTGCTGCACAGTTGTCCTGTGGGAGAGTTCATGTAGCCACTGATGTGAAGTTTCCCAGAGCCACTTCTCAGACTGGAAATCTGGAGATGAAAATAATCATTTATTTTTTTAAAAGTGTGTTCAGGAACTTTAGACTTGTTGGGACACTTTTCAGGAAGATCTAGGTGGTTATTTTGCTATCTTGTCCTTGTCAGCAGTTGGTTGTGGACTAAACAGGGAATTAACTAACATAGTAACCAAACAGCTGCTATACAGAATATAGTGTGACCCTAATCTCTTAAGATTTTCTGTCTACAATAAATGTGTAAGCATCACACTTCCCTGGCCTTGGAATGATCAAATGCAAATTAAATGTTGTGGTAACACATCTGAACATTTGAAGAGTATGGTTAAAATTTCAGGGTGGTAGATAGATTGCTGTAAAAATATTAGACGCTAGTTATGCGGTACGCTAAAAATCTTAGGAGTTTTTGTAGAACAATCAAGGGTTTACATACTTCAAGTAAATAGGTTTTTTTTCCTAGACTATTTTATGTGTCTCAGTCATGGAACCAATTTTTGTTCTGCTCATTATGTTTTTGCAAGTGCTACATTTTTGTTCTAAGTGCAGTTTCTTTTAAGGGAGCAGTGTTCTAATCGTGTCTCTAAGTAGAGTCCATCATTAGTGTAATGTCCTCTTCAGTCGTTGAGCTGTGGGCTACAGCCACCTCTTTTGCATTAATTACCATTTTTTGCCGCACATTTGTATTTCTTTGGTTTGTCTGCATTCAATAATTGCACAAGATGACATGATTAGATATACGGCCTCTTGGAAATATTTGTTTGTGAAGTCCTTGGGGATTCAGGATGCAGGGTCAGTGTGAGGGAAGGAGTATAATATGCTTGTTAAATAGATTGGCTGTATAACTTCCTCTGACATTCCTTCCTGAGATGTTCTTACATCTTGTTTTAAGACCTTTTGTTAGAGCCTCTTACTGTAGATCATCACCTCAAATCCAGCCCAGATCAATAATGGCTAAATGTTGTTACCATCTGGCAGCTCTTAGGTGACCTGTGTGAAATTAGTTTGGTATGTCTCAGACCACTTCCTTCTGGTGATCAGATGTTCATTACGAAAAAAAAAAAAGCGCTGTTACTTTTGTATTAATTGGTCCACTTGTTGGTAGTCTCACTGAAGCAGAGAGCTGAATTCCACTTTCACCCTCTGAGGTGGTCCCTTTATAACAGGATTGAAACATATTGGTAAGTAGTAGTGAGTGACTCTTGCACAGCTGTTACTCATTCTGTACCTGTGCTGAAGAGTGTTTTCCCAGCACTAAAATAGTCACTAAAAAATATTGAACATTATTGGCAATACCTGTTTTTAAATGAATTGTATTCATTTAAAGTTTTGTAATTCTCAGTTAAGACCTAAGTGTATTCTACTGTTAGCATAATAAAGGTCTAATTCACAGTTTTGTGAGAGTATTCTATTTTCACTAGCAATGAAAGAAGAAAAGTACTGTGGTTCCTCCTGTAACCTAGAGTACTATTGCTGTAGGAAACACAGCAACTAGTACCCTAGGTACTAGTAGGGATTGCTAGTCTTTTGCTGAGTAGTACTGTACGGTTAAAAATCATTTCAATAAAGGACAAAACCATTTACAGGGATTAAACAGTCTTTCAATTTACTTCTGTGCAGCTCCCTTTTTCACTTTGAACTATCAGTGCTGAGTAAAGAAGCTGAATCTTTCATGTCACTTCAGTAAAAGTTTACATATAAGAAATTTCTTGGCTCCTGCCTTTTCTTGATCACTTCAGAGTCTGACATGTGCTTTTACTTGCCCTTCATAAGGTCTTAGTTGTGCTTATCAGTCAGGAGGACAAGTACATTTGAAAACTAAATGTCAGTCCTTGTTTGCAGCAAATCCCTATCTCTTCAGGGAATTGCCCACGGGAATTTGTATGTTGCCTCTTTTTGTAATTGAGTAAAACCATCTTGATGGCAATAGCTAGCGTTATTGCTTCAAGAAGAACTGGGTTTAAATGTATTTATTTAAATGGAGGTCCCAGCACCGAGTTCTTCCAGACATAAAGCCCTTTGAAGAGCAACCCATAGCCACAAATTGGGTACTGTAGAGACAGTAGAAAACATGCATGTTTGAGCACAAATCTCATAGTACAATTATGAATTTTAAGAAGTTGTAAATTAAGCATGGGGAGTGTTGGTCCCCAGAGATTACTAACCACCAGTATGTGGAGCTCAGGAAACTATTGCCCAGGCAAAAATAAATCGCGTGGCAGATACCATGACCATGATTCTATTATGGGACTAGCACAAGATTTCTCTTTTTTTCATGGTATATATTCTATCCCATGGACATCTCCTCTCCCAGTCAGACTTGCACAGCCGTCTCCTTCATAGTTATATAATATCTCAGTGGTAACCAGGGGGGATAAATATCAATGATTTTTTTTTTTAAAAAAAAGGCTTTGTTTATGTAAATCGGATTTTTGGATACTTTTTGAGGAAAAAACCTGTTTTATCTAAAGATCGATTTAATTAAGATACATTATAGCTCAGAAATAATCTCATCATGGAATAGGGATTGTAAATTCTAATTCTATAGTATGAGACAATATATTCATGTAATGTTTAAGAAAAGTTTTGTAAATGAGTTCCAATAGTTCATGGATTAGGGACCCAACTTTATGGGGTTCCAGAGGCTTCTGTATAGATTATTTAGGTTAATCTTTCTATTTACCGAATGCGACTCAGTACTTAGTCTAGAAGATACCATCAGAGATGCTTAATTTTGCAGTTCTCAAAATGTGGATTTTTGTCTCCAGAGATAACAGGCTTGTTAACAGCAAAAATGGTTTTAAATAATAGAGAAATAACAGACCTCAACCCTGTTGTCCCTCTGCAAATTTGTGTACACAGAGTCAATCCCTTACTTCTCTCTAAAAGTGCAAAGTCCCAAAAAGTTCAATGAATAAAACTAATAAAATAAACTGAAATTAAGATGTTAGAACTAGTAGCTCTCATCCTCTCACCTCATTTTTATTCATAGAGTAGAAGTGGAAAACCAGCTTTCCTGCTTTTTCAGCTCATGATCAGTTCCTCAACTTTAAATGGTCTAGTCATTGACGTGAACTAGTAAAATAAACTGAAATTAAACAAATATTCTGCACCTGCAGAAGAGTATACTGCTGTCAAAAGCAGGTGTAGCACTTCAACAAACTCTGGTTGTAGGTGCTTAGCCAGTGGTTTGACTTTCTTTAAACTTTGGCAACAAACGTACTGCTTGAACGTTATTTTTATTTAAATTATTTTAATAGGTCATAGTAAATTTAGGCCTTTAATACAGGCTTTCGTAATTTGAACATTAATTTTAAATTAGTTTATTTTTAGAAGAAAAATGTATTTCATTTAAAAACAAATCTGATTTTTTTTAAATCCTCTTTTTTCTTCCACCTGTCACATGACCAGACACATGTCTATGACTATCAGCAATTCTTCCGGAGACCGCCCATTGTTCACAGACCACAATTTGAGAGTGTTTATTCTTGGTGTTAAAGTGAAGTACTGAGTGTTAAGACCTCTGGGTTCTGCTCTCTGCCACTAACCTGCTATGATGTGATACTTAATCTTGCTGTGCCTTAGTTTACTCATCTGTATAATGGGTGTAACAATTGCCTTCCTTTCAGCAGTTGAGGCTTATTGTCTGCAAAGCATTCTGAGGTTATTACCTGAAAAATATTTTGGAAAGGCACATGTTGTATTTACAGTGTTACACTTTGTCACACACTTACACATATTGATTTCCATTTCCTTAATGGCCATCAAATGGCTCTGTGTGTAAGCTTCTACAGTATGTTTTTCTCCTTCCTCCACTGTGTAGCTACTTGTCTAAGATTCTAACCTGATGTGTTCTACCTAGAAAACAATGTGTACATAAGTTGTTGTTACAGACATTTACTGGCTCCCTATGGGGGAAAATTCCCAGTAATAATAGATTTAGCATGTGGCCCGGTATCTTTTCAGTATCCTTGGGATAGTATTGTTCAGAGGAAGCCTTGAGTGTGTTTGAATAGTGCTCAGGGTGCCAGGAGGAAGGCCAAAGGAAAAGGAAATGGGAGAGCTGCTGGTTTGTCTCACATTTACATCAGATGACAGGAAGTGGAAATTGAGGTTGGCTGCAGCAATCTGAGGGGGCCACATTTGTGTGAACAGCTCAAAGTTCCATGTAGCCCGAGTGGTTGGTCTAATAAAGTTTTCAAACATGTGATTTTTACAGCAGACCACTTTTTTCAGGCTACATACTTCCTTGGCAGGTCTTCCTTCACATCTAAATTTCATTTAACTTGTAAACCCCATTGGTTAAACTTCTGATTGTTATTAATGATTTAAAGGTATCAGTAGCTTAAAGGCATATACAGAGCCTACCATTTTTTACTCATTCAAGACTGCAGTTCTGGTTAGTTCATCCAGAATGGATTTAATCAGCATTTGTAGAAATTTGGCTAATTGTGGCTTGATGATAAAGGGTGTTTGTGTCAAATATGACCTAAATATAATCCACTGGAGATATCTTCCAGATTATTGTATTTTTAGGACATTTACAAACTACCACTCTGCTGCCAAGAAAGTAAAAATAAATAGTCACTATTTGAATGTGTGGGCTCTCACAAGAAAAACAAACTCTGTTCCCTTTGGCAAGGTAGCTATATAAGTTAGGGGTGTTTTTGTTTCTGAACAAAATACAGTCAGAAACATTGTTTCCTTCTACTTTGAAACAATATTTGGGAAAAGAACAGTTTGGTCAGGGCTCTATTTTCATACTCCTAAAATAGCTAATAAAACATTACTTAATTATGTGAAAATGGCTTTCAAAAGGCCCTGGAATTTCAGCATGTTTCCTGGGTCTGAAGGATGCAATATGGAATGGTCTCCATATCTTGAGGATTTAGCACCTCAGGAGTGCACCTCCTAGAAATGGACGTTAAATTGTGTCTGGATTTGTTGCTTGGGTAGCCTTAAATGCAACCGGAAGGAAGGGAGTAGTGAAATTTGCCAGCATCTTGTTAATTACTCCATTTTTGCTTTGACATTTTCAATATATTTTCTGATGTCTATTTTGTTCATATTCCCCTGAGCAGCGATTGAATGTTTACAGATCATTTGGAAGGCAAAGCAAACAAATCAAGTGCAAAATCTTAGCAGTATGTGCAGTTGTGTGGCTGGTTTTTATACTTTGCTTAAAAAAACACGTTTAATATTACAAGATAATGCTAAATTGATGTGCCTGTAACTTTCATGTCTATAGTTGAAATTAAACGGTTAGCACATGTCAATGGTTATATGCCTCAACCAGAAACCTATCACTAAGTCTCACTGGGCTGACATAAAAGTGAAATTTGACTAGCCTTTATTTGGTCTTCTGTCACTTCTCAGTCACTTCATGGAGTTTTGTCCTCCAGTATGTTGCTGATTCTCTGATATTGGTGTCAGGCAAATGTGACTGTCTCACAATTTAGCCCAGATGGCAAATCTTTCAGATGGCATCGCTGGAGACGGATGAAGTTTTAAGGCTTTTGTGCCGTGAGTTAACAAAACAGCCACTGATGACGCTGGGTACCTCTGAGATGTTAATATCAGAAGAATGTTGTATAGTAGACTGGTTGGAAAATAGATGGAACACACATGAGACAGGATTTAAGTCATATTTTTAGTCATGAATTATATGTGACGACTTCTTCACGCTTTTAAAATGACCTTGTTGTAACCGCCTGTGCAAGGTTGTCTATAAATGTCTGTGTTTTTTCTTTTCAGATACCACCTCCTCAAACTCCTTCAGAAATTTGGCAAAGTAAAGCAATTTGACTTTCTGTTCCACAAGTCAGGTGCATTGGAGGGGCAGCCCAGAGGATACTGTTTTGTGAATTTTGAAACCAAGCAGGTATGCTGGCTTTTTTTCCTCTTAACATTTGATCCCTGTGACTGGCTGATTACCTTTACTGTCTAAATTAACTACATCAACTGAAAGATGGGATAGAAGACAATAATGAAGGAAAAAAAGAGGTGCCAAATGCTTTGCAGTACATAAGCGCCTCTGCATACCCATTCCACCCATATGGTGCAATCCCTAGAAGACAGTGGTTGTTCCCCCACCGCCTCCCTGGGGCTGTTTTGTTAAAGCTTTTTGACACTAACTGTAATGGGCAAGCTATTAGGTTTACTAGATGGTAGGGGCGCTTGTTGAAAACCCAAATAAATTCTTAGTTTCAGTTTATGTAGCATACTAAACCTCAGACTGCTGCTGCTGTTTCCACCCTATATTTTACTCTTCCAGCCACTGATGCTTCAGGAAGACACAAATCCACACTCTCATACAATTCTCCACCTGTGTAATTCTGTGCATCTCTTGGGAGTGTGGGGAAGAAATATTCCCTTACGATTCCTGTGAGGTTTATCATACATTATAAAGCATAGGTCGAAATTTTGTTACCTGTTGTATCGTAGTCACAAAAGTTGTCACAGTTCAACTAGGGTTGGGTGTAGCTGTGAGGAGCTGCACAGGTAGTGTTTTTGTTTTGTGCAGCCTTCTTCCTTTGTTGCTGTATCACCAATAAAGAGCTGGAGTAAAGCTACACCGTACAGCTCAGTATCACTCCCTTGTGGCTTAGGAAGTAACGTTGGAGCACTGATGCGTGGAAGGGAGGAACTAGGGAAAATAATACTGCAATGGAAGTTTCTAACAGTAGCGGGATCACTGCATAGAAACTCTTTGGGCAGCAGAATAAGTGAATGATGCTGTTGTAATTCTAGCTTTCATGCTTTTTAAAGTAATGAGCAAGAAATTAACTCAAAGTTAAAGCAAACAACATACCAATGACCATTGCCTTTCCCCTATTCCCATCTTCTGCAATTTTTTAGCAAGCAAGGATGACTTTAATGGAACCTTTTGCAGCTCATTTTTCAGAGGCAGCAACAGACAAATAAGCTGATAGGAAGAAATAGCATGATCCAGTAGGGCCTAGTCTGGATCATCCAGTTAATACAAGGATTCAGGAAATCCGTGATGTATTGTATGGTCTGTGACTGACCTTCATATTCTATCTAACAGAGTCCAGGTGTAAAATCAATAGTTTAGGCAAGCAATACTAAGAGAAATATAAATAGTGAATTGAAGGTGTTTCCCATAGGAAGCTGAGCAATTTTAAACCTTTTGAAACACTGTTCCAATGTTTCTTACATCAGGTTCATTGGAAGTTTCTGTGATGCTTTAATTCTGCCTTGAGTAAAAGAGTTTTCCCTGTGAGTAATCTCTGAAATGGTTTACAAGGGCATTGTAGCTTGCATGGGTGTTTGTGGTTCCCAGAAACACTAACTGAACAGTAGCATAGATTGATTGCATGATATTAGTCAGCTGTCGCTGTAAATAGGTCATGTATGTGGAAGAAAGAGTCCTTAGATTTTGATAGAAAATTAAATTGGTTTATTTATTGAACTGTCTTCTGGTGCAGGAAGCAGAACAAGCAATCCAGTGTCTCAATGGGAAGCTGGCCCTCTCCAAGAAGCTGGTGGTGCGATGGGCGCATGCACAAGTAAAGGTGAGCTTTTGACTGCAAACCTCAACTGCCTTATGAGGATGCATAATTTGAAACAAAAAATTTCTCTCAGTGCTAGATCAAAAGCAGGGAGATTTGCATAATTGTCCTTCTCTAGACTCTACCTTTTCACTTCAGCATTCAGAACTTGTGTAAGCTGCTTGTGTGATCTTGTTTTCAGCCTTTACTTTGTTCATAGCCTGATATCATCCTGGTGTATGAATGTTGCTGCCCATCTTATTCCTTACATATTTTGACCCTTCAGAAATTGTGTACTGCTTGTCTTCTGTCATAATCAGTTGTACGTGCTAAGTATTAAGGATCTATTTTTTTATCAGTTGTATTGATATAACCCAAGTAAAATTGAGGAACCTGGGAACTGGCACACAGGAATACACCAGTGATCCATCAAAGCCAGCATCCTGTCTATGACCCTGGCCAAGAACTTTAGAAGAAGGTCTTAGAATCTCCATAATAACTTGCCCATATGAGATCAGCTAGTGGTGAGCTTATGGGCAGGAGCTGAAGCTATAGATCACTTCTTCCTGCCCAGTACTGTTTTTTGGACAGGGTGTGTCACTGACTCTGCGTTTCCTAATTTTTCTGTTCCGCTTCCTAAAGCACAGCAGGTGGCAGATTCTTTTACTTCTGATTTAAAAGCAGCACGTTTCTAATTATAAACAAATCACTGTTACCTTTCACATATTGGTTTTGCTCTGAGAGTCACTGTAGTAAGGACTACTTGCAAATTTTGATTGATCCATGCCAATAAATGCAAAGTAATGCACATTGGAAAATGTAATCTCCACTATACATTCAAAATGATGGGATCTAAATGAGGAGTTACCACTCAAGAAAGAGATCTTAGAGTCATAGTTGATCTCTGATCTCAATGTGCATCAGCAGTCAAAAAAGCTAACAGAATATTAGGAACCGTTCCATGGATACTCTGGGGCTGGAGCACCCATGGAAAATAAATAGTGGGTGCCTAGCACCCACCAGCAGCACCGCTGATCAACTCCTTCCCCACAGCCCTGCCACCAGCAGCCCTGCTGATCAGCTCCTCCCTCTCCCTGCCAGCACCTCTTGTCCACCATGGATCAGCTGTTCAGCAGCATTCAGGTGGCGCTGGGTGGAGGGTGAGGAGTGGTAGCAAGAAGAGGTGGGGTGAGGGGCAGAATGGGGCCACGGGGGAAGAGGCGGGGAATGAGTGGGAGTTTGGGGGAAAGAGTGGAGTGGGGGTAGAGCCTGGAGCAGAGTAAGGGTCAAGCACCCCTGGGGAAGTCGGCGCTTCTGTGTAAGAAGACGGTAAATGCCACTATATAAATCTATGGTACACCCATATCATGAATACTGGATGCCGTTCTGGTCACCCCATCTCAAAAAAGATATTAGAATTGGAAAAGGTACAGAAAAGGGCAAAAAAAATGATAAAGGGTATGAAGTAAATTCCACATGAGGAGAGATTAAAAAGACTGGGACTTTTCGTCTTGGAAAAGAGAGAACTAAGGGGAAGATGGTAGAGGTCTGTTAAAATAATGAATGGTCTGGGGAAAGTGGGTCAGGAAGTGTTATTTACCCCTTTGCATAACACAAGAACCAGGCGTTATCCAATTAATTGCAGGCTTAAAACAAACCAAAGGAAGTACTTCATGTAATGCACAACCAATCTGTGGAACTCTTTGTTAGGGGTTGTTGAGAAGACCAAAAGTATAACTGGGTTCAGAAATGAATTGGAAAAATTCATGAAGGATGGGTCCGGGGATGTAACTCCATGCTTTGGGTGTCCCTAGCCCAGTGGTTCTCAACCTATTTACCATTGGCACATTCAATACTACCTGTATGGTCCTCAGGATGTCACATGGGCTGCAGCTCTGTGCTGATTGGGCTGCAAGTGGCCTGCAGGATGAGAGCTACATCCTAGCCTCTCACTGCCAGAAACTGGGAGTGGATGAGACAGGATGGATCTCTAAATAATTGCCATGTTCTATTCATTCCCTCTGAAGCACCTGGCATTGGCTACTGACAGAAGACAGGATGCTGGGCTAGATGGACTATTAGTCTGATCCAGTATGATCATTCTTATATTCTAGTCTTTTAATTTCTTTGGTATGTGGTCTTTTCCCTACCATTGGGTTACCAAGTTGTATTTAACAAAACAACTATCTTTCATTATTTTCTTTCCCCCACCGCCGTCCCAATTTTTCACACTTGCTGTCTGGTCACCCTAAAGGTCACCATGTTTTTTTAATTATCAGGGTCTAAGGGCTCAGTACTTTAGAGTATGCACAAATTCTTGGAAACCCTGTCTCCATTTTTGATGAACTCTAAATTCTGTAGCTCTCTCGTAGAATGTTACACGCTTCTCTATGCATGAAAAATGATCAGACCATAAATGGAATTTCAGTCAGTACAGCAAATGTTTGCTTAGAGAGGAATTTTTCAGAAAAACTTAATGCATAAGCAGTGTGGGAGTATTGCAAATAATGTGCAAAATACCTTCGTTCAGTTTGCAGCAGCCTTTGCAATTCTCTGAATGGAAAGATTTAACTGCAGGAGGCTTATGCCTGTTGTGACAAGTGTTTATTTTAGGTAATATCAGCACCATGCTACATAATTTTAAGATGAACAGCCAATTTCATTTTAAAATGAAAAAAAACTTATAGATTCTACAGGAAAACAAGCCAGAATTTGTGCCAAGCGAAACATGGAAGCAGAACACACTGACAATATTTCAGGAGGCCATTGCTGTCAGAAAAGAGAGGCTCACAAACTGCTTTCTGCTGAATGGGGCTGTTTCTGAACTATTATTGAATGCGTTACTTTTCCACAGCGGAATGCCATATGACTGCATTTGAACAGAAAACAAGTGTTCTGTGTTCCCTTCTGGTTCTACGCTGTGCTTCTACAAAGGTCATATCTATTAGTAGTAGGGTTACCTTGGGCTAGGGGTTCCCAAACTTGGTTTGCAGCTTGTTCAGGGTAAACCCATGGACCGAGCCACCACCACTTCTCAGAGCTCCCATTGGCTGAGGGCAGCAAACTGTGGCCACTGGGAGCTGAGAGCGGCCATACCCGAGGACGCTCAGGTAAATAAAGTGTTTTACGGCCCACCAGGGGCCTACCCTGAACAAGCTGTGAACCAAGTTTGGGAACCCTTGCCTTGGGGCTTTATTTGTTGTATGCTGCATTTGGAGTATTTCCC
The DNA here is from genome assembly GCA_007922305.1 of Dermatemys mawii. Lineage (NCBI taxonomy): Eukaryota > Metazoa > Chordata > Testudines > Dermatemydidae > Dermatemys > Dermatemys mawii. Next base: position 18,251,702 of record ML677396.1, on the reverse strand, counting down.
CACCACGGTACACTATACTCATAAGAAACAACTCTAAAATGTTAAATGGTAGTAGGATAAGCCTTAAGGATCCAAAATAAAGTGCACATGATAATCATACAGCGTCTTAGCCGTATGTGAACTCCAAATGACAGAAGCATTTTCAAATATAACAAATACATTTGTTAGGGTCATTACATTTTACTGTGTGGCTTAACCTAAAGGCTTTTTGGTAAAAGTTGTAGAGACTTTTGCTTGCCAGCAGACTATAAAGTGAGATTAATCTAGACTGGAATTGTCTGTTGGCACACCTGGTGTTTCTGTGCCTTTGTCTTCAATTCAAGTTCACTTAAGCAATATTATTACTAAAAATCTTTTTTCTCACATGCAGAGATATGATCATAATAAAAATGAAAAAATTCTTCCAATCAGTCTTGAACCGTCTTCCAGCACTGAGCCAACCCAGTCTAACCTAAGGTAGGAACCTACATAATTAAAATATTGCCAAATCAATCAGCTATGGGGCAAAACTCACTTTGACTTCAGTAGAAGCAGAAATGGGCCCATAATTGGGTTTTTTTCATGCTGTATTTTGTTTTCTGGATCCTAACTACAACCGTTACTATAACTACTGTATCTCATTGAATGCGGGTCAGGCTGCAAAATAACTGATCTGATGCAGAGCAATTTTGACACTTAACTTTTATCTTTATTGGTACCTGAAACCCCTGATATGCTTAAAAAAAAAAAAAGTAATGCATCACGGTCATATGACTGCACCTGGCCAAAGATGCCCATATTTTTCAGATGTATTTTGGTAATAGCTGTTGTCTCTCTCAGTTCCTGGTATCCACAATAGGAAGACTGTTTTATTAGAGTGTGAACCATGCAATATTCTGAATATTGCAATTTCAGCTGCCCTAGAAACTATTCCAACCTCTCACACTAATGACTCTAGAAGAACATTCTAGATGAGAAAAGCATGTTCCATTTCCCTTTCATCTCCAAAATGAAGGTGAAAATGCTGATGTATAAAAATACTGAACACTTCTCATTATGCTAGAGCCTTGGTCTTGAAGAGAAATGCAGTGAGAGACACCTTCAAGAGTAGAGGACTGCGCATCACACTCTGTGCCAGAAAATATTGGCGGGGAGGGGCTGTTATGGATCTTAGAAATAAACAGACCGGGCGGGAGGGGCAGGGGTGAAATTCATTCTCAATATAGAGCTTGTCCTTTTAGACTTGTGCATGTTTTTCTTGATTGGAAGTCAGGAAAGATAGTTAATCCCATTAAACTTCCCTTTGGTACACCAATGGGGAAACTACAAGCCTACATGCTTCCTTACTTAATTTTGATTTAGTCTGAGCTCTTAAGATGTTTCCTTAATGATTTACAAGTTAAACATCTCTGAAGGAATGAACTATCAGATACATTTATGCTCTGTTCATCAGATAACCATTCTGAATCATGTTGCAAAAGATTGGATCTAAAAGACCAGATTCAAGAGAAAAGACTCCATATAAAGAAGTGAGAAAAGAGAACACTCTATAGTCCACTAAGAGAAACCATATAATTGAAACTACTGGTTACCTGTCATACAGGGAAGCTGTGACTTTTAATATTTGTAAAGCACTTTGTGATCTTTTATTTAAATGTTGTGTATAAATGTGTATAATTATTCTACACTGTATAAATGAAGCATTATATGATGGCTAGGACTGGGTATAACTGAATTGCCAGTAACTAAAGAAAACGAGGCTGAAATTTATAGAAATGTGCACTAGTACTCTCCAATTTCTGCTGAGCACTGTCATTCGGGACTGTTCACTGGATGCACTTAGGGATTGTAGTAGTAAACACCCAGTGTTTTGAGGAGCTGCATTGACGTGAGCTGAAGGGAGTGCTGTCCTGTCCCTACCTAGTAGGAGTTGGTGACAGAGGGCTTTGAGCATTTGGGATGGGGCAGAGAAGGAGTTTCTTCCTTTGCAAGGAGCTCTGACAAAGCTGGATAAACAATCTCTCCGTATTAATGGCAGCACAGTTGTACTGTACCCCAGGACTGGAAAATTCCATTGACTTTGAGCTTGAAGGAAGTGCCTGGCTTGCATTTTTCCCTGCTTCTTCCAGTGGCTTTGTATGAGGTTGACTCCAGGCTGGTATCACAACTTGCTTGTTGTAAAGCAGCATTACTTGCATGTAGTGAGAAGAATTTAGACTTTCCTGGTTCAACGCAAATAAGAGAACATCTGTTTGCAAGGAGGATCCTTACTTTTTTATGCGGTAATGCAGGTCAGATCTCCTAGCCAAAACATTCAAAATGCAATTGTATATCAATCCTTATGCTGATAGATTCTTGGTTACCACCTTTCTGAAGGTAACATTAGCAACTTTCTAACTACTCCTGCCACATCTGAATATTCTGATGCAAGAGACATTGGATTATTTGATAATATTGTTCAGTCTTTGGTAAAAGACAAACTAGACTTACCTCTTCCAATTTTTTCCCCCTTTGCAGTGTCAGTGCAAAAATAAAAGCCATTGAAGCCAAGCTGAAAATGATGGCAGAGAATCCAGATGCGGAATATCCAGTTCCACCAGCTTATTCCTACTTCAAACCACCTGATAAAAAAAGGACTACTCCTTACTCCAGAACTGCCTGGAAATCTAGAAGATGATGATTATGAAAGACTGTTTTGTACACACCTGAAATCCTCCAGTGCTTTTGTACTTTGTAGATTGTGCTCAGCTGGCACTGTCCTTCCCAATCTCACTGTATATGCTACGGTGTTTTATAACATAACATTTTAAATTTTCTGATAACTGCACCGTACCGTCAATGTAGGTACAGAATTGAATGCTGTCCAGAAAAAATAAGGTTCCATCCAAAACCTGAGACTAACATTTAGACAATCCATGTTGCTAGTCTGGTTTCATTAGTAAGATCAGAAACATTAGCCAGTATGCAGATAGAAAAGCAAACACAAGGAATGTTCCATTTTAATTCTGAATGTTAAATTTAAGAAAGTACCTTTTTTTTAAACATAGGAAGTGTTCCACTTGGTTTAAACATTTTTTAAGCAGAGGGAAAACACTGAGGTTTGATAAACATTCACTAGTTACCATAAAAAGTCCTTTTCATCTTCTATACAACTAACTTTAAATGGGTTTTGCAACCTCGTTAGCAAATATACCTGCAATATTTATACACAAGGCAGCAAATCTGTTTTGCACTTTGATTTGTTAAATTAAAGCCTGATCTAACCATGGGACAGCAAAAGGATTTTAAATGTTAATATTTCAGAACAGTTGTAGAAATCCAAGTCTCTCTCAGTGCACTGGAATTATTAAATTATTATACATAATTGAATTCTACTCTGTGCTTCTAAAATAGCAACACTTAAAATATGGATCTTGAAATCTTGTGCAAAACAGTAGAATTGTATGGTGTGTAAATGCTGTTTAAAGTTTTTACAGTAGCATATTGAGCATGCATAAATGTAATCCCCTTTAGACGTTATTCTCAATAAACCAGATGACAGTGACACTGTAATGTAGCTGTCCCAGAGACATCTATCAGAAACACTGCCTCAGAAATCCACCCAAACTAGGCTAATTCCTTTTCTGATTGATTAGTAAAGATATTGGTTATGACTGTTAAGAAAACGTCAGGGACAGGGATCTGTGGCATAGCGGTGCTACTGTATTGTAGGGATTATCTTTGTTTTAGAAAGTGTTTAATTTACCTCTAATGGACCGGCATTTCATTTAAAACAGCGCATCCTGTGTCCGAAACATTTTCTGCAACACCACAAGATCTGAGAAAAGATCCATAAAACTGCAAATGACTAGTTCCTTTATGTGCACAATATAATGTTGGATATGCATGACAAGTAAGAGTTATGATGGAGACAGCAACACGCACTGCTACAGGAGATGTACTTTTGCCACAATGTCCAGTCTCTCACTGCAAGTTCTTACAACCATAATATAGTTTTCTGCCTTGCCAGTCAGGCCTGAATGGCTCACCCAGACTGATAACCGTTCCATTTCCAAATGAGATGATTATCTCTAAACTTCCCTTGGTTTCTTTCTAGACCAAATGTTTCTCATTTTTATGGCAAACTAAGGTTTGTATGTTTAAAACTACTCACCTATTTTACAGTGCAGTTTATAATTACAGTTCTGTATAAAATGTCCTAAAAGCCTCTAAACTATCTAGAGCATAGTTTCTCACCTGTACACGAGAGGCACTCTTTTCAAAGCCTGAAATGGATCATTGTTTAAAAGTAGGTCTTTAATTATTGCTTGATTTCTAACTTTTCTTGTTACCCAGGTATCTGAAGAAAGTGAGCCTCCTTTTAGGTTTAGCACCCCTAAGAATGACAATGCTGTCTGCTAAAAAATTTTGCAGACTGGGTCTTTCTTTTGTTTTAGGTTTTTACACTTGTGTGATGTGGTCTCACACTTGCAATCCTCAGAGGATTTAGACTCATCATTTAAAACAAGATGGTCAATTCTATTTTTAATATGAATTTAGAAATAGCTACATTTGAATCAGGCATGCTTTTGTGTTCCCTTTCAAAAGCTACTGTGCTATTTATTTGTATTTAAAATATGACCATTTGCTGAGACTCTTACAGCTCTGTATGAATAAATAGAAGTTAAATCCAAGCCTCTCAGAATTTCTATTTGTTGTTATATTTCTAACAAATAAGAGCACCTACCTATGACCCTGCGTACTTGTATGAAAGGTTAGTTCTATTTTTATATATTATATTGTCACTCATGAGCCACAATCTTTTTGTGAAAGAGACTGCACAAAACACCTTACTTCAGTTAAACAATCTCTTCCAGCTGGCATTTTGCTGTGGTGCTAGGAGTTCCTTTCTCAGACCTGAAGAAAACTCCATGGCTTGAAAGCTTGTCTCTTTCACCTACAGGTGTTGGTCCAATAAAGGATGTTCACACTTACCTTGTCACTCTAGAAATCTCACACAATATTAGCTACTATGCTGATTGACAGTCAGCTCTTCCCACCATCACAGTTGATCCAGCTTTGATTTATTTGGTGCATGGAAGAAAAGAAGTAAAATTACTAATACCTGACAATTCGTGTTTTGCATTCCAAAGCACTGGACAGACATCTATTATTCCTCACCAGCTGTAGGTAAATAGTGCTGCTTTTTGGTACATGTGTGTAAGTCAGACTTCAGAGGAGATCCACCCACTGATCCCGCCACGGCTGGGTTTTGGGGGTCCAAGGAATGAAGGTTTGGTGCCAAGGCCACAGATGAAGGTAATGAAAGAGATTTGGGCCATGTCTATGCTACAGATGTCAGTTGATGCAAGTTAGTGTAAAGCCACCATGATTAGTATATTGCTTATGTGTACAGGTGTTTGGCTGCTTGTGCTTTGTGTACTCACCAGGTGTGCTTTTATCGACACAAAGTGTAGTGCACCATGGGTAGGTATCCCACCGTGCAACATGCCACCCTCTGGCACGGTACCTTTGGGGAATTTTCACAATGTTTTGGGGCAAGCACAAGTTGCACATAGGGGGCTGGGACCCAGGGGTTAAGTTCCCATTGTGCAATTTTCCCCTATCCCATAATCATGTTTTTAAAAATCTCACAAATGTGCAGCCCCTGTCACTGTCTGCCATCTCTGACAGAAGCAGGGAGCCTGCACAGCTTGGCACTCTTGTCAGGAATATTACAAACACAGACCAAATGATCCTCCGGTGTTCGCAGAGCCGCAGGAAGTACCACAACAATGGGGGATATGATTGAGGATAGATCGCTAAGCGACGTGGTGAAAAATAATTCAAGGTGATGATTGGCACAGATCAGCTACAGATGGTGGAGCAGCTCTTCTGGGCCTAAGAAATGAGCACTGACTCCAGGGATCAGGTTTGGAACAATGAGCAGTGGCTGCAGAACTTTCAAATTTGAAAGGCCACATTCCTGGATGGGTGTGATGAGCTCATGCCAGCTCTCCAGCGCCTGGTCACCAAAATGAAAGCTGCACTGGCAGCGGAGAAGCGAGGGGTGATTACTCTGTGGAACCTTGCAACACCAGCTTGTGACTGATCAGTGGAAAATCATTTTGGAGTTGGAAAATCAACAGTGGGGGCTGTTGTCATGGGACTGTGACTCTCGACATTGTGCAGGTTTGAGGATGGATTGGCAGCTATGAGGTTCCTGATAGGCAGCATGCACTTCCCTATTTTGGCTGTGGCCCAACTTGCCACAGCATACGTCAATAGAAAGGTTAATTTTTTATAGGTACGCAAGCTTTGGTGGATCCCTGGGGATGTTGCACTGATATCAGTGTGGGCTGGTCAGGGAAGGTGCCTGACACTTGCATCTTTAAGAACCCAGGATTGTTAAGAAACTTACAAGCAAGGCTTTTCCCTCTGATCAGTGGATTGCCATCGGCGATGTTGCAAAGTAAATAGTGATGGGGGTGGGGGGAATGGCACAATCTACCCCTTGCTTCCCTGGCTCATGAAGCTGCACATGGATACACATATAGCTTGATGACTCCAGGGAAAGATTCAACTACCAGCTCAGCAGGTGCACCATGGCTGGTGAATGCATTTTTGGTAGATTGAAGAGATGCTGGTGGAGTTTACCAATTAGATTAGATCTTAGTGAGAAAAATATCCCACTATATAGCTGTCTGTTGCATCCCGCATGAAATCTGTGAAGCAAAGGGGGAGAAGTTGCTGCTGGCCTGGAGATGGAGCGGCTGTTGGCTTGGCTGCCTTTGAACAGCCCGACAGAAGGGCCATTAGAAGAGCTCAACCTAGAGCCATGCTGCTTGAGGGAGGCACTTTATCAGCCACAGTTCTGTGTTGTGTTGGTCCGTGCTTTGCCTGGCGCTGAAGTGCCGGGGGCTAGTTAGGAGCTGTCTCTGAATCACTATGCCTTCTAATGAACCTCCGAATGATGCAGGGCTTGCTGTACATTTAATGACCCTATGAGTTCAGAGTTCAATCTATCCTCAATCATATCCCCCTTTGTTGTGGTACTTCCTGCAGCTCTGTTCTGTGATAAGTAACTGCTTCGAGTAGTACTTGGCCTTCTGCTCTGTGTATTGAAGTAATAAAGATGAATTCATTTCCAACAACTAAACAGCTGAGTAGCAAAAACATGCAAAAGAATAATGCACAGTTAAAAAAAAAGACAGTGAAAACTTGTAAAATAAATTCACGGACCAAAACTTTAACAATAGAATGATAGAAAACATTTGGGGCCTTTTGTGCCCTGCATACGCCAACGATGGTTCTCACAGGTCAGTGTAGGTGAAGTTGTGGTTTTCCTTGCTGTCCCCCAGCCTGAAGCAGTAGGGAGAGGGATGTGGCCTATGATGCCATGTGAGATAGGGGTGAGGGGGGGATATAGGGAGGTGCTGAAATGGAGTTCTCCATTGACTGCAAAGACAGGCCAACCTGTTAGACCTGTAGGTCAGCAGGAGTCTGCAGCTTCTGTTTGCTGCCTGAGAAGTCCTTTTTTTTTTCCTGGTGTGTCTCCCTCTTCTTTTACTGCTGAGACTCTGGGTCCCAAAGCAGACTCTGATCATTTTTCACTAGACTGTTTCCTGCAGTGGTACCTGCCAAGGTAGTCATGGAGTGGCATGAGAAAGCATCTTACTGTGGAGCCTTCCCTAGAAACTTTTGGGAGGGGACTGCAGAGTGTCCCTAGGAAAGCTTCACCAGGACCTCTCAAGAGGATACAAGGGACATCCCTATGTATGTAAACACTCCGCTTCACAAGCCCCCGCCTAACCCTACAAAGGGATGAACAGCAGGTAACTTCCACCTCCACCTCTTCTCATACAAGTAGAGCAAGGACAAGCAGACACCGGTGTCCTGCTACCTTGGGGATGGGCCAGGCCTCATCTTCGTATTTGACCACAGTGAGAGAGCACGCATGCGCTGACTCAAAGATCTTTCCTCTTCATTGGGCTCATCCGTGCTTGGCTGGTGGGACTGGCTGGATTGCGGTGGGCTCTCCAAAAGACCCTGGCTCACCGTGTAGCTGGAGCCCCCTGCCCCTCATCCTCTTCTGCCTTCTTGCTGCTCATGGCAGGTCTGTCTCTCCGGCTCTTCAGAAGTATCCATGGTGGTCTGCAAGTTTCTGGTGGGGTCTCCACCAAGCATGGCATGCAGCTCAGAGTAAAAGAGGCTGGTCTGCACCTCAGCACCAGATTGACTGTCGTCCTCTCTGGCTTTATGGTGCGCCTGCCTCCATTCCTTTGCTTTCCGGCAGCACTGCTGCCGATGCCTGTGATACCCCTTCTCCGGCATGCCCTGTGCAAGGTTTTCATAGATGTCCGAGTTTCTACAGCTGGTCTGTGGCTGTGCTGGCACAGGCTCTTCTCTCCACAGGTCCAGGACAGCCAGTATCTCTGGTCCAGAGCGTGCAGCTGGCCTGCTTGGTTGGTCAGTTGCACACAGTAAGGGAGAGCTGCTAGGTGCGCTCACCAAGGTGAACGGTCAGGAAAACGAATTTCAAAAATACATGGGGAGGTTTCTGCAGAGGAGGGTGGCGCCTGGTTTCCATGACCCCTGAGCAGTAGAGTTCACAATTGTTGCTGTCACAGAGCAGATGCTGCCAGGCATTGTGGGACAGCTGCAGGAGGACTGTTGGGGTTGACATCCGTCATGCGGTATCTACCCTCGCACTGCATTGACCACAGCACATTGACTACGGTTCACACCGTCCGGAAGGGTAGTGTTACTGCATTGCCGTAGGCCAAGGCATGGTGATTTACATTGATCTGACTTAAATTGGCTTCAACTGGAGAGTTCCTATCTCTGCACAGAGTCCACTCCTGATTTCCATAGACAGCAACAGAGAACAGAATACAGACAAACACTAGTTAGCCATTGTTTTTATGCTATGGCCATTTTATTACTACATTATCCTTTACCTCCTTAACACAACCCCCGTCTCATTGCTGTGTACTGAGCAGACACTCTTTATTTTCTCCGCAGTTTCTCGTTCCTTTTCTGGAGACTGCCCAGCTAATTCAGAACCCATCAGCATGGAGAAGTGGCTTAAGTTGCTCTTTCCAGCACTGGTTCCTTTGCACTTGTCTCTGTGCCTGCTGCCACTTTATCTTTCCGGCGGGTCATTGTGGAGAGGCCCAAAGGGCTCAGCGGAGGGTGGACTATTAATCATATATTTGAATTCTCTTGGTTCCCCTCAGGTTTTGTCACAACCTGAATGTTTAACTGCAATGTCTTGTATTTACTCTAAAATGACTTTCATCTGATTTCCCTCTTTCTTACCAATTTAGCTGTCAAAATTAATAACCACGAGTATCCATCTCTAGCTTTCATCATCTCATGTTACTTTCCTAGAATTACTTCGTGGTGGAACTGCTGCTGGTTCTCTGCTCTAGAATTATCATGTTACTAATGAAACCCTTTTCAACCAAGATTGCTAGATACAACTGCAATGGAAAAGCTAACTGTTGTGCTGCCAAGCTGGGTCTGTCTCATTTCCAGTGTGAATGTTCTCCTAGCAGAAAGCAACAAAATCCAGTGTCTTCAAACTGGGGTGCTGAACTTAGGTAACTAAGCATATAGTAAAGTAGCAGAATAAATAAACCCTCTCCACAAAGCAGTAAAGTAGGTCAATGGTGCTGCTTTAGTGCTTCATGTTATATATACGCAAGATTAAGTGTTTTGCAGGAGTGGGGCATATGTCCCCATATTTGTTAGCGGGGGAGCTGCCATTGAAGCAGATATGGAGACCTGCTATTAGCCTATTATTAGAAAAGTCTCTTAGAGTTCAGTGAACACTTCAGTGCCTTCAAAAAGCCTGCACTTAGTTGAGAGTTGTAGGCATTGTCTGCACAAGAAAGTTGCAGTAGGTTAACTTGATTTTAAATCAATATCACTATATGCTGCATGCCCCCTCTTCTTTTGATTCAAACCAGGCTGACTGCACTTTCACATCCCCCTATAAAAGAACTGGTTTATATTAAGCTGCAGTAAACCACTTAAACCAAAAGGAGTGCCTGCACGTGGACTAGCACCTGTTTAACCAAATCGGTTTCAAACCCCTTTCAGTTCAATCGTGTGTCTTTCTTGAGGTGCTCAGTCTCTAATCCGGATGCAGGTGTCTGACTGTAGCCCTCCAGCCCCCAAGTTTGGAAAGGCTGGGATAAATGAGTAACTCATGAGACCTTGTCTACATAGGAGAATTCGACCAGCGTCATTACCAACGTGTGAAAGAGACAAAGAGTCTTGTAGCACCGCATAGACTAACAGATGTTTTGGAGTATAAGCTTAGTGGGCGAAGACCCACTTCCTCAGATGAATGTGTGGCTAGTCGTTACAACCACCTTGCTATTGCTCCTCCTTTGGTCTGCAAACTAATTTCGTTTTCTCTGGTAGATTGATTTAAGAGAGTTCTCACCGGGGATGGGCACTGGTTAAACTGAAGCACATCATAGACCAAGGTTGTAGTTAAACCGGTGCAACCTTTGTGTCCAGTTGATTCAGTAAATCGTTGTTGGAAGCTCACCCCCGCACACACACACTGAATTCAGAGCTGGAGAGGCTGTTGCTCACTTATTTAGCGTCACCTAATGAACAGACGAACTGTTTCCGACAGCCTTCCTCACAATGGAGCCAGTTGGTTTGAATGAAGGGATACCCCGCCCCCGCCTTTGAAATGGGACCGTAGCCAGGCCCTGGGAACCCAGCTGCGGGTTGCCCAGGGGCTGGGGTGGGGGTGTCCGGCGGTACCAACGATCTCACCCCTCTCCCTAGGGGGCCGTTTGGAACCTAGTGAAACAGACCCACTTACGTGGGGGGGAGATTTCTCTTGGTCCAACTTCCTCCCGGGCTATCCCCGCCTCGGCACCTTTCCCTTAGCGGGCCTCTCCCAGCCTGGATCCGGGGCCAGGACTGAAGAGCCGGGCTCCTCTCGCCTGTAGCGCCCTGCAAATGAAACCCTCCCCCCGGGCCGGGCTGCTGAGAGCGCGGGGCCTTGCGGCCGCCCCCAGGCCTGGGAACAGAGGTGAGGTCACTCCCCCGCCTCTGCGCGGGCTCGGAGCGGAACCCTCCGGGCCCCTCCCCGTCACCTCCAGCCTCGCCTCCTATAATGCTGGGGCGAGGCGCGGGAGCGCGCAGTGCTCTCCGGTCTCCCAAGGGCGGCGGTGCCCGCCGGCTGGCTGCTGGCGGAGCGGGCCCCGGGCCGCTATGGGACCAAGGCTCCGCGAGCAGCCCCCTGGCCCCGTCGAGACTTGAGCAGGTGCCACGTGTCTGTGCCCGGCCCGCTGCCCTGCAGGTGGCTGCCCCGCCCCGGGCGAGCGAAGGTGGGGCCAGCGCCCGGCTCGGCGGGCTGCCGGGGGCGCCAGCCGGCTCGCAGCGCTGCCTGGCTGGGGAGAGGCGAACGGGCCTGGGGGGGTCAAGGCTGCCCGCGGCCTCCCGCTCGCCCCCCGCCGGGCTGCCCCGGAGAAGGCGAGGGGCGGCCCCTGCTCTCGCCCGCCCGCCTGGCCGCGCGTCCTGCCCGCCGGGGACGGCGGAAGGAAGAATTTGGAGAAACTTCTCCTGGCGGCTCCAACCCAGCCAGCGCCGCCGCCTCCGGCCTTCCCCGGCGGGGCAGGGCCCTGGACCCGGCTGAGCTCCCGGGCCGAGCGCAGCGGGAGGAGGAAGAGCCGAGCGCTGGCCCCGCCGAGCCCCGGCTCCGCGCGGGACGCGTCTCCCTGGGGCCGGGCGCGCCCCCCTGCTCATGTACTGGAAGAATGAGCCCGTGGCCCCGCTCCACCCGGGCAGCCAGCCCCTGGCCGCCGGCGCCCCCGCGGGGAAGGTGAGCGAGGAGCGGGACAGGGGAGCCTGGGGCCCGGGGGGCTGAGCCGGGCTTCCCTTCGTTCGCTCGCCCTGCCCGGCGCCGGGGTCTGCGCCGAGCCCCGCACGCTTATGCAAATGGCCCAGGAATTTCGAAAAAAGCGATTTAGCAAAGACAGAGGCAAATCAGGAGGAAGCGCCGGGCATTGTCTGTCTGAATAGGGGCTTAATAACCGCAAATGGGCCGGGCTTGGGGGGAGAGGAGAGGCGAGGAATCCAAAAATTGCTGCCCTCTGTGCGCTTTAAATATCAGCTGCAGACGGGCTGGTTTTTAAAGCCCAGACCTGGAAGCAGAAAGTGTGTTTGTTTTTCCCCCCTCGCTTGAATGGGGAGGATTTTCAATCCAGGCGCTTTCTGCTGCATTCTGCGTTTCCGAGCGCGGGGGGAAGACTTTCGATTTTTAATTACTACCATTAAAAAAATCAAATTTGCAATTCTTTGGGTGGCCTGATGGATTCCCTGATTGACAGCTGGAATTGACACTCTGGATACCTCTTATCTTGGGCATTTACGGCAATTTCTAATTGCAGGTAGTTTGTGTTTTTTCAGCGCCTTGGCTCGCATGGGAACCGAGCGATTACTTCAAGAGGCCCGGGTTAAGTGCAGGCAGGGAGAGAATTCAATCCACATTCAAATTGCTTCATTAAAGAGACGCAGCTTTTGTTGCAAAGGATTTAAATGGCCACTAGAAAGTTCTTATTTATTGTTTTGAGCTGGTTTATATAGGGTGCCATGAAGCCCAGGCGGTAGAGCCCAGGCGGGTAGAACCCCAGCCAACCTCTCCCGCTCTCTCCTTCAAGGTGATGGCCCAGGACGGGCCCCTCTCCAAGGGAAGCTCCCGCTGCCTGGACACCAAGCACCCCCAGATCATGGTAAGGCTGCAGGGCAGCTGGGGAAGGCAGCGAGCTGCTGGGAGCTCGGAGAGCTGGGGCGCGCAGGCACGTGCCCCAGTTATGGGGCCGCCGGGGAGTTTGTCCCGTGGGGAGCTGGGGCTTCGCATGCCGCGGCCGGCAGCTCTCTAAAGGAGGGCGAGCTGTCAGCCCGGGCTCCGCAGAGCCGCCTGCGCGTCCCGGGACCTGGCGAAGGTCTGGGCGCAGCCAGGGCGCAGCGGCCAGCCGCTGCCCGAGCTCCCCGGCGGCACGCAGGGCTCCGTCCTCCTCCCTTGGAAGCTTTGCCGCTGGCTGCAGAGGAGCGGGCGCTGGTGCGCGCTGTTCCCGCTGCTTTGGACCGTGCCCCATGGGACTGGCCTTGCGGAAGGCACGGAGATGGCGCAGCGCGCCGGGGAGGCTCCCATCCAGAGCCGGGCTTCGGGGTGTTAATTACTGGGCAGGGGGCGGCTCTGGGGGTCTGCGGCTCGGTCCTGTTAGATCCTGGCAGGAGCCCCAGGCGGAGGCTGGGGACTCCCTGGCTGACCGCTTCGGGGTGCTTTCCCCGCAGTCCCAGTCTGACGGAGAGACCCTGCCCAGCACCCTGGACAAGGAAGATGTTCGCTCGGCTCCCAGCACCCCGTCCACCCCGTCCGTCTGCTCCCCGCCTTCCTCCTCCTCCTCTTCCTCCATCCCCTCCGCCGGCAAGAACGTCTGCTCCAGCTGCGGCCTGGAGATCCTGGACAGGTACCTGCTCAAGGTGAGCGCCGGGCCGGCTGGGGGGCCCTGCCCTAGGGAGCGGGGGGCAGGTCGGTGCGGGGCAGGGGCCTTGCTGGGAAGGAGCGGGAGGGTCCATGCCTGGCGCCAAGCCCAGCTCACAGAGGCCCCTTGTCTGTCCCAGGTGAACAACCTGATCTGGCACGTGCGCTGCCTGGAGTGCTCGGTGTGCCGGACCTCTCTGCGCCAGCAGAACAGCTGCTACATCAAGAACAAGGAGATCTTCTGCAAAATGGATTATTTCAGGTAGGAGACCGGCTCTGCCGGCGGGCCGGGGATCTGCGAGTCCCGCTCGGAATCCCTCCGGCAGTTTGAGCCTTTCCCGGGCAGATTCGGTTTGCAGACTCGCCGTGTAAACGGGGCCTGGTGCGTCGGGCCGGTTTGGAGTAGAGAAGGGCCCGGATTTGTGTTAGTTTCCCTGAGAGGCAGGCTGGTCAGCGCTCGGCTCCCTCCCTGCCTGGGGCGCAGGTCCGTCTGGTCCCTGCTAGGCGCACTCCGCGGGTGCCTTTTTCTGACCTGTCATCGCTGCATTAAAAGGGAGTTGCCGCCCGCTGGGCCGGGCTCCCGGGACCAGGCCTGGGGCGAGGGGAGAAGAGGCCTTGCTTGGGACAAGGGCCGCGTGAGTCGGGAGTTGTAGGGTCAGTAGCGCAGGAGCATTCGTTTTAAGAGAGAGAAGCGGTAGATTCTGCTCTCGGCGCCACCTGAGTAAATCCGGAGTGACTCTGCGAAAGTCCCTGGTGTGAACGAGCCCGGAATGCTCCTCTCAATGCTTCAATTGCATGACTGGCCCCAGGGGCCTGGGTGTTGGGACATTTTCACCTGCAACCCAAACCTGTAACTGCAGCTCCCAGAGACCCCGGGCCCCGGGGCCCCCTCTCCTGCCAGGCCGTGGGAGTTACTTACTTCCCCTGAACTCCCTTCAGACTCTGGATCTTGTCCAGAAGGGGATTTTTCTCCTGTAGCTAGGAGCAGGCCCGCGGTAGCCAGCCAAGGTGAGGAATCCCGAACCAAGAAGCTGGGAGGCGGAGCCCGGACAGGGACTAAACGCTGGCGGGTGCGCGGTGCCCCGTTGCAGGGCCCCGGCCCGATTTCATTACCCCCGGCCTGGCCCCGTAGTCCCCAGTGGGGCGGGTCGGCGCAGGAGGGGAAGCCTCCAGCCGCCTGACAGGGTCTTGTTCGGAGTGTCAGGTGAGGGGGGTATAAAGACAGGTCGCCCCCGCCTTCCCCAGAGCAGGGGGTTCCGAGGCCGCTGCAGAACGAGGCCTCCTGGCCCCGGGCAGGTGAATCCAGAAGAGCCCGGGAGCGGTCAGCCGAGGGCCGCAGCGCAGGAGGGAGGATAGCGGGTAGCCGCGCCGTCTGGGGCATCTGCCTTTGCAGCGAACCCGGCACCGCCGCGGGGTTAGAACCGGCCTCCCCCAAGGCCGGGGCGGTCCTGCGTGTGGGGGACGGGACATGGTCCCACGGCCTGCAGCCAGCAGGGGAGCGAGCCCCTGGGCTCGCCATGGCGGCGGGCACTAGCCCGGCTTTAGGCGGAGCGCAGCCACCTGCGCAAACCCCGCGCGCCCAGCCTGCCCTTGCGCTGGGGGGCGGGGGCGAGCTGGGGCCCAGCTAGGCCTCTTGGGGGGCTGCGCGGGGTTTCGCCTGAGCCGGGCGGGGCGGAGGTTGGGAGGGGGGTCGGGCGCTGGCCCCTGGCGCATTCCCGGGACTCTGCCGGGTACCTGGACATGGGCGGGACCCAGGCCCGGGCAGGGCGCCTACGCTGGGGATGGAGGCCCGGGGCCGTTTGTTCCTTAAGGATGAAACGATCACTGGGAAGGGGGGAAGCCTCATCCGCCCCCCCCCCAAGCCCCAGCCTAAGCCCTGGCCCCTGGAAATCGCCTCCCGTGTCCACGCAAACGGGGAAATCCTGCAAAACCCCTTTTTCGGGAGCCTCCGACTTCGCTTAAACGAACCCGCCGCCTCCCCTGGGTGTAAGGGCGGGACCAGGCCCCCTTCGCGGGGTCTCCCGGCTCCTGATCCGCGTGATCTGCCCCGGGGCCGCTCCCTGCGGGCTCCGCTCCCCGGCAGCCCTAACACTGCTCTGCGAGCCAGTGCCGGGTGGGGACTGGGCCGGTCGGGGCGCGTGGATCCCCTGTTCCCCTTCCTGGACCTTCCTCCCCGGCAACCTGCGCCTCTCTCCCGCCCATCCCACTTCCTCCGCCTGGGCTGGGTCATTGCAGCCTTTCCTGCCCCCTGGAGGCGCTGCCCTTGTCCCGGCACACACTCGGGTCTCCCCCCGCCCCCGTACAGGTTTAGCGTTCAGGGCCTCGCTAGCAGCAAATCCTCAGAAACCCGAACTTCTCACTTACAAAGAAACTCCCGGGCAGAGTCCCGGCCAGCGGGGCTCACTGGCCGGGCTCCTGGGCGGTACCGGGCCCAAGGAGTCGGTGAGAAAACCCTTGCTCTTTCCCCCCGCCCCCCGTATTTGGTTGATCTCCCCTGGCTTCTGTTGCTTTGATTGGAACTGGAGTTGCACGGGGCGAGATTTAAAAACACCCTTAACGGAGTGAATCCGATTCCTGCTGTTCTCCGCTGGCAGGACGGTGTTTCGTATTGCAAAGGAGGCCCATTGCTGAATATGGAAGCAGACTCCATGTCAAGGGACCCCTAATTCCGTGTGACAGCCCCCAGCCACCCCGGATGCCCTCGGATGTTACGTGAAAACCCCCAAGCGCACCGCCGGCGGCTCGGGGCGCAGAGCCCGGCCGGTTTGGGGAACATGGTCTAGGCTGCAGACTCCGCGCACAGGGAGAGAGACCCTGGGGCGTTTTTACGATCCAAGGCAGCCCAGCGAGCGGGGGAGTGAGGACGGGGGGTCCCCCGATCAAGGGGCCGGCCCAGACCCACAGCTGGGCTTGGAGACCTGATGCCAACACCTCGCTCTGCGGTTCTCCCCGCTCCGCTTGGCCCGCCCCATGTTGTTTGCCTCCGGGACAGGAGGACTGGGAAACCCAAGGCGGGAAACCCGCGCACACATCACCGCATCCTCGCGTGGCGGTGGGGGGTGATCGGTACCTCGGGGTTGGGAGCTGGGAACTGGGCTGGGGACAGAACTGGCGGCCGGGAGCGTTGTAGCAGGGCTGGCTCGGGAGCAGACCGTGAAGCCTGGGGATATTTTACACGCGCAAAGTGCTTTTTATTCCAAGGGTCTCAACGAACATCTGACCCGCGGCCCCTATCCCGCAAACTCTCGTGTGTGAGATGAACCTGACTCGCGTGAGTCGTTCCTTTGAAATCCGTGAGATTACTGACCTGCCTGCGCACGGCTCCTCTCAAATGCAGCCACCTCTGGGGAGCCGGCCGGCTGGCAGCCAGGCGATAACCAACCCATTGAACGACAACGGGTGGGAGGGGACGTTTTAGCCAGAGACCTGGGCGCGATCCTTCTCTTCTTGTGGGTGCCGGGGCTATTTAATGTCCAAATCAAAACACCCGCCCCCCAGTTTGTCAGGTCTCCTCGGAACGGTCTCCGGGGGTAGCTGATGGTAGAAAACGAGTTATGTTAGCATTTGTGTTCTTCATTGACTTACCCCTGGGATTAGATGGCCCAGAGGGGAGAGTCTGGAGTAAGACGCAGCTAATCGTTTATCGGATCACCTTGGGAGCCCCCTCACGCTAGTGTGACTTACCCGGGACAGAGACAGCAAGGCCCGTGTCTGGCACGGGACCGGGCGTGGGTTTTATTCCCCTTGGTTCAGAACGGGGCGGCATGACTAGCGTGAGTCGGAGCGGGGGGCTCCATGGGGGATGTTCCAGTATTTGGATGTTGCTTGTCTCGGGCGAGTCTGGTTTCACTCTGGCTCCCAGCAGCAGTTGGGGCGGAGGGTTTGACTACAGCTGGGCTCCCACTCGAGCTCCTCGGTTTGACAGTTCCGTGGAGGTCGCTAACACGTTTGTACAGGCTGGTCTGGACACTCCGCGGGCTTGTGCCCGGCTTCACGTGTTTGTGGCTTTACTCCGGGCGGATCATGGGGGGACCTTCACTGCCGGCCCCCTCTAGTCAGGACAGCGCCGCCCTTCGGGGATTGGGCGGAAACGCTCCCCAGCCCCGGGGGATGCTCGGGGCGGAAGATCCGCGCCGCGGTTTCTGATGAAGTCCTGTCCAGATGCGCTTTGTCTAACACCGGCCATACCAGCGGGGGCGGGTGAAAACGAACCGCTCACGGCGGGGTGACTCGCTCGCTCGGTTCCCGATTCGGTGACAGGCGCGGGTGGGGGTGAACCGGGGCCGTTTGCACCGTCCCCTGCGAACAGCGGAGCCGCGCGCACCCTTCTGGGTTTGAATAAAACGCGCAAACCCGCAGTCCCGCCGCCATCCGCCCCGAGTCCGCGCTCCGGGGCCGGGCTCCCAGCTCCTGCCAGCGGGGAGGACGGGGGGTCCCTCAGCTGGGGGTCGCCTGGGCTGGCGAGCGCTGGGGGCAGACGGGGCACGGAGGTAGCGGCACTGCGGGAGGGGGTTGTGCAAACCGCGACCCTCCCCCGCCCGCCGGGGGGCGGGGGCCCGGGGGGGGGGGGGGGGGCGCGCGCGGGGCCCCGGGGCTTGGGGGTGGGGGGGGGGGGGGGGGGGCGGGTTGGCCCAGCCCAGCCCAGCCCAGCCCCCTGCCTAGGGCGGTTCGTGGCGCGGATCGCCAGGCTGAGTTCGTCGCTGCTCCCGGTCACGGCGGCCCCCCCCCGAGCTCAGAGCCCCGGTGCTGGGCGGGGGGGCTCAGTCTCGTTGTCCCCCGCCGCGGCCGGGGCTTTGCGGGGAGTTGGTTTCCCTCGCGCGTCGTTGGCCCGGGGAGGGGACGATTAGCGGCGGGAGTGTGTGTGCGGGGAGAGGGGTATGGTCTGGGGGGAACCCGGCACTATTTATAGAATCAATATCCCGGTCGTTCCCCGCGTGGCGAGTGTGTAACGTGTGTCTATGTGCCTGGGGAATGCGCCATTCACCTGGATTTCATGTACACGCGCGTGTGGAATTTCACACCCCAACCAGTTTACATAGAGGTGAACTGTGTCATTACAATGAACTGTAAACCGGGGGCGTGTGATCACCCCGGCTCTCCGAACTCGTCTCACCCACACTCCTGCACACGTGCTGTGTATGTGCGAGACACCCCACACCCACGCGTGTTCTGTGCCATTACCGGGGTGCGCGGGGGGAAGGGCGGCTACGCACATAGCCGGCAGTGTCTGTGGGGCCGCTGTTCCGCGCCACGTTTCCTGCTCCGGATTCCCGGCCTTGTGGACGGGGAGCCGAGCTGGAGCGCTGAGCCGGTCGGGCCGGGGTTTCGCGCAGTCACGGCGTTTTAAAATACCGCTCAGCAGGTGCAATTCCCAGCGCAAACCCCAGCGCCGCGGGTCAGACCTGCCTCGGGCGGGTGCGGCTGTAGCTGGGGTGTCCCCGTGCCTGGGGGCGCGCACTCGCTCCGGCCAGGCCAAAGCGGACCTTGCTCTCAATCGCGGTGCGCACCGGTGCGAGCGGAGTTACCGGCTTTGCGGGATTAAAACGAGAGGAAATGGGAGCGGGGATGGACCGCGGGGGGAGCCAGTTCCTGGCGTCCCGCCGCTGGTTTGAGGTGCTAGAAGGGGGCTCCGAGACTTGAGGAGCCGAGTTTCCGGGGGACTCCGCAGTGTTCCGGCAGCGCATTCCCCGTGCGAGCTGATGCACGTTGGTGATCACAGGCTTGTTCACAAGCAGGTGCCCAGTGCAGGAGCAGGCGTCGCTTCAGGAGTCCGCACAACTCCCAAGCCCCGCAGTCTAGTTTTCTTGTTAATGATCAATAAGTACGACGGGAGGGGACGGGGAGCTGGCTGGAAAGTGCTTCTCACCTGTCAGTTTGGGGTTTAAAAGTGTCAGTTTCATTAAAAAAAAAAAAACCCGTTGACAAATGTTGGATTTTTCCGAGAACTAAAAACGTCCGTTTATTGGCGACCGAAAACGGAGCCGGGTTTTAATGTTTAACACCAAACGTTTTGAATTTTGTTAATGAACAAGTTCGGTTTCCAGTGGCTGGAAGCCAAAGACCCCGCTGGGGTTTGGACAAGACCCAGACTCCCCGGGTAGAAAATATTTCGTTCGCGATCCGATTGTTGAAACCCCTCGGGGGATTCCCGCTGCTCCGCCGCGGTTGGTGGGTTTTACCAAATACCCGACGGGGTCGGTTTATAAGAACCGCGAAGTTCGCTCCTTTCTCTGTAGCCCGTTCCCGGCACGGTCCCGCCCCCACCAGCTACATGCGGGGGACGAGAGTCGATAAGACAAAGGGGAAGGGGATCAAACCCGGCCCGAGCGCGGGGCGCAGCCGCTCGGAACCGGGGCGCAAACGAAAGGAAAGCGCCGCGTGTGCCGCTCTCCAGCTCCGTGTGTCGGGGGGTCGGGCAGGGCCCGGGCCGGGTTCGTTCGCCGGGAAGGGGCGGAAAAGGGCCTCGGGAGGGGGCCGAGCACCTGCCGCAGGAATCGTTTTAACGCCGCCGAGATGTCAATTGTGTTGTGAAGGGCGGGGGAGGCGGCCGAGAGCTCGGGATCGGCAGCGCCGCGGGTCGTGTAAACAGGCAGATAAATAACAATCGGCGCTTTCCCCAGGCGAGAATTACCTGATTAGCCGGGAGTTCTCTGCTGAGGGGGCGGGTTGAACACAAATCAGGATTCCCAGGGGTTAGTAATTTAAGGCTGTATTCCTTGACTCCGCCGGTGTATAGGCAAGGAGTGTATAGGCAGTGTGTGTGTGCAACGTGTGCACAGTGTGTGCATCCACTCGCCGCCACTTCTTCAAATCAAAGAGCACCAGTGTCCCCTGAAACGTTAACAAATCTCTATTATACGATCATTAATTAATACTAGTAATGTATTGCTATTTTATTACGGAGTTTTGGCCGAGGTGAAGGTTCCCGAGCAAAGAGCCGGGGTTTGGGTGACTTGCTGGGAACATGGCAGCCCCAGGTCTCAGTGACAGACGAATCTCTTTGTTACATTTTGACCAGTAACTCTGGGGCGTCTGACCCCTTCCCATGGTCTTTCACTGAGGAAAATCGCTTTATTATTATTTATTATTATTATTTTATTAGCTTTTTAAAAAAATCATTTGAATAATTTTATTTTTTCCAGACTTTATTTTTACCAGCAAACAAGGACCAGTGATCTTGTTTTGGGTTTTTCTAGACTAGGAGAAGATGTGGTGATAGTAAAACCTCTCAGCGGGCACATTTTAAATACCGTGTTTAAACCCCAGTGTTTGCCACACTTGAGATGTCTTAGCTGGCTGTGGGCAGCCCTGCCCGGGGCGGCTCCCTGCAGAGATGCTCTGTCAGATTGCAGGGGGCTCTGCAGCCTGCTCTGGACCTGGGGGTGAGCTCAGGCTAGCAAAAGCTCCACGTTGTTGTATCTACAGCTGTCTCCTTTGAACACAGGTCTTTGCATTTGTAAGCAGAGTCAGGGGCTTTTGAGACTTTGGGTGATTTCGGGGTTGCTGGACTCAAGAACCAAAGGGAGAGGACAGGGCCCAGTTTGCCGGGGTGGGTTTTTGCTCATGGTTTATGAACCTTAGTTGTGGTGTTTTCCCAGTTTAATGCTGATGTCGTTTACCTCATGTTGTTAAAGATTTTCTGCTACGCCTAGACTCTGGGCTTGCAAGAGGGGACGTATTGCTTCTTTGAGGCACCCAGGGGTGGGTGTAAGATTTTCCCAGGTCACTGGGTGGGGACTCAAGCCGGTTTTGCATTGCGTTATTGAGAGGGAACCCCTATGTATTGAACCCGGCCCTTGCCGCTATCAGCTCGGCCTGGCAGAAGGGTTACATGTTTAATAGTTCTCTCATTTGCTCCAGGTGAAGCATTTTGGGATGGGAAGGGGCTGGGGAAGATGGGGAGGGGACTGGCGAATGCATTTCAGAACAGAGCACACATTTGCCTTGACCAAACTAGAAGCATTTCCCAGAGGAGCGAAGCAGAGGGAGACAGAAACCAGCTTTGTTTGTTGGTTTAGCCCTGCTCAGTCTCTGGCTCGGGGCTAGATGCAGCTCCCTGCTGTTGGGGTGGGAGGACATGCCCTCCCCCATTTTCCACAGGCTGAACGTACCCCTTCAACTGCACTCATTGATTTGAACCTGGCCTGCCCTTCGTGTGGCCAGCCCAGCAGTTGGAATAAGGGCAAACAGGCACCTGCAGAAATGCCAGCTGATAATTCCCAGCCCTGCAGAGAAATGCACCCTTTTGCCCGAAGCAGACAGCTAAGCGGGCCCGCGGCTAACAGTGATAGGTGCAGGGTAAGCCCTTGGAGAGAGGGCTGTTGTTTTGGTGCGTGTGGCCTGGAAATTCCCAGCGAGAGAGGGGACAAGAGCGTCTCTCCTTCCTGGGTCGTCCCTGTCCCAGTAAAGAGAGAGCACGTTGAGATGATGTGTTCTGGTCACCCCCAGCCCCACTTAGGTGAGGGCACATGCAGCAAGACAGCCGATTTTCTTGCTGTGAGCCATGCACAGGCTGCCTCGCATGTATCTCCGTGCAAAATTGTTGCCTCTTCCTGTGTCTGGTCAGTTAATTGCATTTAGTGACCCGGGGGCTCATGCTTCAGGGGCGAAACTGGATGCTGACCGCGTTGAGCAGGACGTTCTGTTCTGCGAGGACACGAGGCCTGTGCGTGGGCCTGAGTCCACTGGCCAGGATTTCATACACACCCAGCTGTGCTGCATGGTCCCTGCTGCTGCAGTCGGCAGCCTGCCTCCCCAGGGAGCACAGTGCCGTGCAACAGCCAGCAGGACCAGAGTGGTCTGGAGCTCGTCCGGGAGCATCCAGTGCGGGTCTCCGAGGGCCAGTCCAAACTGAGAAAACAAAATGGCTGTCAGGAGAGGGGGAACGTGGAGTCAGGAGCTCTGGTTCCAGCTCCTAGGCAGACCTTGGGGCATCTCAACCATCGAGGGGAGATGACTATCCTTCCTGCCTCTCGGGAGTGCGGAATGAATGGCCGCAAAGGGTTGGGAGCCCCTCGGGGGAAGGGCAGTGTGCAGGTATAACTGGTAACCGCTTGTTCTTCCTGGCCAGCAGGGAAGGGCTCCCAGCCCTGCGGCTCGCGTCTTGAGGTGGAATCACTCCGAGAATAGAAGGCTGCAGGCACTGGGGTTTGCTCTGCAAATACAATGGGGTTTTCTACTGTGATTTGGGGTAGAAGCTGGACTAAGAAGGGGGTTAAAATGGGAGCCCCTGGCTCCGCTGCAGGGTGCAGGGCCGATCTTTTGACTTCGGTCACGTGTCAAAGGCATGAGGTGGTCCCAGACTAATCCCTCCCATCACTGTTGCCTTCGCACTGTTTGAGACAGTTGGAGTCTCTAGGGCATGTGAGAGTCCCAGAACTCGGTGCAGAACTCAGGTGTCAATCAGGGAGGGCTGGTCTTAGATTGCAGATTGGGCTAGAACTACTTTGCCTGAGGCAAATGGCTGGGCTAGGACTAGAGATTTTGGAGGTCAGGGCTGAGGTGCCTTCAGCAGATAGCAGTAGGGTGAGGGAATGGTCCCAGAATGGATCATTGTGTTATAATGCTGGCTCTGCACACTGAGACCTGGGCATTTCCCCATTTTCACCATGGACTCACGATCTTGCCTCCCTCCCTGGGGGCTGTGAGAATTAGGGAACAGGATGGCACTGGGAGAAACTGTCCCAGTGACCGTAAAGCCTGGCGGTTTGTGTAACAGAGTGCAGAGAGCCTGCTGGTAAAAGGAGGCTCTGAGTGGAGTTTGCCCTTTTCCACTGCCAGATGTTACATCCACCTTTGCAAAGCACAAGATGAGCTTTGGTAATGTCATCAGGGCCGTCTATCTCCTGTTGGCTGCCATGGTGTGCATGCAGCTCTCCGCCTGCCAGCCCCAAACCACCCGCTGCTGGACCCAATCTGGCAGATCTTGCACACAGGAAGAGATCATCAAAGCCAGCGCTTCTCACAGCAGGGGGTGAGGAGCTGCAGGACTGAGTCTGTAATCAGGAGAACATGAGCTTTTGTCTGGGCTCTGGCTTCGTATCTTTCATCTCCTCTTGTTGCATGTCCCTGGCTGCCCGTCTCCTCTGCAAGCGGCTGGCTCTTCTCCCATGCAGCAGCGGTTATATAATGGTTGGCATTCTCTGCCTTACGGTACATGCTGGACAGGACGTTCCTGGAGCAGTGATTACAGCCAAGTCCCCTTTTCTGGCTCTCCTGGAGCCCAGGCGATAACAGGGCAATGCCCAGAGGATTTCGTTCTATTTTATTTCCATTTCACTGTTCACAGCAAGGATCTGGTAGAGAAGATCAGAAAGGAGCTTGTCCTTGGGGCTGCTGTAGCGCCAGAGGTACAGACCTCGTGTGACAGCCCTGTTCTCAGGCGGCGGAGGAGAGTACAGCCGCCATGGCCCACTCCACTCTGCTCCTTGCTGCTGAGGCTGTCCCACGGTGTGGGACGTGCTGGGTGGGCCTGTTTGTTGGGAGCTAGCCTGAATCTGCCAGCTCATTCCATGTAGGCATCCAAATGCCAGTCATTTCTGGTTCCTGCTGACCACAGCCAGGACTGGTGACTTGGAGGTGAGAGGCTTCCTATCTCATTACTAATTTCCACAGCCATTCCGTTCCCAGGGGTGTTGGATTTCTAATAGCAGACAAAAGAAACCCAAACAGTTTTCCCCATTGTTCCAGGAATACAGTGGCCCCAAGGTTAGGGATTTTTACAAGGGCTTCGGTCCACAGTGTAAACTTCCCTCTCTTGGTATTTCGGGGGAAAACTGTTTTTTTGGGTTTTTTTTTTTAAGGACTCTAATTTGGTTTTGTAATGTAGGTGCATGGCCTTTGCAGAGAGTTATGCTGGTGTCTGGATTTGGCACTCCTTGAAGCAAGAGCATGGGAAGAAGGGACTGGAACTAGCCAGCCCTTCGAAGGTGTGAGGGTCTGTCCATCTGTTGAGCAGTGCCCATCACTGCCCAGTAGCTGAGTGCCTGGCGGAGAGCTGGAGTTGAGTATGGAAAATTCAGTTAAACTTCTAGACGCTGTTCCTTCCCCACTGAAGTGCCTGGGAGTTTTGCCATCTGTTGTGTTACTTCACATGACAAACATAACACAAGGGAATGCCTGGGCTCCGTGGGGTCCAATCACGGCTCCTAGCTGAACACAACACGCAAAGTCTGGCTGCGAATACACAGGGCAGCTCTGGCAAGCTTCTAAACGAACACAGAACACAGTGAGCACCACTGAGGGATCACCAGCTATGCAAAGGGACACTACCCTAGTCTGATGTGTGACCCCATCAGTCTTGGTGGGAACAGGACCGAGCCTGCAGACCACATTCAATCACAGAAAGATCACATGAGCCTGGTGAGTACAGAACAACCGGGCATTTCTGTCCCCAAGTTTATTTCTGTACAGTTAGTATTAAGGTGGGATGGGGAGAAGCAGGGGTGTGGTAAGAAAGGAATGTCACAATCAAACCTCCCCTAAATGATGGCTGGGTGTCAGAAAAGGCCAGATCCATGGAAAAACCTCCGGGGGCCGATCCTGTTGCTACTGAAATCATGGCAAACTCAGCTGAGCCTTAAGTTTTCCCAGTTCAGTTTCCCAGGGTTGCACCATTACACCACGTGGTCCTTAAGCTTCAGCAGCTGGGCAGTGCAGAGGAGGTACCTGATTGGATAGTTGCCTGAATTTCAAATGGCAGCAGCTCCCAATGCATAGGGAATTCAGGCTCTGTCACTGGCCTGGAGCAAGTTCCTTTAGCACCCCATGTCTCAGTTTCCCATGTGTGAAATGGGGGAATGAAACTCTTCTGGCTTTATGAAGTGCTTTGAGCGCTCTGGAGGAGAAGTGTGATGAGACGTGCTAAGACTTATGGCATTACAGTGTGTTATTAATTGGCTTAAGCTTGACCCTTCCCCTTATTTCTCTCCGGTTTAGTGTGTAAGCTTGTTTATATAGCACATTGTTCCAAGTAATCCAAGTTGCAGGAATGATCTTTAGTTCTAAATAAAAAAAATTAATACAGTTCTTTTGTTTGTGCTTTTATATAAACTGACTGGCAGTAAGTCAGTTTACAATGTTCCCATCTGAAGTACATTAGCTAGATCTCTATAACTTCAGTGCAAAAATGTCTCTTTGCAGCCTACTTTTTTTTCTCCTGGTCAGCTATGGTCAGGCACAGAAATTTAGACATTTCTATTCCTCCCATATCGTTTTGTAATTAGTCATTTGAATAGATGCCAGTCTTGCCCCATCTAACTGTACCAGTGTCTCAACACTAGCTCTGCAGGTATTCATACGCTGAGAGTCCGTGTCTCCTTTTACTAACACGGGTGTAAATTGGAACTAACTCTGTTGAAGTGGGTGGAGTCTCCCCAGGGAGTCCTATGAGCATGTGGGCCATTAGAATACTTGAAAAAAATGCACTAGATGGCACAGAGTGTTGCTTAGGCAGGGTTAGTTTTGCGATGCTCAGGTGATGGGTGGTGAGTCTGGGGAGCTCTGTAGGGCTGGTTTATATTATAGAGCTGAAATGTTTGAAATTGCTTTGAGCCATGAGTCTGGAAACATGAAGGATTTGCAAGTGTCGTATGGTTTTTGCTTTTCAAAAATCTTTGGGAATAAAAATGGATTGAATATTTTAAAAGATCCCAGATTAAGAACGTAAGAGTGGCCATACTGGTTCAGACCAATGGCCCATATAGCCCAGTGTTCTGTCTTCCAACTTTGGGCAGTGCAAGATGCTTCAGAGAGAATGAACAGAACGGGGCAATTTTGAGTGATCCATTCCCTGTTGTCCAGACCCAGCCTCTGGCAGTGAGAGGTTTAGGGACACCCAAAACGTGAGTTTGGATCCCTGACCATCTTGCTAATAGCCATTGATGGATCTATCCTCCATGAGCTTATCTAATTCTTTTTTGGAAGCCAATTATACTTTTGGCCTTCACAAAAGCCCCTGGCAACAAATTTCAAAGGTTGTGTGTTGTGTGAAGAGATATTTCCTTATGTTTATTTGAAACGTGCTGCCTATTAATTTCATCCGGTGACCTGGGTTTTTTTTGTTATTTGAATGGATAAATAACACTTCCCTCTTCACTTTTGCCACAACATTCATGATTTTAGGGACCTCTATCATATCCCACCTTGTCATCTCTTTTCTACGATGAACAATTCCAGTCTTTTTAATCTCTCCTCACGTGGAAGCTGTTCCATACTCCTAATAATTTTTTTGTTGCCCTTCTCCGTACTTTTTCCAATTCTAATATATATATCTTTTGAGAGGGGGTGACCAGAACTGCACGCAGTTTTCAAGGTGTGGGCGTACTGTGGATTTGTACAGTGGCATGATATTTTCTGGTTTAGGTTTCTCCTAATCGTTCCTGACGTTCTGTTAGCTTTTTTGGCTGCTGCTGCTGCTGCACACTGAACAGATGTTTGCAGATTGTTGAACAAAACTGAAAGGAAGTTTGAGCTGTGCAGACATAAGACACTGAGAATTGACATACACATGAAGCACTGTATTCTGTACCTTCTTGGCCCTTTCTAACTGGTAAACCAGTGGCAAAAGAGGTTGGCTTTGCTCAGGCATGGCCAACCTGCCACATTTAAATATTAAACAATGGGAGCAGTAATACCAGAACACACAAGCAGTTCATCTGATCCCAGCTCTCCACTGGGGTTATGACACAGGGGTTTAGATGGCTCATTTAGTCTTGTCTCCTGCTGATGCTTTAGACAACGGCAACAAATCTCTCCCCAGTATCTCTAGAATGCATGTGAAGGAAACATTGTTATCCGATCTTAGAATAATTTCAGGACTAACATTTAACTTTGTTGTCACAAAGAGAAAAAAATGGTTTGTTTCATTGCTACTGGGTTGGTTGTTTTTTTTTAACTTTGTTAAAGAACAGTAAATATACATTAAAAGAGGAAAAAAAAAAAAGAAAAATGCGGACAGCTGAGCTCAAACTCGGCTTCACCGAGCTGGATTTAGTGATCCTGCAAGAGGCTCCCGTTCTATGGGGATGTGAATGGGACATTTGTATATTACGGATTTCACATTGATTCTTTCTTGTTTGTAAAGGGTTCTATAGTTTACAACGCAGACTTGCAACCATCAGGCATTATGGACGTCAGTGGATGTTCTGGGTTCTGCATAAACCTAAGAATAGTCCTAGATGTACGGCACAGAACACAGGGCACTTTGGGAACTTTTGTTGCCTTTTCAAGGACATAACATTAAATGACATTTTTGGCATAAATTAAGCAACCAATTTTCTTCCTCTATCAGTAAAAAGACTTTTATTTATAAATTAAAGAAAGAGCAAACTTCTGTGTATCATATTTGAAAAAACATGGTTCAGTTCACTGGAACGGGGAAAACGGCTCTACCCAATTTATAGGGCTGGCTGGAAAACAACAATTCCATAGAGCTACAATTTTTGAGATTTCAGAATGATGTTGTTCCAATGAAGACCACCTGAAATTTTTCAAGAGAGAGATACTCCAGAACAGCCAGTAATTGGAGCACCAGCTGGGACGCGGAGACCCAGGTTTAAGTCTTCCACACCCCAGATGAGCGTCACGACCACTAGGCAATATGAGTCTTCTGGGCTCTCTTTCTCCCCCTCCCCTCCACAGGAATTCCATCTTGGGCCTGGGAAATCTTCCCAAGGAAATTTTTGCCAAAACGGATACTTTTTTTAAAAAAACATTTCAGTTTCAATAAAACCAGCTTATTTCGAAGGAAAAATTCCCATCCTAATGTCACGTTGACAAAGGCCAAAATAAAAAGCCCACAGACTTGAAAGATGATTCATTTAACCGCGTTACCTCAACTGCTTGTTTATGAATTTATCATTCGTTAGGCAGCTGCCACAGACGGACTTTTCTTCTCTTGTCCAAATGCCTGATCCAAAACCAGAGGTGGATCTTTCAATTGATTTCAGTGGGCTTTGGATCAGACTTTTAATGCTATTTCTCCTCCTTAGGAAAAGTATTGCTCTTAACCTCTGAGGACAGGACAAGAAGCAATGGGCTTAAACTGCAGCAATGGAGGTTTAGGTTGGACATTAGCAAAAACTTCCTGTCAGGGTGGTTAAGCACTGGAATAAATTGCCCAGGGAGGTTGTGGAATCTCTATCACTGGAGATTTTAAAGAGCAGGTTGGACAAATGCTTGTCAGGGAAGGTCTTGATCAGGGGTAGGCAACCTATGGCACTGGTGCCAAAGGTGGCACGTGAGCTGATTTTCAGTGGCACTCACACTGCCTGGGTCCTGGCTACTGGTCTGCAGGGCTCTGCATTTTAATTTAATTTTAAATGAAGGTTTTAAAACATTTTTAAAACCTTATTTACTTTACATACAACAGTAGTTTATTTATATATTAAAGACTTATAGAAAGAGACCTTCTACAAAAGTTAATGTGTTACTGGCATGCAAAACCTTAAATTAGAGTGAATAAATGAAGATTCGGCACACCACTTCTGGAAGGTTGCCGACCCCTGGTCTAGATAATACTTAGTCCTTCCTTGAGTGCAGGGGACTGGACTAGATGACCTTTCGAGGTCCCTTCAGGTCCTATGATTCTGCCTCCAAGTCGCTGAATGCTTAACAGATTGATACACATGGGGGTTCTCTCATCTCTACTAATGGCGGTGGGACCCGAAAACAAATCTATCTCCTGGACCTCTGCTTTGGTTGGTTGGTTTAATGCAGCATGAACAGTTATTCACTCAAGGTTCTCTCCTACCTTGATATCTGGGCACTCCAGTGGCACAGTGCTAAGCAGGCAATAAGGCCTAGGTGAGTGGTGAGCCAATGGGTGGGTGGGTGGCTGTGGGAGGAGATATCTTTTGTTGGACTAACTTCTATGCAGGAGAGAGACAAGCCTTCGAGCTACACAGAGCTTCTCTTCAGGCATGACCTGGGAAAGCTCGAAGGCTTGTCTCTCTCCCCTACAGAAGTTGTCCCAATAAAAGATATTTCGTCTCCCCCACCTTGTCTCTCTACTATCCTGGGACGGTCACGGCGACAA
Organism: Dermatemys mawii; assembly: GCA_007922305.1. Taxonomy (NCBI): domain Eukaryota; kingdom Metazoa; phylum Chordata; order Testudines; family Dermatemydidae; genus Dermatemys; species Dermatemys mawii. The sequence goes on along the minus strand of ML677396.1, from coordinate 18,222,189 downwards.
TAACACAGCACACAGCTAGGTAAGTGGTTCTTGCTCCAGTCCATGTGCGGCTGGCCTATATTTAGAGCCATCTCTTCACAAGAATCAAGGGAGGCGGTAAGAGCCATGCCACTGACTTCTCTGGGCATCGCTTTCCCCTCCCCCACTGGTCTGGTTTGTTTAGACGGGGAGCTGTCTGAGGGAAGGACCGGCTCTGAGGCTGTGGTGTGCAGCGTGTTGAAATGATGCCTGTGAGGCGTCATATGGGTGACTGACAGTCACAGTGCAGAAGCCTGTCTTAGTTCTCACTCTCTCTCTCTCTCTGTTTCTTTTCCAGTCGATTTGGTACAAAGTGTGCCCGCTGCGGCAGACAGATCTATGCCAGCGACTGGGTAAGGAGAGCCCGCGGCAATGCCTACCATCTTGCCTGCTTTGCCTGCTTCTCCTGTAAAAGGCAGCTGTCTACTGGCGAGGAGTTTGGCCTGGTGGAAGAGAAAGTGCTGTGCCGGATTCACTATGACACAATGATAGAGAACCTCAAGCGAGCAGCTGAAAATGGTATGCAGACCCTCCGGGATACTCGCTGGCAACGCGCTCTCCTGAGAATGTCACCCTCCATGTTAGTAGAATGGCCGAATAAGCGGATTTTCCCCACCTTCCCCTCCTGTTCCTTTACTAGGTAACTACGCCATAGTGCGAGCCCGTCTCTGTGTGCATTGGTGCTGGGGCAGTTCTAACAGCCCGCTGCTGGACCCCTGGGAGCTGGGGGTGCTGCTCCCCCCACACCTTGAAGTGGTTTCCATCATACCCAGGGTTTGCAGTTTGGTTCAGTGGCTCTCACCCGCGCCCCTGCCCCCCAAATACACGTTGTTCCAGCCCCCTTGGCAGGATGATGCTCACCTAAAAGGCTGGGCCATCCAGATGGCAGCAAACACCAACCTCGTCTCTGGTGGGCAAGTTCTCAGTGGGCAAAATTCCACCTTCGGATGTATCCTGAGTGGAGAGGGGGGCCTGTGCGTGCCCCAGGGGAGAGCTTGAGCCTTTGATTTAGAGCCTGGCATTTTCCAGATACTGCAGGGACGTGCCCACAGTCTCCAAAGGGTTAAACCTCCCACTGGAGTGGCGTGGCTAATTTAACCTATTTGTTTCCCATTGGCCTTGCTAGTCCCTGTTCCCCCGGCAGCACTGAGCTCCATGCAGCTGCTGTCCCAGATGAGAGCTGGCCCCCCTTGCTAACAGCCGCCCCATGTTGTCTGCTGCCTCTTCCACCTTGGAGCCTCCCGGTGCTGCTTTTCCCAACTGTCCTGTGGCTCTATCTGTGGTGGTGGCATGTCTGGGGGCCTCCTGGGAGCAAAACAAGCCTTTTATTTTCCTCCCCTGGCCTTCCTCTAGGAGACCCAAGGCAGCTGGTTCCCCTAGAGCTGCTGGGTTGCCAGGGTCCCAGCAGGTTCCAAAGTGGTGACCAAGGTCCTGGAAGAGCCTTGGGGTCTAATCCCATAAAGAGCTCGCGGTAGCGCTAAGTGGGGGGAGGGGTGGGGCTGTCATTCTCTCGTCACCGCTGCCCCCAAAGGCGCGGGAGGGCCTGGGCACTGATCGTTTTCTCTAGAGGAAATGGAGGCCCTAATCTCCACTTTGATTGGATGCGTTGTCGCTTGGGTTTGCTGGTCTCCCATTGTAGCATGCGGGGCAGGAAGCAGTGGGGATTTTTGAGTTTGTGAGTCATAAATCTAGAAGGTGGGAAACCTGGCAGTCAGACCAAACATTCCCCTCATTTTCCACTGGCCCGGCCCGGCCCGGCCCTCCCACGGATCTTGCCACTTCCCAGTTGTGCTGGATTGCGTGCTGGCCTTCCCCTTACTGTAAGCACAATTGGAGAGCGAGACAGCAAGGATCTGGTTTCTCAATCAAGTCCCACACCTCTCAGGGAGCAGCAGAGGTCAAATGCAAAACGGAGCAGCTCTCTTCCCCTTGAACTAATTCCAGCTCCCTCTTCCTGAGTGGCAACCATCAAATGGATGCAAAGAACCCAAAGGGCCGAGCTAATCGAGCACAGGGCCGTGGGGGGGCTGAACTGCAATCAGGGCTGGAGAGTGCTGGTGTTGATATTTTCTATACCAATCACATCCAGAAAGATCTCGCTGCTGGGAATGAACAAGGCAGCTGGACTGTGAACTGCCAGAGGCTGGGGTGGAAGAGGCTCTTGTGGGAATGGCGAAGTCAGGAATGAATGATGTGGAGGAGCTGGCCACGTGGGGAGTCGAATGAAAAGCCCAAGGGTTGAAATGTTGGATTGTTTGAGCACAGTCTTTAGCTCTCGTGCCTCACGCGCAGCTGGTCGGGGGGTGACTTGGGATGTTTGGAGTCTGAGGAGGATCAGCTTTAGGATTTGGGTCCCTGGTGAGTTCAGCATGACGGCAGGGAGTCTTGTGAGACGCTGCATTGTGGCTGTGCCCTGGGGTGTGCTGGTGAGGGGGCATATCCTGGGTTTTAAGCTGCATCGTGACGGTGTCATGGGCGTGAGCTTTGTTACTGACATTGGCTGAGTATCAGGTGCAGGGTCACTGTCTGTGTCCCGAACCTGTAGCCATTTTACAGGTTACTGCCATTAAACCTTGTGTCGATTAAGTCGTCTAAGCTCCTTTCACTCCACCGTCTTTGGTGAAGGCTCGAGAAGACTTTGGAGAGGACGTGGGCTCACAACGCCAGAGAGATCCTAGCACTGTCCTGCTTTTTTCCTCAGCTTCCCACTAAGACCTGATGCCCTGTTCCATGGCCGGGCATTTCGGAGTGGAAGGGGCCGAGCTGTGCTTTGTTAGTGCCCAGCTGACAGATAGGTACGTTACATGTGCAAAAAAAAAAAGTCTCCGACATTCTGGATCTACGCAGCATGTCGAGGATTAGGCGATAACGCAGCTATGTGAATCTGGGGCTGCCATCTCCGCGGGAGATCTGAGTATCTGTCCCTGCAAACTGAGCCACGGCTGGTGCATGTTGAATGTTTGCTTTTGTTGTTGGCCTGCTCCTGGGAGTGAGGTGTAGTTGTCTGGAGAGACACTGTGCTGCCCGCTCAGTTGTCACTGGAGAAGAGCTGCCACCTATGAATCTGCTCTTCTGAAAGGGGAGAGGGACTGGTCCCAGGAGTCAGCAGGGGGCAGGAATTGCTTTGTGGTCTAAATGTTCAGGTGAAGCTAAACCCCTGCCGCGAGGCCGGCAGAACATTAGTCCCATACGAATGGCTTAGAGGAGGTGCTGTCGGGTTCAGGGAGACATGGGAAGGCTTTCAAAACCCCGCTGGAGCCCTTCCATGTGCCGTGTGCCACTGGCCACGCACTGGTTGGAATAAAAGCTGCCTGTGAAAGCAAGTTGGTCAGTCTCACAGGGCACAGCAGCCGGCCCACGGCCGGTGCTTGTGGAGTGTCTGCTTCTGACCTGAGACGCCTTGAGAAGACGCCTGCCTCACCTTCTGGCGAGCAATGGCCAGACCCAGCGGGCACAGCCCCTTGACATCAGTGGAGACTGGCCCCAGCGGTCGTATCGGCTGGGTCCTGCACTGCTCAGTCTGGTAGGTCTCCTCCAGCCCTGGCTGCTATCTCTGTGCTGAGATGGAGAGATGCTCTCAGGGAAAGTGTTAATAGACCCCCCCCATGGGACAGTGCAGGTGAGTGAGATGGGAATTACTGCCTGACCTGTCTTTCTGAGGAGTGGGGCTGGAATTCTCACCTGCTTATCAAAGCAGAGTCGTTTTGCTCCGTTGTGGATCCAGACTGCATTGTGCTACAGTGGTTTTGAACGAAGCTTAACTTTCTCCTAGGGTGACGGTTTCTCCTGGCATGGGCAGAACCTTGGGGCCTCCCCCAGTGCTGCAGAAACGAGGGCTATTCTGTGGGCTGCAATTAGGCAGGAGGACAATGGGGCTGATGCTAATGAAGAGACTGTGTGGGAGAGCTGTGTGCAAGGATCTTACTAGACTGGAATAGGCGTGATCAGGAGAGATCACAGGGGGCTTCTTTCTTGCCTAGATCATGGACTCTCGTATCTGTCCACTAAACTCTTGGAGCACAGAAGAGGCTGAGGAGGGGGAGGTGAGAGGGGAGGGGAAGAGAAGTTTAAATAAGAGAATTTCACATGGGGAGCTAGTCTTGTCCCCAGCGCCTCCCCTGCCGTTTATTACCCTCTAATTAACATCAGAGCGCTCTGCAGATGAAAGCACTGCCCAAGTGCTAAGTATGGTTCGGAGTTTTGTTTGCTGGGGAGGCTGGTGTGTGTTTAACTCGGGCGGATGTGCTGTTGAGGGACGTGAATGTGATGCACCATCCTCGGCTGCATGTGGAAACGATTACCCAGAACGCCATGAAAATAATCAGAGTGTGTTTACAGGGTTTAAGCAACGAGATGAAAACAAAATGTCAAATCAGCCTGGGAGGGTCCTGACTGGGATGCTTGTTTGTGGGATGTGGGTCCATATGGCGGAGCGATGCCTGGGGTCCCGGGCTGCTCTCAACGAGGCGGGCGCATTGCTGTGGCGGCTAGGACCAGCCGTTGGTGGGAAGGGGACGACAGGGGGAAATTGCTACTTGCCCTGACATGAGGATATCGAATGTTGTGAGACAGATCCCCCACTGGTGGGAATGGTTCGGCTCTTTGGGCTAGCGTAAATGATCATAACTCTGTTGGAGTAGATGGAGCTTCCCCAGTTTACACCAGTTGAGATGCTGTCTCTCTCTCCTGCTGCTTAGGCACAGGGTGGTCATTCCCAAAGGGAGATCACACCAGCTGTCCAGGGCAAGCAGCTGGAGGATGCTCAGGGGCAGCCAGGGGGAGTGGTGTTGCCACATGATTCTGCAGCTGAAGGCCAGCGTTTCCTGCACTAGAACCAACCAACAAGGGAACCCTGCACGAAAAAACTCACCTCCCGAGAGCCCTCCTCTCAGAGGAAAGGATGGGAAAGGCGTGGAGAGGAGCAATGTCTGGAGAATTGCAGAGGGCCACACATTTTTTTCCCAGTAATTACAAAGCAATTTCTTCTGCACATGAGGTTTTATGTGTAAGAAAAATAAACAGATGTTGCTGAAGCCTAAATCCCATTCATCATCCTACAGGACCAAGTCAAACTGACTGAGAGAGCCCTTCAGTGTGGGTCAGGACAATCACAGCCCGGTGCAGCCTACAAAGCAAACCGCTCCTGGTGCGGGGAAGGGAGAGATGCTGAATCCCGCTTCAGGCCACCCCCCTTAGCGGGTGCTTGCTAGATTTCACCAGCCAGTCCGAGCATGGCCAGCTGTAGCATGTCCGAGGACCCTGGAAGCAGGTCTTATAGTGGGTGCTATTCCCATGACTTTGTGGAAGATGAAGGTTTTATATTCCCTGGAGGCCTGATGTAACCTCACACCCCGGTCCTGCTCCCTAAAGCTCTTTAGGGCGTCTGGGTAGGTGCTGGCAAGGCCCGGCCTGGTTCTGTGTTTCATATGAAAACTGATTCTGGCTGAACGTGCATGAATCAACGGACAATATCCTTTTCTTCTCCTGTTTTCCCCATTGCAGTGGTTTAGCTGCATATGTCCTGGGGAATACACCACAGGGAAGCACCTGGCAATGGCCGGGGAGGGCAGGCAACCCAGGTGACCTACATCCATAGGTCTTATTCACTTCTCACTTGTAGGAGTCTTAGATCTAGGCTCCACAATTGAGAGGTTTACGTTCCTTGGGTGGGAGGAGGATTTTGGGGGCAGAAGTCACTGGAAAGACCCCTCCCCACAAGGTACTTACGTGGCAGATATAAGGCCACAGAAACGGCTAGTTTTAACCAGAGAGCTAGTGCAGGGCAGGGGTAATGGATGGTGTGATTCATGGGTGCGGGCAGGGTGAACTTCCTCCACCCTCCTTTACGCATCAGTGGGACTCGAGTGAATTCCCTTTATGCCGGGGAATTTCACCCTGAGAGACCCCAAAGAGGGACTCCTCTGCTGTGTAGCTGGGTACTTGGCTACCTGTCAGTAAAGCCACATCTCCTTCACGAGACACGCCCCGAGTGTTTCTTGGCACCCGCTTAACTCATTACAGTGTCCAGGTTTCCAGGAGAGCTAACAAAGGGGGCATTTCTGACCCAATTTTTTTTCCTCTCCCATTGAGCCGCCTTGTTGCGGTGGGTCCCACCTTAATCAGTAGAGCAGAACTAGGTTTTCTAAAGCAAAGTGCTTCCAAAGGATGTTGGAACTCAAAAGTTACAGTAGATATTGGCAGTGGATTGCAGTGGGGATAACGATTACACCTTAACCCACAGCCAGGAGTATTCCAACCTGCTCACTGATGGAGGGAATGTTGCCCAGGACGCAGGGAGGGTTTATCCTGTTTCAGAAAGTGCCAGGAGACCTTGATCCTCCCGCTGGACAGTCCACAGGAGGAGCGGAATGGCCCTGGCTGGAGTGTCTCCTCTGTAGCCAGGCAGCACTTCTCCAGTACGGCACTGCAGGATCACCACTGAGCATGCAGCTGAGGCTTCGTTCTGCATTTGAACCCCTCTAGTTTATCCCAGAGGTAAAAGTGCCACCCCCTGGGCCAGGCTGGCATAGTAGCTATAGGGCCAGGTTAATCCCTGAGCAGCTTCAGTGGGGTCTGGATTCAGTGCTCCGAGTCTAGAGTTTCAGAAGGTGGAGACCTACCTCTGCTGTGCCGACCGATCCCAGCGGGTATGGTATCTCAGTGCTCGTCCCTGTTACTGTTCCCCTTGTCCTGCATCGTCCCCTGCCTTCCAGTTACCTGATACACCTACTTCTGCTGTGTCTTAATCAGACTGTGATCTCTTTAGGGCAGGCACTGCCTTTTACATTGTGTTTGTACAGCACCTAGCACAATGGATCCTAGGCAATGGCCTTATCTAAATCATCACTGTACTGGGGCTAGGGGAGATTGAGACTGACAATGTGAAGCGGCGTTGCTCTGTCAGGAACTTGCCAGCCCATACAAAGCGGGTGCAGGAGTTGTTCAGACTATTTTGTGCCAATGATGTGGGCTGACTGTGTGATGGAATATGACAGAGGTCTATAAAATCATGGGTAGGGCTGAGAAAGTGAGTAAGAAAGCATTATTTACCCCTGCACGTAACACAAGAACCAGGGGGTCACCCAATTCAAAGGAGTAGACAGCAGATTTAAAACAAACGTCAGGAAGTGTTTCCTCACACAACGCACAGCCAGTGGAACTCCTTGCCAGGAGCTGTTGTGAAGGCCAAAAGTAGAACCGGGTTCAAAAAGGGAACGAGACAGTCCTCATGGAGAATAGGTCTATCAATGGCTATTAGCCCAGATGGTCAGGGACACAACCCCATGCTCTGAGGGTCCTTAAGCCTCTGACTGCCAGATGCTGGGACTGAACAATGGGATTATTGCCGTGTTCTGTTCATTCTCTCGGGGGCATTGGCAACTGGCAGAAGACAGGATCCTGGGCTAGATGGACCATTGGTCTAGGGTGACCAGATGTCCCAATTTTATAAGGACGGTCCCAATTTGGGTTTTTTCTTATATAGGGACCTATTATCCACCCCTCTGCTCCCCGTTCCCACTGTTCACACTTGATTTCTGATCACCCTGCTATTGGTCTGACCCAGCATGGCCGCTCTTGTGTTCTTAGAGGACTGAGGTTCAGTTCCCCTGCTCCTCCACAGAGTGTTTGTGTGTGTGACCGTGGGCAAGTAACTTGGTGTCTCTGCCCTTGGTCCCCGTCTGTCTGGTGGGGATAACAGCCCTGGCAGGTTGTCGGGAGGAGAGATCCAGCGAGGTGCTGGGCAGTAGGGGCCACGTTTCAGAGCGATGTTAGTCAACAGCTCGTCACTCCAGTGTGAGGAGAAGGTGTGCGCTGCTAACGGCCCTGGGCAGGGTGCTGCATCCAGGCCTCTCTGAACCATGGAACTTAGAATTCCTTAAAAGGAAACAGCCCACACCTGCTGGAAGAGGAATGTCCCCGCTGCCCCCACAGGTGTAGATTGCAGCTGGGGCTTGTGCTAATTGCCAGCCACGATCAGTAGCTAATGCAGAACTCCGCTTTCTGCACATTTTAAACACCCCAGGGGCGAATCCTGTCCCCTTGTGAGGCCTTGCAGGGGAGCCCCAGCCTGGGGGGTGTGGACGTGGGAGTGGGCAGGAAGGGAGCATCCCAGGGAATGCAGCTCTAGGGGGGATTCCAGCGCGAGGCTGGGCAGCAGGGTCTGTGTTACTTGGGGCAAATCTCCTAGAGGTGCAGTGACTGCTCCAGCCCCCGATTCTTTCCCTTCTCACGCGCCTCCTGAATTCCCCAGCTTGGGCTGGGCATTGAGGTCAGGCCAAACTTCTATTCTCTGCAATGGGAGCTGGCTTGAATAATGGGGCAACCGGCTCCACTCCTGTGGGGTTTGGATCACTGTGCATGACCTAAAATAACTAGTAGCCCAAATCCTCTCAACCCAGAACTTTCCCTTACCCGGCAAGCTCCTGTTTTCAGTGACCCGCCCCTAGACAGTCATATGTGGGGCAGGGTTAATTCTGCTCCAGCTGTATGAGAAAATCCCCTTCCCTTGGACGACTGGTTTGGGGTTCCTGTGAACGGGCTCTAACTGGCATTCCACTGTAGACAGGAACCCAGTGTGCAAACAAAGGCTGAACCTCACACTGTGGAGATGTGTGCTCAGAGCTGTCCCTCTCCCTCTAGGCAATGGGATCACGCTAGAAGGAGCCGTCCCGTCTGAGCAGGACAGCCAACCCAAGCCAGCCAAGAGAGCGCGGACGTCCTTCACCGCGGAGCAGCTGCAGGTAAAGAGGCCTCAGCGCAGGGTTTGGCTTGGAGTGGGGTTACGTTCCTGGATGAGAGTCAAGTGATTGTTCTCCCTGTGTCCATCTGCCCTAGGTCATGCAGGCACAGTTTGCTCAGGATAACAACCCGGACGCACAGACCCTCCAGAAACTCGCAGATATGACAGGACTTAGTAGGAGAGTCATTCAGGTAAGGGCCAGGGGAGAAGCTCTGCTATTCTGATGATTTACAGGGTCACTTACTGCTATGCTGTGCGGGGGATTTCGCCACATTGAGATTTATGGGAATCACTAGTCTAAATTTCCACATTCTTCTTATGAATGGTAGGAACTGAGTCACTGCTAGGAACTGCCACGCTGGGTTAGCTGGATCTAGCAAGTGCCTGCTCCAAAGTGCATGTGTTTGATTGCAGAGTCTGTTAATTATACCAGCACAGAAGCTGGATTCTGTTCCTGTCTGTGCTACTGGCCTTGTGGGTGACCTTGAGCAAGTCACGTCACCTCTCTGTGCCTCAGTTTGCCCATCTTTAAAATGGAGATAATGGCATTGACGTCCTTTATAAAGCACTTTGAGATCTACGGATGAGTTGTTCTATATGACAGCTAATAATATTACTACCTATGGAAGCAGTAAGTACAGTTCCTGTAGGAATCTCCCCTTGAACTCCCTGTCCCTTGTGTGCATTTATATTCTCAGCTTTAACATTGCACTGACATATTTTTGCATGTAAGAAAAACCTGCAAGCCTAAAACAAACCTGTAACTTTCATCCATGCTTTAAATTTGCTTTTGGCCAGGCAATGTCTAGTAGGACAAAATCCAGATCAAACCTTAGTTACAAGGTTCTTTAATAAGCCCAAGACCAAGTGGATATATTGGGCGATTCCATGTGCGGATTTTTTTTTTTCCCCCAAAAAGGACTTTTCATCAGGAAACAATTTGTGAGGCATAATCCTGTGGGAAACACTTAAGGCTGTTTCCTTCTCTGTGATCTACTATCCATGTTCTCCACCAAAGAGAGAGGGCTTCTCAGAATTATGGAACATTTGTACTCTGATCTACCTCTGAAAAAAATTAAAAAGTAAGAAATAAAATTAATTCTTTAGCACTTTTAGTCATTCATATGTATCTTACTCTAGCAAAAAAGCAGGATTTAGCATCCTAACTACAGCTCTGGGTATTCCTTTAAGCCAAGCAATGAGAGACACACCTATTGGCTTCATTGGACAGGTCTGTACTGCCTGTCTGCACTGCAGAATTAACACAGACATTGCCCCTCATGCCTCCCCGCTAATCCACACACACAAACCTAGAGCCTGAGTGAGACTTTCAGTCACAATGGTAACCCACTGGCTTTGCAGTGAAGCATTCAAGTATTGACAGTCCTCCAAAGCCTTCCCACAATTCTTCCTGTGTGCCCAGAAAGACAAGACAGGTTTCTCTCCGACTCACTGGAGAGGATTCATAGAGTGGCTCCGCTTGCTGCAGAACAAAGGGCCCTGGGATATGCCCCCAGAAGTTCTAATGACTCACACACAGGTGAGAGCAGCACCAGTGAGGACACTAAACTCAGGCAGGGCTAGGCTAACCTGGGGGCTCAGGTTTTCGTGCCAATCACTCACATTCACTCTGCAGTGAAGACACACCCAACATCCTGGACTCTGTGTGAGACCTGAGATGGACCCTTGGCAAAGTGGAACGTCTCTTTATTTGATTGTTCCAAAGTCCTGGCCAGGAACATAGTAGGGGAATTTCCCAAGATGTTACAATATTACGACCAAGTGCTTCCAGTCAGCTTGGTTCTGAGCACTGAGAGACCAAGATAACAGTTGGTAGCACTTCTTTAAAAACTGGTAGATTTTAAGGCCAGAGGAGACCTTTTATGATCATCTAGTCTGACCTCCTGTATAGCACAGGCCAGGGAATTTCACTCAGCGATTCCTGCATCAAGCCGAACAGGCTCATCATTGTATTAAAGCTGGATTGTGTCATTTATTAGCCAAGGCAAATTAATAGTAAAAATGCAGCCAAAGAGCCCTGATGCTCATTCTTCACAGAGTTGAAACTTGGGCTTGAACATGTACAAATAAAGCCACCGAGGCCAGCACAGTGCGGCAGTAGGAACATTTCCCAATGCACAGAATTCTTAGGAAGTCCCAGTTCTGCTGGCGTTCCTGTGATCGGTCAGATCTCGCCTGACCCAAATGGTTTGGTTTCTGATGACGTTGCAGGTTTGGTTTCAAAACTGCAGAGCGCGCCATAAAAAGCACACGCCTCAGCACACGGTGCCGCCTTCCGGAGCCCCCCAGTCCCGGATCCCTTCGTCGCTCTCGGATGACATCCACTACTCTCCCTTTAGCAGCCCTGAGAGGGCCAGGATGGTGACCCTGCACGGATACATAGAAAGTAAGTGCCAGCCACAGCGTGTGGTGCAGTGTACGTGACGGGGGCAGAAAGGGAGTCGGGCCTGCTGGGTAGGGCTGCCAGGTGTCTGGTTTTTGACCGGAACGCCCAGTTGAAAAGGGACCTGGTAGCGCCCCTGAGCACTGCTGACCAGGCTAAGTCCGGGTGACAGTGCTGTGGATCTAAGACGGGCTAGTTCCTACCTGTCCTGGTACCGCGCTGCACCCTGGAAACGGCCAGCAGGTCCGGCTCTGAGGAACAGGGCGGGGTTCACAGGGTCCCGTGTGCTGCCCCTGCCCCAAGCACCGGCTCTGCATTCCCATTGGCTGGGAGCCGTGGCCAATGGGAGCTGGCAGTGGTGCCTGCGGGCAAGAGCAGCATGCAGAGCCTCCTGCCGCTCCCCAGTCCAGGAGCTGGACCTGCTGCTGGCCACGTCCGGGGTGCAGGCGGCGCGGAGCCAGGACAGGCAGGGAGCCTGCCTTAGTCCCGCTGCGCTGCTGACCGGGAGCTCCCGAGGTAAGCCCGTGCCCCATCCTGAGCCCACACAAACCCAGAGCTCCCTTCTGCACCCCAAACCCCTCATCCCTGGCCCCACACAAGAGCCTGCACCCCCAGCTGGAGCCCTCACCCCGTCCTGCATCCCAACCCCCTGCCTCAGCCCAGAGCCCCATCGTGCACCTTGAACTCCTCATTTCTGGCCCCACCCTGGAGCCCGCACCCCCCAGCTAGAGCCCTCACCACCCCACACACATGCCCCAACCCCCTGGTCCAGCCCGGAGCCCCCTCCCGAGCTCCAAACCCCTCAGCCACAGTGCAGAGCACCCCCGGGCCCCACACCAGAGCCTGCACCCCCAACACAGCCCTCACCCCACCCCCTTGCACCTCAATCCCCTGAGCCAGCTCAGTGAAATGAGTGAGGATGGGGAGAGTGAGGAATAGAGAGTGAGGGGATGGAATGAGTGGGGGCCAGGCCTCGGAGAAGGGCCGGGGCAGGGGTGGGGCAAGGGCATTCGGTTTTGGGTGAGTATAAATTGGCAACCCTACTGCTGGGGAAAGTAAGGGCTTTGGAGAAAGAGAAGCTCTGTTCAAAGAAGTTAATGGTGCCGTTGCATAGAACCATCAAGAACTTCCTTGTGAAGGTACAATGCACGAATGTGCAGATACTCTTCTCTGCAGTGTCTGACGTTGTCTTAACTGTGGACCATGGTCAGAGGAGGCCCTGATTCCCTATAGAGAACAGGCCCCTGGAAAAACTCTGGTTTTGGGGTCTTTCTGAGGGGTCTATTCAGCCAAGCAGACCAAAGAGCTTAATGCAGCTGTGGTGGAGAGAATCCAAGAGGTGGGGCAGGGAATGGATAAAGAAGAAATCCTAGTTATGGTCTCTTTCAATAGAATCCCTCATCCTCATTGGATTATTCCTCCTTCCATTTTCCTTGTAAATCAGGGATGATGGCTCATGACCGTTTAGTTATTACGTACTCTGGAGATGGAGTGGTCTTGTTCCCGTGAATGGAATCAGAAGCTTTCTTCCTGTCATTCTAAGTGCTGATGAAACATTTGTAAATGGTGGGTCCCAGACCACCCACTTCATTAATGGGCTGCTATGGTGGGTACAATGACAACCCTGGATCGTTTTGCTTTTAAGAAAATCTGAAGATTTTCTCCCCTCTCTCTGAATCCGTGTGCATCTTGGTAGAAGCTACTTTTTGTTAAGCATCAGCATGATGGAAACAAAACAAGGGATGTACAAGTTACTCTTCCTGTCCCTTCCTCCTACTGCTCAGTCCCAACCAATTTCTTGCTCAGTACCCTGGCTGCCTAGCCTAGAGGGGGTGGTTATTTATAGCGTAAAGGCAGCTAATTTCGTTCTGGCACAAAGAATAATTGATTGAAGGTTACAGAGGCTGAAGCCCTCTTCTCATTCACAGGTCAGGTACAGTGTGGGCAAGTGCACTGTAGACTTCCCTACACTGCTCCACCAGTGCACCTCAAAGCAGACATGGAAGGACCACTATCTAATAGGGGTGAGAAGGTAAATGGAGTCCCTGTTCCAGGCTTGCAGTCCAAGCATTAACTGTAGTTAAGTTGTGTAATATCATTGCCACAGCCTCGTGCTGCCTGTTGTCAGATGAAAGCCCGTCCCTGGTGCCACCAGACATCCCTGCTTCATCCAGATACCTCCCCAGCTGCTACCAACTCATCCCTACTGTCCCCCTGGCTGGTGACCCTGGATTTACTCACCCACCACTGACACAGTGTCCTTCGTCTGTACGCCTTTCAGCGCCTGGTGTTGTGAAGTGTTGGGCTGTTGCACTTAGAGTGATTGAAATCTTTTGATTTGTCCTGCCTGATCCACCATCACCCATTTGTTTGGTCTCTTCCCTTTCCATGTAGTAATGAGCATTTTCTCATGCTTCATTACCCAGCTTTCCATGTGGTTTGTGGTGAATGGGCAATCACATTAACTCTGAGTAGAGAGGGCCTTTGCCATCCACTGACCTTTCAGTTTTCCGTGAGTAAATATGAAGGAGAAACTCTCCTGGAGACTCTGGCATCACTTGAAAAAAACAAAAAACAACCCCAACCCTAAACACTAGGCTACTGCGTCTCAAAACAATAACAGAAAATTACTGGACATGAACCAGCATGGTGCAACTGAACACTGTCCATGTCCGGTGTGTGGCTTACTGTTCAAATAAACATTTTGCCTCCTGCCAAGACTTTCAAAAATGTGTGTCTACACACACTCCTACGCTTTATTTAGGCAACTCGGGGTGGGTTGATTTTCGAAAGCCTGGGGCGTTCAGCTCCCATTTCTGAAGGCATTGAGCTCTGTCCTTTCTAAGCATTCAGTATTTTGTTTGGCAGCCCTGGATTATCAAACTCTTTGATATACAGTTCTGATGCCCTTACACATGGAAATTGTACTCATACAGGTAGTGCAACTGGTTTCAATTACGCTACTTGCCACTTAAACTACTTGCTTAAGAAATGTCTCCAAATTAGATCCTAAGGGTACAGGGCTGTTACTTACCTTTGTAAAACAGTCACTCTGAAGGGATGTAGTTCTGTGGATCCCAGGATATTAGAAAGGCCAGGTGGATGAGGTAATATCTTTTTCAGTTGGTCCAATAAAAGATATTACTACCCCCACCTTGTCACTTCAAAGTGATGTCTTTTTACAAATATGTGGTTTGTAATAAGATTCAACTGATAATTAAAAATGATGGAGGACCCTACACAAATAAACCCCAGGCCCTGGTTCCATTTGCAGCAAAGCGGAGCATGTGTGCACACACTCAGATTGTACTCTTGGGACAGGCTGTTCTGTTGCTGTGTGTAGATAGACTATAATAAATTGGTCTAAGTGCTGATCTCATTCTTCAAAAACCAAACCAAACACCTCAGTGACTGGCTGTATGAGAGGCTACCGTAGAGCAAACATAATAACTACCGACATAAAGTTTGCATAACATGTACTATGATTGAAAAGCTAAAGATCTGCCCTGGGTGTAAAGCTCATTTAAATTAAGGCTGCTGTTAACATATTCCCATAATCCCCTGTTCCTGACTACTGACCTACACAAGACAACTTTTCTTTCAAGAAGTGGCTTTATTCTGTAGAAAGTGTCACTAAAGCTTAAGTTAAAACCGTGTTTTTTATTTTTTAAAAAAGTTGGTTGATGGGGAAAATCCTCGATTGAGTGAGCCTCTGGTTTCCTGTTGGGAAACACAACTGCAACTGTTCCCTGGAAACGTGTTTCTCTTGAGGCGTTGGCTTGTCTTTGTAAGTAGTTAACTTTTTCCATTAATGTTTTCCCCCAATAGGTCATCCTATTTCAATATTGACGGCGCGAACTCTTCCTCATCTGTCCATAGCGTTCCCACCACCACTGCCTCTCAGTCGCTGAAACACAGTGTTCAATCGAAGGCAACTCTGATCAGTCACGCAGGAGAAACTCAAGTCGGCATTGTGTTATTCACGCCAACAGCATCTGGTAGCCAATGTTCTTGCCTCCCAGCAGCACTGCCAACAGTCATGGTTTTCGCTTGTTTCTTGTGGACCTGTAGACGGACAACAAGTCTCCAAGGCACTGCCACACACAGCCCAAGTTAGTAATCCTACTGCACTCTTACCAGTGCTTCCAGCATTATGGAACAGGAGAAGATCATTACACACAGAGCCAGAAGTGGTATTGATTATTACCTAACCATACAAAGAAAGGAGGAAGCAAAGTACTTGGGCCTGATTCTAACTTGCCCCCGTGTAACACTGTTGCTTCTGTTAGGTTATGCCTGATGTATATTAGGGCAAATGAGATCTGGATCAGGCCCGTTAGCTCAGCCATTTAGCACTCGTTGAGCCAAAGTCACTGTTGGTCGTAACTTTAGTGAAGTTAATAGAGTTATGCCAGCCAGAAATATGGCCCTTCACCTTCAAAGAGCTTTAGAACCACTAATCCATTAACTCTTCCTGCAAGATAGGTAAGTAAAGCTCCTTCTCCCCAGTTTACAGGTGGGAAAACTGAGACTGAGGCTGATGACTTGCCCAGGCTCACAAAGGTAATCTTTTTCATGATTACCTTGGCCTTTATGTTGTACCCCATTTCTAGTGTTTCACAGCTATGCCTGGCTAATGCTCACTGAGGTGAGAGCATAGTTCAGAATGGCTGCTCCAAAAGGGCCAGGCTGTGGAGCACTCACCCCATTCTGGTGAGTTCTTACTCGCACAAGCCGTCTCATTGCAACCACCGAGTAAGGGCTCAACAACTCGGTCCGAGCCAGGAAAGAAACCCTGCAAAGATCCTTCCTGGATAGTAGTAATAAAATGTAAACAATATTTGAAATTAGTAGTTGGTCCCTAACAAAATCTCTCTCCTGTGAGTGCTCCAGCCAGTCTTATTGGTGAGATTTGAAGGCAGCTTTTCCAAGAATGTGAGGTCCCAGTGAGACTCATCAGGGTGTGAGACTTGTCCCTGTCTGTGCCCGATCCACAGAAGCTGAGTCCACTGGCTATACAACCTGGCTTTATAGCCCAGGCTGCAAAGACTCCTGCTTTTAGCTCTGAAGATCGCTGGTCAATCTCCAGTTTCAGTCAAGATGGCAGCCATCACACTACCAATAGGCAATGAGTATTTCCAGCACTGCAGCACTTCTAGTTATACCCCATTATCTTGCTGTAACAATGCTTTCTGGGTGTGTGGATCTAGCTCATTGCGAGGAGCTGGTCAGCAAAGTAAATTTGCATAATGAGCAGATAGGGACTTCTGTTGAGGTGAGCAACCAGATCTATTGACCGGAGATGTAACTGAGCAAAACCACATCTTGAGATTTGCTGAAATAAGTCAATCCGTCTCGTTGCCTATATTCATTGTTATGATAATTCAGCTAGGCCAACTGTACCCAACAGCTAGAAGTTTTATCCACACTTTAAATTAACCTTTGAAAGGGCAGATGAAGTTAGAAGTCCATAAAATACTATTATTCACCTCCTGAAAGATTAATAATAGTTTCCATTGAATTCAACCATCATGAGACTGGTGTTTACCCATCTGCATCTGTGATCTGATTGGTTAATGTTGTTCCAGAACTCAGTATTATTGCCCCTTTGAGGAGGTGAATGGTAAAAATTTGCATCTGTTTTCAGTCAATAAGCCAGATTTTTTTTCTTTTTGTATGTAACAATGAGCAAGAGAACAGCAACAGTCCTTTTGTTTGCTGTAGCTGAACATTCAGATTGTTGGTATGTGTTACAGCGGGGTTGTAGTGAATTGGTCTGTGTCCACATGAAATGGCATTGATGATGACATGTTGCTTGGAAGGGCCACTTTCTCCCCATCTCTCCGTGCTCATTCGAATGACTGTTTTGTCGTGGAACTAGTGTCATACAGTAATGGGTAGATGTTCAGTTAAAGACTGTGAGGATGAGACTCCAGACTGTAACTTGACCCCATAGGCCAAGGTAACTGGGATTTCCACAACCCGGTTTTGTTGAGGGAGACAAAGTTTTGTTGCATTTCTCTTCTGTCTCGGCAGCATTCTGAGTGGGAGACTGTGGAATATGTCTGCTTAGTTACTGATCAAATTTGACTTGTAATATGTACTGTACATCACAGTTATTTTAATTGTTACCACTGACAGGATCAGAATGCAAAGCACAGGGCTAATGTGTAGACATTTCTGACCAAATTATATATAGTGTAAGTGGAGTCAACACTAGCCGTGTAGAGAGTATTGCACTGTACAACTCATGCTCAAGGAAGATCTCTTCAGTAAGTAGCCACAGCAGCTTTGCAGAAAATACTCTGATGTATTAAGCCTAAATTGTTTGGAAGAACTGGAAGCAATTCAGCTTGTGCAGTTTTAGAGCTAACTATTGTGTATGGAAAATACTCAACTGTACCAAGAATGTAAGAAATCTTCTAATTTATTCAATATTTTGTTTCACAATGCATTTTACATTGACTGTTGCCATTGAACAAAACCTTATCTCAGGTCATTCACATTCATCTCCTGTTTGTAGGGGTGTGGGTTTTGTTGTTGTGTGTGTTTTTTTTAAAATCCTTCTCATTTACTTAGGTAATTCAGTAATTGCCAAATGGGTTATGGTGCAGTACTGCAGACTCTGTGTATTACAGTATTTCAATGGCTCTTTACAAAAAATGTTATAGACTAAAGGCAATGAGATTAGCCAGGAAAGATGAACTATCCACTAGAATTTAATACGATAAATAAGTTTGACGGGGGAGGGAGTGAAAATGGAGTGATTTAAAATTTTATTCCCAAAACAGTTGGTTGATTTTTGGCTCATGTTGGTTAACGCCAGGCCCTAGCTAATGATGCTTACACAATGTAATACTCGGGGTTGGGGTTAAATCCTGCACTACTGCTGTCACTGATCTATTCAGACCTTGTAATAGGAGGCCAACTATAAACACTTCTCAGAATTTTATTTCGAAAGCAGATCATTTTGTTGTAGCATGTTGCAATTACAAGTCTTGGCTACAATGGTTAAAAAAATCCTTTTGAATGAGTGGACAGTCAAGACTAGTATTTATTGAAAAAACAAAAACTAAATTGTAAGCACTTTTTTGTAAAACCAATGTCTGTTTTGTTACATACTTTTAATGTTGTGCTTTGTAAATGTCTGATTTGTGTAATAAATAAAGTACATGCAAGTAGAAGTGCTGGCACTTACATCAAGAAAATGATGTAATTCCATTTTATTTGATTTTAAAATATTTTCTGGCTTATTAATCAAACAGCAACCCACCCAATTTTCTCTTTTATTATTTTGTTAAAGGAGAGTTCGACAAATGTTCCTGGTAAATGGATATAATTGTCTAGTTAGCAAACCAGTCATTAAAGAATAACTGGTGTACGTTATTACAATGATCAGTCAATATCAAAGTACTGAGCAAAAGGAGGGTAAAGAAATATACCAGGACAGCTAACTGGGACCTGGGGAAATAATGCTAAGATGGAGCTGAATGCCTTTAGTTCCAAATGTGAGGTAGTATCTTTAGTATATTGTTGTGTACGTTGAGGCTTAATAATGTGTATATATTGATCCTACTACACAGCACACCTCTCAGAAATATTAGGGTAAGTAGAATAAGCTTAATTTCCATGGCCTCATGTGAACGTAGTTAATTAAATGATGGTTCCAGTTTTATTATGCTAACAAAGGCTACAAAACTACATTCACATAATGGTAGGGGCTGATCTAAATCCACAAAGACACTCGGACTTAAGGATGAATCAAATGATGTTTTCCAAAACCAGGGTCGAAGCGGTGTTCACTGTTTAGGTTTATATCCAGTTATTTCATCCCAGCCTTTCCGGCAGGTGCGAATGATCCATTCATGTTCATCATCATCTGAAAGGGAGAAAAAGAAATTGTCAGATATTACAGATTCAGATTTGTTCTTTGCATAGAGGAGTCCAGATCAGACAGGCAATTTTCTTTGAGGAATAACTCTATGTTTAAAATACTTTCTTGCTTTGCCAGTAGATCCTGTGAACAATTTTGTTGGCATTTTCCAAGATTCAAACATATATAACAGAAGGAAGTGACACAGGTTTATGGTAATAGATTTGATCATTAGGCCATTTGATCAAATTAGCTGTTTGGAATTCATGCAAAAAAAATTGTAATACTTCCTTGTATATAGTATAATTTCTGGTCTCATGGTCATTTACAGTAGATACCAATACCAATAATGAGGACATAAAACTTTAACGATGTTGGTGTCAGTCTACGAAAATTGCAAATGGTGAAAAGTCCAAAGTCAAAGCCCCTGTTTTGGATTTTTTTTTTTTACAGCTCTTCTTCCAACATTACTATACAAAAATGCCACATTATAACAGATAGCAACAAGCTGATGTACCAGCTGATGAAAGTACTTTAGACAATCTTCTGCATCTCCCACAATTATTCAATGTCTGTCATGTTGTTATCTCTCAGAGCACAGAGACAATGTGAAAAGTAAAAACCAAAAAGGCAATTTGGAGAAAACACCTATCCAGCAAAGTGTGAATAGAAATATTTTGAACAATTACAGAAAATTATAACTTGTTAAACATTAGTAGTCAGGGCCTTTCAGTTAAAGGGACTAAACCAGCCTGTCTGAAAAACCTGTTTGATAGGCTTTTATTTGTGCAAGTGATTGAAAAAAAATCTGTGTAGAAGATCAGATAAAAATATTAATTATATCACTTAAAACAGTACCAGTATTTATTTTCTTATTCAAATGAAACCTACTGTAGCAGAGCTACTTCTGTTTACTGTCATCCTTACAAATGCTGATCAATGTTTGCAATTTGTGCTTCTAACCAACCTGGTTCCAAATGTCAAGGATTTTGTAGCAACGTAATCAGCAATGCTTACCTGAAAGAGAACATACTGACCTTGTCAATAATAGATTAAAAACAAAAAGAAATGCATTGCTAGTGAGGAGTCAGCTTCTGAAGGGAGATGTCTGCTTATGTGTTGGGCCATTATTATGGTTATATAGCAACATTTAAGTTTAAAAAGTCCTATAAATGCAGCGGTGCTGGTCTAAGAAGGAGAGATGCAAACAAAGGATATATGGCAAAGAGGTGTCCCTTCATTAAAATCTGAGGTTTGTTCTTAAGTCCCATGGACTTCAGTGGGCTTTGGATCAAACCCTATCTGCGCGTGTCTTTTCCTTTTTCTCTTTCCCTTTCCTTTTTCCCTGCCATCTTAGCATTTTTTTTTCATCATGGTCAAGTGAACCAAGAGCAGATACTCCTGGCCTGTGTGGTGCGGCTCATACTGAGCCCTGCTAGTGCCCAGGTGAACGTAGACTAAACCAAGCATGTGCCCAGGCTTCTGTCCCAAGTCTAAACGGTGGCACTTGTCACAACACCCTCTACAAACAGCAGTCAGAGACGCTTGTGAATCAGTGGGTATCTTGGGAACCAAGTGGGTATCTTTCTTTCTTTCTCTGATGCATCTTTTGCTCTATTCCTTAGCAGGAGTGTGACATTAATGAAACACCCAGTCATAGCGTTTGTTCTTTCTATCTTGAAGGAAATAAGCAGGAGAAAATGAGCATCCCCAGAGTAACTTTTTGAAAAGGATGACTAAAAAGATGAGAAAAATCCCTGAATTTGTTTAAGGGCTGATATTGAAGTCCTTAGGTGGACACACCCACTGAAATCTGTAGGAGGACAGCAAAGTTGGCCCCTATGGGTTTGTCTACACTGCAATAAAACACTTACGGCTGGCCCAGGTTAGCTGACTCAGGTTTGCAGGGCTTGGACTGTGGGGTTATAACTGCAGTTATAACCCCAGTTATGCCAGATGTTTGGCTCATGCTGGAGTCAAAGCTGTGAGACCCTGCAAGAGGGGAGGGTCCCAGAGCCCAGGACAGGGAGTATCAATAAATCATGTGCAAGCTGTGATTATTTTGTATGTCAAGTTCTATTTCTGCACTCCAGATGCTCCAATATTACAGAGACGAGGGGATGAAGTACCTAGATGAGCTAGATCGTATCCAGACTTTTAGTGTCTATGTGATTACGTACCTCCTCGATTGTAAGAGTTATTACTCTGGCCTTCTAATAAGTGCAAGAAAATTAAATTGTCTGTTTCTGTCAAGATGAAGTACTCAATCAAAAACTCCACTTGCTAAACACCACCTGTATCTATTGCTTCCTTTGATAAGGCTCGTATTGCTCAGGTGAGTTGTATGAAGTGAGCAAACTACCTTCCTGGTAACGAATCTGCATTCCTCATGTAATTCTTGTGCTCAGCTGACCAATATGAAAGGCACAACACATTTTTGACTTCAGTTCATGAGTTTTCAACAAGAGCCTGGTCCATTCAGCTTGATGCAGAAGGAAACATTTCTCAGTGGACGACATGCACGTAAACCTTTTCTTCTAAGGATTCTAGTCTCTGATCCAGGCCCAACACCACCATAGCTCAGTCCATGCAGTGATCTGATTCTATGTACAGTAAGTATCAGCAATCATTGATAAAGACTACGTATAGTTTTCACAAAGGCTGAATTGTAAAAAGATGCCCCAGTGGAGTCAGTTATTACCAATTTACACTTTGAATAGAAAGACGAGCTTGTCTGGTGAAGGGACTACAGCGTATTGTCCTACCTTAGGGCACCTTCCACTTCATTCAGAGGAATATAACAATTGCCCCACTGGATCTGAACTGTGATACATTTATTAGCATCTGTATTACTGTGGTGTCTAGGAGTCCAAGTCACGGCTCAGGACCCCCTTTGTGCAAGGTGCTGTACAAACAAAGAACATAAAGCTGGTCCCTGCCCCAAAGAATTTACAAATCCAGGTTTTAGTCACTGACAGTGGCCGGTATCAGCTGCTTCAAGGCAGATGCAAGAAACCTCATAGTGAAGAATTATGCAATAATCTGTATACAGGGAAAACATCTTCCTACCCACTCTCATTTAGCGATTGACTTATGCCTAGAATCCTTTTAAGATTTTGGCTGCAATAACCTCTTGTGGCAATGAGTTCACTCAGTTAACTAGGCACGGTGTAGAAAAGCATTTCTTTGGATATTTTAAGTTGGCAGCCTTTCATTTTCATTGCATGTCTCCATGGTTTGCATTAAGGGAAAAGGATGTATAGAAGCAACTGATCTACTTTACTGATACGGCATTATTTTGTATACCTCTATCGTGTCCTCTCTTATTTGTTTCCTCTCCAAACAAGACCGCTGTAACCTTTCCATATTTCTAACCATATTCATCACTCATCCACAGACACCTTCTCTTACATCCTCACCCAAGAAAGAATCAGAGGCTGGCATATTTTCAGTATTATTTTCCATCCTCTTTCTCATGCATCCTAAAATTTTATTCACAGTTGAGCTGCATTAAAAAGAGAAGCTTGCTGAAAACTGCATACAGAGTTGAGAACTAACCCAAGTGGAAAAGAAAGTGGAAGTTAGCTGGCAGGGGCTGTCTGCAAACCTCCACTCCTGCTCCCTGCCCCACTGACTTCTAATCATTGTCTTTGATGGGGCTGCAGCCCTGGAAGGTAGGTAAAGTATACTGAGAGCCACAAAAAGAAACAGGGAGTCCATATCCACAATGAAGGAGCCTGAGCAAAATATCTGGAACCTCCAGGACTATTATCCAACTGGTGGGCACCACACAAATATTCCTTAGACTGAGGTAAGGGAAAATGAAGGATCTTATTCAGGATAGCTAGAGGAGCCACAAAAATATAGATCCAAATGGCTCCAAGGATTAGCTATGTGTAAAGAGGCAGAGAAATATTAGAGCATAAAGAGTTAAGCTATGGCTAAACATACTTTTGCCACGCTAAAGAAGACTGGTTGATAATTACTGTAGTTTTAGGGCTATTTGAATCAGTGCAGCTGCAACCTCTTCAGTAGTAACCCCTGAAACAAGACAAACTGGGTTTATTGTACTGAACAAGTCTTAAAGCTCCTCCCTGATTGTTAATAATTGGCAGCAATGGACTTAACAGCCTCTTGACTACCCTTTTTACACTCTACCTGACTGTGCAGCTAACAATTTAAATCACAGATGCCGATCCTTCTTTGTGGCAGCTGCTTGTTAACTACACGTTCCCCTTTTTCTGTCACTGGCGGCTTCCATAACCCTGCAACACCAGGGTTAGACTAGAGAATCACATTTCATCAATATTTAAAATGGAATTAAACCTTGACGTTTGATTAATGCTACCAGATAGCTTGTAATTACTATTTTACAAATTGTGATTGTTTGAATATGTTAATATGATTGTCTAAGCACATCTTCACCTTCAGAAGTAATTTTCCTTAATTTTTTTTTTTTGTTTAAAAAAATAGAAACTCTTTAATCAACTGTAAATTAGCATCCTGGGCACAATTAGGTAGTAGGTGGTTCTTTACGTTGTGTGTTGAATTTTATTTCATCTCATTTATCTTTAAAAGTTTATTCTTTCTCCATTTTCTTCAGTGGCCTCAGTAGAATATACATTCATGAAATATAGTCTGCTAAATGGGCTACTTCCATGTTCAAATTTTGAAAATAAAGGAAATTGCTTTGTATGAAAACATTGATAAAAACCAAAGAGGCTAAGTTTGCTTAATAAATACGTTATTCTAGAGTTTGTGAAATCTAATAATTTGCATGAGATATAGTTGAAGTCTTGAGGCAAACTGATGTCTTGCTGGATAAGCCATTAGAATACATCATTTGATTCTTTTAAATGATTTCCATCCAGTGATACTCTACCTTCCAGTATGCTACAAGCCAACTGCAGGCCTCCACCACTTTGCTAAAACCTATTTGGATCTTTCTGTAATCTCCCAAGGCATTAATGCTTGGTGACTCATACCAGGAGAAAACCATGCACTGTCCCCTTATATGTTCTATATGTTAGAACTTAATTGTTTGCATCTGTGTCAGGGCCTAATCCTGCAATCCTTAACCATAAGAGCTGTCTCACTGCAGCTAATGTGACTACTAGCATAAGTAAGAGCTACTTGCCTGGAGCAAAGGTTGCAACAGAGGGCCTTTGCATTGTCTGCTCCTTGGAAGAGAAACTGTCTTCTGCTAATCTATGTCATTGTCAAGCATATTCTTAGTGCTCCGTAAATAATAACAGCTGTTCATTGTCTCACATACCTGACTCCTCCCATCACCCATGGTGCAGTTTATTGTGTTCTTCCATTCCACAATTATAGCCATCTGTGATAGTATCACAGCATCACCTCTACTGCCCTGCCCCAAAATCTCCAGCACCCCCTTCCTTGCCACACCTAATCTCAACAACATCAATGTTGGCAAGAAAATGGAAAATATGTATCCAATTAACCTTTACTTTCACACGCAAACTCTCACCCTTCCATTTCCATGTAACTGCGTAAATCCAAAATGGCCTCAAAATGAACTTTCCATCTCCTATAAAACTTGTTTTCACACATACTGTATAGCTGAACACAAGCCCCTATACTGTTTGGGTCAAAACTTTCTAAGTGGATTCGCAATGGGATGGCTAACGCACAAAGTTGTTGTTCTTGGCATGCTGCTATTTGGAATTTAAACCTTCACAGGTTTCAAAGCGATAATTATATTAGGCTCAGGAAACCACAATGAACAATATATCAGCAAAGACTACAGTTGTTTAAATGATTGCAGTGATTTAGTAATGTGATGCATGTATTAATATTAACACCATGTTAACCATGCTAGCTACAGTAGAGAGGGCTAATCATACTGGTTAATAAACTGCTTTATTGAATGGAGTAGATTGACTAGTAAAACTTAGAAGCCACATTCAATTTTAAAAATGCTCTCTAGGTTACATAGCATAGAGCTCTCAATTATAGCTGTAGCTTGCACAGCCTTTTATTGTGACGAAGACATAAGTATGTATTTTGCAGTCATGTCCAAAATGGGCCAGATGTTTCCATGGGGAAGACACAGTCCCTGTACGACAGAGCATACAATCTAAAAAGACAACAGCCAATGAAAGGTGGGGAAAGGGATACAACCAAAGTGATCAGGGTGATGACAGGCACACAGCTACTTCATTAGATGAGATTAGGGTATTTTTTCTTTAAGTTAAACACATTGAATTCCTCTCCACTCCCAGTCTTTCCATTCAGCCCCTTGACTTGGCCCCACAGCAGGCCCCAGTATCAATCCCAGCAATCTTCTCCCCGCTCTCCTATGCGTGGGTGCCTTCTCACTGCCCAAATGAGCAGTTTGTTCCTAAGGTAAATAAGTGAGTAAAATAAACATGTTGGTAAGTTTCTTGCTAGTATTGCAGAAGATGTGATTGTGGTATTCCTCAACCCTTACTCCTGTAAGAAATCCCATTGAGAGTCAATTGATATATATTATTTGTTAAATGCTGCCTATCAGCTAGACACTGCACAAGACAGACTTTAAGACAAGCCCTGCCCTCAAAAGCTTACAGTTTAGAAGACAGTCACAGGAAGATGAGATGAACTAGGGACCCAGAGGATGGGGTTTATAATAACAAATACTCTTTCCCGCTTGTTCATCTAATATTTTCCATCTGGGGGCTTCTCAGAAGTGGGAGATTTGGAAAGTGGGGGAGAGGGACATTGGGGATTAGCATGAATATGGGGCAGCACAGAAGAAAATAAATGGTGGGAATAGAAAAAGGGTGGGGAAAGGAGACATCAGGGAACATAATAGGAGCCAAGATCCAAGACACAGTTTGAAGTAAAACTGAGCAAGAACTTGAGGTCAAAGGGAAGGAAGGGGAGCAACTTGGTCACATGGCCGACAAGTAAGATACTATTTGCTATGGCATTTTGGCGGGATTAGACTGGAAAGATAGGAATATCAGATAGTTCAGAAAGGGGACTGACCAGCAGCCAAGGTAGGAGATGACAAGGACAACTGTTTTAGCTGTTGGGGAAAAAAAGCAATAGGCTACCCAGGTTCATAAGGACTGTAGGCTACTTGTGTGAGCAAGGGTTATAGACTTGTACCTATATGTATGTACAGACCTGAACACAACTTTTTCTTCACCTGTCTTCGCTTGTTTTTCAGGAGAAGTAAGTTTGCCAGCCCCAAGCAGAGAGATCAATGATCTGCAAACAAACTGCATTTGTTCCAAAAATATATAAAATTTAAAATTGACTGGATTGGCAAATTGATACAAAAAAGCCACAAACAATAGACACAATTTGTTTTGTTCAGAGCTCAGAGGTAAAGACTAAGCGCTTCAGATTAATTTCTGCAAAAGCTTATTTTTTTTCTAAACAGGTCTGGATCCCATTCCTTGAAGAATATACTGATTACCAACAATTTTTCAGAGCTTTACAAAAACATTATTTCTTTTGTTGTGTGAAACGCAGAATCAGCCATCTGGCAAATGCCCCAGAGCTAAAATCTTTTACACGACATATAATTCAAAATGATTAAATATACAACAGCAAATAGCTGTAGCATTGCACTTGAAATAGCATGAACTTTTATTGCCGATCAAAACTGATTTCTTTAGCTTAACAAGTATCCATAGAACAATTATTTGAAGAGCTTTTAAGAGTTTCAACATACAGGAGCTAGAGCTCATCTACATTCAGAATCCTAAATCTAATAAAAAAGAAACAAATATATAAATTACTAAATAATCTTCTCTTATAAATAGACATTCAAATTGCTGGGAAGCTAAGTCCAGTTAAAGAATGAAAATATTATTCTCTTTTTTGTGATGAAGGGC
This sequence comes from Dermatemys mawii, assembly GCA_007922305.1. Taxonomy (NCBI): domain Eukaryota; kingdom Metazoa; phylum Chordata; order Testudines; family Dermatemydidae; genus Dermatemys; species Dermatemys mawii. The sequence goes on along the minus strand of ML677396.1, from coordinate 18,195,304 downwards.
TTTCCTTTTCCTGTACCTTTGAAAAAGCATCTTCCAAAAGCGTTCTCAGATTCTTAGGCAATGACTAGGGCAGGGTTGGCAACCTTTCTAAAGTGGTGTGCTGATCTTCATTTTATTCACTCTAATTTAAGGTTTCGTGTGCCAGTAATGCATTTTACCATTTTTAGAAGATCTCTTTCTTTAAGTCTATAATATATAACTAAACTATTGTTGTATGTAAAGTAAATAAGGTTTTTAAAATATTTAAGAAGCTTCAGTTAAAATGCAGAGTCACCTCAGACCAGTGGCCAGGGCCTGGGTGGTGTGAGTGCCACTGAAAATCAGCTCATGTCCCGCCTTTGGCACACGTGCCATAGGTTGCCTACCCCTGGACTAAGGGGCTAGTCTGGAATCAGAGCATTTGCCCACTATCTACATCAATAGAATGGGAAACATCAGAGGATCGCAGAGGAGAATGATGTTTAGCAAGTACTGTACTTTTTTTCCTGCAGTAGAACAATTTTTTAAGTTTAACTTGGTGCCTCATATCTAGAAAGATCCCTAAGTCTGCAAGATTGCCAAGTCCTCGCCCCTCTACCAATTATGATGTCAGCTAGAGTCATCAGCAGCTGCGAGAATGAGCACACAAACATCTGCTCACATTTGGTACTTGCTAAGAGAGGTATGGAAAGTAATACACTGTGCATGAATAACACATGATTTTCAAATAGTTATGGCTTTATTTCTCAACTACTTTTCCTCAACAAAGCAAAGCCCACATTCCTCACGGAATGCTCTGTGCCCACCACATCCACGTTGTACGACAGTGCGCCTGAAGATAAGAAGGGTACACAGCATTCCTCAGAGACTGATGGGGAGGGCCCCCCGCCGCCTACACCTGGGTGTGGGGAGCCACGACACCCGTGTCTACCCTGCCAGAAGGAGAGGGGCAGGACAGGAAGTATAAAAGGCAGCTCAGCTGGGCGAGAGACGCCGGAGGAGACAGACTCTCCCTTCCATCGCTGGGGCATGAGCCTGACAGAGACCTAGACTGTGCTGAGGACCCAGAGGTGCTGCCAGCGCTGCCTGCTGACGGGAACGCCATTAGCTGTATACCCCGGGGAGATGGAGGACAACTCCCAGCAACAGGTACATGACGGGAATGTAGGAAATAGCCCAGGAACACCAGACTTTAGTCCAGTTGTGTTGTTGCCTGAATACAGGTCAGCATGTTTTGGCAGGATCCCTGCTGACTCAGTGATGGAACCAGGATGCGTGCTTAGGGCGGCCAACATTGGGAGGTGGTGCGCTGTTTCTTCTCTCGGCGGCATTTTAGTGGCAATACCCATGCCGCCACTTCTTCTTTCGGTGGCAGGTCCATAACTTCAGGGTTTTTTTGGTTTTTTTTTGCTGCTTGGGGCGGTAAAAAAGCTGGAGTCGGCCCTGGATGGAACCATCTGCCACTGTTAGGGCCCTAGGCTGGCACCCGGTGGAGTAGGGTGGGCCCGGGTCCCCCTACCTCCTGCTGCCAACCCCACCCCTGGGGTGACAGCCTCCCTACCTTAGGCCAAAAGGTCTATGTGAATCCATAGTTAACCTACTGATTTACAGTGGTGTAAGTGAGAGAAGGATTTGCCTCTATCTCCTCTCTAATGTTCTATAAAGAGAAAAAGGTACATTAGGTGCAATTTCAAATGCAGAGGGCCAACCCCAAGGCCTATGCACCATATAGGTCCTAGAGGAGGAGCATGAAGAACAGGCAGCAAAGCAGAATCAATCTCAGACTAGGAGAAACAGGAGCAGGGGGTTGCACCAGTTAAGTCAGCACCAGAAGGATGGAAACAGAAGGAAAGCATATTACACCACAAACCTCTTTGTTTTGTTATCAGTAGGGCAGAACTGCTAGTAACATTCAGTTATCCCCTTTCACTTCACCTCCTCAGCAGGGAATGACTTCTACTTCTAACTGTGATTTCTCTTTGAAAACTATGGCGTTTAGTGTCTACCCTCCCAGAATGCCATAGCTCTCCTTTAACTCTGGAATTTGCTCTCCATTTGACAGCAGATCTAAAATCGTATTTTATGCTTTTCATTGAAAGACGCAAAACTCTGGATATTTATCTTCAGGTCTTTGTATTGGCTACTCAGTAAAAATGGTGTCAGGAGTAGGAGTTCTCAAAGGCTATATTCCTTTAGTGGAAGTAGCGGGGTCTAACTCCAAAATGACTGATTGAAGAATGCGAACAATGTTTCTTCTCACAAATAGGTATTTCTGCATGTTCTTTTTATGTCTTCAATGTTGGATATTAAATGATATTGGGGGAAAAAAGATCAGATCCCAAAAGCACACAGACTACAGAAATGTCAGTAGATCCCCAAGGAAGAAACGGTTTATAAACTGAGAAATAATTGCAAATCCTTTTTAAAAAATTGAAATCCTTGACTAGTAACACTAAGAGAAATGAAACCATTGTTTTCATTATTCACCCTAGACCTGCTCTCAGTTACACTAGGATCCCAGCCGTTGTACCACTTGGCAGTGAGGGGTCTTAATGTAAATGAGCCTCAGGCCCTTGATATTTGTGAAACTGAAGTCCTGCTAACTGAGTCAGGAATCTCCATGATACTCTGTGTACACACATTGCATTAAATAAAAGCAAACTGCAACAAATTCAAATGGAGCCTTCTATTTTCCTTGCTAGAAAGATGTTTTGATTCATTGTTTGTTTGGCAGGAGTGTCAGTGCCAAAGGCAAAGTACCTTTCCCTGCTAGCTCAATCAGCAATGAAGCAAGCCGCTTCACAACAAACAAGGGTGAAAGGCTGGAACTGGAGTATGCTCAAATCCCACTCCCAGACCTGAGGAAGATGGTGTCATTTGGCTAAACCTGTCAAGCTGTTGTAAGAGCTTCCTGAATGCTTCCTACCATCTGCTTTTGATGCTTTCAAGACTTGGACAGAGGCCTGGAGGTTTTCCTGCTTTTTCCTGAACAACCTATAAAGGAATAGTTCTGGATCTGTTCCCTGTCATTCCAACCTCTTTCCTCAGTTTCTTCTGCTTACAGCTGTTTTTTTTTTAACTGCACTGGCCTTGTGCCCTGAATTATTTCTCTTGGGGAAGTCAACATTCCTCTGATGTCGAACAAGTGCTGGATCTTTCAATTGTGTTTGTGTTCTTAGAGGAAGGGTATGGCCTACATGATACATTCCTCCTTCACACCCATGATGACAAATTTAACTTTATGCTAGTATTGGATTCTCAAAGGAATGTTAATAGAAAAGAGATCAGAATAATCTACTGCAGATTCTACTGATAATTATCTTGTTAGATTGCATTCTATGATATGATGTTAGTGAATATCGATTGATACAATCTTTAGGCTATAGAAATAAATGTAGCTAAGGACAATGAGTTCAAAGCACACATTTAAAAAACAATAAATTGAATTCCTAGGCGTTCCCGCATGTACTAATCTGTGTAGGTTCCTGTGTTTTTGGAAAGCATTTTACTTATCTTACTCATCAGTAGGCCCACTCTAATATTTTGGATCAGTGCCATTTGTAATCCTCTAAATCAGTATTAATTGAGGGTTTATGAAACAGGCTAAGTACTATAGGGTATATTTGTAGCAGATGATACCTCCAGTTAATTTAGTCTTCCCTCTTCCCTCCTCTCCTTCCCCAACACTATATCTAGATTTGTAAACACATTCAGGACATGATCCTGCAAGTGTGAACACTGGTGAGCTCTGACACAATCCAGCAAAGCACTTAAATATGTCCCTAATTTGAAGCAAGTGAGCAGTCTCACTGAAATCAAAGGGACTATTTCCATGCTTAATGTTAAGCACATACTTAATTGATCAGGGCAGAAAGTTTGACACCTTCCACGATTCAGCCCATTGAAAAGATAAATATATATCTTGAAAACACTGTCTTGCTGTCTTGGAAAATGAGTCTTCCTGGGTTTAAAAGCTATTAAGTATTAATCAGATCCATTAATTCATATGTGCCTGTGAAAACATCACTTATAATTTTGTAAATCATGTGCAGGATAGTTTATACAACTTTCCTTGGAATTTACTAATTGATACAAACAATCCATGTTGTTTGAAATATTTTAGCTCAGTAGCTGCAGAACTTGAATATAAGTTTTTAAATTTCAGCTATAATCATACATGATAGAAGGTACATGAAATAAAGTCAACCTACACTGTACTTCAAGATGAATAAAACACATACCTGCGTTCCTCAAAAACCTGAGTTTATAATCAATGACAACTCTGGTATTAGGGTTATAGAATCCATCACCACAGTCATAACAGCCTTGTGGAATCATTCTGGGAGGATCTAAGTCTGTAAGCTGAGAGATACCTGAAAAGACACAGTATAAATTATTACAAAAGCAGAAAACCCTCTTTTTTTACAACTGTACTCTCTTATCAAAATAAATAATGATAATAAATATATATTATTTTACATTTTTATAGCACTTTCCATCCCAAGATCTTAAAGTATTTTATAAACTTAACTAAATTAAGATTTCCATCACTCCTATGGTAGGTAATTATTACGACCATTTCACAGATGGAGAAACCGAAGCACAGAACGGCCCACTCAGAAATGTTTGGCATAGAAAGGAAGAGATCTTGGTTACCTTTACTCACAGTCCTGTGATTTAGCCCATAAGATTAATACTATGAACATGTACCAAAAACTCCAAAATGAGGCCAAGAAAGTCTAGCTATGGTTTAAAGAGACATGACATTGTTCAAATGTTGTACCGTATGAATAAGACTGCAGCTCACTATGCCAATATATTATTCAGTGATGATCACAATTTTTTTTCACTGTTTAGTTATATATGAGCTAGTAAGTGTGTCTAATACACAAATTTTATAGGCTGGACATAAAGTAAGTATATATTTTCGTATCCACTAAAAATTTTTCATTTTCTAGCCACACATTTCATGTACCATGCTGTTTGTGGATTTCTGTTACTCTTTCAGGTACTTTAGAACATTATGCAAAATTATGAGTGCAAGGTAATATATCTTCTTTTGTTTTACATCCCAGTTTTCTGTAATAAAAATATGTCTAGAATGCTGTGAATGTGAAATCAATAAAAGGCCTAATCAGACATCAGAAATTGCTAGGTAACAATGTGCTGCCCTCATAACTTGATCACTCAAGAAGACACTATTCACCACATTTGTCAGTGTCGTGTGGATGGAGTTCTGAAATAAACCAGAATGTTCCTGTTCAAAGTTACTCATGTAGGTGAATTAATCTCTCTTAATAAACATAATTGTAGGTTTAAATCCTTCCAGACACAAAAGCAACACAGTACCTGCTGGTTTTAGACCGGAACAGATTTCTGTATAAAATCTTCTGTCATAGCCATCACAATAATGCCATTTTTTATCTTTGAATTCAAGACCATCTGCAAAGGTGTATTTCCCCTGCGAAACAAATTCAAGTACCGAACTAATAAGTGTGACGAATGGAGTGAAGAATAACATTTTTTTTATATCCATTACCAAGGATGTATGTTATCTGAGAATAAATAATAATCAATTTTGCTCCACATTTAAGTGCAGATGGAAATGATGCCTGCAGATCCATAAGAACCACATTCCATAACCAAATCATTTCCCTGTTCAGTGGGAAATAGCTATTGTCCATGCAATAGGGGAAACCAGCATTGAGAGTGAAAAAGCACCAATGGAAAAGGTGGTGATTTGATAGCTTCCACTTATTTCATGATACAAACATTTCTGAATGTACAGTCTTTGAACCAGGAAGAATTTCCCCTAAAGCATATTGGCAGTAACCTTTGGGAGCAACAGGGTTTTAAGTTTCTTTTGAGTACAGAGCAGATTATAACCTTTAGATAAGATGGGTATACCTCCACCCACACCCAATCAGTTTCCTAAGACTGCAGGTGGGGTTGGCATAGGTGAACTTCCAACCTCCTCATGTTCTATTCCAATGTTTCTAAGCCATCAGCATCACATCTAAAGGACTAGTGATATAATACCTCTTTTGATATTCCGCAGTCCCAGATTCCTTCGTATTTGCTTTTATTAGGAAAATATAAGGTTCCTTTGCCATGAAACATTCCATCTTTCATTGTGCCATTATATTTGGTTTCAGTTGGGAGAGTATAATGGCCTTTCCCTTCAATCCTATAAATGATAATCAGGAATTGTTTAAGAACACTTAACTAGATATCCAAAGAGGCAAAACCCCACAACTGACGAAGAAAGCCTTACTGGTTAAAAAATTGAACTGGTTTAGAGGAGACGTGAAGGCATCTTTAAAAATAATTTTAAAAATTTACAAATGGAAGAAAGGGGAGGTTGACAGTAACTAATATAAATCAGAAACTATGAACTGTAGAAAACTGATGACCATCTTTAAGCACCCTTAGAAAGGGTGATTAATGACTGTTATTTACAAGGCAGCTTTCATCCAACAACCCTCACTAAATGCATTTCAAACTGGGTTTACCAAGATTGAACCCACTATTGAACCACAGCTGTTTCTGGGGTTTAAGAGTCCACAGCAACATCACCCAAAAGTTTAGGACATGATGTGAAAACGCCTTCTGCAACAGGAACTACAAGTGGAATGCTAGGGTGACAAAACTGAATCAGCCTTTAATAATTTGGCCAGGACAATAGGGCAAACACCCCTACTTTTGAAAAAAACCCAAACACCTGCCACGGAATCTTTAATAACCATAAGATATCAGGTTTACATCTCATCCAAAATGTGATAATGACGACAGCAGCAGAGCATCTCTATCAGCAGGCTGTGGCCTTTGAAGGAAGTGTGCAACCTACTGAATCACCAACATTTTCTGGAGCATTTGTACTATTTACAATTATTAATAGGACATATCCTAACTCTTCCTACCAGTGTCTCCAATGAGGCAGTGTGGGTGAGTGATGAATAACATGCTGGTTTATCCAACACATTCCCCAGCATGGTAACTTTAGCCCCATTTTACAGATAGTGGCATAGAGAAGTTAACACCCAGATTGTCAAAGATATTTAGGCTCCCAAAGATGCAGATGGGTGCCCAGTGGGATCTTTGAAAGCACCTAGATGCCTAATTGACATTGATTTCAATGGCAGTTGGGAGACAGATGATGAGGCACTTTTGAAGATCCCACTAGCATCTCTTGGTGCCAAAACACCTTTAGAAATCTGGCCCCAAGTGACTTGCCCAAGGCCACTGGAAGCTGTTTCAGGAGCAGGATTAGACCTCAGCTATGCCTCAGTCCCCATCCTGTGCTGTGCCTCTCTCGCATTAAAAGGTCCCAATTTCCAAAGAGGTCCCAACCCGGACTTGTACTTCCACGCCTGCAATTCCACGGGCACGAGCAAGCGGGTGTGCAAGGACAGTGCACCTAGGAGCTTTCCCACTTGGGGGTTTTCACACCCGGGGGTTTTCACACCCAGAGATTTTCACGGCCACGATTCTCCCTGCCCAGGAGGACTGTTCACGCTGGGGGATTTTCATACCCTGCATTTCACACAGTGCGATGGCCCAGCACCATGGGGTGCTGGCCCAGCCCTGCCCCCTCGTCCCCTAAGGGTGCCTCTCCCACCTCAACCCCAGCCCCCACCTGCCATGCACATAGTCCCCGAAGTAGGTGCTGCCCGTGACCTCCATGGCGCCCGCTCGGGATGCGCCCTGGCCTGGGCTCTGCAAGGCAGCAAACTGTCACCATGGTAACAAGCCGGCGGGCGGGGCACGAGGAAGGGGAGGAACAGGCGGGGACAGCGAACAAGCTCCGCCCCCACGTCGTCTACGCGCGGCTGATGCGCTTCTCGCTCGCCCCCCCCCCGTGGCGCATGCGCATGAGGTCGGCGAGACCTGGGTGGCGCATGCGCAGTGGCGTGGGGCCTGCTGTCTGGGCCGGGAGGGCGCCGAAGGGGAGCTCAAGGAGAGCGGGGCGCGGGCCGGCGCCATGCCGGGCACGCTGGAGGTGCCCTTGCTGAAGGAGCTCGAGGTGCAGGAGGTGAGAGCTGTGCCCACGGGCGGTCTCCCCCTCCAGTCCGGGGACCCCTCGGCTGGTGGCGCCCCCCTCGACCAGGCCTCCTGCCCGACCCCCCTGCCCCTGGCTCGGGTACCGGACAGGGCCCCCTCCATCCGCCCCCCCCCGCCCTTCCTGCGGGGCTAGGGACCCGGACAGGGCTCCCTGTGTCCCCCCCGCATGGGCGCTGGAAAGGGCCCCCTCCATCTGTGCCCCTCCTGCGGGGCTTGGGGCTCGGAGAGGGCCCCCTCCATCCGCCTCCACTGCCCTTCCCATGGGGCTAGGGGCTTGGACAGGGCCACCTGACCCCCCCCCCCCCGTGGTTGTTCATAGTGGGGTAACTTGCCCTAGAGTACTGCGAGTGGGGTACGGTAGAGCAGACACTGAACACAGTGGGGACCCTAAACCCTTCTGCAGCTGGGTGAATCTGTGCCTGAGTCCCACCTGCCAGGTGCCTGGTGATGGCCCTACCCTGGGTTGTGCTCTCTAACTGATGCTAACGCTTCCTCCCCCAATTCTTTCAGGTGAGCGTCAGCTCCTCGGTGCTGAAAGCTGCAGCCCATCACTATGGCTCACAGTGTGACAAGCCCAACAAGGAGTTCATGCTGTGCCGCTGGGAGGAGAAGGACCCCCGGAAATGCTTAAAGGAAGGGAAGCAAGTCAATCAATGTGCACTGGAGTTTTTCAGGTAAGAATCTCAGGTGATTTTTTTCAAATCCAGTTTTAGGGCTGGATGCTGCAGATCTTATTTAGGTAAAACTCACATTGAAGTCAATGAGACTTTTATTTGAGTGTGTAGCCTGTAGCATCCGTGGTCCCTATTGAAACCAAGAGTAAAGTATTACGATTAAATATATATTTCATGCTTCAGCACCTTTGCACAGTACACACAATTTATTTTTAATTAGTGCTTTAAGAGAGTATACTAAGGAAGTGAGCATGTGCTGTATGTTGCTACCTGTCAGCTTAATGTATTTACATAGGAGGAGAGACTCTGTGCTGAAGTGTTAGCAGGCATAGCTTCTACCTGTGTGCTACCATTTACACAAGCATTACAATAACAACTTTCTTTAGTTATAGCTGAGATGACTGTGCTATTCTTTAACTTTTGTTGAGGTGCTGTTGCTTGTTCCCTAGACTTGATCTCCTGAGGGTTGGAGGAGTGCTTCCTCAGTGGAAACTGTCAGTGGGGGAGACTACTTCCGTTGCTAGTTGGAAGGCAAAGTATTCAATAGTTTTCAGTTGCTCATAAAACAGTGACCCACACTCTTTCTGTTATATTGACTTCTCTTGCTTGGGCTCAGTCACGAGGCAAGTTGGCTTTATTTGAAAGTCTGAAGAGGGTGACCAGGAGTATCTGGGCTTCAGTAACTTGTGACTATACTTTTAAAAATGTCAGACTTGTTATGTGAGTTGCTTTCCCCATCCTTTGTCATCTTGGGGCACAATGATTCAAGCATTTAAATAAGTACAAAACTTTCCTCACATGACTAAAATCATGTGCATAGAAATGTTTGGAGGATCGTAGTCTTAGACGCAGAGCGAAACTTTGTATGTGTTTGTATAACACCTAGTAAAATGAGACCTGATCCTGACTGAGGCCCTGGGTGCTATTACACTATAAATATTAGTAATAGATAAGGCTAAGTTTTATTCAGGGATATTTTTAGTAAAAAAAACAAAACAAAAACACGAATAGGTGACAGGTCACAAAAATTCACAGGTCTGTGACTTGTCCATGACTTTTATTAAAAATACCCATCCTGACTAAAATTTGAGCAGGGGTGGCTCTCGGTGGGGCAGTCTGTGGGTGCTGGAGGGTGTGGTCTGGGACTCCTGCTGGTACTGGGTGGGGGATGGCAGGGGCTTCATGTCCCTGCAGCTCTTAGGCAGCGAAGGCAGGGGCCAGGGCAGGGGCTCTACTGTTCCCCCTACAAGCACCAGCTGCCACAACTCCCATTGGCCAGGAACTGAAGCCAATGAGAGCTGCGGGGACAGGGCCTGCGAGCATGGGCAGTGTGTGATGCGGAGCCCTGTCGGCTGCCTGTGAGCTTCGTGGGGGCCATGCCAAGAGATAGGCACACACCCCATCCCTAGGAAAGCGCACATACCACCGTCCCTGCATTTCCCATGCTCCTAACCCCCTTCCACACACCCGTACTACTGCTGCTGCTGGCCCAGGGGCTGCCCAGCTTGGGCAGCTCCTGAGCCAACACCAGCCATTGCAAAAGTCATGTAGGTCACTGAAAGTCTTGGAATCTGTGACCTCCATGACAGACTCTCAGCCTTAATAAATAGGCCTTAAGAGGATGTGTCTTGCTAAGTTTTAAAAAAATCAAACTAAGTTGGAAGCAGTTAATTATCATGAACAGAGCGTTTACATTACATTATTAAAATAAGTACGCACTAAGTGAGATAAGAGTGGTTTCTGCAAGCTGACCTTAATCAAATTAATAATTGTGTTGTATTTATTTAAAGGGTGATGCAGACCTCGCTTGCGATCAGTGTGGAATTAAATTCATATGCTTAGTCTGTGAACTTTTCTTGACAGGGAAGAGTAGTAGTCTATGTATTGCCATGCATGTGTGTCATAATTTTTTAAATTTATTACTAATTTCTTTTATTTCTTTCGAAATTACCAGACTTTAACAATTTTGTGAATACCATCTGGAAAATAAACTTTATAAATAGCAACCATTTGGAAATTGGTTCCTGTGTTTTGGGCTGGAGTGAATGGCAGAGTGCCAGCTTTGCAAATGTAGCTATTATAAGCTACCTTGTCTTTTGCAAAATAATTGTTTTGAGCATTGGCCTGTTAAACCCAGGGTTGTGAGTTCAATCCTTGAGCATTTAGGGATATGGGGCAAAAATCTGTTGGATGATTTAATTGGGGATTGGTCCTGCTTTGAATAGGTGATTGGATCACTAGGTGATCTCCTGAGGTCCATTCCAACCTTGATATTCTATTCTGTTCTAACACAGTTAAAATCTTTTGTTTTATAGGAAGATTAAGGCACACTGTGCAGAACCTTTTACTGAATACTGGACTTGTCTTGATTATACCAACCTTCAAGAGCTTCGTCGTTGCCGAAAACAGCAGCTGGCATTTGATAATTGTGTGCTGGAGAACTTGGGCTGGGAGAGACCTGATCTGGGAGAGCTGTCTAAGGTAATTAGGAAATCCTGCCCCATGTCTTCATGTCCTTTCTTACTGGTTATTTCACGTACCTTCTCTCTGATCTCCTAAAGTCCTTGTTCCCCAGCATGTGCAGAGTGTTCACAGGGACACACAGGTTCATCACCTTATCCAGCCAGGTCCTTTACAATCCCCTTTATTGTAGTCTTGAAGTGCATCTACTGCTTCTCATTTATTTGAGAAATTAGTTCAGAATTGTGCTGCAAAGTTTTGAAAGCATTCTATGTACTTGTTCCAGCACTCTTCATGCATAATATCTTAAACTACTTTTAACTGTTTTTAAACAGACCAGACTTCCAAGTGATGGTGTGTGTTGTTTTAACACCGTCTCAGCACTTTTGGTACAAGAATCTTCTCTGTAACTCTTGTCACCTGGAATAGCCCCTGTGTGTTTCTCCATCTCATTTTAAATCTAGTCTGAAAAACATCTTTCTGTTGCATATGACTCGTCTCTTTCTATCTAGTGTTTTTAATCAGCTGTTATGTTCAGTTATGTTGCAATAAATACAGCACAGAGTTCATAACTGCGCCACTATAATCGTGGATTTATTTCTGGTTTGTTAGGTGTAGCAAGGGACTGGACCAGGAGGACACTTCCGGTTCTAGGTCTCTATGTCCCTTTCATATTGTTTTGAATTCAACTTTCCTTTCTCATGTACCAATGTTCCATTTGTCAGTTCAGAGTAATGGAAAAAATGTTCCAGTGTACCACATGACACTCTTTCAGGTCTTCCTTTGCTGGATGGCCAGATTCTTCCATCTGTTTTATTAGCCTTCCCCTCTATACTACATCTCAAATTGCCACTCTACTGCAATGGAAGTGGCAAGTTATTGATGAATTCTCTAAATACTTGCAGAGTCTTCAAGCAGTATGTGCTGAATTAGTAGGCATTTGATTAATTCTGCTAATGGATGGTTTCTTTTTCTGCTGCATGACTCATTGAAACCATTTGTATTGTTTCTCCTCTGAGCTGTTGGCTTAATGTGGTTTTGTCTATTAAATACTACAAGAAAAATTCCAGTGTACTACTTTTCCTTCCAGGTCACAAAAGTGCAGACAGACCGACCTATCCCTGAGAATGTCTATCATTCCAGACCGAGACCAGAGCCAAATCCACCCATTGAAGGAGATTTGAAGCCTTCTAAATATGGCAGCAGGCTTTTTTTCTGGACCTGGTAACAGGGGACTAACACTTTATAGTAAGCTCTGTTCTTTACGAATGTAAATTATCTTGTCCAATGTGTATTGGGTGCGTCCTTAACGATTAAAAAACCCATAACTTACCTGGTGTGGTAGATTTTCTACATATATCACAGGCACTCAAGAACAGTGTCCCCTATACTGGTTTTTTTCCCTTTTAAAATGCTTTTTAGAATCTTATGGCCTTAAGACAATGTCCTTTTAGCCACTTAACACAAAGTCAGTTCTGTCTCTCTAAAGTGAGTCATTCAGTAACAAAAATATAAGATTTATGTCAAGATTTGCCGAAGAGCATATGTAAGTATGGTCCAGTTCTTTTATTATTTTCTTACTAAATATTAAAAAATGGGAGAATGCAAAATGAATCGAGCTGGCTCTACACTGTTCAGATTTCCAGAATATGCATTGGTGGCTTATATTCTTGTGCCTCCACGTATCCATTTTCTTTTCAACAAACCACCTTTCTTATGTGGTTTCAGTTCAAACAAACAAGATAGGAGCCTAACAGGTCACCAATTTAGATTCCCAAGGCTACTGATGATCTCTGCATGGGTCTGTATGGTGGTTCCGACAAACCTCTTATGAAGGTGACTAATCTGTAGAGGTAAAAACTGATGACTCAGCTTTAAATTTGGGATTTGATGCCTGAGGGTTTTTTTAACTAGTTAGTCCATGCTCCCAAGATTGCTGGTTAGAAATTCAATATTGCTTGAGATATCAAGATGTGTGTGTTTAAATTCACAAGTGACTGGTCATGTCTCATGTATGTTGTTCTAGCTGTTTCCATCTTTCAACAGCTCTCTTTCACGGGGGAGAGTGTGTTTGTTACATGACAATTCTATGCTAAATAGCTGAACCCTTCAAAAATCATTTCCTGAAGTGCATTTTTGTTCCTGTGGCTACGCAGGTAAGATGTCCCAATGCCAAATGTCATAGCGGAACTGTCCTTTTTAGATAGAGATCTGACTTCAAGGACTTGCTTGTTGCCTCACTGTGACAGCGCCTGACACTCTCCATCTCCTTTCACCAGCCAACACTTGTAATAAAGTCATTAATTGCTCTATCTTGCAGCATCCAAGGGGCAAGATACATGGCAACTGTGACAACACAAGGATAAGGAAAATCAAAGTAACTTGCTATACCTAAACCAGAGAACTATACAGTGGAACCCCGCTATAATGCGGCAAATGGGATACAAGAAATCCCATCGCGCTAAATGCGGGGTCGCATTATAGCGGGGTCTCACTCCCTGGCAAGTGCAGGGCTGCAGCTTCTCTCTTCGCTGCCCAGCAGGGGAGAGAAGCTGCGGCCTCGCGCCTGTGGGGGACAGAGAACTGTGGGGCTGCAGACTGCAGTCCCGGAGTTCTCTGTGGAAGCTGCTACCCCCACGCCTGCTGGGAGGCAGGGGACACCGGGGCTGCAGGCCCTGTAACAGCTCAGTAACATCTCTGCAATCTTCCTTTTTAGAAGGTCCAAGCAGAGAACTGCTTATGTTCAGAGGAGAAACTCTTATTGCTGTGAAAGATTAGCTTATTTTCTGTCAATATCTAAATCAGGGTTATACCAGATTCCTTGATGCGTTCAGCTGAATATTTGGCCATACACCATTTCCACTTAGAGTTTAGAATATTAAATGATACAGTATTGTAAGTGATCTTTTGTTGCTGAATGTTATTACTAAACAACCCCAATAGTAAGGCAATCTCACAAAAGAAACTATTGGATATTACTTATCCTGTTAGTTTGCTAATAACTTACAATGTTTCATGTGTGATGCTGATAATAGTATCATTGAAGGTGGGCTTTGGAACAAATAGGTATGGGCATTCCATTAGTGAACTCCTAATCAGAATTAAAGGATATTTTCCCATTACATCTTTTTAGAAAATAATGACTTTTATTATAAAACTTTGTGTGTGTGTCCAAACAAAAAAACCTTAAGCAGAGTACTGCAGTAAGGAAAAGTTAAATACCTTGCTCCCAGTGCTCTGGTTTATACTATTGTCCTCGAGATTTAAGATCACAAGTCCGCACTGTGACATTCTGATCTTCTCTCAGCAAAGTTTGTTGATAGAGGCAAAAAGCAGTTTTGAAGATAGAGGAGTGAGACAAGTACTTTAAATAGCTGAACTTCCTGAGCAAGAGTGAGGCGGTGGGGTTGAGTGTCTCACTGGCTGGTAAAGAAGGGAAATGAAGTGAATAAATCAACAGGAATTCAGCAGAGCTTCCCTGGCCCATCATTCGAAAAGGCCATGAGGATAGAGGAGTGGCTAGGCTAGCCATGCTTCCCATACCTTCGGGAGTGAGCAGTGCCTCCTTAACTATTCTGCTTTGAAAAGGTAGTAGAAAAAGCATTAGGACAAAACTGAGCATCAACTTTTGGCCAACTATATTGTTGACCAGTTTGGAGCAGAATTTCAAGACGGCCTATTTTAAAATCAGCAATTAGCACATTTGAACAACTTCAGGTCCATGGTTCATCTCTTAAATGAAAAGACTAAAATTTGTTTATCTCCATCCTCCAGTACTGTTGGTATTCAGAAACTGTTGTGCAAGAATTGTTCGGGACAAAAATGATGAGGTCAGATTAGGGTATAGTCAAAGGAAATATAATTACGAGATGTGTTCCTTTTTAGTGTAATGCAAATGATCCATGCATGCCATTTTTGTATGGCTCGCTTAATGAATTCAGCTCTTTTACGGTGCAAAGGTTTTGAGCTGAAAGGAAAAATATAATAAATGGAAGTTGATTTGGTATTATGAGCAGGAACTACAGCATGACTTCTGCTACATTTGATTTGAATAATTTAAAATGTATTCAGATTATCACTAAAAATTCTTAATTTACACATCTTGGGATAGAAGAGTAACTTAGTTCCAGTGGAATATTTAAGACGTTTCATTTCCTTTCTGTTCTTAAAGTATCTTTATACATTCATATCCCATATTTTCTGAATTTTTTTTGGTTAGCTCGTGTATGGAGCTTGCTCTTTACCTTAAAAGGTAAAGCTCAACAAAGGGAGACACCTGTGTATGTTGTAGTTTATGATAAGCTACCCACTACTGCATGACCTTACTTCACTGTCAATTTGCAAGAGTCTGCAGAATCTGAGGGGGAATTTTAGTAAGGCAGCCTTTCCTAATAGAATTCCCTCAATAAAACTAAGAATTGCAGATGAGCACAATTTGTTTTCCATAATTAGGACACTGGGTCTTTTGAAACCCAGCTTGTTTTATCATTCCATTTGGAATTAGTTGGAGTAGTTGTGCCTGGTCTTTGAGAGTTCCACTCTGGGCGTGGGGGAGTAGTGTAGTCTCCATGCCAATTTAATCCTGAGCTTCTAGACTGCTTGTGCAAAGAGGGATGTTAATTGTTGTGGAGATACACGATGTGGAATCCTTGACACAAGGAGCTGGACTGAGACCATTAACTCATTTGAAATAAGTTGATGGGTGGTAACTACCTTCTGTCACTATGTACATGGGCTGGATGTACAGCAGGAGTTAGAAATCTCAGAACCTCTTCCCGCCCTCCTCCACCTTGCAGGATTAATGTTCTGTTTGTAGCATTATCTGGTCAATAATATTACATTGCTCTGGTTGAGCACTGGTACCATCAAGTAGCTGTAATGTTTTTTTGGAAAATGTAGAACAGGTGAGTAACAAAATTGAGTTAAGACCATAAAACCATCTTCCAGGAATGTACCCTGACATTTCTTTTGCAGGTACTAGACTTGTACAGATTCAGCAGAGTTCTGCCGCTGGCAATGTGAGAAGCCTTATTTGTTATGTAATGTGGGCTGTAAGCTTTGCCAGGGCTCATTATCACATGCATGAAATTAACAATTAGTGTCAGAAAATTGCAAACTAGTGTCATGGTTGCTTGCCACACTGGATGCTGGCTTAAGCAGAAACTGCTTCACTCTTTCAGACCTCGGCGTAGGAGAAGTAAAATTGTAGGGCAATTTTTAGTCTTGGTGCTCCAGGAGAAGAGATCATTTCAGGTGCAGCTACACTAGTGTGCACTAGCACAACAGTTAGAAATAACATCCTCCTCAGGGCCTTCTGATTTTATACCTTCAAAAAGTCTGCAACTTGATTTTCATCAGTCTGAAGCAGTACTGTCAGTGTCTCCTGAGACACTGGAAGAGGGGCTAGAAAGCATTTGTTACAGACAGACCAAGAAGGTGAGCATCTGGACATCATTCATTCCACTTATAACAGGCCGTGGTTAGAAAGGAGGCACACTGTCTGTCCAAGTGAGTGCTGGAAAGAATGTTGTCTCTCTTAGCTGTAGATGTCCGTTAGCCAAGATGGGAATTATCTGGAGTGAGATGAAATTAGCCCTCCTAAATAAGAGAGTGTGCAGGGGCATAGATATGAGAAAGCAACTCTACCCTAACCTGAAGCACAGTATCACTATTACCCCTTCTCCATGAGTGGAATATAACTTACTTATTGTGGAGTTTGCTGTTACCACTCTTCTCCCCACTTCTGTATAACTTGTTCTCTAGGAGCCAGCAGAATAAGGTGAGGTGCATTTTTAGGTCTGTCTATAGGTGAAAGGCACTGGCTCTGCATCTTGGTTTAAAGGATTATTAAATAATTATCAGCATTTGCAGAGCTTTTAACCTTCAGAGTGTTTGTGCAACATTAACTGCATCCTCCCTGCACCCCTGGGAGGCTGGGGAAAGGAAGCAAAGCACAGGAGGTAGCTGATTTGCACAAGGCCACAGAGGGAATTGGGAATCAAAAATAAGTAGGTATTTTTTTATCCTTTAAAATACTGTGAACTCCTATAGTCTAGAAGCTGTTAAGGTTTTTGAAATCAGAATGCAGTAGCAGATGAAGACTCCCTCTTGTGGCTGCTTTAAGCGCTGCTAGGACACCTGAGTGAAGTCTTTCCATGGTGGCAATCCCAAGGCTAAATCAGTGTTACTAATAGAGGGAAGCCAGACTCCATACGTGTCTTCATGACAGAGTTAATTCGAATTATAACTCAAGTCTTGCCCCTACCTTGAGTTCTGTCTACACACAAGAACCTTTCATTTCAAGTTCATTGTCTTGAGGATGTGGGCTAAAGCTTGAGTTAGCACAGTGCGGTGGCTGCTAACATGACCACTCTGCAGTGTGGATGCAGGTTGGTGCCCCTCCATGCCTTTCCACAGTACCCCTGTTTGCCCAGAAAACAGAGACAAGTTCCCCCAGTTCCCTGGAAAGAATTCATAGACCAACTTAGTGCAGTGTAAAGAACCATAGGCTGTGTCCCCAGAGCTCAGTCCCACACATGAGTGAGTGTGGCTCCAGTAGGCTGCTTTCCCTCTTGCTAGGCTAACTGGAGTGCCCTTGGGCTCTCCCCACATGGTTTATGGCTGGTCTGGCCTGTATTAGGGCTGGGGCAGAGAATCAGTGAGTTGCAACCAGCTCTGCTGCCCCCACTGGACCCAGTGGAGAGTCTGGCCCTAGGAAGGAAACCAGAGAGCATTTGATGAAAAAAAAGTGAATGAGTGAGAGCCTCTGTCCCTTCTCCTTTGCTGCTGCTCCCCTCCCCAAAGTTTCTTCTAAGTGTTGCTTGCAGCCCCACGTTTGAAAGAGCCTTTCACATCCGCAGTTGTCTGTGGCACATCCGCAGTTGTCTGTGGCACATCCCCAAATGAAGGGATTCCGAAGCTGCATGTTTGTGTGTGCTTGCTCTGGTTGGCAAACTTACCTGATTGAAGTTAATTTTTCATTCATATAGCGACACCAATCTGCAGCTTCCACTCGCTGTGGCGCGGTTCAAGTGAATCCCCCCACCACGGACACCTGGAGAGGCGGGAAATGAGAACAGTGAGCAGAAAGGCCATGCCTGGTGCTCTGCTAAGCCCAGCTATGGCCCATTCCTGGCAGTGTGAATGGCAATACAATACCGGAGAAAGGGAGCTTTATAAAAGGGCTAAGACTCCAACTCTCATTGTTTCTGGGATTTTGCTCCAGTGTGGATCAATGAGGGATTTTAAAGCACCTCCGCCTTTCATTTTTAAAAACGACATTTATGGCTGCTCTGAGGGCCATGCGGCTGATTCATCCATTTAGTGTAGTGTAGCTTTTTTGGAGCTACCATTTAACAGCCCCGTTGAGTGCTCCCTATGCACTCAGACAAAGCGCTGTCTGACCCCGGTAACTTCAGACTTTGGCTGTGCAGGGGACAGCAGAGTTTGGCTCAAGTTTTGCGTGTCTAAGGAGGATTGAATTGAGCCCTACGATGGTATCAAAGCAGTTCTAAACACACACACTCCAGCCAGTGCTCCCAGGGGACACAACCAGGTGTGGCCCTACTTGGCTTTCATTCTCAGGAAGCCACTGACAGGCAGGCCTGACCCTGGCAATGTGCACGCAGCAGGGGACGGTGTCTGCCCCAAGGTGCAATCTCAGGGCTCGTGGCAAGCCTGCGCTCCAGGCTAAACAGAGGAAGGTGAGGGTCAGCGGCAGTGAGCTCTGCCCAAGTCTCAGGAAGCACATTTTGGCGAAGGAAAGGAATACAATGCAAGCAGGAGGGAGGCTCATCTCCGATCCAGGTCCCTCTAAGTAGCACTTGGCTCCCGACAGCCAAGGAGCCGATATGAGCGTTTGCTGGGTTATTCATTGTCTCAGGCATTCACGGGTATGCTTTCTATCTTCACCCTAGCATATTGCAGAGCAGCAAACAAGAGCGCAAGGGCAGTGTAGCTCAGTGGATAGGGTTAGGAAACCCGACTTCCCTTTCCAACCTCTGCCACTGACTTTCTTTGTGGCCTTGGGAGAGTCATTGCCCTTCTGTGCCTCCATTTCCCTCTTGTTAAATATGGTCAGTGCTACATCCCCCGTCCCAAACAGCACTCCCAGAGTCCGACTACAGAGAGAGGTGAGCCTTTGTAATATTGATCTGTTTTGATCTTAGAAACAACTGCACACTGGAGGGCTTGCAGCCAGAGCGCTGTGAGCCCTGGCCAGGCACTTCCCACAATCCTAGAACAGTTACATTCTAACCCGTCCCAAGCAGACGCACTTTTTTTTTCCTACCCTCAGCCACGCTGAATGGTAGGAGCTATGTCCAGAGAGGGTGCGATTAGAGCAGGCCAACGCGAAATGACACATATATGACCGGGTTCCTCCAGCTGTGGGCACTCCCAGCTGCCTCCTTACAACTCCCTCCACACAGCTCTGGCCAGCCCCAGGCAGACAGAGCCCAGGAAGGAAGGCAGCTAGAGACCTTACTGTCTGTGGGAATGTGCACGGGAATAGAGGATGGTGCTCTGGCCAGGAAGGGTTGTGGTTTGGGTCTCCAGAAAGTGCTTCACTGAAGCCATAAACCTAAAATCACTGTTGTCTGTGTATAGCCAGCAAGGGCAAAATCCTGCTTTCAGAGCCATTTGATGGTTCTCAGCTGGAGGCACTGTTTAGGATGAGGTGCAGGGCACCAAAGATCTATGGAGTCAGTTACAGAACTGAAAGTCCCCAAAGGCTAATGTACAGCCATGCAAAGTGTTTGGCTTGCAGACTGTTCCGCTCTCCCATTATCACTTGGACGGAGTCTTTGGTGCTGCTAGGAATGAGTGAAACCAGTTGTGGGATTTTTGTGATCAATCTATGTCATAATCTGGGTTTGGAACAATTCAGCACTGGCTTCTAAATACATTTGAGGAGCTTTGGAAGATTTAATACTCCAGCTAATTAATCAAAATAAAATTGAGACGGTGATGCAGTCTAGATGATTAACGTTTATTAAGTGGAGGTTCATGATTCCCACGTACTTTCTGCTATGAAAGAAACCAGACCATTTCTAGCAAAGTCAACAGTTTTCATTTAGAAAAAGGGTTTGGTAAAGGGATACTGACAGGTTAAAAAGAATATTTGTAACAGAACAGTTATTCCTCCCGGTGTTGTTGTTAATACGTGATACAGTTAAAATGACAGGATTTAGAAATATTCACTTTAAATCCCTTATGGTGCATGGTTACTTTTATACACTTCTGAAAGCTGGGGCAGTAAAAATAGAATTTCACTTTTGTTTATAGTCAATTTCACTTAGTAGTGCAGGTGTTATTTAGTACAGTGCTGTAATGTTTGGGTTGCATCTGTTGCAGAACGATGATTTAAGTATAAAAAAGCATGAAAGTGATTTTGTGGGCACTATTTCTACAAATACTACATTTGAGTCTCTACTTCTGTGTTGACTCTTTACCTACTGTTTGCTTTATTTATGTAATGTCTTTATTTGCTATCCACTTTAGCATCCTTTTAGTATTTTCTTCTTCTTTTATTGGTGGTGGCATTATTGTTTTGTTTGTTTATTGAAAGATTGATGTTGCATGGAAGATGACTCCATATTTTCTCACTCAGTGTTCATATGCATGCCTACCATGTCAGGTCTCTTCTGCAACTGTGTACCTGTCTACCTATCTATCACTCTGTTATTAGTTCATTTAATCAGATTGATTTGCAAAAGTATTAAAATGACCAACACTAGAAAGAGGGTACATATCCTTTGTCACGCAAGCTAATGCCTTACTGAACTGATACTGTAGTTGCAGGATTGGGAGGGTGGCTGTGAGATTAAGGCACAAGTGGAAGTCAGGAGACCTGGAGCTATCTGCAGTCATTGTCTGACTTTAAGTGGGTCACTCAGGACATGCCTGACTTTTAAAAATACTTCAACTGCTCTCCATTTTTGAGGGTGCAATTTTGCATTTACAATAAAATTAAATTCTTGTGTGCAAGTGCAGTCAGGTAATTTGCTGTCTACTTGGTAGCTTTGGAATTCACAGTTTGCAGGTTAATGGAGACTGCTTTTCAAAATCAGCCCCTTAATCTCTCCAGGACTTAATTTCTTAATCTGTAAAATGGGGATAATGATGCCAAGGGGTGTGATGAGGCTGAATGATGCGTTTCCAAAGCACATTGATTTCTTGGGGTAGGAGGCTTTGTGGATCTGATTCAGTGCCACTGGAGTCAATGTACATTGGGTCCCACACTATAAAAGTGCCAAGTGTTATTGTTACAGAAGTGTCGAATACGGTCTGAATACTGTATGAGACTGTAACAGGTGGAGAGGGAAATTTATAGGCATAGGAAAGAGAGGATTTCTGGGCCAGATTTCAAACAAGCTGGCAAGCTGATGGGGGTCCGTTTGAGTCTCTCTCATGAGAGTCAGAAGCAGCAGAGTACCCTGCTATCTGCTCCAGAGCTCGGCCTTGGAGCATCACTTAGCCTTGGCAGGACAACTTTCCACCCGGAAAGGTGTGGAAAGGAAACACCAACACCCCTGTGTGCTGATGAAGCCCTGGTGAACTATTGGCTGATGGGCTTTTTGGGCCCACCCCATTTGGAAGCAGACTTTGATGGAGGGAGATGTGGGTGGCTGGGTCATGATGTGGCAGGCAAACTATTCTAGGAACAAAAATGAATTAAAGTGATTCCCTCCTTTTCTCTCTCTCCCCCTGCCCCCCCCCCGCTTTGCCTGCAAAGAAACCTTTTTCCATTTACTATAAAATGTGTTCCTTAATAGTGCTGAAGTATTCTATGTATTTTAAATAAACAAGAGTGGGTTTGAGTCCAGGAGGACATGAAAGAATGCAGCGTTTGCTGGGGGACTGGCCCAGCACACATGTCAGCAATTTGGCTGCATTGTATATTTTGGCTTTTTAAAAAGCATTTAAAGTAAACGAATGAAGGAAAATCTGGCAGCTGGATTTCAGAGTAAATTGCTTTCAGCTGATATACCCCATTTTCAGCCTGCTTGGGTAATATCAAGCCATATACATCCAAGAAGGAGAGCAAACAACTGAAGACCAGAGAAGGAGCAGGAGGGGGAACAAAGGCTGGGAAGTTCTGTGGCTGTAATTCTTCCATTTCCTTCCTTCGCACCAAACACTCCCTGCCTGTCACAAAACTGCTTGGGCTTGGAGGGGCAAGTTGATTCTTCCAACATAAAATTGTGCTCCGCCCTTTTCTTGCCTCTGTTGTACATGATGCTCTCTGCCTCCTTCAGTACGATCTCCTTTCTCAGCCATCACTACTGGAGAGGCAGGACCTATGGGTAATTGTGGCTCTCGACCCAGTGTTGCAAAGCTCCAGCCATTTCTCTGATTTATCTTTACAGGGGCACACGTACATACGAACTGTCCCCCTGCCTCTCAGGCTCCACAATTTAGTACCTTCTGTTTCCCAAGACAGGGGGACTGTGGCTTTTTAACTCTGAAATGGTAAGCAGCAGAGAGGGTTTGACATAGGACACTGCATAAGGACATTGGTATAGGATACTGCCTTTGTTGCTATTCTTCTGTTACCCGCAAATGGCCTGAGCCTGTGTTTGAAGTCAGTGGCCGTTTTGCCTAAGTAAGAACTACAGGAGTTGGCCCAAAGAGAAGGTCTCTGGGATATTAGCTAAGTGGGTAGCTAACCCATGGCTGGGTTTGCTGGGGCAAAATTCTAGCTCTACCTGTTTAATCTCAGTGACTAAACTAGCTGCAGAGCTGCCAAAAATTAGTTAAAACTAAGAATTATCTGAGCAAACAAGCCCTTTGTTCTGCTCATTTCCCCATCACGTGGCCCATTCGTTCCAAGCCTGGCATTCAGTGTGTGTGTGATGGGGAGGGAAGGGGTTTCCCTCTCAACGGTCATTCGCGGGACAGCACTGTTGGCTGGAGGGATTCGAGGAAGTGTCCCGCACAGTGACGAGCAGTGCTCTTCGCCTGCTCAGCAAAAGGGGCAGAAGCATGGAGGCGACTGGGGAAGGCGTAACAGAATCGACAGCCTTGCCACACAGTCCCACAGGGGCAGCACCAAGGGAGTTACACCAGGGCAGGATTAGACCCTCACACCCTGTTCTTGGCTAATGGCAGAATGCGGGGAATGAGCGCAGAAGCCTCTTGTCAGCCCTTTGTTAAATTTCCCCACAAGCCCGTGGGTGCTTTCTCCCACCGTGATTGCTCCATGGGACAAACTCCCCGTAAACCTTGGTAAAGCACCTCACTATCCTCCTCTAGATCCCTTCTCAAACCTTTCCTCGGCCATGATGCCAACAAAACACCCGTGTGCAGTGACCTCTGCCTGTTGTATCATCAGTATTGTCTCATTGTTTGCTTCTGCTCCCCTGCCAATCTGTGCCCACTTGATGCCCTTGCCTTAGGCGTGGCTTGTAAGCTCTTTGTCACTGGGGTGCTGTTGAACACCTCACCCCTTTCTCTTTATACCATTCTGGGAAAGCCACATCCAGCTACCGCCTGCCCAGCAACCAGGGCCTGATTCAAAGGCCATTGAAGTCAATGGCAAGAAGCGGGTTCTGAGGTTGGAGTGGGCTGGGGTCTCCATGCCCCTCGAGAGTGCAGGATACAATAGGGCACTAGCCCTGCTGGCTGAAGGGAAGTAGAGATGGAAATGACAGAGATAACACATTCATTAAATCAGCTTCAAGCTGCGGCAAGGCCCTGCTCCGCAGGAAGGGCCTGGCTGCCTCTCCTGAAGGAGGAGACTCAGCAGATGATGACAGATAATAATGAGGTCCCAGCTGAGACAAAGAGAAGAGGTTCCTGAGGTCACAGTTTCGCTCAGCGTTGTGCTCCTTTTGCTTTGACTCGTGTTTCCTTGAGTTTATAAAACTTTCTGATGCTTGGTTCAGTGGAGAGGGCAGAGGAAGCTGGTGGGTCTTAAATCAGTTGGGCGGGGGAGCAGCAGGAGTTGGGTGGCCGCTCAGAGCCTGTCTGCGGATATTGGGCAGAAGGTGCTCAGCGAAACTGCAGGCTCACCTCTCCGCTGTGCCCCGGACAGGACCCCACACCTGCTTAATGCCCCGACTGGCCTTCTGCCCCAGTCAGTGATGGGCACCACCCACACTGTCCAACAGCTGCAGGAGACAGAGTGGGATGCAGGTTTATGACCAACTGCCTGTCACAGATTTTTAGCGAGGGGGCCCAAATTCCATTCCTGTGTTTAAATGCCCCTGAATAGGTGAAGACTACACTGTAAAAGTGGGATTAACACGCAGCCCTATTGTGGCTAACAGCATCCCTGTGTACAGCCCCCTCCACCCTTACAGTGCACAGTGTACCGGCTGGAGCACAGACAATCTGTAGGGTTTACAGTAATTAGGGTGCACATACAAATACATGCCTTATGATTCCTAGACATACTTGCGACGCCTAGACTCCCATCCTTCTTCACGTCCCATCATGGAGAGCCTGCAGAACATGCTGAAATTTGGGTGGAAAACCCATGCCTTGCACACTCCTTGTTTATGCAGAGAGATTCTGGTGAGAGCCAGTGCACATCTGGTAACGGGGATTTGGCCTACGGTGCACTGGAAGAGATTTGAGCATTGGCCTGCAGCAGAAATCCAGGCAAATCACATGTTGATTTAGGGCCCTGGATGGGCTGTGTGCCTCCCGCAAGTCCCCCACCATGGCTCTGCTTAAAATGGGATAATGATCCCCACTGAGCCCTGTGGGGCTTTTGTCTAAGTGGCCTTTGTTTCTGCCATCCGTGAGCAATGACAGCACTGCAATAAACAACAATATTGATCATTTCATTTAATTTTAAAAAAACAAAGCAAGAACATGAAAAAGCAAAACAAGCACATGCCCACCCAGCCCTCACTCTTCCTAACAGGTTAGAAAGCAAGGCAGGAGAGGTTAGTTCACCGCCCGCTGGGCTGCAGCTAAGTTTTTGTAATCTCTGGATCTCATCAGTTTTTAATTGCTTTCCCCAGATTATTTTTTTAAAGCAAAGCTGTTGGAGCAGCGTCACCCCAGAACCATTTCACACATGTCACAGCCTACAACTCCTACTCCTTCCAGGCCGGGAACTGGAAACCTGCATGGTCAACAGAGCGATGGGAAACTAAGCACTTTCACTTGTGACCCTCTCTGAGGAGCCCTTTGCTTCAGTTCACCTGGGGTTGGTACTCTCCTGTCCCAAGTTTCACTAGGTTTGACTGAAGCACAAGCGCTAAGTAAAACTCATTTAAAACCACCAGCTTTTAGGCACTCGGGCACAAGAGTGATGGGGGGGCACTTAAGTACCTAGAGAGAGAGTGATACATAGTATCCACCCAGACTATAAATGAGCCCCCAGCCTCACACATACATGTTCCCAGGTTCTCCAGGAACCCCCAGACCAAGAAACCTGGTCCAAGTTCAGGGTTTATAACAAAAAAAACAGAACCAGGTTTTTTTGCCACCTGGTTTTGTTATCCAAGTTCTGTACACCTCCCCAATGAAAGGGGAATGGGTAGTCTTGTGATTAGAGCAGAGAAGACTGGCAGTCAGGACTTCTGGGTCTATTCCCAGCTCTAGAGAAGACTGGGGTTTAATAGCTAGATCAGGAGACTAGAGGTCAGGACTCCTGGGTTCTAACACTGGTTATGCCACTGACTGTTGTAAAATTCCAACTGTACAATAGCTTTCATGTTTGTTGCTTCTTTGTCAGTGTAAGCATGCGAAGGCTCCTAAAGAGGTTCATGAGCTGTCCTTGTTTCAGCCTGAAGTGCCCAAACCTAGCTGAAGAGATGGCAAAACCCTATTAGATCAGTGTGCTTCTACTGCACGCATACAGCCCTGTATGAGGGGGATGTAAACATTTTATTAACACTTAAAAATATATATAATATACAGCGTAAGAAAAGAGTGTGTGTACATCCGGGTATAGTGCCTGGATTATCCAGAAATAAAATGTTTGTTTTTAAGGTAATAAAATATGTAATCAGCAATAACCTAAAATTTAGGTGACTACATTTAAAAATACAGTTTAGATATTAGTATCCATGTATTTGGATACATCACTCATGAAAAGTTATACAGAGAGTTGGTTGTGGAAAGCAAATATAGCACCAAGTGACGATTGTCCCTCAGTATTTGAGAATTTAGGGTAAGTTGTCCATTTGGAAAAGACAATCCAGGAGGAAAGTATTTCAGTTACTTTCCCCACTGCACTGCTCATCGGCACTCCAGCTCATCCCTCCTGGCATTGCTGATCTCCGGTGATGTGTTCTGTGTAGATGTCCCTTGATCACCTGATGATGTCGGACACTCTGAGTTGCCGCATCAATTGAGCGTAGTGCTCACCGATTCTGCATTCTCTCAATGCTTGCTCGTTACTGGGGTCCCAGGCCTCCGATGATCAGTGCGTGCATCTGATACAATACTGATCAGTCTGAAGGCTTAGTTTTGGGGGTGGGGCCTGGAAAGTTTTGACCATGTTAGCCTCCTCATGTGGCTCCCTTGGTTAGAGATGAATCTAAGGTATTTTGATCGAGAAGAATTTGATTTAAACTGGTGAGTGACTTTAGATGAGTAACCTGCAGATAATGTAACTGGGAAGGGACCTTGTTTAGCAAAATGAAAACAATAAATTATGTTAAAAAAACCCAGCAAAGATAGTTGCCTTGGATGTCTCTGTGATTAACTGGAAGAATATGTAAATGTATATGTCCATTGCCATAGTTACTTCCTGGATTCCAGCTAGTGTTCCAGCATATTGGAAAAGGCAAAAAATTCCAGCAGGGTCTGGATTTGCATTTGTGACAATTGCTTTGCTCCCAGATGAAGCTGCAAGGCGGAGTTACAATCAGTAATCACAGAAATCTCCCCCCTCCCCCTTTTTTTTTGGTTGAGTGCCACTAAACTGCTTACATGGAACCGAAGACAGCAGCTCTGGCTTTGATGTCCCCCAAATTAGAAAACACGTCCCTAGGACTTTGCAGCAGGGACAAGTCCCCCCCCACCCAACACACCTTCATTCATCTGAAGCACCTGTAACCTGACAACACTAATTCTTTATTGTCAGATTAATTAAGGGACACTAGGCCCAGTAGCAGCACAGGGCGACACACAATAATAATGTATAAGAAGGCCTTGTACCAGACAGCACCTTCCCTGTGTCAGGGAAGAGCGTCTGAATAGGTCAGTGTCATGCCATGCTATCAGAGCAACAGTTCCCAGCATAATGGCATCACCCCTGGGACTCAGCAGTTCTGAGGCACAAAGAGGGGATGTTACTGGGCCGGAGTCACAGAGAGTACCAGAGGCAGAACTGGGCTTGGGACCCAGAAATCCTGACTTGCTACAAGAGCACGTTCTGCTCCTGGGAAGAGTGAGCCAAGGCTCCGTCTTCCCTGCACGAAATGGTGCCTTTACGCCACACTGTAGAATCCTAGTGGAGACAAGGCACTGTAGCCTTTACCTCATTGTAACTAGTTGAGGTCAACGCCTGGTGGGGGACATAGGACTGATCTTGGCTCCCCTGAGGCTAAAAACTACCCGTCCCTTAAGGGGAACAGCATTCCTTGAACTCTGCAAAAATGGGTGTTCCTGTTCACCTGCACCTGTGTGAACATCCCCTTCATCCTCCCACAGCCTCACTTCTGCTAACGCTTACACACCGTCCGAACTCCATTGACATCAAGGAGACTACTTACACACTTAGCACACGTGGACATGTTTACAGGGCTAAGACAACAGCCACAATGCAGCCGTTAGTCCTGCTAGGAAGGGTCTGAGTCAGAGCCGCTGAGGTAGGAGGGGGTGAATTCCTTGGCTGCAACCCTGGTGATGGAGAAGCCCCACTAAGATCATAAGGCCATCTCCCTGCCAGCACAGGATAGAGTTTCAGCAATAAGGGAAGGGTTCATGTGGTGGAGAGGGGAGGGATTAGCGTCGATCAATCAGCAGCGCAGGCTTTGGTGTAATGGAACAAGCATCATTCTCAGCAGCGCTCTCGTTAAGACTGTGATGCTCTGGAACTGTCCCAACAGGCCCCAAGAACAATCAAACACTTTGACTGGACGTTGTTTTGAAACGCATTCTGGCGGGATGAAGTCAGCGTGAGACCTGGGGGCCTGCGGGCCAGGCTCTGGCAAGGATCAGAGCAGAATAAACAGCCATGAATAAACAGCGACGGCCGAACACGCTACCAAAGCCAAGTGAATTTAGGGGTTGTGCTAGGTGCCGCTGATGGGAGTTTGCAAGCTGACTGCGGAGCTATTGGCAGGAGCTACTGACTGCCAGCGTTCAATATTCATTAGTTCCTGGGGTGCCTGGAGAACAGACCTTGGGTAACAGATCTGGCTCATCACAACTATCTAGCCGATGTCTCCACCACTGATCCAAACAAATGACATGCCCTAGAGAGAGTTATTGGTAGACTGTAAGTGGCCTAACTGTTCGACCCACCAAAGAGAGAGACATTCAAACCCAACAAGCAGCTTCAAACGCCCTCAGATAACAAAACTCAGAGATAGGGCTAGGAGTGACTGGATTCTGACTATGGGCCTTTTTTACCCACTTTTCAGATTGGTTCTAGTCATGGCAAAGACCTCGTTTTTAGAGGGCTTAAGGCACCTGACTCTTTTGGCTATCTGGGTCCGGATGCCTTTAACTGGGTCTACACTATAGCTCTGACTGACTTATCCACACAGGTTTTAAGCCAGCGCTGTGTAGACAGAGGGACCATGTGAGTCCGGGCTGTGGATCAGCAGGCCCCTCATGCAGCTACAGCTGTGGAGTGAGCGTCAGCTCTGAAAGGGTAGAGTGGGTAGAAATCTGTCCGCCCCCCAGGGGCAGTGACCAATGACATGGTTTAACAGTGGCCAGCAGAGGACAAAACAAATGAGTCTGTCGCCCTTTCTTGATTCGTTTATAAAAGCTTGAATTCCAGCTCTTTCCTGCCCTGCATGATCCAGTGGACAGCCAGAGACCAAACAGGCAGAGATGCTGGAACTGCCTTGAAGTGGGTTCCATTATACACAGGGTTTACAGTTTGATTCAATGGCTCTCAGCACCCCCACTATACAAATTGTTCCAGCCCCCCTGCGAATAGGCCTGGCCCCCAGGAAGGGAGGGATTTGTATTCAGACTTATTGGCATGTTTGATTGCTCAGTTATTTTATTAACACTTATTTAACTCACATACAGAGGAGAAAAGCTGTTTCCCCCCAGCAAGAACGTCCACCCTACTCCTTCCACGAACGGCTGTGAAAAGCTCCCAATTCATATTGCTGCAGTATTGCCAAGGGATCAAAAATCATGAGTCAGGTCCTAAGTCAAAAGCTTTTAAAAACAGTAAGGGGCTTGGGATTTTTTGAATTTTGGGTGTGGGGGTTTGGAGAGAGTGGATGCAATTTGCCTTTTGAGCTTTTCAGGGTCACATTATCAAGATTTTCTCCATCCCGTGAGTGCTGGAAACTTACATTTTTGAAAAAATGATTCTCACATAATCTCATGACTCCAAGAGCTGGGGCTTTAAGAAAAACACCACTGATCACAAGAGATGGCTGCCCTGCTTCTAACTGCTGCAGGAGGAGTGGCACACACTTGACACACCTGATCTTTGAAAGGTGAAAAATAGGAAAAAAACCTTAGCCATCTTGTTTGGAGAGAAAACCCCTTCCTGGTATTCTAGATATGCCATACAGAAGTCCCCAAAAGTGCAAGAACACACCTCCTCCTTCATGCACTTTCTCTTTAACTACAAAAGGAAATACTAGTCCTAGCAGTGAGGCCCTTTCAGCCAAGCAGCAGCTCACAGCCAGACACCTCTGGGCTGTATTATACATGCTATCTAAGGGAAATGAAAGGCCAGAACTATCTCCAGCCCTGAAACTCTCCCTCTCCCCATGCCTTTAATTCCACCTGTGCTCTGGGAATGTTTCTCAGCAACAGTCCAGTTCTCACTTCACTCTGGGCCCACTCTCTTTTAGAAGGAGCCTTTCCCAGCATGCTCATCTGCTAGCTGCCCCTCTAACTCAGGGAGAGACAAGGTCCTCTGCTTGGAAGGTGGATGCTCAAAGTTATCGTCTGGCTGCAGCAGACTGTCTCCTTCCCTTCTAGCAGGTGAGTGCTTTTGGCTCCCGTTGTGGATAGTTGTTGCTAAGGGGGTGCGTGGTTTGTGTGAGCTTTATAATTCACAGAGAATGATCTGAAGGATTGTTTTTTAAGACCTTACCAGCAAAGGTGCCTGCTACATCTGAGTGCCCCTTGTCTTCCTTGAACCAAATGGCTTCTCTCAGTTGTGGTTGGTTTTTTGGGAGCTTGTTGCAGGTTGACAGGCAATTGTGCCCTTGTGGAGAGGGCCCCAAGGATGTGACACTTGTTATCCCAGACTTCACTCTCAACTCACCCTTCCCTGCTTCTGAAAATCCCTCCAGGCTCTTCATCTAAGGCTGTTGCTTTCCTGGAGAATGCCCAGTGTTGCCTCCACATTTATTACCTCCCCCACGTGCATTTCACGGTGTATTGAACCTGCTGGCTTGCCTTTACTGCTCTGAATATTAAGAGGGTGGGTTTTTATTAAGCTTTGATTGTGTTTGAATTGAAGATGGACCAAAGCAAGGAAGTTCTGCTCTGGCTCCAGAGTCTCTGTGTGTGTTTACTTCTGGACTAACTCTAGCTTCAGTCATGTGCTTGTGATGTGCCCAATCCTGAGCACTCTAGTGGGGTGCAAGGGCATCCTAAATAACACTTCAATTTGTTCATTAACAAAGCCCCCACCTCTTAAAAAGGTATTAAGAGGGGTTGACCCTGCAGCCTTCAACACTAAAAGCCTGGGCCTCTAAGCACCTGAGATACGGGAGTAACTCCATTAGTTGGTAGCAGTAATAAGCTCTTATGCTCTGTGGATGTAGAACACTTAGCTAGAGTGCGGTGGTGGTAACACAGAAACCATGGTTAGTAGCACCTCTTCCTCCTCCTCCGAAAATAGTCTTCTGCATATTGTAGGAAATAAAAGGCAAGAGAGCAACCAAAAAGAGAGGAGATGACAACTGCAGAGCAATTGAAACAGACTGTTGCACTACAGACAGGTTAAAAAAATTCTCTAAGCGAACATTATATATTTGTAAGCGTCTTACAATAAAAATGTCATGATTTATAGATAATTGTGCTGCTTCAGTCTCAATATTATCTACACAATGCATTTCTGAAGCAGTGCAAAGGAAGATATTCATATATAAACCTATAAATATCACAGGGCATTTAGAATGAGAACCCAGTCTAAATGCAATTATTATTGATTTCTTGATTGATTGCATGTTGTTGTAGCCTTGTTGGCCCCAGGATATTAGAGAGAGAGAGAGAGAAAGTGAGTGAGGTACGGTCTTTCATTGGCCCAGCTTCTGTTGGTGAAAGAAACAATGATATTTCTTCATCCACCTTATCTCATTAATTTTTTTACATGTTCAGCAAAGAATAAGCCTGAAACTGGTAGTCTTTCTATTAAATGCCTTTGATAAACATATATTGCTAAAGAACTCTTAACTCTACAAGTTATTATTGTTTATCACTTATTTTCAGTGCATCTTGTAAATTTATATAAAGCTAGAGCAAGGATATGATCGACTCCCCTCTAAAATGCAGCTACCTCTGGGGTGGACTGTGGAAGCTATTTAACAGTTGCACAGTAATGCAGCATGATGATTTAGGACACTAAGTGATGATAAAATCCTGAGTGCGACACATTTGAAGCTCTGAAATAGTTTTCAAAGGAAAGTGTTGGAAGCCCCATTACCTGGGACATGTAAAACTAGGCTGCACAAAGCACTAGTAAACATACCCCCGGGGAGCTATCCTGCATTGCTGAGGAGCTAGACTAGATGGCCATTTCCTTCTCTGTTTCCTGTGCCATGTTGGGTAAAGAAGGTAAATATGAAGCTCAAACAGGTGGCTGGTGTCTCTTCTCAAGTGAGATGAGAGCCCAGGGAAGATGCCAGATTGATAACCCTGGAGTCGGAGCCATCAGCCCTGGAGTCGGAGCCAGGCTGGTCGTGAATACTCAGGAAATGCCCTCTGCTCCTGAGTGGCCTGGGTCTTGCTCACAGGAGATGCTGCTGAGGACCCTCAACTCCCATTGAAGCCAGTAAGCATAATGTCCTGTTTTCTTATATTAACATCATGCAGCAACTAATGTCCCGGTGTGCTCCACTGGCGATTCAGACAGGTGTGGGCCTGGTAAACCAAGGCAGGTCCAGGTAGCACTGTGTGCAGAAGCCTGTTTGTGGGGTGTATAGCTTTGTATAACTGGTGCCTCTTGGTTAACAGGGACTGAGGGTCTGGTCCACACTACAAAGTTAGGGTGGCTCAACTACATCACTCAGAGCTATGAAAACTAAGCCCGAAAACTAAGCCAGTGTAAGCTCTGGTGTAGACACCACTAGATCGCCAGGAGAATTCTTCAGTCGATCTACCCACACCTCTCAGAGAGGTGGATTTACTGCAGTGAAGGCAGTATCCCTCCTGTTCTACACTGCAGCATTGCTAGCATATCCCTACCCTGAGAGTCTGTGATTCCCTGTATCATGACATTTTAAGGGCATTCATCACCTTCCAGCTGGTGCTCAGCATCTCCTAGGACTGGGTCCTAAAACTCCCAGAAGCTTTGTATGGTCATCTCCCCAATGTGGGCAAGCCACCCAGAGAGGTACCATGTGGAGACGGGTTGGCACATCATCCGTCAGCTGGAGTCTGTAGCCTGCTTGTGCGTTGCCATTACAAATGGCAGGCTCCCATGTCTGGGCTTGTGTGTTGCTATTTCCTTGTAACTTCAAGCGCCTCCATCACATTAATCTTTTTATTTTCATTTTGACAAATGTATGTTTCCAGGAAGTTGCTAAGGTCAACGTAGCATCTGTTGCTAGTTATTTTGGGTGATGCAGAGGGTCTTTGTGACGGTTTCCAAAGCAACAAGGAATGAAGTAGTTTGTAAACCAGGAATGAAGAACAGGGGGATGACTGTGGCTTCCTGGAAGGCAGCTGAGGATGCTGATGAAAATCAGATAATTTTGCTTGTATTTATTTTAAAATTTGATCTATTTTTCTTGTACAACTATCAACCCGACTCCTGCATTTTAAATACTAGGCCATAGCAAGCTAGGTCCATGTCAGCCCTGAGAGTAACAGAAAAGATAGATGAACATGGTCTCTTCTTTGGATTCAGTAGGTGATGGCTGCGGTTTGTTTGTCTGGTGGTGACTGATCCTCATCTGTAAGCACATAATGTGAAGAATCTAAGTTAAATGCAGTTTAATTCCAAAGGGCACAGGGCTGCATATTTGGGTTCATGTCAGAACAATTTCTTTGTACTATGGTTTCCCCATGTCGACCACTCCACTGAGTCTTGGACACAATCTCGGTATTGGACTGATAGCTCACAGGAAGACCCACGTTGTAATGTTAGAGTATCCCATAGGCTAAACCAGGTGGATGTTCCGCTTTAATGTGTCGCCCACCAGGAATAAGGATTTAACAGGAAGAACTGCAGAAAAACTGGGATATTGAATACTTTGGCCCATTTTAGCATGCCCAGTTCTGTACCCACTCTGCCAGTGGAACGCCGTAGGAATCGAAGGGAGTTCGGACCATGGAGAAGCTGCAAAGCTGGGGCCTAGCAGAGCGTTTCCTGTACATGCCTGGATAATATGCTCCTAATTCCTGAGGTTCAGTGTCTGACTTCTTACAATGTGAATTGCACAGTGCTCCTCTCCCCAGGAGAGTGCAGAACGGTTCCGGTTTGATTGCTCTGGTCTCAGAGATGATTAGCTCAATTACCAAAAGATCAGCTGTCAAATTAAGTGATGATTTCCTCCACTCCTGCCACCCACCAGTAAGGGGGAGCCTGATGCATTGAGAGATGCTCTCCGTGGCCTCGCGGGAGGTCACCTAACACCTGGATTTTGCCAAGCACATCGGTACTGAGCTGGAAGCTCCTGCTTTGGAACCCACTGAGCCACGGGCCTTTCAGTGCAGATGGTGCAGAGCAGCCCAGTGGCCAGAATTTTCAAAGTTCCAGCCACGTAGGGCCAGATTTCAAAGACCTCAGCTTTATTTTAGGCCCCCAAATAAGTGACCATGCTGGGTGCTGAGCCCTTTGGAAACTCTGTGAAGAAAACAGGCCAGGGATCGGTTTTTTTAAGGCCCTAAGATGCTTAGGCTCCCATGTCCCGTTGATTGACAGGTGCCCGTCTAAGTCATTTTGGTGCTTTAGTAAGCATTACCATGGAGCTTTATAAATATGACACCAGGTCAATGGAATTGCCAAGTCCAAGGCTTTCATCACAGGCCAGATAGGCCCATTCTGATCATCCAGACTGGGCTATAGCTTCCCGCAGATAATTCCCAGAGAACATCTAGAAAAACAGCCATTGTTGACTTAAACATTGTCAGTGATTAGGGTGACCAGATGTCCTGATTTTATAGAGACAGGCTCCTATTACCCCCCCAACTCCATCCCCATTTTTCACACTTGCTGTCTGGTCACCCTGTCAGTGATGGAGAATTCACCAGCACCCGTGGTGAAATGTTCCGGTGGGTATTTACCCGGTGTTACAAATTCAGGCCTCATTTTCTGTGGGAATTGATCTAGTTTCAACTTCCAGCCATTAGACTGTGTCAGTCCTTTCTCTGCGAGACTGAAGAGCCCACTCTCAGATATGGTTTTCCCCATGTCGGTACTTATAGACGATCATCAAGTCACCCCTTAACTTTAAGCTAAGTAGCCTAGGCTCAAAGAGTTCAGTCAATCACTGTAAGGCAGGTTTTCTTATCATTTGTCTGCCTCTTTTCTGAACTTTCTAATTTATCAACATCCTTTTTGAATCCTGGATACCACACCTGAGCACAGCATTTTCCAGCAGGGTCACACCAGTGCCAGGGACAGAGCCAAAATAACCTCTCTGCTCCTTCTTGCAATTCCCCGCTTCATGTGTCCCAGGATTGCATTAGCTCTTTTGGCCCCAGCTTCACTCTGGGCACTGGCAAAGGGGGCTGTTTTGTTAAAGGGACACAGCCAGTCCAAAGTGTTCAGAAGAAGAGACTTTACAAGCAGCCAAGTGGATAGACGTGTTTTATGGGTGGCTTTAAAATGTTAGTGAGAAACTAGTTTAACTTACATGTTTCCTCTGAAATTTTGAAAAGCCAGCTCAGTAGCATAGAGCTGATGAGGATCCCAGAGCACTTACAAACATCAGTTAATGAAAGCAGGTGAGTATTATTAATCCCTGCTTTACAGATGGGAGGAAACTGAGGCAAAGGAACTTGTCCCTCAAATACAACAAGTCTGTGGCACAGCCTGGGACAGAACCCAGAACACCTAATGACACTGGACTTGAATCATGCTGCCACGCTCCTCCTCCGTACAGCTATTACCTCCCCCACTACTGAGCCAGCCTCCAGTGGGTTGAAATGCTGTCGCTGTTCTGTCTGTGCGCAGCAATGCTGTGCTGTGGTCTAGGCTGGGACACGAAGACCTGAAGAAGGCTGTCACTCATTGGAATTGCCTGGGGAATTTAAGAAAGCAGAACAGCATGGTCAGCAGCCCTGGTCTTACAAAGAGTGCCATGTGTTCTCAGTGACCCCGGAATCAGAGGTCTCCTTCTAACAGCTCTCCTCTGGAAGTGAGAGTCTCAATGCAGGAATCCCTGGGTGGAATTCTCTTGCCTGTGTTACTCAGGGGCTCAGACGTGGTGGTAATAATGATCCCTTCAGGGCCTAACATCTACAAGCTCTGTTTTTTTGCTGTTGTGTAAGACGCAGCTCCAGGAGCATGGTGGCTCCTAGCATCACAGCGAGGCATGGTTAAGGAGCTGACCAGCTCCTCCTCCTGCTATGCTAGGTGCCCCTTTGCGATCTCTAGCCTGGCCCTGCTTGGACACAACATGGCATTGCTACAGGCCAACCCAAGTCTGGCCCCGAAGACCTTAGCACCCTCATCCCATGAGCGCATCCGTCCTGCAGAGGTGTAGCCCCAGAACAGGGCCAGGGGTGGAAGGTGAAAGTGTTAATCAAATCAAGTCTGTATCTCGCACAGACAGCCTCGCGGCGAAGGCCGCTTTTCTTTCCAAACAACCCCACAAGGAGCTCGTGCCAAGGCAAAGGCTGCCGAGGAGCCCAGGAGATTTATCGCTTAGGAAATACTTTCTCCAGCGATGGCTGACGATTTCAGCAGGAACAATAGAGGATTCGCAGCATGAACAAAGCTGATTTCATTCTCCTTTTTATCAATGCGTTTTCCTTGCGGTGCCTCCCTTCCTGGAAATGGGAGATACAACTTCCCCCGAGTGCACTGATGTGTAATCAGCAGGAATAGGAATATCCTGGCTGGGAATGGAGTTGTGAAAAGGATGTCACGGAGGGTGATTTATGAGCTTGGACAGCACAAGCCATGGCAGTGGCCAACCGCAGGGCTGGCCTGCAGTCAAATGCCAGGGCTCCTGCAATATCCATGTATTCTTTCTCGTTCTTGCTGAGTCTCCAGGGGGCCTCAAAGGGAAGCCAATGGATCAGACACACACGTTCCGTTTTGTTTTATTTCTTATGACTGCGTCCTTCCAAACGCCTTTAGCAGACGGACAATCACAATAGTCCCGGCCATGAAGCCTCATTGCTTTGCAGGGATAGAGGTCAACTCTCTGCTTGCAAAGGAATGTGCGCGTGCTTTGGGAGCAGCCCCGCCCCTGCTGCATGGCCCGCGTATGATCCAGCTGCAAACCAGGGGATGAAATGAACGGAAAAGATTCTGCTCTCGTCGCTGCTGCAGTAACCCCACTGACATCAGTGATATTGCTCCAGATTTACACCCGTGTGACAGAACAGCAGTAGGCCCTCAAGCTCCCTTGTGATGCCAAGGCTCAGGGTGGGGGTTACGTGCGGATGAGCTGGCTGTTAGCACTGATGCTTGCACGGAAAGCTAGCAAGGGCGACGTGTGCATGAAAAGGAAATGCAAGAGGAGGTAGCCAAAGTGAATTCACTTAGAAATGGGAACCAACGTTTGTGAAGCACGTGCGGGTAGTTATTTTCCCCCCAATATTTTCCTGGTTCCAGTTCTAAACCTTTTATTTCCAGGGGCTTCTAATCACTTGCCTCAGTGGATGTTCATGGTGCGCATGGCTCTGCTATTGCCCAGCACACCAAGGAATCCTTTCCCATTTTGCCTTCTCAGAGTAGGGTTTTTTTAGCCTACTGACCTCTCCCAGTTGTCTTTCCCATGCTCCGAAAGTGGCTTGGAGTGGAAGTGGCCTGATGGCCAATGGTCTCCATAAGGAAGTGATGTGGCCCTGCTACATTGTTACAAAAGAAGCCAAAATGAGTTGGTCAGTGATGGCCTTTCTCCTCTGCTCTCCCGTGAGACTGGGGGATACCCTGGCTTGCAAACTGCTCCCCGCTTGGACCCGCTCCCATCAGATGGCTAATGTCAGACGCTACCTCTGTGTATAAGGGCCCTGTCAAGGAAGAGCCGGTTGTGCTGCATACACATAAAGGGGCAGAGTTAAGGTTGCGGCAGGTCCCTCGTTGTACAAGGCTTTGCAGCAGCACTGCTGAAACCTGAGCCGACCTCAGACTGGTTGCTAAAACTGGGCTCATAAACCCTCCTGTGTGCAAATGAGCCTCTCCTCCCCCGTCCTTTCACACTGCACCAAGCTTTCAACCCGCAGTTTTGAAAGGCTGGTGTGTGATTGAATACGTTTCGTGCTGGCATGTGTTACTGCTGGGCTGCATTCCTCTCTTACACCGCGTTAGGCCATCCTGCCCCAATACTTAGACTAGGAAAGAATTCTGCCGAGTGATCAGATTTTAATTATGCAACGCAGAGGATGATGATTGTGTTCCAAATTGGTGCCAAGTACTTAGTTAGGTATATGATGAATTTAGTCTATACTATTATACCCAGTGGGTGGCCTGAGACAATCAGGAAGTAATTAGTTTTGCTGGAGGTGGTTTGCCTGCCTGGTCTTCTGTGCGGTCTCAGCAGTGTCTTGCTGCGTTCTGTGAATACCGTGGCATAGGGTGCAGTGCTGGTTTTTGTGTGATAGTCTGTAATTAGACCTGTCGATATTCCCTGGGAAATGGAGACGACGCTCAGCATGTCCGCTGGCGGCGCCGCCTCGGGGGCTGTTCTCCGCGATGCCCAGGCCACGGAGCCCTGGATGTTGGAAGTGTCGGTCATGTCACTGCCCGGCTTGAATGGGGGGCCCCCGGGTGCGTTGCCAGGAGTTCAGATTCACCCGTCCAGCCAAAGGCGAGGCTTGGCCCCGCGTGCAGGGGATTTGTCTGTTCCAGGCGCACTCGGTGGATGGATTGAAGTGGATAAAACGCCCGCAGAGCCCAGCAGTGTTTAAACAAAAAACTCCCCTACCTGGGTGGATTCACAGTCCTGGAGTCAGGAACACTGTCCCCACAGAACATGGGCCTGGAGTGCAGGACTTGTCTGTGCCAGACCCCTCGGCATGGTCCAACCTGGCCTGGGGAGATAGCTAGTCGTTCCTTCCATCAGTGAGAATTATACAGCCCCATTGCCAGGGTATCTGAGTGCAGCATCATGTTCATCCTCCCAGTAGCCCCGTGAGGCAGGGCTGTTAGCCCCGTGGTGCAGAGGGGAACTGAGGCACAGAGATGCTGAGTAACTCACGCAGGAAGCCAGCGGTATTGTAAGGAATCAGACCCAGGTGTCTCGAGTCTAGATTAAGGTCCTAACCACTGGGCCATGCTGCCTTCACAGCAGTCCATTAAACCCTTGGTCTCTGTGTCGTGCTTCTGCTATTGGCACCTGTTTGCTAGGAGCTGGCCCGAGTGCTTCACGTAGCCTAGTGAACAGCCATCTCGCGGGGAAGATGCAGGGGAAGCAGGTACATAGCCGAGGGAAGATTGTGCCTCCCCAGACAGCCAGGCGTGACCCCACCCCCCAGTCCTCTTCCTGCTCTGCAGCTCCCCTTGTGCCGTGGCCCCAGCTTGGACTGGGGCCCTGTCACCTGCCCTCTTGGGCTGGGGGCACTAACCTGGGGTGGGCGCAGAGGGGGGCTCTGGGCTCCAGCATGGGGAGCAGAAGGGGCAGGCTGAGGGCTAGCCACCCAGCCGGCAGTTCATGCGCCACCCATTGGAGGATATTTGGCCAGTACTACCCTGGGGCTGGATGTGAATTGGGACCGTAAAGATAAAGGACCTAGTGCCCGGGGCCGTCTGGCCCCCAGGAGCTTTAACACTTTCCAAACTGAAATGATTCCTCTTTCTAAAACGTCATGCGCTCAAGCTTTGGCTGATGGGCAGGCCCAGAGCAAGGGGGTGGAAACCTCCAGCTAGCTGATGTGGGATTTTAGAGGCATGGAATTTCAAGCACCCTCCAGCCCAGGGTGCTGGCCTAATCCCCTTTGGGCACCCGGAGCCCCTCGAGGAGGGGGAGCAAAGCAGGGCAGCCTGGGAGATGGCCCTGCTGACCAAGGGGATGGAGAGGCAGGGAAACGTTTCACCGAGTTGCTTGCCCCTTCTGCCCCATGCAAGGGGGGGCGAGTGAGTGGGTGGGGCTGGAGGAATGCAAGGGGAGTGAGGATGTAGGGAGGTAGAGAGGGCAGTGGGGGAATGGCGGAAGGAGAAGTTGCAGGGGCTGGAAAGGAAAGGGAGAGCACTGCTATTAACCGTGACCGAGAAAGCAGGCTTGCGAGGGGTGGGAGGGACACAGTTTTGGCCTCAGAGCAGGGGAAGGGCATTTTGAGCCCCTCTCGGGCGGGACAAGAGTCTTCTCTTCCAGACCCGAGTGTCCCCAAGAGGTGCTGTGCATGTGGGTAGAGAGAGGGCTCCTAAGGAGGGGATGGGGGGCTGCTGAATGAAGGCTTCCCAGGGATGCTTACTCTGGGCAGCTCTGCATTGTGTTGCCCTGTCTCTGCTTTGGGACCAAAGGCTGTGACCATCCTGCTGCAGGGAGGATCTGCCCAGATTCCCAGCGCCCCAGTGGGTCTCCAGGATAAAGTCACTATGGTGCAGGCTAGCCAGTGTCATCCTAGGGTCGCCACCCGACATTGGCATGGGAATCCCATCAGAGAGCACCTAGCAGAGGGAGCAAGCAGAAATCCAGACTAACTCCACCGAATGCCCTAGACCACCTAGCCAGAAGGATCGCTTCCACCACTGCCATGCAGCTACCTCTGGGGTGCAATGTGACTGCTGGTTTAATAAAGAACAGCAATGTGTCGTGATGATTTAGGACAGGAAGTGAAGGAGAAAAACCTCTGATCGAAATGTCTGGAGGAAGGAAGATCCACAGGATGACACAATCAAAGGGGAAATTGTTCCTGGTGGTCAGGAGCCCATTTGCAAAGCTCTCAGAGGATCTTTAATGGTCACAAGTAGTCAGGACCTTGGTGGTGTGCTAGTCATGAAAGGACTTGTTACTGGCCAGATTTGGGGGGCTCTTGGCGGGGGGGAAAATGCTACTCAGTCCTTCGGAACCAGCGTGCCAGACACAGGAAAACAAAGGGATTCTTTAAAACCAGCCAGAATCTCTCTTTGTGTGAAGTGGGCTAAAGTTACCCGGCAACTTTTACCTCTGTTACACAAAGGAAACTTTCCTCCTTTTTTATCAGAGATGCTCACTCCATTGAAATGATTGGCACACTGGAGAGCTGAGAAACTAAATTGTTTATACACTAATGAATAGAAGCTTGATTGCAAGATCCTGTTTGGAAAATTATAGTGCTGAATTGAAGCTGTACAATTACATCCAAAATGCTGCATATTCATTTCATCTGCTTTGCATAGAGATTAACAAGCGAGCTCTAAAGCAGACTGAAATTAAAGCTAACACCAGATTTAGTCACAGGTTACAAACTAAATGGCATTGTTTGATGGGTATGAATCTTTACCACCTGTCTGCCTGATGATTGCTAGCAGCTTACCAGACAGCAAAGAGGGAGAAAAAGTTTCTTCCTATGAAGGAAGCATAATAAAAATGTTAAATAGTAATAGTGTCTCTTCCTCTCCTTTCCCCCGCAAATAGTTCATTTCTGCAATGTGTCCCCTACAGCCAGGTGTCTTCTGGAAGGTATAGAACTTATATTCTGTACGTCTTCTTCATCAGGATAATAGAAAACAATACACTTTTTCCATAGGATGCTTGAATAATAGAGAACTGTGTCCGTGCTATAGTATAGAAAAGGTATCGATATAGGTGACCAGATGTCCTGATTTTATAGGGGAGGTCCCGATATTCAGGGCTTTTGTCTTATATAGGCTCCTATAAACCCCACCCCCGTCCCAATTTTTCCCACTTGCTATCTGGTCACCCTATATCGAGATAACCAATTAACGTCAATACACTTTCAGCATGACCTCCATAGAACCTAGTCGGTTTAATCCCTATTAAAGTCCATTGGATTTTCCTATAGGTGAGTGTGATTAAAGAATAACTCAAGCGTTCCTAGAATATGAATGAGAGAGATGTTGACTAGACTAGACTATTAACCCATCTAGTCCAGCCTCTTGCCTGCAGCTCTGTTGGTTCAGACAAATAGTCCATCTCATCCGAGAGCTTCCATCCTGATATGCTGTAATTGTAATAATAGTCCAACATTGTTAATGGTTGAAAAGGTCCC
This sequence comes from Dermatemys mawii, assembly GCA_007922305.1. Taxonomy (NCBI): domain Eukaryota; kingdom Metazoa; phylum Chordata; order Testudines; family Dermatemydidae; genus Dermatemys; species Dermatemys mawii. Next base: position 18,153,521 of record ML677396.1, on the reverse strand, counting down.
CGGAAGGCTCTGCCTGAGAACGGAGTTGTGTTGGCACGGCTCAGTCTGCAAAGTATGGATCACAGAATAGATTTTAAAGCATTTTCAAATGTTTCTCTGTGACTGTACTGGTGGGGAAGGCGCTGACCTGCTATTCCAGGGGTCTGGACCCCCTGGTCTCTGCATAGATGGTAGGAGGGCCAGGTTCACCACACTGCCCTGCTAGTGTGCCTGGCCCAGCACTGGAGGAAACCAGCTCTAGAGCAGGAAGAGTTCAGGTTCCCAGCCTCATGTAGCTGCATTAAGAGGAGGATATTGATAGAACAGGTATCACAGAAACTTGGTGGAATGAGGATAATCTATGGGACACAGTAATACCAGCTACACAATGTACAGGAACGACAGGGTAGGTCGTGCTGGTGTGGGAGTGGTGCTATATGTGAAAAAAAGCATTGTGTCAAATAAGGTAAAATCTTAAATGAAATAAGCTGCCCCCTAGACAGAAATGTCTCTCTGGATAGAAATTCCATACTTGACCAATGAGTGTAGCAGTGGGAATATACTACAGACCACCTGGCCAGGATGGTGATTGTGAAATGCGCAGGGAGAGTGGAGAAGCTACAGAGGCAGAAAACACAACAAAAATGGGAGATTTCAGCTCTTCTCATGTTGACTGGGTATATGTCACCTCGGGATGTGATGCAGACAGGAAATTTCTAGATACCATAAATGACTGTTCTTGGAGCAGCTGCTCCTGGAACCCACATAAGGAGAAGCAATTCCTGATTTAGTTCTAAGTGGAGCACAGAAGGTGGTCCAAAAGTTGAAAGATAGCAGAACTTCTTGGTAATAGCAATCATAATGTAATTAAATTTAATATCCTTGTAGGGGGGAAAATGCCAAAGAAACCCACCACAATAGCATTTAATTTCAAAAATGGGAACTACTCAAAAATGGGAACTACACAAAAATAGAAACTAAAAGGAACAGCCACAGGGTTGAAATGCCTGCAAATTGCATGGACAATATTTATTTAAAAACACCATAAAAGAGGCTCGAACTAAATGTAAATCCCCAAATAAAAAAAACAAGAAGAGAACCAAAAGAAATGCCACCATCGCAGAATAAAAGAGGCAGTGAGAGGCAAAAAGGCATCCTTTCGAAATTGAAAGTCAAATCCTAGTGAGGAAAGTAGACAGGAGCATAAACTCTGGTAAGTCAAGTGTAAAAGTATAAGGCAGGTCAAAAACAAATTTGAAGAGCACCTAGCTAAAGACACAAAAACAATGTTAGTCTTTAGTTAGTCTTTAAGGTGCCACAGGACTCTTTGTCACTTCTGCAATTCCAGACTAATACGGCTACCCCTCTGATTCTTAAAAACAATATTGTTGGGTTTTTTGCTGTTAAGTCCATCAGAAACAGTCAGACTGAGGTACTAAAGGAGCACAGTTGGTGCAGAGAAGCTACATGAATTCTTTGCATCCGTCCTCGCTGCAGAGGATGTGAGGGAGATCCCCACACCTGAGCCTTTCTATTTAGGTGATGAATCTGAGGAACTATCCCAGACTGAGGTGCCAGTAGAGGAGATTTTGGGGCAAATGGACAAATTAAATAGTAATAAGTCAGCAGGACCAGATGATATCACCCAAGAGTTGTGAAGGAATTCAGATGTGAAACTGCAGAGCTATTAACTGTGGTAAATGTAACCTACGGCTTACATCAGCCTCTGTACAAAGGACTGGAGGATAGCTAATGTAATGTCTAGTTTTAAAAAGGCTCCAGAGGCAATCTGGCAATGAAAGGCTGGTAAGCCTAACTTCAGTTCCAGACAAATTGCTTGACACTACAGTAAAGGACAAAATTATCAGACACCAAGATAATAAACAGGAGGTGTTGGGGCAGAGTCAATATTGATTTTTGTAAAGGGAAATCATGCCTCACCAATCCACTAGAATTCCTTGAGGGAGTCCATAAGCCTGTGGACAAGGATGTTTTGGTGGATTTAGTGTATTTGGACTTTCAGAAAGTCTTTAACAAGGTAACTCACCAAAGGCTCTTAAGCAAAGTAAGCTGTCATGGGATAAGAGGGAAGGGCCTCTCATGGATCAGCAACTGGTTAAGACAGAAAGCGAAGGGTAGGAATAAATGGTCAGTTTTCACAGTGGAGAAAGGTAAATAGTGTGGTCTGTACTGGAACCAGTGTTGTTCAACATACTCATAAATGATCTGGAAAAAGGTGAACAGTGAGGTGGCAAAGTTTGCAGATTATACTAAATTACTCAAGACAGCTAAGTCCAAAGATGAGTGTGAAATGTTACATAGAGTGACTGGGCGACAAAATGGCAGATGAAATTCAATGGTGTTAATAGATGCAAAGTATTGCACGTTGGAAACATAATTCCAACTGTACATACAAAACAATGGGATCTAAATGAGCTGTTCCCACTCATGAAAGAGATCATGGAGTCCTTGTGGATAGTCACCTGAAAACATCCACTCTTCCCCCTCCCTCCCAGCACCTCCTGCACACAGCTGACTAGCTGTTCGCCAGCATGCAAGAGATGCTGGGAGGGAGCGGGAAGAATTACTGGCAGCCACTTGTTCCCACTTACTGCTTCTCTCCTGAGCATCATCTACCGACCTGTGCCAGGGAGACCTGAGAAGATCTCCCAGTCTCCCTAATGCCTGTGCAGCACCCTATAGAACTGTATAGGGGATGAAACTGACTGGGCCCTGTAGAATTGAACAGAGGGCAGGGGATCCTTGTGGGACAGGGCTGGAGTTCTGACATGCCATTAGTTAGGATAACACTTCCCTAGTTAGTTGCGGTTTCTCTGGTGAAATCACTAGAGTTTTCTCATCCGCGGTGGCTGTTCCCCCATAGCAATCACACCCCTTCACCCCGCCCTTGTCCGTCAGCAGGGTTTGCTGTCATTTTCCATCCCATCCCACTCGGCGGTGGCCCTTCTGACCTTGCTGTGGCAGTTGGGCCTCACAGCTGCTGTGCTCAGTCCTGTTCTCTCAGGTAGTGATTCTGCCCCTGGCTCCTCCACGCTCCAGCCCCCTAATCAGCATCCCCCCTTTCTACCAAGGATCTCATGAGCCAGAGCGGGCCAAACTTTCCCAGCTGCAATTTGAAGGAGTGAGCATCAGGGAGCGAAGCTGCTACCTAAAACTGACAGGCTGGTCCCAAGAGCTGTATCTGTACCACTGGGCTGCGGGGGGAGTCGGGGGGATGACAGGTGCTGGCAGAGATGCCTTGAGGTTTGGGCATCACCTGGACCCATTCGGCCCCAGGCCAGTGTGCGATTAGGGGCGCATTGAACGCCCGCACATCTGGGACTAGTGCAGCAGCTGGTAGAGAGGGCAGGGACAGAGATGCTGTCCAGACACCCATCAAACAAAGGGCACCCCCACCTCCATGCTGGCTGGCCAGAGGGCCTGGCTTGTCCCTGGAGGTGCAGGGCCATGTGTGGTTAAGGAAACTCTTGGACATAATCCATCACTTGGCTAGCACGATGACATGCTGAGCTGTGTGTGCCCAGTCTCCTGCCGGCTCCCTCGAGCATCCTTGCCAAATGTACTTGGCCTCTCTGGGCAGCACCAGGATGCTGGAGGTGTCTTTGCTGTGCTGCTGGCAATGTGGCCTCCAGCTGTCTCCCTTGGCTACCCCCCTAGACTCTGGGGGCCAATGGCCCCATCCTGCTGCTGGCTCTATCCCCCCTGTAACCTGTCATCTTTGTGGCTGGTTTCTAGCCTAGGGTGAGGCTTTGGAACTGGCTGTGGGGAATGTGGCTCCCCTTGGAGGCACAAGCTGGGGCAGGATCGATTGCGGCACCCGGAGCTCCTGGTGATGGGCACAGGGTGAAGATCTAGGAGGTGGCCAGCACTTGCCAAACTCACAAAGCAGGGCCCCGCCCCATGGAACTCGGGCTCCAGCTGGGATTCAGACTGAGCAAGCTCCCAACCCACCTGATGCTCCTGCCCTGTCCCCTTTGAGCAGCACGCAAAGCGTCGGTGCTGGGCGGCAGGCCTGGCCCACCTGCCTGGATAGCTCCACCCAGGGAGTGGGGAGGCTGTCTGGGGCGAGCCCCGCACTAGGTCCGGTTCGAGAACGCCATCTGTTTAACACGTGGTCGTCGCTATTCTCCGTTCTCCAGCCTGCCTCCCTTGCTCGCCCAGGGACAGCTCCTCCGCAGCCAGCTCCCCCCTCCCTACCCTGCTCTGAGACCTCCATGAAGAGTGCTCAGCCTCATCCCTTCACTGAGTGGGCCACGGGGGCCACCTGGCCATGGGCTCCAGCAGGCCTCCAGGCTCCCTGGACAGGCTCGTACTCCAGGGCCCAGGCCTTGTGGGCAGCGTCCCTGACGGGGAGCCGTCCTGGACCGTGGGGAGGCCTCTGCACTGCAGCGGCCCAGAGAGCAGTAACCTCTAGGGCTCCCTAACGCAACAGCCCTGGCGGGGTTAGGCTTGGTGGAGCAGGAAGAGCCTCCGTGTGTTCGTTCCTAGGCCTGGTCTGCCCCGTGTTAGTTGGTTGGTTGGTTGGTGGCACCCGCTGTTTATTGCTCGGTGGGTGGCTTAGCTCTGGGGAGGAGGCCGCTTGGGACATGAAGCACGTCTAGACAGGGAGCCGGCTCCGGCGCACACCCCGGCACAGAGGCATCCCGGTGGCACTGTCTGTGTGACAAGTGAGGTTTGGCTGACCCCTAGTGGTGGTGTGTGGGAAAACCCACTCCCCTCCCAGACACCGCCGGAGTTGTGCCCAGGTAAGGCAGGTAGCAAACTGCCCCCTCTCTGCTGCAGGGACTCGCTTCGAATCACGCTGAGTTTTGGAAGGTGGCAGAAGAAGGTGGGGAACAGACAGCAGGATAAAGTCCCTCCTCCTTCAGGCTAATCGCAGGGGGAAATTACCCCAGCAAGGTAGCCCGGGATCGCTTGCCCTGACTGTGCCATTGCTAAGGATAATAGAGACCTGTTGTCAAGGAGGGACAGTACCAGGGTGATCTCATGGGCTGTTCTGTGTTAGGGAGCAGGTCAGCAGGCAGCCTTGGAGAACTGGTGCCGGCTGTTTCAGCTGCGGGAACCGTTTGTCGATGAATGTGGATGAGATAGGAGCCAAGTGAATCAAAGTTCCACTTCCTTTTTATTGCGAAAAAACCAAAAACAGCCCTGGGCAGGGTTGGCGCCGGGGCCGCCGGCCCCTTATGGAAGGGGACTGGAGTCCTATTCAGGAGGGGAGGCACATAGGCCCCTTAGCACTTCTGAACCACCCACTCTCACCACAAACTACTGGCCTGTCAGACTGAGGCCTGCCCATGGCCTGTGATTCCTTCACCTGGGACTAACAATGGGCTGTAGCCACTCTCCAGGTGCTGACGAATGCACCAGAACCAAGCCTTGCCCACTGCATGGATGTCGGATGAATTCAGAGCCTGCTGAAGTAGGCCAGGTATTTCGCCCAGCTGACGCTGGCCTGGGAATGACTGGGAGCCAGCCCGTGCTGCAGGACAGAGCTGGGCTCACTCTGCGGGACTGGTGGGCTGCTGTCGACCCCTCTCTGCTGGGCGGAGAGCGAGGGTGTCGGGCGGAGTGTGGGACGGCTGTGGACCCGGCTGGCTCTTGGGTTCTGGTCACCTCGCTGCACATCCTGCCCCCTACTGACCGCTTTGCCGGTGTCACCAGCTGTGTGCTCCTGCTCGGGCTACCCAGCCATCGCTGCGGGGCCTGCAGCGCTCGCCAAAGGTGGCACCATGGTAACCATAACAGAAACGTGGCCGCGTCACTCGAGAGGCTGCACAATACCTGCCCTGAGCAGGGCCTGGACCTCGCCAGGAGCAGCAGCTTTATGACAAGCTCAGGCCAGGGGCAGGACCCAGCAGGGGAGACCGAGGGTGGAAAATGGGCTTTAACCAGCAGGATTTGTTTCCAAAATCATCCCCGTTTCCTCCCCCCGGCCCGTAGGTCCCTGGGAGTCTGGAGAGCAGCTGCTGCTCCCCAGTGCTTCAGCCCCCTGCATGCTGCCACCAGCCCTGTCTGAGCGACCCAGGTCCCGTCTCTGCTGAGCCGTGCTCGGGGGACCTTTGCTGTACCTGCCCTGCCTCCATCCACCCTGAGCAGGGGTGGGCCCGGGGTGTGCGCTCTGCTGGGTGTAATACCACTTGTCACCACGAGGTGACACACCAGGACTGGCCTTCGTGTGCATAGCGCCATGAGGATGAGCCAGAGGCGATGGCCTGGGCTCCCTGCGGCGTCTACACTGGACATGCCCCAAGGGAGACTCCGGCCTAACCAGTTCAAGGCCAGGTTTATGCTACAGCCATCTGCTGGGCTGGGGGGAGGGGAGGGAAGAGAGTGGCCTGCCCCCTACGGCTGTGCTGGTTGCCCTTCCTATTGGAGACCTCACTACCAGGCTGGGCGTGTGTCACCTAAGGGGAGGTGAGGCCGGGAGGGCTCACTACACTGCTATAAAGTGCAGTTCTGCTGGGGTAACACTCCTCGTGTGGACACGACCCCAGTGACGCTGCAGGTTTACTGGGGGGCGGGAGGCTCTGTTGTTGCTTCCAGTGGCCAGAGTCCCAGCAGGCAGTTCCCCCAGTGTGGCTCGAGGGGCTTTCGGGACCGTGGTATTTAACATAAAGAAACATACCAGGCACGCAGACCAGTGGAAAACTAATCTGTAATTACAGCGCCGGCTGCGTGGAAGTCCCCTGGCGCCGAGCGAGCAGGACACAGCATGGTTTCCTTTAAAGTCCAGTAACCCTGTCCCCCGCCCACACACACTCCTGCGTTATCCCCACCCAGTCAGCGTGTTCCCTGGCAGACCGAACGACATCCCAGCAGGAGCTGGATTGGTCCTTGGTGATGGGCAGCAGAGTCCACGCGTCACCGAGCTGTGCGGGCCGATCCATCCCCTGCAACTAACTCTACCGCTGCCACTCTGAGTCCTCCCCTCCGCTGATCACCCTCCTAGCCCAAACCCCAACACATTTGCCATCTGCCCAGCCACGACAGCGTCACCCTGGGCGCAGACCACACAAGGCCGGGCACTGCGGGCGTCTCCCTCCCGCCTGAAGGAGGCCCCTGCGGTGCCTAGCCCGTGGGTGCATGCAGTGGTAGCTAAACCTTGCCCTGCCTCCTCTGCCCAGAGCTGCCTTTCGCCCCACACTGCACGGCCCATCTGTCTGCAACACGCCAACCTGCTCGCTTCCCTCACCCCGACCTGCAGAAGCTTTCCCCACTCATTCGGAGGTGGGGGGGACATCTGCGTAACCCCACCTTGTCTAAATGGCACCTCACGCAGCCCTGGCTCTAGCTTACCCCTTTGCAGCCCCCACCCTCCGCCCCCACTACCCTGAAAAACTGATCCATAACCTGGCAAACCGCCCAAACCTCGGCCCAGTCCCTCCCACCATGGTCAGAATGTGCAATGAGGCAGCTGTTGACATGTAAGAGCACATCTCGGGCAGAGGGGAGCGGACGGGGTGGGGAAAGCTGAGATTACTGAGCTGCTGTGATCTTCGCTTACACGCCTTTGTCTGGGGAGTGTAACAAGCCACCACTAACCTTCCTGGGGGAGCGGACCCAGGTGACACCTTCCGAGCTAGAGAGCCACGTCACACCACACCGAGTTCCTCCCACGGAGTCGCCAGCGGGAACACGGCCGAGCTCGAGAAGTAGGAGTTACTTCCGCAGTGTGCGCTGGGGAAGCCAATGCTACGCAGTGATGTGCTTGGAGCAGACTCCCCAGGGCACAGGGAGAAGCCCCTCCTGTCCCCAGTATGATCCACAGCCCCCATCACATGCCTACAAGCTGGGCTGCAAGGGTCTGGTGGCCGTACTACAAATGAAGCTAGGTGCCTAGCAATGGATTTTTAGCATCAGCAACCCTCCCATGCAAACCCTTCGATGGTTTGGTCCTGAACCCAGTGCAGTGGCCTCCCTGAGCGGTGGGCCCAATCAGTGCTGTGGGGGAGACAGTGAACTCTCAGGCCTTGGTAACAGTGGCCGAACTAGTCTATACCCAGCCATTTATCCCCCTACCAAACAGCGGCTGTTCTTTCTGTTCCATTAGCTAATGGGGATCAGTCTGAGAAGGGAACAAGACCCATGGAACCAGGTAACAGGTCCCCAACCTGGAGCCATCTGCCCCCATCAGATGCAGATCACTTTGGGGAGACCGGTGGGCTTGGACTGTGTCTCTGCCCACCCCTGCACGGTCACCTTCCAAGGGTCTTCTCCAGCCTAGCTGGGGCTGCCTCGCACGTTTCAAAGCACCTGCCAGCGCCCCCGTCCCACTCTGCCTGCTCCCAGCCCTATCGCCGCCGAGTTTCTTGTTCAAGCCGCTAATACATATTAAACCGGATTCAATTCCCAAGTGGTCAGGAGTGGAACATCTGAGGATTTGCACTTGTTCCCTCTCCTCTGGGCTTGTCCTGTTTGGGGCTTGCTAGGCAGGATCCAATACTCCCCCCCACCCCCGCCAAGAGACTTCGGTGGTAGCCGCGCTCTGCCATTTGCTCTCCAAGCACAGTGGGGTCTGCAGCCCATGGCTTGGGACCACTTGGGGGTCTGGTCCTGTAGCCCCCAACAGCCTGCTGGGGAGGGCGTTACAAAGCCAACCTAGCTGCTGCGTGTGGCAGAGAAGCCAGGGGAAGCAACCTGCTTCCCGGGCTAAGTACTAAGAACTCTAGTGCCCCCAAGGGCTGGGCCAATCTAAATTCTACCATCGGATGATGATGGCACCTGCCCAGCTTGCCAGTTAACTGGGGGGCTAAGCAGGGACCCGGCTGAGCCCCAAGGCCTCATCCGCCTCGTTCTCCAGCAGCTCATCCTCCGAGAAGCTGATGTGCAGGCACGTTGCGGTGCCAGCAGAGGAGAACGGCAAGGTGCTGTCCAGGGTGGAGGCCGTGCCAGCGGGGTTCTTGCTAGTCATCTCTCCAGGTGCAGGGGCCCCTTCTGAAGGCCGGTAGGCCCCAGACACGGGGGATGCATGGCCGTTCTCGCCCATCCTGTCTTTGCCCCAGGCCGGCCGGGCCCCCTGGCTGGGGAAGAGCCCTGTGCCGGGGGCAGGAGTCCTGGCGTCCGACTCGAACTCGGAGCTGGCGAGCGAGCAGGTGGTGACGTTGGTGAGGCTGAAGGTGCTGGGGCTGGGTAGCATCATGGGAGCAGTGTTCTCAGGCTTGGGTTCCAGCTCCAGGCTCGGGGAGGTCTTGCTTGACCTCTTCCGCAGGATGGCCGGCGGGGGGTTGATCTTGGGGATGGGCGGCTGTGACCTTGAGAGCAAAGAGACCTCCGAGTCTAAGCAAGTCTCTGCTGCGGCTCTGGACTCTGCTCTGAGAGATCTCAGAGGACAGCTGCCTTCTCACAACTTGGCCGGGGGGGACCTGCAGCTCCTCCCGTCCAGCCCCCGGGTCGCTCCTGGGCCCTTGGGGAGAGGGTGAAGGGGGAGCAGGCTTGGGACTGTCCCTGGCTCTGTGCAGACAGGGAAGCTCAAGCCACGCCCGCAGGGGCCGGTGCGAAGGAGTCCGGTATCTGCTCGCCCTGTCCTCTTGCTGTCCCCTTTGGTTTCATTTGTGCTCTGCCGCCCACAGCCCTTGGGAGTGATCACAACTGCCTGGCCCCCCGGGCGAGACTCGCCAGCCTTTCCCCATTGCGGGCTGCAGGCTAGGGGGGGTGCGGCCTGGCCCAGCGACTATGCCCCTTCCCCAGCCCCGCCCTGGGCCTGCAACGGCCACTGGCCCAGCCTCTGCGCTGAATGGAGCAGCCAGACGTGCGGGCGTGTCCCTGCTCCTCCCACTGCCTCGGACCAAGCACGGGTGCCCGTTATCCAGCGGGGGGACGAGGAGACCGACCTACCTCTCGTCCTCTGCTCTGCCACTCGGGTCACCCGCCGTCTGCCGGCCGCCCCCGCTGCGCGGAGCCCGGTCGCTGACCTCGGCGCCCTCCACCCGCCGGTGCAGACCGTCCTGCCCCTCCAGGTGCTCGTCCCCGTCCGTGGGGGCAGGGCCCCCACCGCCCTTCTCTGGGCTCAGGAGGTTGAGGTAGGAGGCGCTGATGCCCCGCAGGGCCAGGGGGCTGCCCAGGACGCTGGCTGGGGTGGAGGTGGAGGGCAGGTTGAGCTCCAGGCTGTAATGGTTCTTCAGGTTCAGAGACAAGGACTGGGCCAGGGACAGGTTCTGCAGGGATCTGTCAACTGCCGAGGCAAAGAGGAGCAGCCTGGGTCAAGTGCTCCCAGCCCCCAGCAGCGGCGCTTCCCCCGGCCCAGCCGCTCCCCCCAGCGCCTGGGCAGGGCCCGGTGATGTTTAGGGCAGGCCCGACAGAGACGGGGCGGGGGCGGGGAGAGAGGGGGCTTGGCAGCCCTGGCCCAGGGAGCTGGGCTCCGCGGCTCTTGCCTAGAGCTGCAGCAGGGAGAGGAGGGTGGCGACGGTCCAAAGCCAGCACGAGCTCCAAGCCCACCCTGCTCCTCCTGCGGCGCGAGCGGGACGAAGCGGATGGCTGCTCGGGGCCAGCGCTGGCTTCGTGTGTCCCCCCACACCCCTCCGCGCCATTAGCCCCTCTGGGGCCGGTCAGAAGCTCTGTGAGCCGAGTTGTGTTGGGTCTCAGTTCACAGCAGCCATCTGTCTGCAGCGTAAAAACCCAACGTCATCCCCAGCTGTTGGCTGTGGGGGCTGCAGGGCCCCTGGCTGGAGGCCGAGCGGGCTGAGCTGCCTGCCCTCAGGGTTGGGTGGGGGTCCACGGGCAGGGCAGACGGGGGAGCTCGCTCTGCTCTGTGGACAGAGCCCAGCGGTCTCCACAACTGCCAATCCGGGGCCGCTCACAAGCCCTGAAGGCCCCTGTCCCCTCGGGCTGCTCTGGGAAGCAGTGGAATTGGCCCTGAAACGACCGTGGGGGAAGGCCCAGGATGGAGAGGCTGAGGTCTGGCATTCAGGTCCCATCCTGACCCCCTCCGTTCCCCACCTACGAAACGGGGTCAGATCTCCCCACGCTCTCCCCAGCGGGCGCCTCGGGGACTGACGTACCCATCCGACAGTGCACAGGGGGCACCTTCCATCTCCCCTGTTAACACCCCCCTGCCTGAGAGCACAAAGGCTGGCTGGAGCTCGGAGCGGCCTCCCTGCCTTGCTCACGAGAGGTGGAAGTGGGGATTTGCCATAGGAGGTGCCACCCTGCCTGGGACAGGTGTATTCCACAAACTGGGCAAGGGCAGGGGCTGGCCTGGCAGGGAGCGGGCGAAGAGCCCTCTGCCCTGCTTTGGCGCTAGGCCGCGCTGCAGCCCAGGCTGGGGCAGGGCAAAGTCAGCATGGCGGGGAGGGGGCTGGATTAGAGCAAGTCCCGGCAGCGTTTGCTTCCCGGGCAGACTCAGGGGAATGCTGGGCTCTGGGCTGGAGGAGCATGTGACTGGGGAGGGCTCTGGGGTGCCCCCAATGAGAGCGCTGTCCTCTCCTTCGCTCTCAGCATCTGCCGGTAGGAGTCGAGTTGGGCTGTTCTCAGCAGTTCCCCCGGCTGTGGGCTGGAGAGACGTCCCAGGGTCTGAGCCCCACCCCTGTGGGGAGGCTCTATAAGCACCACGCCCCTCACGCCCTGCTCACCTGGCTGCCTGTGCTGCACCTTGATCTCCAGCTCCTTCAGCTGCTTCACCAGCAGGGAGACGTGCTGCAGGAGGTCGCGGTTGGTCAGCAGCAGCTGGCGCACTCGGGCCTGGGCCTCGATACGGGCGGCTGTTTCGGCAGCCAGCTGGTCTTTCAGCAGCTGCACCTGCAGGGTTGGGAGACGCCGATACATCACCTTCTCCCAGGGAACGGCCAGGCCGCAGATACGCTGCCTGCGGCTCCAGGCAACCGCCCAGGCCTGCCCCCTGGCTCCCTTCTGGCTCTGGCTCTCTCCCAACCCATCTGAGTCTGCAGAGCGGGAACGTTTCTCTACCTTGCCTGGGATCTTTTTTCTTTGCCAGACTTGCTGCTGTTCTTTCTCCTGGGGTCTCCCACTCTCTTTGACAGCCCAGGCTCCAGTCCCAGCATCTGAGCTCTGCCTTCGGAGCTGATACTCCCACTGCGCACGTCACACAGCCTGGGGCGCGCAGCTGGACCTGTCTGCCCCGGGGTGACCCCTACATCTCCCAGGGCAGATTCTTTGGAAGCAGGGGCCTGCTCTTGTCCAAAACGCCCCCCTCGCTCTGGCTGTGCCATGAACTAGGGCCCACCCCACAGCCGGCTGCATGCACGGAGGATGTAAAACTCCTCATGCTCTAGGAACGGAGCACATCGCAGGAGCTGCTTCCGCACGAACGGGCTGAAGGGGCTGCTCCCCTGCAGGGAATCCCTCCTTTAGCGCCCTGCCCCCTACAAGAGGAAGGAAATCCACAATGAAATGTGGCCGAGGGCCTGGGAATTCCAGAGGCTCCGGGGCCCTTCAGCCCCACAGGGGCAGCTTCTGCAGGCTGTGATCAGTCCCTCTGCCATACCTTGACCCCTCCATGTAAATACCCCCCTCTCCCCGGCTAACAGTGAGATGCACATTTGCACACCCAGGACAGACGAGGCGGCTCCGGCCCCGTCTTCCTCCGTCAGCAGAGCCCCGCCTGGCGGCTGGGATGTCAGCCGAGGGGCGAGATGCGATGGTCGCTGTGGGGCTAGCCAGTGCCAGCCATACGTAGGGGGACGTGCTCTGGAACAGCCCGCAAGGTGGAATAGCGGTGCAACCGCAGGAGCCGGGACTCTTCCCTCTGAGCTAAGTCTGTCCCCTCCCCCGATGGGCCATGCCAGAGCCGCTCCAATTGAGCCTGGCCCCCACCATCTTGGTTTAGGGGAGTTGGTGCTGGACGGGTGTCCGTGCCCTTCAAGCACCGGCTGGATTAACAAAATAACAAGAGGTTTAAAAAGAGCCGCCCCCACCCACCCACCCGGGGCCAGCAGCTAGCTGGGGAAGACGACTAAGGTTAAGAGTTCGTCACCGTTATTTTTGGTCCTGGACAGGTCACGGGCAACAAACAAAAAATTCATGGAGCCCCATGACTTTTACAAAAAATAACCGTACAAGCCACAGCCAAGGTGCACAGCTCCAGCTGCAGCCCCCACTGCAAGCCGCCGGGCAGGGGCTGGGGCGGCCCGCATCGCAGGGCTAGGTGGGGAACATAGCCCCGGCTCCAGCTGAAGCTGAAGAAGTCATGGAGGTCCAGTAAAGTCACATAATCCGTGACTAAATTGTAGCCTTAATTATGACTTCTCAGTTCTAGACCCACCTCTGACGTGGCCTGTTTTATTTATTTATTTATTTTGCTGGAGGGGGAGAAGAAGAGACCGTGCCTCAGTTTCCCCATCTGTAAAGTGTTCATAGTCCTCCCCTTTCTAGTAACAGGTATGGGAGACAATGGTGCGAAGGTCTGTAAAGTGTCGAGTTCCAGTGCTGTCCCAGAGCTGAGCGCCAGTGTTGTGGCCAAGTCTTTACCCTGCAGCCCTGCGGCTCTGCCTCTAGTTACATGCGATGCTAAGGGCCACGTTCTACCCTGGACTGCTGTGCAAGACTCCCATGGGCCCCAGCCGGGGCACAGAGCAAGCAGCAGCGAAGGGCTTGAGTTATCTGAGGGCTAATTCAGCTGGGCTAGGAGGAAAAGGACCCTTGTCCACGGCAGGAGAAGGTCATTAGGGGGAGTGTGTGTGGGTGAGTTCCCCACCCCCAAAACAGGGCCAGGGAGCCCCTTACCTGTGCCACAGCCACCTGTGTCGTCTGCTGCTGCTGGAGGAGCTGCTGCTGGAGGAGCTGCAGGCAGTGCTGAGATGCCAGCGGGGTTGCTGAGGCGGAGGAGCAGGAGCTGCCTGTGCTCAGCAGCTGCTGGGACACGGAGGGGTAGAGGGAGCCATTTTCAGCATCCTGGGCACAAAGAAACAGGCTCAGTGACCCGAGTTTGGCAGTTCCCAGCTCACCTGGCGGTGAGACTTAGGCCTTGTTTACCACAGAGGGTCGGCTCTCGCTAGAGTTGTTGGTACCGATTGCTCGTGTAGACAGGCCAAGCTGCTCTCTGCACTGGTGTGGCTGACCCCAGCAGCACTGCACTGATGTACTGTGCAGCTTAAAGCCATTTGGCCTAGCCATAGTGGGGGTCTGATCCAGAGCCAGGCTCCTGACTGTCGGAAACCCTAGTGTAGACAAGGCCTTCAGTACGTTGAACAGAGTGCGGAAGCAAGAACAGGCACCTGGCTGCACGTGTCCATACACGACAAAGGAAGGACGTTTTCCAGTGACACCACTTGCAATGAGTAATATCCTGGGTGGGTGCGTGTGTATCTGCTGCTCAGAAAAGGAAGGCAGGTTTATTTCCCCTGGTACCTTCCCCTGCTGGGAATCTCCCAATGGGAGCTAGTCTCCAAAGTGCTCCAGCGGCCCAGAATCACCGATACCAGCAATTTTGCTGTTTGGCAGCCAGAACCATTTGCCTCCATGAATGTGAATGTTGGCAGATGGACTGGAGCCAGATCCGTTCGCGTATTAAAACACTGCAGGCAGACACCATGAATCATTAAACAAAGTGGGCTTCCTCCCCTCCCTCTAAACCTCAGAGATCCTACTCCCACCCCTGTCAGATCCCTGGAAATTAAAATGACGCTGGAGAGTAAATCTGCCTGATTTCAGAGCTGCCTTTCTGGATCATCAGTGAGTGGAGGTGAATCTCTCCCTCTCTGGGCTGGGAGTTTTACACTCCCTCTCTTTCACTTAAACCTTAGCCCCCTGGGTTAATGCTCTCGTCTTCACCGTCCTAAATCAGCCCTTGTTAATACACTGCGGTGTGGCTGACTCTTCAAAGCCTCAATTAAAGCTTGGTTCTCTGGACCCAGCACTCTAGGGTCACTCTTTTTAACCCCAGTCGAATGGCCCCCTAACAAAACACGGCCAGGCTTAGCCCACTGGGCGCCATCTGAAAGGAAACCCAGATGTAGAGGGGAGAAGTTCCCTGGTGATTGAGAGCCGGAGCTGGCTAAGAGCTGGCGTCCCCTCGTTGCTTGGCAACACCTTTCCGCCCCACGGCTCCCCAGGCTCTTAGCAAAGACGCTGTGAGGGTCCCTCCCAATGACACACTGCGACTATGCAATGGCCACGGGTGCTGAGCATGCAGCCACGCTACCCGCCAGCCGGAGGCAGGAGGTGACTGTCGCAGCCCAGGTAAGGTGGAGGAAGAATGTAGAGACCGTGTCGCTCTCGGAGGGAGTACCTCATTTAGCAAGGACTGAGGTTAACACTCCAGGCTGTCTTCAGAAGGCAGCGAGGCCTCAACCAGCACATGCTCTCCACGGAGGGGACAAGCCATGTGCTGCTAACCACCACCACGCCACACGTGGCAGTGAGCAGGTGCTCCTGGACCAACCTTGCTACAAGCACTAGGGAAGTTGATGCGATGGCACTAGGGGCTGGCAACGCGTCTCCACTTTTAGGAAGAGAAGGCCCACGCCAAGGCATGCTCTGGCCCAGGTGGGCTGGGAGTGACAGCGTTGGGCTACGCGAGGTGTTTGCACATTCTCTGGCAGGCTCTAATGTACCCCTCAGGGAGCCGGGGCGGGGGGCGGTGCCATTCCTCTCTTGGCTATGAAGGATTTCCACAGCGCCTTCCTAGTGGAACGCCTGCAAGTCAAGGGTGTAAAATAAAATCGTGTTCCACCGGGGAGAGAAAAGTGACCTCCCTGCAGAGAGAAGTCAGTCTTGTAAGCCTGCGGCTGATCCCACTAACCCACTCTGTCCTGGGGAAGTGCCTGGAGCCATGGCCAACCAGTCCCACTCGCCCTAAGAATTTGCATTTAAAACTCATTTCCTTCCCTGGGCTGGCGCGATGCGAGCAGCTGCAGGTGCCCCAGTGCCCAGCTGGACTAAGGCCAGCCCTGGTTATCAGTCATTCAGGCAGATCACCTTTGGAAGCCAAAAAACCCGCCTTCCAAGCCAATGAGACACATCCCATTTTCATCAGTTTCACTCGTCACTTTCAGCCAGACTCAGCAAGTGATGTGAGCCTTTCAAACAGCCAGGAAACACTCAGTGAAACAAATCTTCCACTCAGGGTTTTCAATACTACAGGATGTCGGATTAATAGCAACATAATCACTGTGTGAGTTCAACAGTGCGATACGGCTGCCTCCAGCACCAATTTGGACACCACTAGTTAGCGACTAGGCTAGGAAAGGGACCCAGGAAGTCTCATAGCAGATCAGCTGTGGTCCATGCAGCCCGGTATCCTTCTTCCAACAGTGATCAGTACTTGATGCTTCAGAGTAAGGTGCAAGAAAACCAGACTGGACAACAGCAGAATAATCTGTTTACAGGGGAAGCTTTTTCCTAAATTAGATCAGTTAGCTGGAGATCTTATTGTGTAAAGAAGGAGGATTTATAGTCATTGGTTTTGGGCCTGTTTAACATTAACAGTATGGGTGTTCTCTTTAGCCACACAAAAATCTAACCCCTTTTAAAATCCTACTGAGCATTTGGCCTTAGTGATTTCTTGTGGCAGTGAGTTCCACAGGTTAATGATGTAAACCCACCTGGGAAGGCCAGCTGTTTGCAGTTGCGGCATTCCCTGTTTGTAGCTCCTCTTCACTTCCCAGTGGCCAGCCGCAGCGAGCTATAGGGGAATTACATTCTGTAGAGCAAGTCCTACAGGAACAGTCCTCTATCAGAGGGACTCAGGGGGCTTTAGACCCATCGATGGAGCCTCAGATCTGCCAGGCACTGCATGTTCTGCAGGCAAGACATGCAGAGTGTAGGAAGAAGCTGGGGAAGCCTGGACAGGTGGCTACCTGACCTGCTTCTCTAGTGCGGCTTTCAAAGGAACAGGCTGGCCCACTGGCTCTCTCCGCAGGCCATGCTGAAAGGAAGGCAGTCCAGTGCTCCGTGACTGGTCATTCTGTGACCTGCCCTCCTGAGTGAGGCTGTGGAACAAACCCCCAGAGGAAAACGAGCCACATCAGCGAATGGGCGTCACTATCAAATTCCCCCCAGCTCCACCGGTTGTTACCTGACCACTCTTGTCTGTTAAGATCTGTCCGGATTTCAGGATGCCCAGCTCCCCCAGGGGGGAGGCCAGCTCTTCACTCCCCCTCTCAGACAGGCCAATGCCATCGGAGTCCACGTCAGCCTCGTCCACATCCACAATCTTGACTCCCCCGTGCTGGTGAACTTCAAGTGAGAGAGTAAAATAAATGAAGGAACCAAATGCTGGTGGATCAGAGCAGGGAGACTGTGGGCGGGGCCAGGTTGGCAGGAGAAGGGAGAGCAGCTAAAGAACAGTTTGGCTTTCTTTAGCCATCTCCACGCGTTTGGAGCAGGGTTGATAGCCAGGAAATGTGCCTTGGAGGGTCAGTGCTGCGCTGGGGTGGGGGGTGATTCTACCTCCCCTCAGGGCTCAGCGCCCACAGGGGCGACACTTCCCTCCCCTGGAGGTTTTTAAGCACTCTGCTGCCGCTGACCTGGAGGGGCGGGAGCAGCAGAGTCTGTAAAACACACGTTCTCTGGGCCTGCTGCGGATAGACCCCACGGTCAGGGTTTAGCATGAAGGCGGCGAAGCACGGCCAGAGGCCGCCCCCCTCCCAAGGGCACCCAGCTGCCTCGGGCGGGGGCTCTGCCAGTGTCTCCGGGGAGCTGAGTCACCTTCCAGGGGCTGCTCTTCCACAGACTTGTCGCTGGCGCCGTCCGCCTGGCCGTCCGCGTTCTGCAGTGCGTGCTGCAGGCTTAGCTTGTGGCACACTTCGAAGGCCTGGCCCACTGTCCGCACCACCCGCATGGCCTGGCTCTGGGGAGCAGACGGGGAGAGCCCTTTGGAGCAGGAGCTTGGCCACACGTGACGTCACGGAGCAGAAACCAGCCCTTCCTGGGGGACCCCTGCTCTTCCCTTCCTCTCACCACGGCTCTGCTGATGGGGAGCCGTCCCTGCACATCCCAAAACACAGCCTGCGCCTGCCTGGGGAGCCTAACTCCCCCCTGCCCAAAAGGGAGGCTTCTAGGCACACGTATCAGCATGCAGGCCCCAGGAACCTCCATGAGGCTGCTCTGGGGCAGCAGCATTTAGGAGACATCAGCTAATGGGGACTAGAGCAGCGCTAACCCCTTCCCGTTTTGAAATGCAGCTGCCTCCAGCTGGAGCTCCCACTCCCTGCACAGATAATGCTACATCCCTTTGGGCCATTGTCTGTCTCCTGGCTCTCTGACAGACTTTATTCCTTGGCTTGCTAGGACTGGAGCATCCTCTGGGCAGTTCTCTGTGTGATGGGGCTGGGGCAGTGTCTTTCCTAGACCTCCCCCGTACAATTGCCTGCCAGAGAGAGTTTGGGGGCACGCAGGCAAGCCTGAGTTGGATAAACTTGAACTTCTGCAGCCACCACACTGGGAAGCATTAGTTGTGATGGAGATAGGTTTAAGCCAAAGTTAATGAGCGTACTGATGTCATTGGGCGTCCCTAGTAGTCTGCCATAAATGGGATAATTAACCCTACAATATGTCCTTAGTTCTTCAGGTAAAATCCGGGATGAATTCTCAGCAAGACTCACTCGCCCCTTTGCTGTGCCAAGTACCCGTCAGGGATTGGGGGGGTTTCTCCCAGGATAAGCCAGGTCTTTACAAAGGGTACCCTCTTCTGAAAAGCTAGTCACTGCCAATGACCCTCCGCACCTTCTTTTTGGATTTGAAAACGTTGCATCTGAACGAGTTGTTGGCGCCGTCCCTCGCAATGTAACTGAAAATCTTTAGGTCCTGTGAGTCGTGCGACACGTAGAAGATTCTAGTTAGGAAAGACACAGAGTGAATCAGAGGCACTAAGGGTGGCAGAAATCTAGATTCCAGTACAGCAAACGGGACATAGGAACCAAACCATCCAAAGTCAGGGTTAGGCCCAGAGAGGCCAGTCAAAAGGATCTGGGTGAAGGGGAAAATAGGAACAGCCTCATGGGTCGGGAAGATAGATTCCTCTTTCCTGCCACAATGTGAGCAGCTAGTAAGAGGGCATTTTGCATGTCTGAGAGCAAATCACTTGTTTCTAAAGCTGGTAGAAACTTTTATGAGATTCAGTGAAGCAGCTAAAAAGCTGGAGCATTAGAGACCAAGCACCTCCCTATCTCCTGACAGTGAATCTAGTTTCCCGCGGCAGCACCGGGTCTTCTAAACCTATCATCGTATTGTGCCCAGTGCTCATTTGGCCCAGTGACAGCTGGGCTGGGAAGTTCCAGGGGGTGTTTCAGGCCCTTCCTGTCACATCAGAGGGAACAGGAGCAGCCAGCATTTTGCTCTCCTATGGCGGCAGAAATAGCCCTTCCTCTTCTGACCGTCAGCCATTAACCTCCACATGTTGGCCTGGTCTGCCTCAGCCCTCCACAGCTGAGTGAGCACTGCCACGCAGCAGACCAGGAACAGGAACCCTGTCAACCAGAGAGGAACGATCCAGGCTAGCCAGTGTCGAGAACAACTGAAGGGACCACGGCCGACCACCTGCCTGGCAGGGGTTCCTCACTCCAGGAACCCATCGCTGTTTGGGGAAAACACACCGCAATGAGTCACATCCAAAGCCCCCAGCTAGTTAGTCCTAGCTTACAAGGTAGCCAATGGTAGCAAAGGCCCATGGTCATTAACAAGCAGATGGTACAATACAAACACCAGCTTCTTTCTGATGCTCCTGCAAAGGATGCTGAATTCACTCTCCACCCCATTCCCAGCTCGGGGGATTTTCAAACCCCTTGGCCCCCACTGTCCCAGTAGTCTGGCTCCTTTCCTCCTCCACCTGACAAAATCCATTTCCACAAACCCGGTTACATTTTTTCCACTCAAATTTGTGTCCATTTTATTCCCCACTGTTATTTCGTTGAGTAAAAATGCACCGAGTGATTCAGCTGTGAATGCAGAGAAAACGAGGGAGACAGGCGTGCGTTCCTCCACCCCCCCCTCCAGTTCTCTGCCTTGAATCTGCAATCAGGACAAGTATCAGGAACACGGCCCCAGCCCTGTAATAAGCAAGTCGTCGTCTCTGGAGATTATTTTGGTAACAATCAAGCTCCTTTCTAGAGAGTCTATTGAAATTCCCCTCCCCTTGGCACACAGATTCGTCTCCTTTAAGAATGCCAGAAGGGAGAGGGAAAAGAATAAGACAAATGTCAACCGTGCACCTTGGCAACTCTTCCCCACCATTCGCTGGATATCAAATGTAGGTATCTTGGCTCCTAATGCTGTGGGCTTTGCTCTAACGATGCAATTACTGGCTTAACCGATTTTAACAGCCTGGACCAATTTAGGGTCTTTAGAAAGTTAGTTTTATGGATTATCCAGCTTCATTATGGCTGCAGGGGAGGAAGGAATTCCAGGACCATATGTCCTAAGGCTGCCAGACTCGAGAGACAGCTCACACACCAGAATTCAGAGACGTTCACTATCGAGTCTAGTCTGCCCATCTGACGTTGGGGGGGGGGGGGGGCGCGCATGGCAAGTGACTGGTTTTAGTCCTTTCAAGAGATTAACCTGAGAGTTGGTTACCAATGTCAGAAGCAATTAAAGGACCCCCACTTTCCCAGGTTCCAGTCCCCTGGTGCTGTATTGTAGCTCTGCCTAGAGAGAGAGAACTGGACCACGTTCGGCTCCTGGTGAAGAAATGCTGCTCTCCTGCCAAGCACAACGGCCCAAAGCTCTAGGACCAGGGGAAGGTTTCCACTGTATGCCCGCCAGGCAGTGAGTGTAGACAGCACCTGTGAGCTCTTCCCAGCCTGACAGCAAGCTGTGGATTCACCAGTCCTCTCTTCTCATACAGACAAGATCTGCTCTCAGCTGGGGGGCTCATCCCACCCAGCATTAACTCTTTATCCGCTGGGCTGGAAACCCTCCAGCAGGGGCTCCGTTTGTTCAGCCCCAGTACGAGTGCTCACCCCGCAAATCCAGGCACTCGAACTAATGGACAAAGGGGCTGCTGCAGCCCCCGGATCGCTCCCTTCAGTCTTCCCTGCCTCTTGCTGATGCATCCATTGCTGAAAGGCAGCTGCACCCACTCGCCCGTTCTTCATAGACCAAAGAGTCCCACTGGCTTTAAAACCATGTGACTATATCTGGCCATAGTCACATGCCTAGACTCGCCGGACTATTGTGGTGCAGTGGTTAGAACAGCCGCCTCGCAGACAGGAGCACTGGTTTCTAATCCCAGCTCTGCTGCTGCCTTGATGTGTGGGGAGAGTAAATCACTGAAGTCCCCACCCCCCATCTGTAAAGTGTGCTGAACACCTGCCTCCTGGGGGAGCTTTCTGCCTGCAAACGCTTGGAGATCTTGGGATAGACTGTGGGCTTGGTTACACTGGCACTTTATAGCGCTATAAAGCGCCCAGGAGCGCTATAACCTCCTCCCCGTCCACACTGGCAAGGCACGTAGAGCACTATAACCACTGAGTTATAAAGCTCTTGTTAATCCACCTCCGCATGGGGAATAAGGCCTGTAGCGCAGCTGCTGTAGCGCTACAGCGAGAATGTGGACACCCACTGCGCTACAAGTGATCTCTGGAGATGCCTAGAGCCATTTAAGGCAACTGACGTCTCTTCCCTTTCTTTTGAACTCGGCTGGAGGAATGCGGAAGTACCTCTTTAGAGTTTCTCTCTTAACTCTGCAGATAAGCAATGCAAATGTTTAAGGAGGGAGCCTGTGTGAAAACAAAGCCTTCTGTGAACTGAGGCTCACTGACAGGCTTTCAGAAGAATGGAAAAACCACTGTCTCTCTCCCTCCGCATACACACAACGCATCCCCCCTCACCCTCCTCGTTTAAAAAGCACGTTGCACCCAGCTGAATGCTGGGATACCTGCCCTAATGCGCTGCTCTTAATGCCGCATTAAGTGCCGCAAATGTGGCCATGCTATACCGCTGGCGTGTCTGAGTGTGGACATACAATAGCGCTATACATATTCCTGTATAAGGGGACCGCTATAACCGATAGCGCTATAATCTTGTAAGTGTAACCATGCCCTGTAGGGAAGGGCACTGTTATTGTACCGGGCGACGTATGGGTCAGTTTCCTCACTCTATTCCTGTCCATGCTAATAAGAACAATTAACGAATGTTGTCTTTGGGCGCACGCGGCAGAGAGCTCCGAGGCTAGGTTAGAAGGGGAAACGGTGGATTTTTCTCTTAATTCCATCTGCGTCGCAACTGACTGTTCTTAGCACCTAAGAACAATGGTTTTCAGTCACACTCCTCTTCTAACACAAATAATACATATCTGATTTAAACTAATATTTTCCTAAAGGGCGGAGGAATTCTCCAAAAACGTAGGGAAACGGAATTCCTTTCTTAAGTAATGGAGCCACCTCGTTAATTAAACACAGGCCTTTGGGAAGCACAGCCATGGCTAGGCAATAATTCAGCACACAGGAGCCATGCTGAATGCATCCTATTACATTTGATTGGTTGCCTCTAGAGCCAGCTGGCGCAGTCCTCCGCAGCCTACCTGTAGACAGGATCGTGCATCACTAACATCTTACTCTCGTCCCAGGTCCATTCTTTTCTCTGTAAGCAGGGAAGAGAAAAAAGGAATCAGGAATCTTCGGAGCTGAAGCCACCCTGCTCTGCTGATGAGCTGTTTGTAATGCAAACCCAAGGAGAACAGTGGGTTTTACCTCAACCAGAATCTAGGCCAGGATTTGAATATTTTATTGACTGTCATTTGGCTGAAGAAAAGCTGGTGCCTTGGATGTAAGTGCACACTTCTGATCATTTCGCCATCCCTCAGGCTTGAAAAGTAGTCATGAGCTAGAACTCAGTGATCACACAGACACAGGAAGGGCAGGTTTGGCACTGAAGGCTCTGTACTGATGAGAACTTAGCAGCTCTGTTTCAAACCTCATGTGTGATCATGGGCAAATCATTTCATCTCGATTCCTCAATTCCCCATCTGTGAAATTGGGATAATGGTAATCTCTTCCCTCCCAGGGTGTGGAGGATTAATCCATTAAGGTATTAATGTACCTGAGGTACTTAGTGGAGCTGGTCAAAAATCTGCTAATTATTTTTTATGGGAATTTTTTTAAAATAATTTTTGTTGAAACTTCCTGTGAGAATGGTTTGTTTTTTGGTAAAAGAAAATACAAACAAAACACATCCCTCTCCACCAGCCAACAGTTACAACTGTCAAAACCGTTTTCCAGTCAAATGTTTTTGATGGGAAATTTAGAAAATGCTGTGTTTGGGGAAAATTCTTTCAAGAAAAGTTATTTTTCATCAAAATTCTGCTCCCCTAGAACCATTGTGGGCAGCTCTAGTGCGTGGACACAGCCCTGGCATCTCAGAAAATCCTGTATACAAAATGAATCTAATTTGGCTTCACAGAATCCTTCACTCATGTCGGAATTTCCCATTAAGCAGCTAACCTGCCGACTCCAGGCAGTGCAAACTCCTCCCTCCCCCGCTTCCCTGACTATCTTCACACCACATCCAAAAAGTTCCTTTGTAGGAAACAAACACACTGATGGCAGCCAAATGAGGCCACCACTTCACAAGAGTCAAAGAGGGACAGGACATTTATATGGACAGCAGAGCATCCTCAGTTTCCATAATTACACAGATTTTGGCAGGGATATTAAATCTTGTGCTTTGGCATTTAAACCTCTCTCTAACTACTAGAGACTAGGATGAGACTTAATGTGGGAGATGGATTATCTGACATCTGGTGACAGCGAGGTTCTTACAGCTTTCTCTGAGACAGCTGATCCTGGCCACTGTCTGACAGGACATGGAACTTGCTGGACTTTGGGTTCTGATCCAGCCATGGCTAATCCCTTAGACACGTTCGGTGTGAAGTCTCACCTTCTGCTTCTTGCGTAGAATCACCTTCACCCCATCCACAGAAACAATGACGCTCACTTTCTTCTTCTTGATGTTCTTTGCTTTGAATTCATACTAAGGAGAGAAGGGGAAAGAAACCCGAGTTAGAAGAGATTTAACACCTGGAATGGACTTAGACAAAACAGGCAATTTTACCCTATATTTTATTTAAAAAAATCTCTTTGTTATCCTAATTCTAGCTAAAGGAGGAGCCATTCTGTGCATTCTGAGGGAAGCGTGTTCAAAAGACACACTGGCAAAGTCGTCTTTGTGTGTGTAGGTGCGTGTTTGTTTTTTTAATTAAAAATGACCCTTGTAGTGGAGACACACTGAGCTTGACTTGGGGCTATTTTTAAAGCCCAAAGTTTCCCCAGCTCTTAACTGGAGCTGAGCGCTGAAAATCTGGCCACCAAGGCCATGTTCTTGAGGCCTATGGCTGGAACGTGAACGTTGGCAGCTGCTCGAGCCAACTCTGGAGCCGACAGGTAGACACTCACTTGCGTGTGATCGCCAAGACCGGGAGAGGGTGCCAATGGAGCATAGGGGAGGGAAGCACCTGGTGGATGGGTTTTGCTGAGGCTAATTCCTAGTTAAGTGGCAAGTGACATAAATGGGCTTTCAGTGCAGAGAGAGGACACAGCACACGTAGTCTGGATAAAGTTCAGGGGGAGGCACTGTCGGAGAGAGGGGGCAGCAGCCAGAACCCACGGGCAGATGGAAATTTCATTGGTAGCCGTTAAAGTGCTGACAAATCCAGCCTCTGTATTAAAGGGTTAACTCAGAGGGATTCTGCTGGCAGGAAAAGCTAGGAACTGATGACTGCTGGCAGCTCCGTTGTCCTTGGGTCTGGGCACTGCAGTGCACTACACAAGTGAGATCGGTTACTGTTCAGAGGGAGGACCGTAGGGGCAGCAAAAATGCAGTTCTCTTGGCTATTAACATAATCGTCTCCACTTCGATGAGCTCAGTGCCCCAGAAACACTTCAGGCTCCTGTGTGCAGGTTCCTGCTGAACGCCATTTATTTTAAAAATTACAGGGTTCGATTTTTAAATATTGCCCTTGACCAAAGCTAAGAAACAAGCCAAGAGACATTTAGACTGAACATCCACCAGTGTCTTGTGCAGACACTTACATCACGACCCAGTCCTTACGCCCCCATTCTGGCCTGCTTGAGCTGCTAAATATTTTTTACACAGGATTTTTAGCTGGCCCTGTGTGAACGGCTGTAAATCAGCACAGTTCCATTGAAGTCCATGTCGCTTCAGTGATTTACACCGGCTGACAATCTGGCCACATGCATTTATTTAGAAAAGTACTCTGGATTAACTTGGTGTAAAAATTACTGTTGCTTGACAGCAGTGAGAATAAATCCTCGTTTTAATAGTCTAATACCATAAACTCAGCTGTAACTGCACTGGTGAA
Source organism: Dermatemys mawii (assembly GCA_007922305.1). Classification (NCBI taxonomy): domain Eukaryota; kingdom Metazoa; phylum Chordata; order Testudines; family Dermatemydidae; genus Dermatemys; species Dermatemys mawii. Next base: position 18,128,311 of record ML677396.1, on the reverse strand, counting down.
ATCGGCAAGGGAGCCATTGCACAGATTGCCTGACAGCCATAGCCATGTAAACAGCAGCAGCGAGGCTGTGAACATTAATGTTGCACACTTCAAAACTGCACAAGATTCTGCAGGAGTCACAGAGGCCCCCATGCAGGTGCATCCGTCTTGCTCGTGGGTAGTATCCAGATGGTGGCAATACACTCAAAGGCAGCTCTGCTACCCCCACAGGCTCTCCCATCTCCAAAGGGGCCGTCTCTCCCCCTCCTGAGACGTTCTTCTCCATTTTCCTTTGAAAAGGGGAGAGATTTAAAAGTGTGTGTGTTTGTTTTTTAAAGCAAAGGACTCACGCCTGGTTACTGCTAATCTGCAACTCAAAATAGCAAGAGACCCCACCCAGGCCTGAGGGTTAGGGTTTGTTTTTACCCTGCATGGGGTACGGTGCCACAGTGGGTCAGTCTGGACACTGTTGTTTCTGAAATTGCAAGATCAAGGTTGGTTGGTTTCTCATTCAAATATAGACTAGGGTGAGCTCCGAAGGGCTTTTGTGGCAGTGCGGGTAGAACCAGGCCCTGGGCAAGGACACAGAATGGTCGCCTCCTGGGCCAGCCTGTTACCCCATGCATCTGGCTGGGCAGAAGTAGCTTCAGCAGCTGGAAGGGGCAGTCCTGGCATGCCCGTTCAGTGGCTCTGTCGCCACCAGGGGAGAGAGGGTGGTTAGCCCTCCATGAGCAGAGGGCTCACGTAGTTCTGGGCACTCTGGTGGCCACACGTTGCTTGGACTCAGCCCCAGTGTGGAGAGTGGTGGAGCCCTTTCCAACAGCCAGAGCTAACTGCAAACAGGCTCCCAGGGGGTTCGGCAGCACATTGCATGGAATCCTAAAATAACAGGCACTGGTTCCTCCTGTTACCTTGCTAGAAGGATTCCTGGCTGCCCTTCCAGGTCCCCATCGATTCCTGGTCCAGAGAAACATTAGGTGGCCTTCCTGTCTGTCAGGCTTCTGCTGCTGCTCATAAAATTCCAGCACTTCCCACTGTTTGCAGCCGGCAAACCCCGGAGAAGCTGTACCCTCTGGATCTCTCCAGGCATTGTTAGTCTGAGACAAGCTGTTTAAAAATCTAGCTGTAGAACCATAGCGTGCGCAGCAGGAGCTAAACATACAAGACAGGCGTGGTGTTTAAATGGAGGTATGAACGTTGATGGTCGCAGATGTGAGAGACGAAAGCCTTGGTGCGAGTCGTAATTCTGCAGACAGTGCAAACTCCTCGCACGGTCACTCAGCCGCCATCTGCGCCACCAGCTAGTGCAACTCTCCTGCCCCTCCTACAACTCAAGCCTGACCCGCAGCTCTACTCTGCTGGTCCAGCACTGGGCTGCTCCCCACTTCTCCGCAACGCTGAGATCCGGTCCGCTGCTCAATGCCTGGCTCCATTTTATGTTAGGAATATAGCTGCAGAGTAGGGAAGGGAGGGAGGACAAGCCAATCACGAAGCAAACTCCTGTTCAGGCTTCGCTCACCAGACCCGGATTTAGCGCTCTGGCTGTGGACCTACCGTGTGTGCTAGCTAGTACCGGTTTCCTCACACTGGCTGTGGCCATTCCTGTTCCCACCTGGCTACAGCCTTCCTGCTGGATCACCTCTAACGGGCCAGTGAACAATGTATCTCTCGCACGGGGGAGGTAACAGGACTCCAGAGACAGGCAAGATGCAGCAGAGCAGGGAAGTGGCATTAGCCTGGCTTCAAAGTAATTAAAACTCATTGGGCCTTGAAGTGCATCTCCAAGGAGTGAAATCTTTCAAAGCCCAGGAGGCATGACGATGGCACTGCCATTTTGGGCCACTTTGCATTCAGAGTAGCTATGTCAGCTGGGCAGGAGAGATCTGCACTGCAAAGGGCACACCTAGAAGAGGTCCCATGAAAAAGCCCCACACCAGCTCTTGTCAACGCTTCTCTTTCAATCACTGAGCAAAAGTGGCAAATGGGATCCAATTGCAGAGTCCTTTATTCACTTCCTTTCTAGTAAGAATCAATGGGGTTATATTTTAAACAGCCATTTCTATTTTTTATCAGGGGAAAACAGAAAATGCAAAAAAATCCCTAAGATGGACTCAAACTAGTACATTTTATAACCTCGCAAAGAGGAACTGCTAAGTGTGTCAAATAACAGAGAAGAACGCAGATGGTTCATTGGTTAGCCTTAGACTGGCTTCTAAGAAAGGGCTCAATGTTCCTTGCATTTCTTTTATTTTATTGAATCAATTTCTGTTTTCTCCCCTACCTCCCAAATTTGCCAGTGCTACCGAGGACCAAATTCTATTCAGCAACATGGGTTTTCTTTGCTGACTTTCAGGTTTCAATAGTTAGTCTTTGGATGATTGTGCAGGGTGGGGTAGAAATACCTTGGGATATGAACGATTTTGAAGCTGCCCCTAGGTTTGGGAGATTCAAGGGGGAGACTGCACAGACAAAGGTCTGTCTAATCTACAGAACCTATATACAATGCTTCAAAGAAGAGGCAATGCCCCTTTCTGGCCTGCTTTCTTGTAATTTAGCAGCTAAATTTTATTCTATTTAGAGACAGTCAAACCTGCCTGACCTGGAATGCACACAGGGATTTAAAGCAGTTATAGCATGTAACGCCTTGCTTTGCATAAGGACCTGCACACTCTTGGCGTGTAATATTAATTTACCAAGAGCTAAAAGCTGTATGAGTAAAAAATGTTAATGGAGCTGTGGGATGCATATTTCATCTGCTAATTCCACTCAAGTAGATATAAATTACATATGCAGATACTGGCTTCCATCTGCTGATGAAAGAGACGGGTTAATGCACATTTGAAATCCCGTGCAGTATCCAGGGCTAGGAAGAATTTGCATGTATGGAGAATTATTAGAGAAAGCAATTCTTAATGTGCCTTAATTACTCCAGGTATTGGGGCCTTTATTATGTAAATGAAACACCATGGTAAAGTGGAAGGGTTTGCAGGTCTTTGAAAGTGACTTGGTCTCTGCGAGAGGCAGCCTCTGCATTAGTAAAGAGCAACCAGAAAAGAACCCCCAGAGCCAGGAATGGTGAGGATCACTGACGTAACACCTGAGGGTTTGTCATCCGGTCACAGCTGTTGCATTAAAAGAAAAATGTTTCTGAAGCAGAGATGCTTGGGCTCTTTGGAGCAGGAATACGTGAGAGCCTGCAAATGCCCCTCCACAGAGACCTGATCATAGCACTTGTTTTGAGCCAGAAACTCTAGCATTTTCTGAATGATCAAAGGCACTGCAAAATGCACTTCTGATTCACTGTCAGTTACAAGGACTTCAGCTAGCCATTGGACTGCAGTGATCGTTCCGCTGCATCTCAGTCTGAGAGCATTGCAGCTTCCCTGTCTGATCAATTTCACAGCAAAAAATCCAAATGTAATACAAACTCCATATTATCATTTACAGTGTGGTAACCCCAAAAGGCCCAACTAGGAATCCTGTGCTGGGCCCTGCACCAAAAGCCAGGCAAGGGCCTTCCCCCATAGAGTTTACAATCTAATGTCATATAATCACTACCACTGTGTTGTAGCATCTTTTGAAAGGGGCACAGGACAGTTCAGGAAAGGAGTCTAGAAGAACCCTCTGTCCAGATAACACTGCAGAGGAGTCTATGGACGCAGGCGGGCTGAATTCCTGTTTGGGTAATTACAGGACAGTGAATGTGGGGAAAAAAAATGCCACAGGATTTTTAATATGACCAGGACCTCCATTTTAGGTGTCAGATGAAAGACAGTATTTCCAGCTGCAATGTCCCACTGATGCTAAAGAGGGAAGTGGTTTGGATATTGGATTATGGCTGAGCAAAGCCTCACCCCCACCCCGTTGAATAACTGGGATTTTTCTGTGGGATTTCCTATCCAAACAGTAGCAGGACTGATCTTATCTAGCCCCTAGGGATCAAGATCACAACTGAGGCTGGTGTAGCTGCAGATTTAGCTTTCAAAGAACCGGGGTACAGGGAGTTAGAATGCAAATTTCAAGTTAATACCGTGGTGTGTCTCCACTACTTTTCAACTGTAAATGTGCTGTTTCTGGACCCTTATGTTCTAGAAAAATAAATAGCTCCACCTCCTTCCCCAAAACACACCTTACTAGAGGTTGCAGGTGAAGTAACAGACTCAGGAAGTATATGGAATCTGACCAATTCTGCTCCACTGACAGAACGGCTAGTCCCATGGCTCGTGGGACATCTGTTCCATCCTTCTGCTCCCAAACTGGGTGCAGCAAATAGCTTTTCTATGCAAGAACCTAATGAGGTACCTCTCCCTCCCACAGCAATTGCTTCTGAAGCTGGGAGGGGGGGCTCTGGAAGCATTAATAAGGCAGAGAGAGTGAGTATTTTAAATGTATGGAACATTACTTGTTTCAAACCACGTTCGCGCTCTCTGTATTCATCTCAGTATTGCTATTAGAAGCGCTGACCCTTGGAACTGACATGATTAGAAAATTAAACTCTACTTTTTTATTTTTAAATATCCCCTGAGTTTCCCTCTCAGCATCTTAGCTAGCACAGACTTAGAGCATTACCAGCGCACCAGACCTGCCAAGGGGGAGGGCTGGGGCCGGGGCCGGGGCCGGGGAGGGAAGAGCTTTGGTTCTTCCTCTCTCACAGCATCCGACTGTCCCATCCCTGGGTACTGCGAGCAGCCACCAGAGAGGTCAAACATTCGCAGGAAGTTGACATGTTTGAATGTAGCTGAGTAGTCTGGGCCTGTGTTCCCAGTAACTGGGCAACATGTAAACAATATCTGCCCAGATCGCTGCTGATTAGACTGTCCTACCTCCTGCCCAGTGGGGAAATGAGGATTTATGATCCTCGGAAACATAGAAGTGGCCACTGGAAAGCAGAAAATGAGCAGGGAACACATTGGACAAGGGGGGTGTTGGCAAAATATCCTGAATACACTTTTTTTTTTCTCATTTAAGATAACCCATTCTGAGCCTGGGGTCCATTCCCTGCATAAAGCTCTCTGGCAGACCTCGCCCTGCTCTGCCTCAACATCTGCCTCCTGGGGCTTACTGTCACAGTGCCAGGCTAGCTTACGGGGTGCACACTTGCAGGCATGTGAAGCCAGAATACAGCTCCCAGAGTTTTGCAAAATTCTCCGGCACAGCAGTCCAGACTGGCCCCTCCCTTGCTGTACAATTCTGGAAGCCACAACCAAGCTCAGTTCGTGGACAGCAGGAGACCAAGTTGTGGACCAGGACTTTCCAGAATATATGCCCTCCTTTCACCAGCTTTGCTGCTGAAACTGCACTGAAGAAGGGCACTGCCAGCTGGTTTCAGCCCAGCTATCTAAAGGGACTTCCAAAATCCATTCCAGAAAACAGCATCCCGTGTTACTGCCAAAGCCTTCCCATTGGCTAGTGCCTACGGCAGGGGTGGGCAAACTGTGGCCCGCGGGCCACATGTGGCCCGCCAGCCATTTTTATCTGGCCTGCTGAGCTCAGGTCAGGGGCGTGGTGCTAGTGGCCCTGCGCTCCCGGCCCTGGGTGGGAAGCCGCCAGGCACCGCGGTCCCCGGCTGGGGGCAAGCCGAAAGCGGCACGCTGCAGGGCCACGAACTCCCGACCTTGGGCGCTGGGGGCCAGGCCGTGGGCCCCTACGCTCCCGAGCCAGGGCGCTGAGGGCCGGGTCGAGCGCTGCCCGCCGCGGGGCACCGCGCTCCCGAGCTGCGGCGCCGGGCCGAGCACCGCCTGCTGCGGGCCCCGTGCTCCCGGGCCAGGGCGTGGCTCAGAGCATGGCCCCCACGTGCTGCAGCCGCAGCTGGCCAGCGGGGAGCGAGCGGCGGGTGAGTGCGGGTCAGGCGGCCGGGGAGCGGGAAGGACAGAAGGCGCTGTGCGGAGCCGAGGCTCGAGAGGTGCCGCAGGTTCCCCAGGCGGGGTCTTTCCTAGAGACCCCCGAAGCTCCTCCCAGGAGACCCCCTCTCCTGCCCCAACCCCCACAAAGAGTCCCCATCTCCTTTCCTGGCGACCTCCCCAGTTTCCCCCTAGGAAGCCTAGGGACCCCCGAGCCACCCAGGGAACCCCCATTTATCTTCCCTAAGGAGCCCCCATACCATGTCCTATAGGACCCCCCAAGCCTCCATTCACTGTCCCCAGGGAGCCCCCAGCTGGTGTCCCAGGGGCCCCCTGCCCAGCTGAGCATGGTAAGCAAGGTGGGGGGGCTTAGGTGGGGGGGTCCTGGGGGGGTGGTTAAGGTGGGGGGAGGGTGTCTCGGGAGGGGACAGTCAGGGAACAAAGAGCAAAGGGGCTTAGATAGAGGGTTGGGTCCTGGGGGGGGGGGCAGTTAGAGTGGGGGGTTTTCAGAGGGGGCAATCGGGACAAAGAACGGGGGGGGGTTGGATGGGTGGAAGGTTCTGAGGGGGACAGTCAGGGGGGCAGGAAGAGGGTAGGGAGGTCGGATGGGGGCGGGCCAGGCTGTTTGGGGAGGCACAGCCTTCCCTACATGGCCCTCCGCAGAATTTTGAAACCTAATGTGGCCCTCGGGCCAAAAAGTTTGCCCACCCCTGGCCTATGGCCAGGTCTAGTGATTGATCTATTGGGGATCCATTTATCGCTTCTAGTCTAGACGCGATAAATCGATCCCTGAGCACTCTCCCCGTTGACTCCGAAACTCCACCGCTGCGAGAGGCTGAAGTGGAGTCGACGGGGGAGCGGTAGCGGTCGACTCGCCGCCGTGAGGAAGCCGAGGTAAGTCGACCTAAGATACGTTGACTTCACTGCGCTATTCGCTTAGCTGAAGTTGTGTATCTTAGATCAGCCCTCCCCCCGCCCCCTGCAATGTAGACTTGGCCTTAATGAGGCTTTAGGTCGCTGTGATGTCCAATGCCCAGCACCCTGGGGTAATCATGGCTGCCTGGCATGGCATCCACTGATGTGTGCCCTGCCTGAGAGGCCATGCAAAGCCTCAGACGCATCTGCAGAGAGAGGCTCAACTGCTCCTTACAGGGAGGAAGGAAAAGCCAGTGGGTCAGATATTTGAGATTGAATTAAAAGCAGGAGAAATGTAAGTGAGCATCCCCCTAGGTCCGCTCCCCTGGGGTGGAGTGCAGGCTGGTAGGAAAGGTTTACCTGATACCTCTGGGGGTGAGGCATGGGGGATTGTCAATCACTGACATTTCATGGCGAGGGAGAAGTGAGAGGGGATTTTTAAAAAGAGGTCTGAAAAACTGGAAAGAGCCAGGCCAAACGAACTGCAACAGCCTGGACTTGAGTTCAGTCTTTGAGCCTCTGAAAGGCCACAGTTATTTCTCTTTTAAAGAACTGTCGGTCTTGTCTGTTTGGAGTGTTAGCAATTTTGGGCCCAGACCGGCCTGCACTGTGTGTTTGTACAGTGCTGCTGGCCCCGGGTTCCTGGTCTGTCCAGTCAGTTCCTCTCCCCTCTCACGTTGCGCCTGACCAGCCCAGTCACAGGGCAACACACTAGGCAAGATGTGTGAACTTCTGGGAGACACCTGGCTGAATCCCTCACTGGCAAGTACAATGACTCTGCTTGGCAGCCGCTCCCTCTGGCAGCAGAGAGGATCTGTGGCTTGCATGGGGAAAAGGGAGGTGGGAGGGAAAGACACAGCAGTGATTAATGGGACTGTGTCATCCCTATCCCTGAGGAAGACAGAGTTTATTGCTTGTACATGGTAGGACTTGTTTGGAAAGACAGAATATAAACTAAGAGCTGGTTTTAATTCTTCTGTGGCTCTTGCCAGGAACGTTCATGTCACTGATCCTGCAGAGTGGCATGTAATGATTCCAACTTTAAGTAGTCGGGATTAATGTGGGAGGGGGTAGGGCCCCGCTATGTCTGCTCCTATCTGGATGTTTGCAGGGATGGCGAGAGCAGCAGTGTATGAGTGGAGAGTGGCTGAAGCTGAGCCTCATTACGCTCGGGGGTATTTAACGAGCACGCTGACACAGATACAGCGAGATGGGTCTGAGGGAAGGTGGGTGTTGGGATTTCAGGACACTAAATAATGCAGCACTTCCTGGTACATTTATGTAATGGTGCTATTTTCGGCCATATGTTCAAAACGAGAACTCACAACTTTTATTCCTCTGGCAAACCAGGGCAGCCAGAGAGGAAGCTTTGACCTTGTGCTCTCCAGGCAGGGCTGCGTGTGACAGGTAGGAGGGGCTCTAAGTTTGTTCTAGCTGTTTGGCTCCCCTTGCCCTTCGGTTGCTTTAGGTGCCACCTCCACAGAACAATACAGCCAGACTGGTAAAAGCACCAAGCAACTCCCATTAACATTAGTGGGAGGTAAGCACCTAGCAGGATTTTCAAAACTGCCTGGCTGAATCTTTAGGCACCTAAATACCTTGAAAAATCTGGTCCAGAGTTCCTGCCATCATTTCTTACAGGGAGACAAAGCTGAAGACGCTAATGGCCCGTGATGGCAACATGTCCAGTTACCCAGGAATCCTTAATTTTACAGGGTGCTTCTCTGCCTCACAACCCGGGCTGCAGGGACTAGCCTGAGACTGGTGCTGCCTGGGGGAGGCAGCAAGATGAAGGGCATGCCCAATGCCCCGGAGCAGGGCTGAGGTGTTCCCAACCTCAGGGCAGAAGTCCCAAGCTATTCCACACCCCCTCCTCCATTACAGAGCTTCTTCCCTCAAGCATGCAGCGGGTACAATTTAGCCCTACAAATCTGACTGCTCTCTCACCCCATGACAAAAAAGAAAGACACATTGATTTTTAGAAGAGAAAAAAAAAATTAAGGTTTGTCCCGAAGCCAAGAGCTACAATACAACAAAGCTTGGCTGGCAGCTTTGGAAGCCCAGCGACAGAATTCAGCTCGGTCCCCTGGATGCATTTTATACTCAGCCCTGCAGACAGGGCAACAATACAGAGATCCCCTAAGATTATGGCACAGTTTGCAATGTGGGTTGGCCCATGTTCTCTATCATTCCCAAAGCACCGGTAGTTAGTCACCAACGGTGATGGAATGAGAAAAACGGGGAGGGGAAGTGACTCGAGTGTTCTGAAAACAGTCAAGCATTTACCAATTAGTCCAAAGAGCCCATCTGGCCTAAGGAAAGGCTATTCAGAGTGTCTAATAATCATAGCAGCAGAGGAAGAAAACTAATTTAAATCCTTTTAAGAGTAGCTGCTCTCCTGCCAAAGCATTCCCCTCCCCCAGGGAGCCATTAAGAATTTTTATTGTGTAGATTTATCAGAGTTATTTGGTCAAAACATGAAGTAGCTTGTTAGATGACTATGTTAAGCAGCATGGATTCCATTTGCCTTTAGGCCTCATTTAGTACGGAGCAAAAGCCCAGTAAAGAATGTAAGTGTGGAACAAAGTCTTTGTTGGTGAGTCACATATTTTGTTAACCACCAGACTGCTTTGTGAACCCACAGACACCCCCCAGAACTAGCAGGGACCTGTAAGTATAAGGGACTTTAGAGTGACCAGATAGAAAGTGTGAAAAATTGGGACGGGGTGGGGGGTAATAGGCACCAATATAAGAAAAAGCCCCAGATTATCAGAACTGGCCCTATAAAATCAGGACATCTGGTCACCCTAGACTCAGCTGCCATGGTGCCAGGTGAGGTACAGGAGCCTAAACAGAAACCAGCACAACCTCTAGGACAGGGACTGGATTTGTACAGCACCTAGCACAACAGATTCGTGGTCTGTGACTGGGGCTCGAAGTTACCACGGACATACAAATAACAACAGTAACTAATCTATAAAGGTCCCCAACCCCACAGCATCAGGACTAGCACTTCCCATGTGTAGGGAGCAGAGAATAATATGACTTTAACAGGCAGCAAGGGAAGGGGTGTCTAGGCAATAATCTGCACTGAGACTAATAGCTGACTTAAAGAAGCAAGAATTTCATGTTGAGTGCAGAAAAAAACACACAAAGAAAAACAACCCCCCTTCATTTCTATAAGCTTCACCAGAGAGGCAGGTTTAAGTTTGTGTGTTCTCATGGACCATTCTATTTTGTTCCTGTCTCTGGATTGTGTCAAGTTGCTGTGGTGATAATATGCTTTGGGCAATAATTCTTACAGAAGAAACCAGCTAGTAAGCTCAGATCTGATCTACAAGCAAGGGCTACACCGCTTTACAGAAATACAACTGAGATTCTCTAAACCAGTCAGACCTGGTTAACCTGGACAGTCTCCCAATGCAATTGTCACTTGGATTAAAGTACCTTCTCATTAATGAGTTAATCAAATGTGTTTGCTCCCTCTCTGGTTGCTATCTCAATTACACTGTTTCAGACACCCAGACAGAAAAAGATCTAAGGCAGGGTTGACTGTTCTAAACAGTAATGTAATTTGAAGGCCATTATATTTCATCTCTGCAAGTCTCTGCTACTCAGTAATATCATTTCTTGAAAAAGCCACTTTATTTCAAACCAGCTAGAAGTCCTTGTGGAGATCTTACCCAGCAATATTTTACTGAATGAATCCAAGTGCTAGTACATGGTGTAAGAAAATGATTGTACTGTTAAAACCACTTTGCGTTAGAATAAAAAGGCACCTGCCTTGTAGTGCTTTCCGTTGAAGAGCTCTCTCTCACACTCAGTTTGGTATTAACAGTTCAATTTAACTTTTATCTGTTTAACTGATCCATTTATTAGCCTCTAAACTAACCGCAGTCTAGCATGACTCCCATGCAGAATTGTGTTAACATGTCTGTTTCCATGCCCCACGTTTGAGAAGCCAACCAGTTTTCAGCCATCCAAGGAAGGCATTAAAAGGTCACTTGTTTAGAGATTACACATTTCATTTACTGATGCCTCCATCCATCTGTTATCAGTCATACTTAGCATCCTCTTTGAACATGATCTAAAAATTAAGGCATCCAAAAATCACTCGTCACTTTTGAAAAATTAGGCCACAGAATGTGGCTACAGCAAAAGGTTCAAGTTCTTTTCTGTTACAGTGGCAAAAGATCAGAAGTAAACTGGTGTACCTAAGAGCAGAATTAGGCTCAATTATTTCAAATTTACAAGTCTAAGTGTTTAAAGAGAATTTCATTTACTATTCTCCACCAAAAGGTTGTGGGGGAGAGAGGTGGTTTTTTTTCAGGATTGAAATGTGTAAGCACTCCTAAGGGACAAAGGAAAACAATCAGTGAGGTGACTAGTGGACGTGAAAGCAGCAGGGGCAGCTTTTCACTTGTACCCCAGTGTCATACCATAATTAAATGTCCCCAAAGGGTAGGAGGAAGGTTGTATTTTATCTTGGATTCCTGATGCCGTATACAAAAGCAGTCCATTTCCTTCCCCTCCCCCCTCATGATTTATGAGCTGGGAATAGTTTGCTCTCTATGGCAGCTTATAAGGCTCGGGGCTGGGTGTAGACTCTGCAGATGCAAGTTTAATTAAAAGCCTCTTCCCTTTGCCATATGATAATAAGATGGTATATTAACTACCTCTCAAAAGCAGTAGCTGCATAAGCTGCTCTCAGTTTAGTCTGAGATACGGCCCAGGCAGTTGTTCCAAATGGTTTCAGAGATACCTTCCAGGTTTCTAAAACTTTTTCTGCAATCAGCTTAGAAATGAAAATGTCACCATAAAACTAGTTAGGAAGCTTTTATCTGAAATACACTCCAGTCAATCCATGTGCATAATGGGCTACCAGCTAAACAACAAGGAAGTCTAAACACAAGTTTTGTAACAATGATATAGCCTAAATTAGTTTATACCATAATCCTGTTCACTTATGCCAAGTGCCTCATGACACCTTGCATCTACTGAAGTAAACATTTAGCATAAGCAGATGGGAAACTTGTCAAAATCAAGATATAGAATGAATGTGTATTAGTACAAGCTACGGAACTACCTTCACAGACCAGTACCTGAAATGCTAGTAACCAAACCAAAGATAAAGAAGGAACAGAACCAACAAGTTAGGGAACTGGGACAAATGGATTAAATATCAGTGACCTGTAAATAGATGTGTAATTTGTAAAATCATCATATAAAAATACCTGCTGAAATGTGTAACTTTGGGAGCACACCTTCTGCATAAGGTGAATGAGATATTGCTGCCCAAAATGGCTTCCCGGATCATATAGAACCTTTTCCCTGTACTCTGTTATTCTTGGCATACAGCAATAAACCTGACTGAGATTAAAAAAAAAACCAAAAAAAACCCCAAGGAAGTCTTCAGCAGCAGTGTAATAGAACACACTGGCCCCTTTAAGAGCAACTGCCACTGTTCCTGGTGGCCTTTAAGGGAATTCTGGGAAATGTAGTCCCAAGAAGGATCCTGGGTATAGTAGGCTGCTTCAAGGCATGCTGGGTAACAGTGGATAACTATATAAAGTGACCTGTGGCTCAAAGACCTGCAGGGAGTTGGAGTTGCTAAGAGAGCACAAGAGAGGGCAGGTGTAGCTAGGAGGGGATGTAAAGTAGGATAATCTGTACAAGTCCCAAAGGGGCAGGCTATAATAGTGGAGTGAAGGAAAAGGCCTGGGGACCACAGTAATGGTGAGGGTCTGAAGCCTGGTGTTAGCACCTGTCTTTGTTTAGAGGCCTTAGGCTGGACCAAAGGAGGGAGGAAGTCCCACCATCAACTCAGTCTGCCTCTCCTAAAGCGGCTAGGAGAGACCCCCCACATGAGCCTTGCATTGAGGGGGAATGCTAAGGATGAAAGGATTATTGCACACTCCTGCCTTAGGGGGTTGCAGAATGGATTTTGGTTGTTTGGGACTCTTGCTTGCTCTGGAAGGGGAGGAATCTCTAGTCTGGCTGGAGAGCGACATTATTCTGTCACAAGGGCACACACTAGACAACACTGTAGCAAGAGGGAGATCATCTACAGATCGAGACTGAGGCAGCAAGCTCCTTGCAGAAAGGTAAGCGCCTGCGACAGCGGGGTTTCTCTCTAATATAGTGTCTAAAAACCCCATGGGAGGTGGGGCTGTTACTTCTGTTCCCTACACTAAGACAAACAAACCATGTCCGTGGCACTTGTTGTGGGGCACAACAGATTTTCAGAAAAGTACCTGCCCCTCTAGAGCAGGACCCTGGAAAAAAAATAGTAGCCTACATGTTCAATGTGGGTATTGAACTAACGCTAGCAACTAATGCATCCTGGCAAGGGAGGGCCACCGAATAAAGTAGGAAGAGTTGCTGCTGTGCTTCTAGTGAAATGAGACCCAGGCCCATGGAAACACCAAGGCAGCCAGGAGGTTAAGTGAGTGTGGACATGTACATCTTCAGGCACAAATGCTACAATCTCTCCTGCAGACTCGTCTATGTGAGGATGGAGCAGAACTTGATTTTAATTTTTTTTTTTAATTTTGATGGATAAATGTCTGTTTGTTCTTTAAGCAATTTTTGAGAGTATCAATTTTAAATTTTCGCAGTTGCAGGCTCTGAGTTATACAGAGAATTCTTTCCTAGGTGTGCGTCTGGTGGATTTCACCCACATGTTCAGGGGCTAACTGACTGCCATATTTGGGGCCAGGAAGGAATTTTCTTCCAGGTCAGATGGACAGAGACCTTGGGGGGAGGGTTTCCACCTTCCTCTGCAGCATGGGGCATGTGTCACTTGCTGGTTTGAACTAGAGTAATTGATGGATTCTTTGTAAGTTGAAATCTTTAAATCCGGATTCAAGGACTTCAGTAACCCAGCCAGAGGTTATGGGCCTACTACAGGATTGGAGGGCTGAGGTTCTGTCGCCTGCCATGTGCAAGTCAGGCTAGACTAGGGGTGGGCAAACCTTTTGGCCTGAGGGCCACATTGGGGAGCGAAATTGTATGGAGGGCTGGGTAGGGAAGACTGTGGCTCCCCAAATGGCCTGGCCCCCACACCCTATCTGCCCACTTCCCACCTCATGACTGTCCCCCTCAGAACTCCTGCTCCATCCAACCCCCTTTGCTCCTTGTCCCCTGACCGCCCCCTCCAAGGACCCCCTGTCCCAAACCGCCTCCCTGGGACTCTACCCCCTATCCACTGCCCCTCCTCCCAGTCCCCTGATTTCCCCCCCCAACTCCTAACAACACCTCTGCCCCCTGACAGGATCCCTGGATAAGTGTGGGGATCCCAACACTCCTTGTTCCCTGACCCCCCCCTGCCCCGAACCTCCGCTCCATCCAACTGCTCCCTGTCCCCTGACCGCCCCCTGCAAGGACCCCCCATCCCAAACCACCTCCCTGGGACTCTACCCCTTATCCACTGCCCCTGCTTCCAGTCCCCTGATTTCCCCCCCCAACTCCTAACAGCACTTCCGCCCCCTGACAGGATCCCTGGGATCCCCACACTTACCCAACACCCCTTGTTCCCTGACCCCCCTGCCCAGAACCTCCACTCCATCCAACTGCTCCCTGTCTCCTGAGTGCCCCCTGGGACCACCTGCCCCTTATCCAAGCCCCCCACTCCCTGCCCCCTTACCATGCTGCTCAGAGCAGTGGGAGTTCAGTCAACCTGTGGAACTCCTTGCCAGAGGAGGCTGTGAAGGCTAGGAATATAACAGAGTTTAAAAGAGAACCTCCATAAATTTATCCAGGTAAGTCCATTAATAGCTATTAGCCAGGATGGGTAAGGAATGGTGTCCCTAGCCTCTGTTTGTCAAAGGGGGGTGGTGGATAGCAGGGGAGAGAGAGCACCTGATCATTACTTGTTAGGTTCACTCATCCCGGGGCACCTGGCATTGACCACTGTCGGTAGACAGGATACTGGGCTGGATGGACCTTTGGACTAACCCAGTATGGCCATTCTTGTGTTCTTTGCCTCTAAGTTCTCAGGCAGCATTTCTTCCTTTGCCTAGACATACAAAATGTGCCTGTAAATTTCAGTTATTACTGATGGAAATTATTTCACTGAACACACAGAGACAAAAGTGACATTCATCAACATTTACCAATAAAAATCTAATCCTTCCAAGCCTATCACTATGGTAACTAGAATCTGCTGCCCCCAATGGGGTACCATCCCTGTGGGCATGGAGAGCTAGCTGGGATTCCCTTCAGGGCCTGTTAATAACCTTAATGGACTCCAGGATTTCATGCAGGATACCCCACCCCCAGGCTTTGAAAATGCAAAAGCCATTCTGCCAGGATCCCAGGCACTCTATTGCCAGCAATCCTGGTGCCATGTGGGGGACTTAGGAGCTGTAGCTGCAATGACTAAAGGAAAACTAAATCTGGACTGAGGGATCTAAGCTAAACATAGCTGCAATTAACATTTAATAGCCTAAAAAAAACAGTTACTGTATTGGCCAGGTCATGTAAAAGTGTAACCGATTAGCCTAATGATATGTGACAGAAACCTTTAAAGAGCATTAAATCTTGTCACTCTGCATCGGATAGGACCTTGCATGTCTTGGGCGGGGTTACTGAT
Source organism: Dermatemys mawii (assembly GCA_007922305.1). Lineage (NCBI taxonomy): Eukaryota > Metazoa > Chordata > Testudines > Dermatemydidae > Dermatemys > Dermatemys mawii. Next base: position 18,112,984 of record ML677396.1, on the reverse strand, counting down.
TCTTTACACCATTTGAGGCTGCAGAGATCTTCAGCACGTTACAGCCTGAGTGACCCAGAGGGCTAGCAGATGGGTACCAGGGTCAGACCTACTGGACAGGGAACTGGGTAACTGTTCTACTGGCTGCAACAGAGAAGCACACGCTGCAGAGAAACATCCTGCATCCAGTCAGCCTGCTCTGTGCTGCTGGCTCCCTGATTCCAGGATGTCACTTCTGCTACCCCTTCCTGTTAGTCTGGGTGACTAATTGTCCTTTTCTAGTGCCACAGCTTTGCTTCAGCTAGTGGGATATTGATTCTGATAGTGCTCATCAATACGTCCAGGAGACGACAGCAGATGGCAAACAATACTCTAGGCTGAGGGGTGCTGTCCACAGGGCCTGGGGACAAAGGGACAAAAGGCATCAGGGCAGGCGTGTCAGTGCAGCTGGAAGAGAGATTAGATGGGAGATGGAGGATAAAGCCTCCTATAAGAAGTGAAGGCAGACAGGAGGAGAAAAGAAGTCCAATTGATGTCAGAATCCCCCATCCAAATGACATATGATGTTAACCTCACTAACAGCATAGTGCCATTTACCCATGTCATCCTGTCCCCCTAAGGTTTGTTCACCAACTCTCATTACAGCCTTCTTGACTTAGGCTCTGGGATCTGAGGCCTTCGTTTTCAGAAGTGACCGCTGATTGTGGGAACTGCAATCTGAGACATCTTAAAAGGCCTGATCTTTAAAGGGTGGGTGCTCAGCACTTTGCTCTCTGGCTGGACACCCCAAAATGGAAGTACCCCAAAACTGCTAGTCCCCTCTGAAGATTCAAACCAGTGCCTAAAGCGCCCTACACATTTCTTCCTACCTCTCTTGTACAGCACCATCCAGTAAGGAAAATGCAAGTTAATATTAGATCTGTCCTAGTCTTTCACTCTGAATATTTTATTAGGGGTCTGGTTTAAAAGTAGAACATAGGTGGCGCTCAGAATGAAATGGCCTTGCCCGATTTTGGGGGTAGCCGAGGGGAGAAGACTGTGCAGTACTTTCACACAGCCACCTTGTCTCTGTCCTGCACTCCCTTGGGGAAAGGGAGACTTTTTTTTCTATTTCTCTAAGAGCTCTTGGTTACCAAGACACCCTCCTTGCCTCTCCCGCCCATCTGCAGCTACTCCCCTATGATGGATACAGAGCTAGGGACCAAAAAGTCAGCCTAACGCTTCTAAAAGCTGAGCAGGGGCCTTACCGGGAGTCTTGTGTTCTGGGCATGGCAGGATGGGCTTGGTTCTTAGCACTGTGCGCTCTTGCTCTCACTCAGGGAAACTTGTGGTTTCCTGTTCTAATCTGAGAAACCACACTGGTCTCCCCTGACTTCGCCGCACCAGGCAGCGGTTTCTACACACAGGCAGCTGTGAGCTTTTTGGTTCGTGTACAGTGGAGCAGTGTAGAAAAACTGAACGTGCAGGGCAGTGAAGGGGTGGCTAGTGTCTGGTCCCTCCTGAAGCACTTGCCTCGCCTTCCATTACACACCTGCTTTCTCTGCCTGCACGTCTTGCCGCTGTAAATGTGAATGCAGATCGAGGACTGCAGCAGCTAAGGTGCCTGTCTACTCCAGTACTGTCGCTTTTTCCACGGTCAAGGAGGTGCCACAGACAAAGTCCAACACCACTAATTATCAATGGACTCGTTCTCAGGGAAGAAGCAGTGCCTTGTCTCCTCCTCTGTACAGCACCCAGCATGAGGGGACCCTGAGTCTTAGTTGGACCTTCCTGCGCTGCCAATACACACACACACGTCTGGGTTATCCTTCCCACAGAAGACAAGCTGTGGTTCTCAACGTGGCTTGCAAAGCACGCACTGAATGCTCCTGAGAGATGGGATGTCACATTATGCTAATGATGCTTTCCAGCCCTACACTGTATTAGTTAAGGCTGCAGAACTCCTGTCCCGTCAGCAATGGCTGGAGTTGCCACAGGGGTATTTCCAGCTTGTGAGTGGGAAGGGAGGTGTCAACAAGACTGTTAGCATGGGCCATGCCGTCAATCGGAGAACTGCTGCACTACTGCAGTGTGTCTGTTCCCTTCTGCCTCTGAGGCATTACCTGAGGATTTTGGCTTCTTTTCATAGAACTTCCTAGGTCACCTAATCCAGTCCCCTGCACTAAGGCAAGTTTAACTAGTTTCTAGACTAGTGTTTCTCAACCTTTTTTGACACCAGGGACCAGCTTGCTGCCTTCCTAAACTGCGTCAAGGAGATGGCAGGGACCGGCGCCGGTCCATGGGGCAGTCGTTGAGAAATGCTCATCAAGACCATCCCTGACAGGTGTCTGTCTAACCTGTCCTTAAACACTCCAATGACCAATTCTATAACCTCCCTAGGTAACTTGTTCCAGAGTTTAACTATCCTAACGTCCGATCTAAATCTCCCTAAGCCCATTGCTTCTTGTCCTGTCCTCGGTGGTTAAGGGGAACAATTTGTCACCACCTCTTTTGGGGAGGTCAAAAGGAAACTCCCTCCAGCAGTTTCTGGCAGCACAACATCCCTCTCTAGCGACAGCGCCTGTCATGTGCAGAGCCTCATACAGACTCAAGTGCTCTGCATGCTCCACACAAGAGAAGTTTCACACACTTCAGGTCTGAACTCCGACCCCCACAGAACCACCAGCCTTACTAAAATGAGGAAGCTGAACAGGCTGCAAAGACTGATCAAAGCATCACAGTGGCTTGAGGTTTTTTCAGGTTTGGTTTGAGCTACAGGGCTGCAAGCTGTAAACAATGCAAAGCTGGTGGGGAAACCCAACTTGGCTCAAAGCACAACAACGCAGAAAGGAGTCTCTGGGAGCCAAAAAATGAGTGTTTTTGGAAGCATGTGTGCAACAGAAAAACAAACACACTCTTCCCCAGTAGGTGTTCTGTTAGCCAAGCTAAAATTAAACTAAGAAGCTTTGAGACTATCCAGGACAATTTTACTGGAGTTTTATTGAAAGTCTGAGACAGAGTATTACTAAAACCCCACTACCACCACCACACTAGTCTGAGCTGTGCCTGTCCAGCTCAGAGTCCTACCCCCTCAGCAGCTAGTTGCAGGCTTTCCCAATCAATCCATGAGAGCTGGTTCAGACTGTAAGGATGGGTTAATATTTCAGGCAGGACACTTGGCATTAAAATGCAAGAATTATCCAAGACACTTGCTAAAAACATGGAAACGGAGCAAGTATTAGCAAACTGACAGCGATAAACCAGATTGGGATTTCTTGTGTTGTAATTCCAAGCAAAAAAACAAAAACAAAAAATCCCAAACCAACCTCTGAAATCTACTCTGTATCTTCTGAGGATTTGTAAGCGTGTGTGCCCAGTTTTGGGGGGTTTCACTTGATAAAGACTTAACAGCTTAGCCTGAGAAGCCAAGAGTTATCAGAAGGAAACAGGAGGAGGAATATGCCAGTTCGGAGGTTTAGCTTTTCGTTTGGACATTACTGACATCGCTTCCATCGTGCATTATTAAATTGCTGCCTTTACAAATAAGAGACTTTATGTTAAACCTCCAATACGGGTCTTATGGCTTTTTTCTAGATGTTGAGACAAACTTGTTCAGAACTACAATAGCCAAAGGGGTCTTTGTACGTGTCAAGTTTGAAATCTCTAGACTACCTGGCACATAAATTCAAAGTAGATAACTGGAGATACACACAGTTGAATGGGAGTTGTTGGGGATCTGCTCCATAAGAATGTTGCAGATCCTACGACGCTTCTCATAAGAGGAGTTTGCATTTGGGTTCTTGGGCCACTCCATCCCCAAAAGGTGGCAGCATTTCAGTAGTTCAGTATCCGTCTAAAGTGCTTTGGCATATCAAAAAATGTAAGATGATTTCATGTTAATATACATATTCAGAGACTCCAGGATCTACTGTGGGCAAGAGAAAAGGAGCGGGAGCTATGCCAGAGGTGGACAAACTACTGCCCACCAGCCACATCCAGCCCTCGAGCTCCTACTGGAGAGCAGGGCCTGGGGTTTGTCCTGCTCCCCCGCTCCAGCTGAGGAGCAGGGTTCAGGGGCTGCCCTGTGTGGCTCCTGGAAACATCAGCATGTCCCCCCTATGTTTAGGGGCAGCCAGGTGGCTCTGCGCACTTCCCCCGCTCCAAATACTGCCCCCACAGCTCCCATTGGCTGTGAACTGCAGCCAGTAGGAGCTGCAGGGGCAGCACCTGCAGACAGGGCAGTGCGCAGAACCACCTGGCTGTGCTTCCGTATAGGAGCTGGAAGGGGGACATGCTGCTGCTTCCGGGAGCTGCTTGATGTAAGCACCATCTGGAACCTGCCCTCCGACCCTCTCCTGGCCTCTGAATCCCATCCTGTACCCCAAACCACTCATCCCCAGCACCCCCCAACCCCCCCCCCCCCAACACTACATCCCAGCCTGGAGCCACATCCTGCACCCTGAACTCCTGATTTCTGGCCCCCCCCCACAGCCTGCACCTCACAACCAGAGCCCTCACCCCATCCTGCACCTCACAATCAGAGCCCTCACCCCGTCCTGCACCGCAACCCCAATTCTGTTAACATTCATGGCCTGCCATACAATTTCCATACCCAGATGTGGCTCTCAGGCCAAAAAGTCTGCCCACACCTGGGTTATGCTCTTTGTACTTCTGGGCTCCGGTGTGCTGGCATCAGCTAGGTCTATGCCCCACCCCCAAGCCACAGAGAGCAAGCCAGTGACACAGCTGCTGTAAATTATGATGCTCTTTGAATCTTAAATCCCACAGCCCTGAGGAGGGACCAATAGCTGTTCCTAGGCTATAGCCAGGTGGAGTGCTGACAGACTGCAGAGGGAGAGAGAGCTCCACATTGGAAGGAGACGCTGTTTTGCCCCTTTGTACTATCCACACAGCACACAACACAGTGGGCGGGAAGAGCCATTTTTGCACATCGTAGGCTCCATGACCTTTGAGCATTCCTAGAGTTCAAACAGCCCTTTCCTAGCCATAGATTCCCACAACTACCTTCTTATAAACAGCAGGCCCAGTTCTGCCCTCAGACCTGCACACCAGTCCCAAGGACTTCAGGGAGAGCCTCACCTGCGCACAAGGGCAGAACCTGGCCCTCTAGTTTCTCCCTAGAAGGCATAAGGGAGCAGGGATGACAGATACACCCGCCCCCAAGAGATTTACTGCATCACTTTGATTTATTCTGGCTCGTGAGAATGAATTTTCCTTGGAGTTGTGCGGAAAGAAAATGTTTGCAATCACACCCTGGCTTTCTGGAATTCCAGGAATGTCATGTCACCTGCAGATCAATCCACTCCAATGCTCTCAGAATACATTACTGCCTCTGCGGGGGCCCAGGGCATGACAGCAAGAGAGAAAACGTTGCAGGCTCTTTGGCGATGTCTACACTATGGGCCTTACAGCGGCACAGCTGTACCACTGCGGCTGTAAGGTCTCCTGTGTAGCTGTTCCGTGCTGGTGGGAGAGAGCTCTCCTGCCCCCATAATTAAACCACATCCATACTGGCACTTTTGTTGGTGAAACTTATGTTAGGATTTGTGTTTTTCCCCACACCCCTGACCAACAAAAGTTTTGCTGACAAAAGGGCTAGTGTAGACAAAGCCTTAGACCTGGAGTGCCTCAGGCAATGAAAAAAAAGTTAGGCGGCTATTGTGTGACACTAGTTTCCCCAGATCACAGGTGCTAGAGGTGATGCCGCGTAGAATTGCTCACTTCTGGACTGAATGGCTGTAGCTGCGCTAAGAACTAGATTCTGACCAAGCAGCGGTTGGAACTAGATATGCCTGTCAATGCATCATACTTCTGGTCTTACTTATTATTCAGGTACTACAGGAATTTCATCACCTTCTTTGTCAGTGTAGGAGTGGGCAGGGGATTAGCTTGAACCCAGAGGATTATATAACAACATGGCAACTGTATGTAGTTAATAATCCAGGGGGAGGATTAGGAAATTTAAAATGTATGACTAGCACTGCATAATGAAGAAACAAAGCAGAGAGAATGGCAGTTCTCCTCACTCTACTTACTGTATTTGCATGCAGTTCCTCTGAGGAAACATGATCTGCAACAAGGTTTTTTCAGTTTGTCTTGCAAATGGAATTTAGTTCCATGAGTATAAAACAAAAGAAATGTTAACTCTGTGATGGGATCTGTTCAGTGAGAAGTATGGATTTAATTTTTACCCCTTAAAGTTTGTATAAAAAGCCTCTGTCTCATAAGAACAGCTCATGCTTTTAGTAGATCAATGTTAGATTCATGAATGAGAATCTCAGATAGCTATAGATCCCGGCCAGTTGCTAACTGGCTTATTGTGCACAAGTGTGTGTATCCTAAACTCTGCAGACAGACTGGTCTGTTGAGCAGGAAGAGCACACCTACAGTTTAGTGTCCCTGGTCTCTCTCGCATATTTCATTTGCAGCTTTAGCAGCAAGTCTGCAGCAGCCATATGCAGAATATGGCCTGGCATAAGGAGAACTGACGGAGTGGGGATTTTCTGAGCAGCGAGATGAATGAATTGCTGTCTACCTCGGTCTGTGTCTCCATGCAACTCTAGGTGGGATGATGCCATTGAGTTTAGTGTGTGATAAGCAGCTAATGGTGGTGTTTTCCCCCCATAGTGATCTAGCATTTCACCCCTGGCTGGAGATCTAGGATTGGCCATGGACGTGGAGTAGAGTTTAAGTTTCAAAACCCATATACAGTTTTTTCCAGAAATGAGTGACTGGACTAACCAGCTCTGCCAGAGCCTGGAAAAATAAAAATAGGGGTGGAGCTGGCTGACTCAGGGGATTGGGACACTGAGTTTCTCATACGGATGGCTGGTGCCAATCCAGGCTGGCAGCAGCCTACATGAGTTTGTGGCCTCTCTTCAGAGCCACTGAGCAAGTACCCACATCCCAGCAGGCTTGCTCTGTTGCCAATGTTGGTGGAAGTGCCCTCATTCCTAGAGGTGGCCCTTTCAGGTCACAGGGGAGGCACACTGGCTGGCATGAAGAGGCTTGCAAGGTTCTGGGTAGGACATCTTAGAGTTTCCCAGCGTTGCTCCCAGCAGTGGAGCCATGCTGGTGGCAGCGCTGACCAGATGCTGGCATTCCAGGAGCCCACAGTTTAAAGAGTAATAGGTACAAATGGCCTATTGCTGTACCATGTACACAGTGACAGCTGCACTGGCAGGAGAGCTAAAGAATTCAGGTATAGACCAGGCCTCTGTGTTCAAGTTAGCACTAAGTAGCTCTTATCTTTCTTCTGAGTGCCTATTGTTATGCTGTCTGTGCACAAGTATCCTTCTCAAACACCCTGTTTTTTTATCCTCTAGTAAGAGATCCATGCTAGTTAACTTTTCCGTGGAACAGCATCCTCTACTCCACACAGCTCGAACATGTCTGAATAAGGCCCTGCTGTACAGCACTGTAGTGAGTCCGAGCGGTCTCCCTCCGATTGGGAACGCGAGGGAGCCTACACACACAAGTGAAAGGGGAAGCTCTGTCTTCAAACAATGTGCCGAGGTTAAAACTCCCACACAGAATACTGCTTTAAAATACAGTGCGATGAAGCTGCATTTCAGTCACCAGATTAATCAGCTGCATCCCTGTGAGCAGAGAAGCATTGTTACATGCGTCCCAACGCCCAAGCGTGTTGCTGCACTGCCAGAATTCCCTGATGAATAGTTCAATATCTATCATGCTGATAGCAGGCACTCAGTCAGCAGCTGGCCACAGTTGCTGGGAACAGGAATTAAATACCTTTTTGTTTTTTTTAAAAATAGCCACTGAAGGATCAGAAATGAACCTCTTCTGCAGTGCAATTTAAATCTGACAGGCCAAAAATATGATGCAGCCCAGGAAATACTACTGTTCACTGCAGTATTCTAGCTGCCCCACTGGCCCCCATCCATTGCCTCTTTGCTATTAACTCCCACTTTAAAGATAAATAATCTGGCAATTTAGATTGCCACTGCACTGTGTCCTTTATGAGCAGGAGCTATGTTAACAGTCTCTGGGCAGGCAGGAGGCAGGGAATCTCATTTCTGCACTTGGCTGGAGATGAATAAATCAACTGTCTGGCTGGTTACAGGCAAAGCTTTTTTTAATTTTATTTTATTTAAAAAAGGCCATTTTAAATGACATTCGATTTTTAAACACCAAAGGAAAACCAGGATAATCCTCTTTGAAGGCTTCAAATGCACAATTCCAAACCTACTTCAGCTGAAGTTTGAGACATTTATGAACAGCCCCTGAATTAATTAAAAAAACACCCTAGTATTGCAGATGGGTAAGAATATAACAAACATGGAGACTGTCAGAGCAGCCCTCAGTGCTACCATTTGGATGGAGTTTTTGAGAAAATAAACCTGCACTTGAGAAACTTCAAGACTGGTTTGAGATAGAAATTCTAATAACTGTGTTGGTTAATTCTAGTGCCCATTCACAAGCCCTTCTGATGAAGAAGGTAGAGGAAGAAAAGTGGAATCTCGCCAAGTCTTTGTTTAAAATAAGAATTTGTAAGAGGGAAAGGTGGGGTGTGTGAGGTCCAGAGAGGAAAACCAAAACCTTGCGTAGCTCAGTGGAGGTGGAGCTGGTTTCCTCTCTTTGCTTTGGAGAGGAGTTGGGGAGGACAGAGTGTTGGATCTAGTCCTGGTATGTCTCAGGAGCGTGACTACAACGCAAGACAAGAAAAGCAGACAAATTGCTCAAATTCCGGCTGTTGAAAGCAGAGGGATCTGGGGAAGGGCAGCACAGAGCAACGACACCTGTATTCTTCCATTCAAGGTAACCTGCCATGAGCAATGGTACCAGAGCTCCCAGTGAGACTCACCCGAATCCGTCTCATGGCTGCTACGATCTCCACGCGGCTGTTGGGTCTCGGCACATCCAGACTCCCGATGTACTGAAAGACAGAACAGTGGGGAGATGGTTTTAAAAAAAAAAAAAAAAAAATTGCAGTGAAGGAGTCAAACGAACAGCAGCATTGACTGATTATTAGCGCATGAGCGGCTGGGCAGTTAGACACCTCTAACTCATGTCAGCCATTTCTGTCAGCACCTAGGGGGAGGATCCCTGGCAGGTATCAATGGATCCTTAATGTCAGGTTTAAGATCTTGAGTGATTCCAGTTCCAGAAAAACCCTTAGATATGTTCTACATTAAATTTGCATCATCCCACTAAAAGCCAGCCCCTCTCCTGGAAGCACAATCCAGTTTGCTGGACTCCATTAGAGACCCTAATACTCTGCACTCGAGCCCGGAGATTACTGATGGCAACCACAACCAGAGGGACAGCTGCTAGCCAACTCACTACACACATTGTATCTCAGACAATCTTCTTCCTTCCCCTCACCAAGAAAAGCTTCTTGAAAATCTCAGAATGCCAGGCATCCCCAAGGATTGGGGCTAGTGCCTGGCTCTGTGGCAACTGACTTTGATGAGGAGCAATGTGTCTGCATCCCTGGTCAACACCCTTTGTCGTCTCCTTTTTGCTTGCTTGGCCTAGCAGAATTCTCCAGCTGATCCTGGAAAATGTGCCAGAATTGATATTCTGTGCTGGCCCAGCCTGTCAATAACTAGGAGCTAATGGAAGCTGCAGCCCAACATTTCCACCGGAGACAGCAAGTTGCCCAGCATCCTGTAACAGGACACACAAAAAAACTTACGTTTGCAGCGTTAGCACCTCCGGCTGCTGAAGATCAAGGCAGATGGCAAGTTCCAGGTCCATCGTGAAAACCTGCCCACAACCAATTAACAAACACAGCTTTCTGTATCTTGGCTGCCTATACCCCTGCCCATGGGTTTGGCTGGTATTGGGACCATATACGCAGGTCATACGCTTGCTTTGGACAAAATGTAGCTTAAACGCCTACCTGATACAGCAAGAGCCAAGCCTCCCACCGAAGTTTCCCCTCTGGTGACAGCACTGCTACCATATGCTCAGTCCCAGCCTGCCCACACTTGTGTGCCAAGGCAGCCAAATGAAGCTATCTGAACAGTGACAGGAAGAAACTGCTCCGCTGGGACGACTCTGCTGCAGAGCAGGGGACACTTGTGATGGTACCTAGGGTGGGATGAATAGGCAGAAGAGCAGAGTGCTACCCACACCGCCGCCGCCACCACCAGAACAAGCCAGTGCAAAGCTTGAGATCCAGGCTAACCTTCTGCCCCAAGCAATGGGGGAAATCCCAAACATCCCACTCACAGAGCCGTTCTTTCATGGGGTGCAAAGGGTAGTGAACTCCCCATGGGCCCTCTGGCTCATCTGCACCAGAGCTGACTGGAAGGGGACTGGGGGGCAGGGCACGAAGGGAGAATAGCCTGAGTCAGCCAGTAAACAGCAGCAGAACCGAGTGGGCGATCAGCATCCTGTCAGTGCCGCGGAGGACGGGTTGCTGTCCTTGGACCATATGCTGTGGAAGTCAGACAGCTAGAGCGAGGGAGTCTGATCCCCAAAGCCAGTCCAACATGTTGGCATTAGCATTCTCTTCTGGGTGGAACATAGGGCCTCCTCCCCTCACACACAGCCCTGGCAGGCAGCCTGCCTCCCTCCCTCCCCCACATTAATCAGAGGCGCTGGTACTGACAAAGCTCAGTATCGTGGATAAGAGGGTTTGGCTTATGAGTCTAGAGGAAGTTTTGTGGCCAGCAAGTCAGAGAAGCCCCCATGGAAGCTTGGCAGGCAGCTCCTGCTCTTCCTAAAGAGCAGCCCATGGTTCTTACTGGGTACGTTGACATCTTTATGGGTTTTTTGAGATCACTGATCCAAGAGTTGCAGCTGGCAAGCCCCAGCGGCTTGTAGAGTTTTACTGTGCAAGCTTGTATTCAATGAAGAGCTCTCTACACAGACTGGCTGTCTTAGCTCAGTATTTACTGCACTTTCGCTGCCTAGAAATAAGCACTGCAAGCATCTTGACAGGGCCTCTTATTTCCCTGCACCATCTGTAAACGGGTCCACATCTTCTACAGCCGTGCTGTTTTGTAACTACTTACAGCAATCCTTCAGTGAGCCACAAGAGAGATCCGAGCCCCAGAGCACGAGTACTTAGGGTCCATGGGGAAGGAAAGGACTAGATTTTCCTCCCCCTCTCTATAGTGGCAAAGCTGGGGATATGTGACAATGGGATCTGTTTGGTTTGCCCCATTCACAAAGGGCCATGGTCGATAGGAATCTCATGAAAAAATTCAATTGAATGCAGTGGGCTGGCACTTTACAATCTTGCGATCTGTAGGCAATGGGGAGAGAGACAGTGGCTAAGAACACGTCTATTGGCTTTGCTGTCAGACCCTGTACTGGGGTCCCAATCCTGCAAGCTAATCCACTTGGAATCTCCCTCCTTAGAGGTTTATAAGGCCTGGCTTGACAAATCCCTGGCTAGGATGATTTAGTTGGGGTTGGTTCTGCTTTGAGCAGAGGGTTGGACTAGATGACCTCCTGAGGTCCCATCCAAGCCTAATCTTCCATGATTCTATGTTTGCCTGTGGAGAGACCCATCGAGTTCACCAGGGGCTCCACCCAAGTGTAAGGCTGCTCATCTGCAGTATCCGGTTCTTATGTGGCCAAGTGTGTGCATTGGGAGTTCATCTCTAAAGATCTGAAATATACTCATTAATATAATGCAATGTCTCCTGCTACTTGCAACCAGGAAAGGATTAGAGCAGAGAAATACCAACATAAACAAATGTCTTGCACGAAGCAAATGAGATCATTGATAAGCTGGTCATTTTAAGAGGCACAGCCAGACTGATGGACCTGCAGTGAGACACTGTTAAGTGGAAAAGACAGACTCTAGAGTAGGACTAAGCAAGCATGATACTAGGGTAATGCAAACTTTATCTGTGAGGGTGGAAATGGAGCCAGCCCATTACAACTTGAAGAGGAGAGTTAGGCAAGTAGCTGGATACTTATGGAGCTATCTTCTACTCTCTCAATAGCATGGTAGTCCTAAAGCTGGTGGACGGCAGGTGCTATCCTACCCATTAGAAGTGTAAATTAATTTCATAAAGTTCCTTAACATAACAGCATTTTGCCTGGTCAAGGTGGTATCCAGTACAGCAGCTGTTATGTTTTAACCATTCAACATACTGTATCTCCCTGTCAAGCAAAGCTAGATTTTTAAACAAGCAATTGAGAATTTAAACAGATCTCTCCCCCACATCCTCTTTAAATCTATAGCTCCTTGAACAGGAAAACTAAGTAGCACAATATTAACCTTTTTAAAGCTTTATTTGAATGCATTCCCTTTCCTTACAGCTCGGGGGAGGGGAGAAATGAATTCCATTTCTAATCTGTCAGGCCATCTGCAAATAAACTAGAATTACTCCTGCAAGATGCAATTCATTTTGTCAGCTAAATTATAAACTCATCCCCCTTGCACTGACTACAGAAAGTCAGTTACAATTAAGTCATTTACTCAAAGGCAGATGTAGTCATGCCTTCACATTTTTCATGATCAATATGAAGTCCCTGACACAGATACCAGTAGTTCCTCAGATCCAGTGTCAAGATTACTCCTATTTAAATTAACACTTGGCCTTCTATAGCTTTTCCTGAAGCACAGTGGGTCAAAAGATACTAATCCAGAATTTAGCACAATGGCCATTACTATGCTGGTTTCCAGGGAAGTATTTTTTCTAACTATTAAGCTCCTTGAGGCAGGGTCAGTTTAGCTCCCCACTCCAAGAGGAGCCTCTGAGTACAAATGCCCATGATACAAATACTAGTAGATTCATAGTACTAGAGTTCAAGGTCAGAAGGGACCATTAAATAATCTAGTCTGACCGTCTGTACAGCACAGGCCACCGTCACAACCTAGCACCTGCTGGCACTTGCCAGAGACAGAAAAGTATTAAGAACGTGATGCAAAGTCCAGCGCAGTCAACAGGAGCCTTTCCAGATCAGTTCCCAAGCAAACTGCACAGGAAAGTTTCCAAGCTTTAACGACGCCAGACTTCCAGAAACAGCTACAAAAAAAAAAAAAATCTAGTGCAAACCAGTTTAATCTGAGCATAACTGCACAGCCTCTGTGACCTTCTGCTATTTTCCCCTCCATACTTCCTCTGCTCAAAAGCGCCATAAGGTAATATGGTTTGTTGGCATGTTTTGAAGTTCCTTTGCTTTTTTTTTTTTTAAATCCCACTTGCAGAGAAAAACATATTTTGAATGGGGCTGAAACTAGTGTGGGAACAGCAGGTTCAGAACACTAAGGAAAGAGAGAGAGTCGGAAAGCTTTCTAGGCCTTGTTCATGGCTTATTACCCGTGACACCAACACATGACTTTACTAGACATGTAAGTGCATTAGAACTCCATTTATGGCCATTTAGTATCAGCACCCACCTGCAGCTCCTAGTTAGGGGGCTGGAGCACATGATTTAGGAGGACAGGCTGGAGGAACTGGGATTATTAGTCCGCAGAAGAAAAGCGTGAGTGGGGATTTGATAGCTACTTTCAACTACCTGAAAGGAGGTTCCAAAGAGGATGGACCTAGAGTGTTCTCAGTGGTACCAGATGACAGAACAAGGAGCAATAGTCTCAAGTTTCAATGGGGTAGGTTTAGCGGGGATTTTAGGAAAAACTTCTAGGAGGGTGGTGAAGCACTGGAATGGGTTATCTAGGGAGGTGGTGGAATCTCCATCCTTAGAGGTTTTTAAGGTCAGGCTTGACAAAGCCTTGACTGGGGTGATTTAGTTGGGGACTGGCTCTGCTTTGAGCAGGGATTAGATGACCCCCAGAAGTCTCTTCCAACCCTGATATTCTACGATTCAAGCTTGGGGCCAAAAATGCTGACGTGTCTATTGATCGTGGGCCTGGCCACTCAAAAGTCCAGGGCTGGGAGGCAGCCATGTCCCAGCACCTCTAGGATGGCAAGGTCCTGAGCTAGGCACCCAACATTCAAGGCACCGAAAGTCAGTGAACTCTTCTGAAAGGATTGGCCTCAATGTTTTAAAAGGCAAGGGGGCTGAAGACCCCCGTGCATAGACGCCTTCGGAGCCTCGGGCCTCCTGCCACTCGCTCCCTGGCTGTTCAGTTTGTACCTGGATCCCCTCTGTACTTCGACGTTACATGTTTTAGCCGAATGCCTCCTTGAGCTACAGGGCAGTAGATGCCTCACAGTTGCTCTTGGGTACCAGCAGCCATGTCAATGACAGCTTCTCTTCCCCTTCCCAGCCAAGCTCTGCCTGATCAAGTCCATTCTTTTCAGCACACCATTTGTTAAATGACTTCAATGGGAGCCTGCCCATTATCTGATTATAATCAAACAGTAAATATCATCATCATCATGATGTTCCTATTACGCATCTGGTGTTTAAGGCAGCAAAGAAGCTCCTCTACTCCTGTCTGTTTCTGGCAAGTCTTTCAATGGTTCCCCAGCTATGCCCCAGGTTTTTCAGCTCAGCTTCCACAGATCTTCACCATGTTGTTTTTGGGCAGCCTCACTTTTGCTTGCTTTCAGGTGTCCATCTGATTCCATCATCACTAGAGTAGCAATCAGTTTCCATCTGAAGCACATGGCCAATCCATCTCCAGCACCTCCTGGCAACGATGGTGCTCAGATCCTCTCGGCTGCACTGAGGTCAATAGATCTTGGTTTGAGACTGTTCAGGGCCAAAAGATAAGGAAGTTGTATGGAATTAAGACAATTTGGACATGTCATACTTCTTGTTCCCCAGAATTCTGCTCTATAAAATAGTGTTGAAAGTATGCAGCTCTGAAATCTTCAGTTTTGGTGTTGTATGTTGATGATTTCCAGACTATATTTAAGCTTCTGAAGGTGTTCCTGGCTTTATTGATTTTGTTCCAGATGTCTTGGCTGATGGTGCTGCTTAAGTATTTGAATGTTTCTACACTGGTGAGAACATAATCCTCTAACCGTACTGGTGATGGTGAGGCAATATTAAAGGTCATGATATCTGTCTTACTGCAGTTGATTTTCAGACCGATTTGCTGGCTGAATGTTTTGAGTTTTTTCTTTGGTGTTGGGTATGTGATAGGAGAGCCACATCATCTGCAAAGTGCAGGTCTTCAAGGGATGAGAAGAGTGTCCATTTAATGCCTCTTGGCATGACTTCTGTTTTACGCCACATTACCCAGTCGATGGCAACATTGAAGAGGATTGCAGGGTGACACACCCCGGATGTACTCCTGCTTTGACTTCACAACTGAGCTCACTGTGATCACCACTGCATGTATAGTTGAAATAGCTTTTGATTACATTGATTATACAGAAAGAAATTCCACATGCCTGCAGAATGCACCATAGGCTGGTCCTGTAAATGCTATCAAAAGCCTTCTCAAAGTCTATGAAATTTATGTAGAGTTGCCATTGCCATTCTAAGCACTGTTCTATTATGTTTTGTAGAACGAAGGTGTGTGTGCATTCACGCCCTTTCCAAAAACCAGCTTGCTCTTTTCTGAGAATGCTATCCATTGCCTCTGATATACAATGGACTATGATCTTACACAATTCTTTACTTGGCACAGATAAAAGTGCAGAAAGCCTTTGCTCTGCAGTTAAAGAACAGGTTTCAAGCACTTGCAGATCTTGATGAAGAGCAGGGGAATGCATATGAGGAACAATAAGAAGTGGGACAAAGTAACAGCAATTTATAAACAGAGCAGTGAAGCCTGTCTAGGCTACAGGCAGAAGAGAAGGAAGGAGTGGATTATACCAAGCAAATGGAACTTCATAGAAACCAGACAAGCCCTGAAAAGAAAAGTTTTAGGCACAAAATCCCAGAAGCTACAGGACAAATAGCATGAGCAGCATAGCAAGGCACAGCGGGAGGTCAAATATCTTGGGAGAATGGACAAATGGTATTATATTGACAATCTGGCAACACAAGCAGTGGATACAGCTGCTTGTGGTGAACAAGGAACTGTCTATAAAATGACAAATCATAATGCCCTTGCACAAATCTGTAGTACATCCACCTCTTAAATATTGTGTGCAATTCTGGTTGCCCCATCTCAAATAAGATGTACTGGAATTGGAAAACATACAGAGAAGGCCAGCAAGAATTGACGGTTATGGAACAGCTTCCCTCTGAGGGGAGATTAAAAAGACTGGGACTGTTCAGTTTGAGGGAAAAAAATGAGGAAGGAGAGATATGAAAGATGTTTATAAAATTGCAAACAGGGTGGAGAAAGTGAACAGGGACATGTTATTTACTCCTCATAACACAATAACCAGCAGTTACCCAATGAAATTAACAGGTTTAAACCAAACAAAAGGAAGTATTTCTTCACATAACACCCAGTCAATCTGTGGAACTTGTTGCCATGGGATGTGGTGAAGGCCAAAACTATAACTGGGCTCAAAAGGGAATTAAATATGTTCATTGAGGATAAATCCATTCATGACGATTAGCCAAGATGGTCAGGGATACAACCCCATGCTCTGGCTGTCCTAAGCCTCTGACTGCCAGAAGCTGAGACTGGACCAAAGGGGATGGGTCACTTAATAACTGCCCTGTTCACACCCTTTGAAACATGGGACATCGGCCCTTGTTGGGAGACAGGATGCTGGGCTAGAAGGACCACTGGTCTGACTTAGTGTGGAACCAAGACTCTACACCGCCCGGGGCTGGGGGGATTTCCCAGGAGAACTCTGCTCCTCTAACGCCCCATGCAGTGACAAGGGAATCAAGTCACTTCTCCAGCGGGAGAGTCCGCCGGGGTTCCCAGCACCACTCCCGCGGTGTGATTATACTTCCCCAGGCCAGGGCTGCTGAGCGGTGCCCCTGGGCAGACGAGCCTGAGGAAGGGCCGTTCCCTGGGGACTGACCCCAGGACTCACTCCGGCCCCCGCGCTTTGCAGAGCCGCCGCGGCACTGCCGACCCAGAGCCTGCTTGCCGCGGGGCGGCTCTCCCCGGCCCGTGGATCCCGAAGACACCAGAGCCCTGCTCGGCCAGCGCCGCTCGGCGGGGCCACCGCGCCGCGCTCTCCTCGGCCCGCGGGGCGCCTAGCCCGGTGCGCGCCAGGCTCCCGTGCCCGGAGGGGCGTCGCTAGCGCTGGGCGCGCCCCGGCGACACGCGTGTCGGACCCCGGCAGCAGGGGAGGGGGGGCCCGGCTGGCATGCGCCGCCCGGGGCCCCGGGGCGCCCCTCTCCCGCAGGCGCCGGGGCCCCGCCCGGCTCACCTTGGCCTGGAAGTGGATGCCGTGCTGGAAGGCGTCCTCGTTGTGCAGGGGGACCCGCGAGTCGCAGCCATCGTCCACCAGGTTGTACCTGTTCTTCACCGGCATCTTCCCGGGGCATCGCTCGGCTCGGCTCGGGCGCTGCGGGCCGGGCAGCGCGGCGCGGGCCCCGGTGCCAGGCGGCGGGGCTCGGGCCGCGTTTTGAACGCGATTCCCCCGGCTGCCCGCGGCGCCTCCCGCCCATTGGCCCCAAGTTCCCGCACGTGACGGGCGGGGGCGTGCTGGGGGGGGGCGGCTCCTGCCTCTGCCGGCTGCCCCCCCTCCCCCGGCCCTGTAGTGACCGCGGGCTTGGGGGGGGAAGGATGTGGCCCTGCCCAGCCGCCCGGCCCCCTCCCCTTGGCCGGGCCTTTCCCCAGCCCGCCCCCTTGTGGGTCAGGGGGTTCCTGAGTCCGCCCCCCTCCCGGGACCTGTCAATAGCCTCTGCTTCCCCCACTCCCACCCGGCATCCCGCATCCTCCCCGCAGCAGGCGGGATGGACCCTAGCGCCGAGCGGCTCCGCTCCGGTTCAGCGTCAGAGCGGAGCCGTTTCACTTTCTCCTTTCCTCGAAGGGTCGGGGGGACAGAGCCGGGGGGAATGTTCCCCCTTTACAGACAGTCCACCTGCGCCCATCTGGGAAACCAACCATGGGGACAGTTCTATTGGGGTTTAGCCTTCTGGGCTCTTGTCTTACAAACTCTGCCTTGGGGGCTCCTCCCTTCCAGTACAAGACCAGGACTGACAACAATAGTAAGGATCTGACTGAAAAAGCACAAAGAGCCTGAATTGTTAGCTCGCCTTAGGGTGGAAGTGAAGTGAACATCATGGGGTGATTTCTCCCAGAGCACCTTAAAACAGTGGGTGATGTTGCCTGCCCTGGGAGCTACAGTGCTAGAGACATGGCAGGGTGATCGAATATCCACCTTATATTTGACTCTTATCTCTGTTTTAAGCCGTACTTCTGTTATTTTAACACTGGTTTGATTGTGTCTTTTTCCTTGCTGGGTACAACTGTGCAAACAATGATGCAGTGTAAGGCCCTGTGGCCACACTACAACTTCTAGCCACGGTTGTAACCAGATATGGCAGGTTCTAACATGTTTCCTATCAATTCCCAATATGATTAAGGCTCTGTTAATAACCACAGTGGTGTATCACCCCTGCCAGAGGCATAGTGTCACATGGCTGACTTCCCACAGGTGCTGAACCAGCTACAGGTTCTTGCAGTGAAGCATCCTTGCCATCTTTGTGCAACCAGTTTGGCTGGTCCTCTTTCCTTCCAACCTTTTCTGAGGCAGGACATCCCATTGTGTGTTGTGTCACCGCTTGCTGATGTTGCTCTCTAGTGGCCTATCCCTTGCTGAGGCAGTGTGGGGTGCCTGTCCAAATTTCCCAGGATGAATTTATGCAAAACAGCACAGGCGCAAGCCTGGTTGCGATGATGGTAGAAAAGCTGAACCATTTAATGTGCAACTCTCTAAGGCAATCCTGTCACTAACCAGTTGCAAAATCGGGTTTAAAAGGTATAAGTTTAATAGGGCCCAAAAGTCAGAGAAATGCTTATCCCTGGGGCAACTCTATTGATTTCAGTAGGGCTTCACCAGGAATTAATCTAGGCCCTTGTTTATGCAGTGAGTGACTGTAAGCTTTTATCATACAAATAATATCACCATGCATGCTTAAATATGATCACACAGTGTACTCGGTGATATCCATTTTAACCAGAGATTTGTCTATTTGTTTTAATGAGCAGAATTCAAGATATGGAGCTCTATCAGTGATATCATAACAGGGTATCTAGTTCCAAAACCACAAAGGATGTGAGGTTCCCATTACTGAACTGTAATCTTGTGACTGATATAGCAAATGTGCCAGCCAACTGCTAAATCAAAGGATATGCACTGCCAAGTGGTTGCTCTTGGAACTCTGGTCTCAGATCCTCTGTCCAGACACCTATATTATTGCAAGAGTTTGGACAACAACCCTTTGTTCTGCCAGCCTGGACCTACCTCCTCCCATTCAGTTGTGCACACTTAATGCTACATTGGAGTCTGTGCAGCTCCAAACCTCACTCCCATGATTGCAATTGGCCCAAGTCGCTTGGCAGGTTTGAGCACCCACAAGTCAATGGGAGTAAGGCAGCAGCCACAAACTGGCCAATTACAGAACCTCATCATTAAGGGAAGGAGGGGCAGCCTGAAGAATTAGTATTGTTTCTATGTACAATTGGTTGGAGTCCATGCGTTCAGGAATACCCTGGTTGCTAGCAGCTCTTCCTGATATTGTGGGCATCACTAAGGATTGAGTCAGCAACGATAGGTCCTTCAGTTAGCCTCTTCTTTGCTACGCTCTCCTGTCTGTCTTGTCTCCAGGCTTTTTCTTTTTTCCCTGGCTATAATATCACATTTTCCATTTAAATGCACACAGATTTATGCTAATCCTTCATTTGTTCAGAGTACCCCAATATAGATTTCATTTTACATATGCAATTAAATGAATCCGTTTTTGCTATCCAATGTGCAGCTCTTCAGATTCTGCATGGCACCTGCAGATTCATGAGTTCTCTTTAGGCAACAGCTTTTTATGTTCACTTGTGTGCCAAATGTTCAGGATGTTTTGTGCTTTTTTCTTTATATTTTCAGGAGTCTTAATTGACTAAAATATGGAAATAAAATCCAACCAGCCTGAATCAGTAACCTAGATTATCTTCTTGTGAGTGTCACCGAACTAATGGGGTAAGATGAAATTGTTTGGTTTCCTTAAAACAGAAGAGAATGGCCATTATCCCAACCTCTCGTTTAAAACTGCCTGCTAGCACTGCTAAGCTGCTGTTTGGTATATGTGAGCCTCAAAGAGTTTCTTGGAGCTCACAGCGGTGGGAGAGACTTCTTTGACTCTTGTTCACTGAATGGGAGGCAGTACATCTAAGCATCGTCTACATTAGCCAGGTAATGTGCTAACCCAGCATGCCTGTAACACACCATAGGGTAAAATCGTGGCTTCATTTAAGTAAATGGCAAAACTCTCAGTGACTTCAGTGGTGACAGAATTTCACCCCACATTTCTAGTCACAATTGCTATCCATGGTGCTCAAGTTTCCCACTATCACTTGGGTTATCCCTGCTGTACGCAAGGCTAGCCCCTATGTCACAATTGCTGCCCCCAATCTCAGTGGAAAGCCATAAGAGGGGTCGTTCCAAACAGTAGACATTATAAACCATAAACATTATACACTTGCTGCAGGGAGCCGTGCTGAGCATAGTGGGACAGGGGCAATAATTCAGCCCCTATGCTGTTGGCAGAGTTTGTGCTCAGGTCTTCCAATGGTAGCAACCCTGGGCAGGGCCGTCCCTACCCATACGCAAACTACGTGACTGCCCCAAATTTCCTGGTGCCCCACGCAGCTGCATCCAGCTCTAGTGGCGAGCTTAGGGTGACCAGATGTCCCAATTTTATAAGGACAGTCTGATTTTTGGGTCATTTTCTTAGATAGGGTCCTATTACCCCGCACCTCGTCCCGATTTTTCACATTTGCTGTCTGGTCACTCTACCCAGCCTGATCTCCCAGGTGGCTGAGCCGGCCCCTCGTGGGCTGCGCACAGCAGGGCCCGGGAAAGCTGCCTCTGCCACGCCTCTTCCCCCCCACCACCTTTCCCCCCACCGCCAAATCCCGTCCCCTGAACTATGCCTCCCGGAGGACTGCAGCTGGGGTTCGGGTTGGGCCCGCCCTTCATGCTCTGGGCAGTGGGAAGTGAAGTGACCAGGCCTCAGCCCGCTCTGCTGACTCCCAGCTGTGCCGCCAGTGAGTGCTGGGGGTGGTTCCCCCCTCCCTCAAGCCTGGGAGTCAAGGGAGCAAAGCGGAGCAGGCTGGGACTGGATTGCTTCACTTCCCACTGCCCTGTGAGTGCAGGGGCAGGCCCGACCCCTGCTGCCTTCCTGCACTGGCTGCTGGTGCCTGCTGAAGCCCTTTGGCGTAGTCCCCCATACTCCTGCGGAGGTCTGGTACGCCCCCCCCCCCCCCGCCCCTTGGAGGTCCGGGGCCAGCTCCCCATAGTGGTTGCATAGAGCACCACAATCTCTAGGGACAGCCTGACTCTAGAAGCCCAATGGGCCAAGTTAGACAACGTGCTGGTTAAAAAACCCACAGTGAAGACCCTCTTCCCATATAGCTCAGATTCCTGAGGCATTTCATGTGGCCTGTGTTTTGAGCGGTGGCTGCTGTTGTTTCAGCTATCTCTAAACGAAAGCTTATTTAATTGTTTCCTCCTTTAGCCTGAATGGGAGACGGCTGCCACACCCACCGGTTTAAAAAAGATTTCTTCCAGCTCCCAGCCAGCCTAACAATTGGGACAAAGGGTTTACCTCTCACACCTTACAAGGACACTGCAACCTTTTAAAGAAAGCCTTTTTAATAAACTATTTATTTAGGAAGTGTTCACAGGCTTACAAATCCTTGAAATGTAAATATCAGAAACAAAACAACAGACAGCTTTTGTTTAAAGAGACGTTATGCAGTAACAATACCTAAGAACATAAGAATGGCCCCACTGGGTCAGACCAATGGTCCAGCTAGCCCAGTTTCCTGTCTGCTGACAGTGACCAGTGCCAGGTGCCCCAGAGGGAATGAACAGAAGAGGTAATCACCAAGTGATCCATCCCCTGTCGCCCATTCCCAGCTTCTGGCAAACAGAGGCTAGTGACACCATCCCTGTCCATCATCTGATCTCCCTGTGTAACAAGGTGTTGCCATATAACAGAGTGAGCATCATTACAACACCCATGACATGTCATTTCTAGGCCTTGTCTATACTGCCATTTTACAGTGCTGCAACTTTCTCGCTCAGGGGTGGGGGGTGGGAACCCCCCTCCCCGCACACACACACACCGAGAGTTGCAAGTTTCAATGCTGTAAAGTGGCTGTGTAGACAGTGCACCAGCAATGGGAGCCACAACTACACAGCCACGTAAAAGTGCTGTTGAGGCAGCACTTTAACATTCCCAGTGAAGACATTCCCCCTAGTGACTTTATTAAGCTGAGGCTATGTCTACACTAGAAACGCTACAGCGACACAGATGCACTGCTGCAGCTCCGCTCCTGCAGTATTGACACTTACTACAGGGACCGAAGGCCACCTAAGTTGACAGAAAAGTTCTCCTGTTGACCTAGTGCTGTCTACACTTGGGTTTAGGTTGGCTTAACTGCATCTCTCAGAAGCATGAATTTTTTCACCCCCCTGAGCAAAGTAGCTAGATCAACCTAAGTTTTAGGTGTACACAGGCCTGAGTAAAGTCTCTCTGATTACACACATTTTACAGACAAAAAATCCTGGTTTTGATGTCACAGATTATTTCCTCCTCTTCTGTTAACATTTTTATACTTGCAAGGATGACTTGTTTCTGCACTGCAGAGCTATGCTGATTAAAACAATAAATAACATGGCTTAGCAAAAACAACAAGCCAGACCTGGATTAATGCTACTGAAAATCTTTATTAAAGAAAACACTTTCAGAGCCTACTTGTAAGACCTGAAAGCCCTAGGTACTTTACTCCTAGCTCAGTGTATTTGATCTTCTAGAACTTTTTGTCACACCAGTTTTAGCAGTACCTCCAGCACTACCTAGTGTGGTAGCAAGAGTACCATGGGCAGGTGAGGTCTTAAAGCTAGGTCCTCAGGCATTCTGGCAGACAGCCTTATAAGATTTAAAAAGTTAATTCACTTATCGCTAATTATGAGATGGGAGTTTGTTTACTGTGTATGTTTACTAAGAACACGGAAACAGACAGTGTTCCCTCACTTTCAGGATATTGAGAGCCAGTGGGTGTTGAGATTAGGTTTGTATGATGAAGAGGGGGTCTGGGACAGATGTGAAGTTGAGGATCAAAATCTGGTAGTTTTGATGCATCTTTGAGACATGCGTTTGAAGGCTGATAAATCTAAAACATGCATGTTGGGGCAGGGGTGGGGGATGAACCCCTCTGGCTCTGTTCCTGGAGAGAGGTAAATAAAAATGAAGCATCTGGGGCCGGAATCAAAGTCTTTCATCGACTTCAGTGGATTTTGGATCAGGACTTTAATATTTATTTAAATGTTATAGTGGATTTTTTTTGCATAACAAGCACAGGTCCAATTCCAAAAGCCTGCCTGCCTTCCCACTACAAAGCAAGATGAACTGACGAATGTAGGGGAGAGGAGGACACCGTCATAATGGGCTTAACATTTTAAGACTGCACATTTAACAAAATAAAGAAAACACAAGTCCTCATTGTATTTCCAAAGCTTGAGACATTTGGTACTTCATGGTGAGGGTTTTTTGTTTTTCTTCCATCCAATCACTTACTTTACCCTCAGAACACAGAGAATCAGAAATAAGCTTGTTCTTAAGACAGAAAAATCTGTCAGTTTCACTTGATGTCTGCAAGCAGGGCTCACAGAATCAGGACACAGATGAAAAAGGAACATATCACCCAGCTCTTTACACATCTCAGAAATTCTCTTCGGCCTTGACACGCCACCATGGGTTTGACTGTAAAGCCAGAAAACCCCATACATGCTCCACTTCCCCATTGCCCTAGGAGCTGATGCTTTCTAGTAGCTAGAGCAAATTTGAAAACAAGCAGCAGGCTGGATTTCTATTCCTGACTAGCGCAGCGTCTGACCTTGATCAAAAAACTGACCTTGTGCTTTAATTTAACAGGGAAAATTGGTAACAAAGTAAGAACATTAACCATGTGCTGAACCCAATCTGAGCTCTTCTGCATAAAATAAAGATGGATAAATTAGTTCACAGTTGGCTGAAGATTTTGACCCTGGATTCTTCTTGTGCGTTCCACATCAGGTAGCTCCCTTCTTTGTTATTCAGGACAGTAAAGTGATGTACTAGAATCCTGGTTAGCAAAAAATACCTGGAGACACCTTCACCTGTCTGTAAATGCTAATGTTTGATTAAACCCAAAGGAGTAGGTTAGATAAATAAGGTTCTATTGGTTGAAATTAGCTGGTATTACCCTCAACTGTAGTGGGGTTTAGATGAAAATATGGCAAACTCCTGGGCAGAATCTTGCCGTGAGCCTCTTGAGCTGCCATATGAACCAAATCAAGAAGTGGCATGTGGATCAGGCTGGGTAGTGCTGTCATTGTTTCATCACGGTCAGTCCCTCTCTCTCAGTGCTGGCTCGGCTGGTGGAGGTTCTGTTTGGTTAGATGGTTGTACAGATTTGTGGTATTCAGGGAGAAACAGGAGCCTAATGTCTTGAAGGTTCAGATTCGTAGTGTAGCCAGAAAATCTCTCCATTACAACTGCAAGCCTCTTTAGTGCATGGCCAGTTCCTAAGTTGTGTACAAGAGGATTCAGGACTGAGAAATTTCATCTACTATTATGCATATTTTCATCATCTTCTATCATGCAAATTTTTTCCAAAGTATGCAGCCATTGTTTTGTTTGCATTTGTAGGTCAACCACAAATCTTCAGTGGTCTAACATAAGCATATGCTCACAATGTTTATGTAAACTAATTTAAATCCAGCCTGGAAGTATAATTACAACAGAGACATTTCCCAAAGAGAGACTGTGTTTACCAGACATGTTTTCTCTTGACTTTTTCATTTTTAAAACATTGTGCCTTTACTAGTCAACAGGAAAACAATTATAAAAAAAACAAAAAAAACGAAAACAAAAAAACCCACACCTCCCACCATGGTTACAGAAAGAACTGCTTATTATAGAGCAGAGTGGCTAGTTCCTTGGATAACTTATTTGATTAACTTTTCATTGTGCCTGTGAATTGTCCATGAATGCACCATAAGTTTTCTCAAATTTATTCCTTGTTCAGATAATTCTTGTTCTGCAGCTTGCAGGAGACCAGTTTAGTATTGATGGTGATACAAAAGTTGTGACTTTTTTTTAAATCACAAGTCTCATGATCTTGATTCTAAATACACAGATTCTGGAGTCCTGTGATTACATGAGAATCTCAGCTATCATTTTTTAAAAGTAGTAAGTTGCTAGTCTTTATGGCTATAGGGGAAAGCATGAAACTGTGACCCAAGTTCACTGTAAAGACTTAGAAACCAGAGGAAAAATTAAAAAGATCTCCATATTTATTATTCACAAAATTCCCATTAATTTTAAGATAATTTCCTGATATTCTTTGAAGCCTGACTCATGAGTTTTGCATGCTTAGAGCCTGCAATGCTGTTGATATTCCTAATGTGTTGTTTTGATTGGACCTGTCATATAGTACATGCCAGTTTCCGACTCTGCGATCATAACTCGTAGAATCAGGTTCTCAGATGTTTACGAATCAAAAGTAGACATTTAGCATTAGTCAGTGAAATAATGTTTGTGCTTATATAGCAGTATTAAGGCTTCTACCTTTAGTGGGCTGCAGCCATTCAATGGCAATATGATCACGCAGGAGTAGACCTGATATCTATCCAGAACTGAGCAGTTGTTACATACACACCTTTTGGGAAGGCATGTACACACATGTAATATACCATGCTGTAGATGACCTAATAAAGTATGAATCAGCACAGGAATGAGCAAGGCCTTTGGCTAGGAGATGGGTAGAGTACAGAACAATCTGAACTTTCAGCCTGCCTGCTACCTCCCTGGGGGGTGACACTGCCATCTGTGTGATTTGATAGCCTTGTCTTACAGTAATACAGTTAGAAAGGCCATTAAAGTAGGACTCAAATCCGGGTCTCTTGCTGGCCAGATTATCAGGGATATTACTGGGACTGGCTAATGTACTGGCTAATGCGTATGAGAGCACCACTGTGCCCTCAGATGACAGAATGTCAGACCTCATCTGATTTGTGGTATCATGGTGGCCCCCTGTATTGTCAGGCCCACCAAAGCTGACATAGCTATTGCTCGATGTAAGAGATTCTTCAGGTAGACACACTTCATAAATATTTTTCCCAGCATAGTTCTGTATATAGCTCCTGCCAGGAATATGTGTCGAACTTTATTACACAAGGATTGCTTTAGCAAATATCTCTGGATGAGGGGCTCTCTGGATATAAATCTGTGTTTAGCAGAACACAGTAACTTTCAATTTCCCTTGACCTTACAAGAGCGAGAGAATTTAAGAATTCATGCTTGTTTGTCCCCTGCCACTAGATCTAACCTGCAATATACAGCATGATAACGTGTTCCTTCTGCTGTGCACTGCTACCTCATTACTATGCAACCTATACTTCACTCCCTTACGTTGCCGTACTGGAATACTACACACAGTCTGACTTTATGCCATACAGTACATACCATCCCCATGTATCTCAACTGGAAATGAAGGTTTTATGCATGTAGCATAAAGCAAACCAGGTATCTGGTGTCTGACTGGGTAGAAGTAGGTAGTGAATTATTAACCTTTTAGACATATGGCTCTATCAAAATTTTATATAAAAATACTCCTATGCAGTCATTTTGTCTGGCATCTTTGGGACATTTCCAGTGCTAAAAGCTAGTCAATGTTCTGGTCCATGTCAGCTAAATCCATGATTTTCCTTCAGCATTTCTGACATCTGTGATGGAAAAAGCTCTAACATACATTACAAAGTGTTGTCCCAGGGGGCTAGATGGCTCAGGAGGCTGATAATAGGATAAGGAGCCTTTCACTTTTAGGTCACCAGTTGAAATCCCGCCTTAGGTGGCAGTCACCAGCAGTTGATACCATCTGCTGTCTGTTTGGTGATCTGTTGACACAAGTTGGTGAATCATAATTGTTGTGTGAGAGACGTTGGTGGACAGCTGTCATCATTAAAACCACCACTAGAATTGGCACCCTTTTAGGCAGTCTCAACAGAGACTGCCAAAGACGGAATAAGCGATGGGAAAAGACACTCCTCTTTTCCTCCCAGAGGTGGTCCCTTCAGAAAAGCCTTAGACATGTGCTGGTTAGGGTGGGACATTACCATGGTTTGTGCTGTATCTGGTGGATAGAAGACTTCAGCCTCTGGGTCTGTGAAATCAGCAGTTTTACATTCACACACTACAAAGATTCTTCCTGATCTGAAGAGCCCATCATTAATCTTGAAAGGACACATACATAAGGAAACATCTGGAGAGATTGTACCTGCCTGAGGCACAGTTTCCTCCTGGAACAACTCTGAATAGAATCCTCCTCAGGGTTTTAGCATAAAAATCATGCTCTCAGGGAATCTCCAGAGTTTTTCATTAAGAATCTGTACAGCTATCAAGCAGCCAAAGCACTACATTTAATAGCCACCTGGTGATGACTGACACTTTCTTAGGTAGAGCTTTTCCCTAATTAATCTCTCAGTGCCCTGCGGGGAGTAGATGTCAGAAGGATAAATACTGCAGTTGGATTTTAAAAAGATGTGGTTAATTTTATGAGCTCAGGTGAGGCTATGCAGGCTGCTGTAATAAGGTGTAATCAGGCTGATAAACTTAATGTTTTGTGATGTGCACTGAGTCGCTGACCACCTGTGGGAAAGGGTCACCCCTGTTCCTACTTCAGCAGAATCATACAATTAGCCAAGTACATTGTTTTCTATTTCCCCCTTTTCTGAAAAACAAGAGGTGGTGGTGATGGTGGTGGATGAAGATGGGATACCAGTCTTGTGGCACCTTAGAGACTAACAAACCAGATGCCTCTGATGAACTGAAGCTTATGCCCAAATAAATTTGTTAGTCTCTAAGGTGCCACAAGTACTCCTTGTTCTTTTTGCTGATATAGACTAACAGGGCTACCCCTCTGAAACCAGTCTTTAGATACAGTCTTGTTCCTAAAATCTGACTTACTCTGGTGATTCCTGGATTCCTATCTTCTGTACTTAGAATTCCACAGTGGTATCTTAATTTTCCTGACAGTGCTTCTCCTTTCTACTTTCACCATTGTCTAGATGTCCCTTTAAATATATATATAATTTTTAATATATATATTTATTAAAGTGATTCTTCCTCACCTCCTATCAGCCCTGTCCCCTTTGCCACATAAATAACATGATTCCAGTGACTGATAGTATGGTCTGAGCTACTGTCTTGTCCTGAATTCTAATTAGTTCTAGAGATCCTTCTTTCTCACACAGAATATTTTAATTGTTTGTAACAGAATACTCTGATGCACTTTCTGGAGTAACAAATTTCACAGCAGATTGCAGTGCCACCTACAGGCTAAGTGAAAACATGTCATCCAAGACTTTTTGTTTTCTATTTATCTTTACTAATCCCCAAAAGAAGACGTACTTCTATTATTTAAAAACTATTTTTCAGGTTCCTTCAGGAGTTTTCAGATTCATTGTTTTTCCTGAATTAATATTTTGATATAGTTGATTTAATTGTGCATAAAACAAAGTATTATATTTCTTTATTTTATATATCTATAAGAGCAACTGTTTTAACTGAAAAATATCTCTATTATTTTCATGCTAGCCCTCTGATCCATTAAGTAACTTGGAGTTCTTTTGTTTGGGGAGTTTTAATATCTTGAATCTTACCTATAAACTTACTGGCAATTAATGCAGATCTCAGAGCACTGATGTAATGAAACTCGCTTTAATAAGAATATTGCTGCGTTCTGCATTAGCTTCAGTTTCCGAGTGGTCTAAGTGTGCAAAGAATTACAATCCTCTAGTCTCAAGGTGACAAAGGGCCATATTGGCTAACTCTGTATTGCCTAAATTAGGCATGTCAGATTAGTAGCTTCATTAACAATTTTCTTACAAACTAAATTCACACTTTGAAATTGCACCTCTTTAAGTTCTGTCCTTGTTTATATCAATCTTACAGTAAATGATTCAGGTATTTTCTGAGGAAAGACATCAGTTTAGCAAAGCTGGAAATGGTTGCTCTCTAACAGCAGAACAGGTACAGCCAAGCCATGATCCTGTAAATTTCCCCACATTGCTTTGCCAAAGGGTCTTACCTCTGCTGGCAAATTCATTCTCTGAAGCCCATTTAGTGCATCATCCTTCTCTTGGCCCTGCAAACAAGGGGGCCAATTAATGATGGTGATTTTCGGGATGATTTTAGGTCCCGAGCTAGACTATATCTAACTCACTTTACTTTGGACTGTGAACGCCCTTTATTTTATTAACTAATTATTATTACTATTATCTTATTTATTTATTATGCTACCAAGCCATCCTTCAAGAAAGCCAAGTCCAGCGATTCCTTTTTAGCAACAATGAATATGTACGTTACTAAGAAAGACCAGGCTGATTTTGGAGTGTGTGTATTTTGGAGGGGATATAAAGGGTTTAGGAACAAGTGCCCTCCAAGATCAAGATTCCTGAACATCTGGTTCTGTTTAAGCATAGGGTTAATGCTAGGAGACTGTCATTCTGCAGACACAGGGATGGTCACTCCCTGTGCTGTTCTCTGATTTTGCAACTTCTTGAATTATTATTTTTAGACAAGCAAAGGACGTCTGACTCCAAGGAGATGTTATTATTCCAGTGCACATGTTTAATCTCCGCACGAGTCATTTCAGAGAAAGAGAAAGGAAATCCACCATGAAGATGAAGAGCCTAAGGCACTACTGCAGAACATTGTACTGGCTGTGGACTAGTGGAACTGTGCCTGTGATGAATCTTTACTCTTCCAAACTACCGCTCCTCTTCTACATGGCTCTGCTGTAAAAGCCAGACTGGGCAGAAGGGTTGGGAAAGGGGGAGGTCCAACTGTGCATCTGCTGGGCTGTACTAGACTGTTAAACTGTATCCTGAAACTAAACACAGAGATTAGATAATCCTTGTCTAAGGGTGAATTTTCCTTAGCTGGCCTGGGATTTTTGTGGGGAGATCATCCCTCCAGTCACTGAAAATAATCATTGCAAAGGAGGGAAACAAAGATCCCTACACAGGGTCACTTCCACAACATTTGCTAGAGGGAGGATGCATACACTCCCTGCTAATCGTACAAGGATTAATTTGCAGGCCTCCGTCTTTGCACACCATGCCCAACATTGCCCCCAGTAAGGCCTCCCATGAAAGCCTTCTGTGACACTGCACCCCATATTCTTCAGTCATATTATGCTGTGATTATGACATAATTGTGATGTATTTTATGTAAGATATGTGCCATGTCACTGAAAAGGTTAGGATTTGCTGAATATGATTATCCTAATTGTATGCATGTATCATTTTTGTATCCAAAGTTATGAATATTGACTATATCTCTGCATTTCAAATGTAGTTACACCTTGGGAACGCCCACTAGACAAGGTGCGTTCATTCTAGACAGTGGGTGGGGAATGGGCCATTAGGAAAACAATAAGCCTTAGGTGAAACTTATCTCCCACCTGGGGAGCCTTCCTGAGAACATCACAGACAGCCTCCATTAATGGCTACTCTGACTCCGCAAAGACAGGCGATGAGACTCTCTGTCTTGGGATGTCAGTATTTTTCTACTGACGGCTCTGGGAACCAAGCGTGGAAACAAAGGGTCCCCCGTCATATGCAAAAGTTGTATAAGGCGGGGAGCTATATCATCTTCGCTCCCCACACAAGAAGACTCCTGGAAACACCTGAGGAACAAAGATGGACCTGGGGGAAGTGCTGGAGCCAGGCTAAAGGGATTTGTAGCCTGTGACTGGAACACCTGGGGATTCCAAGCTGTAAGTGCAGCTTGCCCCTTAAGAACCTGCAGTTCTTGTGGCTGTAGCACATTACATATCCCACAAGTATTGCGGTTCAGCCAATTCACCTTCTTCCCCTGTCCCCTAGAACACATTCCCCACAGGAGTGATTCCTTAGTGTTTGGCACCCAGGACCAGGGGTGACTGCACTCTTTTCCTTTTTTCCCACTTCCAAGATGGCTACCTTGATAGCTTCAGATCTGTTATCTCAGAGCTTGCCTCCTACTTTCAAAATGGCTTCCTTCATAGCTTCTATCCTACTGGTGAATAGCTTTCTGCCCATTGCAAAGATGGCACCGTGATCCACCGTCACGTGACCACAGCCAAGGGAGAAGCCCCGCCCCTGGCATCTGTGATTTCTCCAGGGGAGGGAGGGGAGATTGCCTTTGTCGTTGATTGGCCCTTGGCGGTCCCCGTCGGCCGTTGCCAACCCTCTGAGCAATCATGGCAACCGGCGCCGCCCGGAGGGACGCGGCAATGACAGCGGCTGGAGGGGCCCGGGGGAGCTGTGCCACCCGGTAATGGAGTCGGCCGGGATCGAGCCCGAGCGCTGCCCCCCGGCCCAGGAGCCGCCAGGGTCCCCGGCCCCCGCCGCCGAGGAGCCGGAGCGCAGCGAGGCCGCCCGGGAGCGCCAGCAGGAGGCCGAAGGGGTCCCCCCGGCGGTCCCGGTGGTTCAGGGCAGGAGGCCCAGCGGCCCGGGCTCGAAGGGTCAGGCCAAGCGGTGCGGTGCGGGAAAGGGGGGCCGAGGCAAGCGGGGCTCGACCCGCCATGCTGGGGAGGAGGGAGGCCGACCCGCCCGGCGGGCCCATGTCACCGTGGACAGCTCCAAGGCCAAGACCTCGCTGGAAGCGCTGAAGATCAGCTTGCGGCAGCTGCGCTGGAAAGAGGTGAGAGACCCGCTCTCGCTCGCCGCACACCTGCCTAGCTGGCCCTTCGCCTCCTCTCCGCGGGGCCCGGGCTCCCCAGTCATGCTCCCCCTTAGCCCAACGTGGGCCCCTCAGAGTCCCGGGACTCCTCTCTGCCCGGCCACTTTCCTTCGCTCAGAACTCCCCTTCCCGCTCCAGCATGCCTCTGTCGGCTCCGGAATCTCTGGCTGTGCTCTAGGATTTGGTAACGTTGTGACCATTAACACTATCTCTAAAATGGGGTAATTGGATTTCATGCTTCATGGGTGAAATTGATCATAGGTAAGGGGCAAGTAGGAAACTTACCACTTGTATACAATTGCCTCGTGCATTTTGTTTCCCTCCCCCACTAAATGTTAAGGATAGGCCACCACCATCGATAGAAAATGGGGCCTCCATGGACCAGAGATCTCATCTGATATGGCAAATCCTCTGTGTTGTAAAAGTAAATTCAAATATAGGTGGGCTTGAAATCACAATAAAGAACAATTTGTACTAATAGCAAAATAACTGCCTTTGGCTTTTTAAAATGATTAAACCTGGAAAGGATAGGAACTTCTTTGAAAGGGTTGTATTATAATTTTAAAACTTCACGAGATAAACACTGATATATTTCAGAAATATTCCCCAATTGCAAAATGTTAAACAGTTCTCAGACTCTAAAGACTTCTCACCTGAAGTGGCTACATGGCTCCATCAATTACTGGGAGTGAACTACATCCACCCTGATTGTATTGGCCCTGTCAACACTGCTTCTCCACTTGTGAGGTAACTCCCTTCTCTTCATGGGTCAGTATAATAATGCCTGCATCTGTAATTTTCACTCCATGCATCTGAAGAAGTGGGTTTTTTACCCACAAAACCTTATGCCCAAATAAATCTGTTAGTCTTTAAGGTGCCACTGGGACTCCTTGCAATATAATCGTGGTAGTAGTTGTATTCTAAGTTGTATGTGTGATAGTACTAATTAGAAAAACTTTTCAGTATTTGCAGATTCAGAATCTGATTTTTGCAATGGGAAGTAGATGATGAAATAATGCACTCATCTTAAAGTATAAACAGAATCCTGTAGAGTTTGTGTTAAACCACATCGATTTTCTGACACTGCAGTGATAGTGTCTGTAGGTGAAATCGTAGCACTGCTTAAATCAGTGGGAGCTTTGGATTGACGGTCTGCAGAGCCAGGATTTCAGCCCATATATTATACGTACTGTGATAGATTACAAACAGTAATTAACTGATCCAGCATGCGAAGTTGATTGGGGAAAAAGAAAACAGTCTAGTCAGTGGGTGCTGGAAACTCCTTTTATCATTATTACGTTTGACTTATGGCACTGGGCAACAGAGGTTATAAACCAAGATGAATTTCATACAGTATTTTTAAATATATCCCGCTCCTGTTTCCTATTATTTGATATGTATATACTTAAAACATTATGCAAACAGAATATATCGTATTTCAGACTTTTATTTTTTAAATCTTGTTGCAGAAAGTCAATTTTCCCTTGCATAAAAGCTCAAATCTTCTTTTTATGCACACACTACAAAACAGGAAAAAAATCAATGGTGTGAAATTATAACTTGATAGATTTGCTCCTTGTTACACTAATATGTAAGTACACCTGTTGAGTGTCCATCTGCAGCTTCTCTCCAGTCTATTTTGTAGGTTAAGTGCAGAACAGTGGTGTTCTAACATTTCATTTGTCTGTTGTAGAGTTAAAGTTTATACAAGACTTGTCCACATATTCCTGTAATGAGTGCTTCTGAAAGTCTGATAAATATTAAAATTAACTGATAAACTTGTCTGATTATAAATGTAATCCACAGGAATACATTTATGTCCATTATGTTTGACCTGGTTTGAACATCTGATTCCCCAGTTTGCTCAGTATTCTGTCCCAGAAACGGAACTATGCGCACCCGATTGTTCTCCTCTAGAACATGTACATTGTATTATCAGCATTCTCTTTCCGGCTCTTTATCCCACAGTAGCAATCACTTTGGCTTTGCTTCATCTTTACTGATGGAGACAATAAACAAATATCCTTTCTCCTCCATCCATTAATTCAGTCAATATTTTTCATTTAATCTGCCTTGCTTCTCCCTCTGACCTCTCTTCCATTCTTCTTAATAATGGCTTCTCAGCCAAAATAGTGACTCTTAAGTGTAAGACACTTACAGTCTGTCATAATTCATTCTGCCCAAACAAATCCTCATAATAAATTTGTATGGGTTTACAACCCACGATAGTAAATATATATTGAGGCTAGGGAAATTAAAGTTCAGCATTTCATTTTAATTTTGGAAAAATTGGATTTTTATGTTTTTTTATTGGACAATTTTGGTTGGTTTGTTTGTTTGTTTTTTAAATCATGGAAAACTGGGAACCCTGATTATGAGGTAGTTTAAATGACATGATGTACCATAGAGAGACAAAGTAGGTGAGGTAATATCTTTTATTGGACCAGTTCTTGTAGGTGGAAGGGATAAGCTTTCGAGCTTCACAGAGCTCTTCAGGTCTGGTGAAGGTGAACAGGGTGTCTGAGCAAGATAGTTAGTCAAAATAGGAGGGAATTTCATCTTGCTGTGGCATCTGACTAGGAGATTATTTTTTAAAGCCTTTTGCTTCTGCTTAGGTCCCAGATTAAGGCACCTTTTTCACTTTAGGCAGCAGCTGAATCTTATGTGCAGTGTAGGACCATATAGGGACCATATAGTCAGGCTGTGCTCTGGTCACTCATACCATACTATCGTTATTCTACATTGTCACTGAATAGACAGAATAGGTCAGATTCCCTTGCCTGCTTGCAGAGGGAACATGCAAATTGCCTTTCCCAACACCTAGTGGAGATTTAAAATTGTGAAAATGCTCTTGTATAAGTAAAGTGTATTTACTTATCAGATATGGAATGGCAAAGAAACTTCAGGAAAATGCTGAAAAACAAAAAAAGGTAAGCTTGTGAAATTCATGTCTTGATTTTCACCAAATTCCCTCCTACCCCAATCTAACAACAAGATGCTGCCTGTGAAATTGCAGGGAGGTTGCTTTGGTTTGGGGAAGCTGAAAATGAGGTTTATGACAAGCAACTGCCTGCTACCTGAACTGTGGAGCAACTGGCAAGCAACTGGTATAACAACAACTGGAGTAGCAAATCAGTTGTTTTTTTTTTTTTTTTTTTTTTTTTTTTTTTGTGGGGGTTGCAGTGGGCTTTTAAATAGCATCTGTAGATTAGGTCTAACTGTTGCCTCATTAAGGGCCAGATTCTATCCTCTAAATATGCAGTGATGTTCCCTGAATGTCTTCGAGGACTTGGTCTTTTATAGGCAGTTGCTGAGCAGCTTAAAATCTGGTCCATAGCATAGTGAAATTTGTTCATTAACTCCTGTGTTACTTTTACTATACTGACACTAATATTAGTTCACTGACTTTAGTATTGATTGCACTATATTTAATGGAACTCTATAAAGTATAGAGAATTGACAGCTGTTAAGAGCAATGTTAGGTTTTACCTTAAGCATGAACTGTCAGTTTCCGTAAGAAACGGGTATAGCGTATGTGTTTCTGATCTCTTGTGTAATCAGCCACGAAGAAGCTTTCTAGTGCTCTGTTGTTGGTCCATCTTGATGGTGACATTTCTTCTTAAAGACAAATGCAGTGTAATACAAACTAGTAGCCTAATGTCTGGTGTAATAGCAAGTGCACATTAAAGAGATAAAACTGTTTACTGCTACAAGATAGGAAACCTTATTTTTGCAACACTTTGCATTAGTAATATTCTTTTACCATCCAAAAAATTTGCCAATTTTTGCTAATTAATGGCAAATACCATTCACTGTGACCCATATATACTTTCTGCAGTATGACACTCTCCACTTACACTCAATTCCTGGCAGCGTTTTCTTCATTTATAAGCAATTTTTAGGTCTGTCACATTAAGTGATATAAAGGACAAATGCCTGAAGTAGCAGAGCTTTTTTGACAGTAGTAGACTGTCACCAATGGAGAGAAGAAAAATTGTCCTCCAAAGAGTTTTGATTCAAGGATATGTTGTTCACTGAGTGTTGCTGTAAGAGTTACCCAAGAGCTTTTCAGCCGAGCATAGAGAAGAGTTCACAGAGGCAACAGTGAAAGTAGGTGAGTTATCTGTCCATTTTGCTAAGCGCTAGCTCTGTCTGTGTAAAGGCAGGAGTGATGATAAAATAAACATGAGGATAAACAAACAAATCTGAGCAAAGAAAACTACAGTAACTTGATTCAAAAGCAGCTTGTTAAATAGGGATGCCAGTGCTGATTCACTCACTTTTATGGGTTCTAGGAGGATTCATAGGGTAAAATGGGATTAGAAAAGCTCCTTTCTCACCTGATCCCTTGTAGCCCCAGCACATAGTTCTGGCCCTTCTCCCTCCCTGATTTCTCCCACCTTGCCTTTCTTTGACCTCTGCTCTCCTGTTTTTTTTGCAGCTTCCCTCTCTAGGTTCCCTGTTTTCGTTACCCGGAACATTCTTCTGATCTTTTTAAATCCTCCAACTTCCTTAGTAAGTCCAGGCTCCTCATATTGTCTCTATGAAATATTCACTCAACATCATCCCTGTAGTGGCTCCTGCATCCCTTCTCTATGGCTGTATCAAGCATCAGCCAGACATGCCTCTCTTGCTTCATTTATCAAGACTGACTTACTGTTGAACATTTCATTTTATGGGGACGTCTGCCTTCTGGCTCCTAGGTGGTGGCCCTGACAAAGACACCGAAGTATTCATTGGCCGTTGTATTACCACACTTTCCAGTGGGCACAAAGTTCTGTTATGAATAGCATATATTGTGCTGTGTTTTCAGTAATCACTTACTTAAATCATTGCAGTTCTTTAAGAGTTTTCTGTATTGATTTCAAAATGGCTGTTTATATAGCATTCCTGGTTGCTCCCAAAGCCTTTTTCTTTTTTTTATTAGCCCCCTTAGGCATCAGTCTTCCTCCTTAATGTCCTGTAATATCTTGGTCATGTTGAGACTGGTGTTATACCCTATCATGGAAGAACCTCCTGGAGAGAGGGACTGAGGGTTTAGGACACTTGGTGAGATCCATGTCCACTTCACTTAATTACCTTTGCATACTCTCCAGAGGGGGAAGGTGGTGCTGAAGGAACAGGCATAGCCTTCAGATCTCCAAGAATCCTCTTTAAGTTCCACTTTGATTACTTTATTCTGGCTCCTGCAGTTGCTGTTGGTTGCAGCATTCCTCACTTCTGATCCTAAACTGTTCTGTACTGTTGCTTGTATGTATGTGCCAGTTACCATGTTTCATCCTAGAGGTGGCTATAGCTCAGTAGTGAGTGAAATGATTTCTATAGATAGCTTTTAAAGTGCTTTGGGATCAAAGGAGCTACTTCAATAAAAGATCATTATATTGAAAATAGCTGACATGTCAAATCTAACTTAATGAACAGTTTTATTGTTGATATCTGAAATTTCAGTGGTAAACAATAGGCCCAATTCTGTTAGTTACCCTACACCATTACACCAGGACAAAGTGGGTAGCAATTCATACCCACTTTACACTAGTGTAAAGTACTACACAGAGAACAGGACCATGGAGAATCCAGCACAATATCTCTCTGGAATATCTAATGAGAATAGAACTCTAAAAGCAATACTGTGTATTTATAACTGGAAACAACAAATGTCATACAAGAGCACTGCATTTTACATTCATAAAACACTTATAGAAAAATGGACTCTTCACTTATTGAAGCTCTGTTAATTTATAATTCCATATATAAATAAATGTTTTATGCAGGATTATTACCTTTACAATGACAGATTAATTTTGAAAATGTACAATTTTGGGAGACTTTTTCTTTCTGAATCTATTTAATAAAGAACCCCCCATCCAGTCCCAAATAAATCTCGTTTTCTTCCCCTTCTTCTTCCAGTGGATTCACTTCTTTGGGAGGTATTTTCACTTCCTTTAAATAATGCTGCTACTAACATCTACAAACAAAACAGAGAAATATAGCAAAATGTTTCTTGGCCTGTTTTGACATCTGATGTTTGTGTTGTCATCAGTGTTTACAAGGGAGTGTTTAGCAAGTGGGTTAAAGATTGCTTATGGAATTTAAATGCCAATAGGAGGAGCTATTGGACTGCTCCAGATGACTATTCTTCTGTTATAATGTGCAAAAAGAGAAGGAAAAAATAAGTTGTCATTTGATATCTGTATGATTTTGACATTTTTTTTAATTGTGTGGGACTGCCCATACAGGTCCCCACAGCATTTTACCCCTTCTAACTGCCCCAGCAATGCTCCAACATGGCTTCATTGCTTTGTCCTCTGCCAAAGGCAGGAGGAGAATGACTCTTCCTTCACAAGCTGTTGGCATCACTGACTGTGGGGGGATTAGTCATATAAGACTTTTCACGTATCTTAACTAACTTTTACACCGTGTCTACACTACCACTTACGTCAGCAAAAGTTATGTTGCTCAGGGAGGTGAAAAATGACAGCCTTGTGTGACATAAATTTTGCTAGCCTAAGTGGTAGTGTGCACAGTTCTATGTCAGCAGGAGAGCTACCACCGCTCATTGGGATGGTTTAATTATGTTGACGGGAGAGCTCTCTTCTGTCAGCATAGAGTGGCTACACAAGAGATCTTACAGAGATGCAGCTGCATCAGTACAGCTGTGCTGCTGTAAGGTCTCTAGGTAAACATGGCCTTAGTATGAAACTCCATAACACCACTAGCCTTCAGGAGCCAAGTCCAAGGAAGTGCAGAGCCAAGTCCAAGAAAGTGCCAAGCCTAATAAACATCGAAAGAACCTAAAGCTAGAGACTTTCACAAATGAGATCATATTATTTTCTTTAAGAGCCACCAATTTTAATATAATATTAAGAGTAGAGAAAGTGGTGAAAGTTTTAGAGGCTAGGACCTTACAGAAAGTGTGCATATTATTAATATATATTACTATGTATAAAATAAAATGAGTTAACACATGTTGAGGGATCCTGTTAGATGTATTCTGCTTCTGCTCAGTCTTTTGAAGCTTGAGGCTGTTTTTATTTTCAGCAACATATACCTAATTCAGAAAGAATTGTTGTTTGCTAAATGCTTTGTCTTCCTTTGTTACATGTAATTAATTAACAGAATTCCAGACTGAGGTCTTTGATTCATTTTGTTGATTTGTTTGCTGTACAGCTGTGCATTTTCAGATACTGATTAGATAATGAGCAGCCCTAGAGAAGCGAATGTATTCAGTATGTGGTGTAGTCTATATTGTGACTTCTGTATTCAAAAAGATTATTTGTTGCAAATCAGTCACTCATTTTCCATCTTTCTCTTATATGACAATTTATTTTTCTTTACAAAGTTCCAAAAACTTTTAAATAGTGCTGTTCTTCATGATTAAGAAATTTCAAATTAAAAATACCATGATAATTCCTACATGTTTTAAAGGCTTCATTTTATGGTAGGGCCAGTTGTGGCTATTTGATAAATTCCTAAACACATGCTGTTTGTTTGGCTAGTTTGGGAGAGAGATTCATTCTCTCTCTCTCTCTCTCTCATGCTCTTGTGGTTTTGAAGCTCACTATAGCATTAATGGAAGTTCATCACACACTGTGTCTAAGGACAGAAAAATAGACACTTAAAAGAAAAATAAAATGGTAGTGCTGTTTACAAAAATAATCCCATTTTAAATTCCATTACAAAGCACGTGGAGGTGTTTAATCACTTTGAACTGGCTGACCATTTGTATCCTGACTGAGTATAGGAGACAAAGGACTAGTTTCTCCATAAGGATGTTGGGAAGGGAGTTCTGTACTGTGAATGAGTACTCCAGGGACACATTTTCCTCCAATTATAGTAGTATTTCAGTTGAAGTACATTGAATGTGTGCTACCATTATTACAATGGAATTCTGGAATGATTTTATTTCATTAGAATTGTTGTATATTGAATACTAAATGCTGAACATATATTTTCACTCTCAAAGTCTGGTGCCATACCATCAGATTTGAATGTGATTCATCTTATGAATTAATAAGTATATATTATATAAAGAAGGACCAATAAAAACGTAAATTAAGATTTTATACTAATAAAAGCTGAATATTCTAGTTTTATACACTGGAGGAGAGTGAAGAAAGTGAAATCTATTGTTTAGCTGATACATGTATATAGGTTAGAAAAGATAAGAAATATGGAACAGAAAATAAAAATGAGAAACACTAAAATCTAACGATCCAAAAAACAAATTACTTTTAAGCAAGGCTACACTATCTGCGTTAAATACTGACAATAGTATTGCTAGCTTCTTTGTACACTTGTATCACTGATGCAAGTACAGCTTTGGGAATAGTGTTTAACTTCTGTCACAGACCCAGCAGTGGAACCACAAATTGTTTCTTTGTGGGAGCCCTGCAGCCACCCACATCACCATAAAAAAAAAAAAAAAAAAACAGGAAGAAAACCCAAACAAAAAAATAATACAACTTACTAAAGTTCTGGGCAATGAGAGTGAAAATTATATATTAAAAGCTAATGATTTGGAGGTTTTCCCCTTCTACTGCACCAGATTAAACACCTTTTAGGTTTGTTAGATTTTGAGCTTTAACTTCTTATGTCCACTTCTCCACCGTCCATACCTTTTACCCTCTCTTTTATACATATTTTTTAACTAGCCAATTCCAGCCTTTTATTTAGCTCATATTTATAATATTTAATTCAAGCTGAGTTGTGTTTGCTTAAATGACTAGCAGGAGGCACTGCTAGACTCTGTTCTCATAAAGTAAGCATCCACTTACTGGTAATTTCCATTCCTAATAGTGAGTGATATTACAGTGCGACATATGCTATTTGTGGTTGGATTCTACGTTCTGAACGCTGGTTGCCATAGTTACAGTGGCATTCAGAATGGCTTTGTTTCAGCAATATTGCTGCACTATTATACAAGCAGCTAAACTGTATCAGCCTAATGCTATGAAGTTTTCTATGAATTTTATTAGGAAACCCAAATTATCCTGGATTTAGCATGAGAGAAGGACTAGAAGCCTAAACAATAAGGGATGCTTTTAAAACAGTGAGAATTAGAAGAAACATAGACCGTGTGCCCATAATGACCCCTAAGTTCACATCTTTAAGAGATTTTTCATTTGGAATTTTAGAAATTAATTCTCCACTTTTGCAATGATATTTCAAGAAAGATCATTATCTCCTCTGGGTGAAATTATAAAGATTTCTTTCACAGACATCTCTGTCAGTTATACTCAATCTTCTCCAGATGTATTTTCTGGTTGATATTTGATGTAGATTTAAAGGTGAGTTGAGATGCTGTTCTTAAAGGGAAGATAAAACTGAGTTTAAGATCTCAATAGCTGTATGTGTTAGAAGAACAAATGAATATATTCTAAAGCAAATAAATTCTAAAGCTAAATGACTCTTTCCTTATAGCTACCAAAGCTAAAGTTGTATTTCACATGTTGCAGATGGTATTCTCTCTTGTGACCCAAAGAACAGAATTTTCTTGCACTCCCATTTTTGTTATAGGCTTCTTTGTCAGTTCTTGTTGAAGGAAGGGTGACCAGACAGCAAGTGTGAAAAATCAGGACATGGTGTGTGTGTGTGTGTCTGGGGGTAATAGGAGCCAAAATCAGAAAAAGACCCCAAAATCTGGACTCTCCCTGTAAAATCGGGACATCTGGTCACCCTGCAGTCTGAGCAGTAGATTACCTTTCGCATTATCTTGTAATAACTTAACTTTTTCTGAGACACCAAAATGTTGCACCAATTTAGCTAACCCACTGTAACTTTGTGTGTGACTGTAGCTTGCCTTTGTTGTTTAAAGTATGTTAAGAGCATCTGGATACAAGATTGCAATGACAGCTAAATCGGTGCAACATCACACCTCTCGTATAAGCCAGTCTATTCCATTTTGGAAGAGGATTAGGGAACCGGGCAATTTTGTAACTCCCACTTCTCTTAACTTGGTTTAGAGAGTAGTGTGGATTTTATCAATATGACCATACACAGATGGAGATAACTGATTTTTTTTGATTCTCCAGCAGGCTCAGGGCCCTTTCTTGTCTTCATTATTGTGAATTGGGAAGTACTAGGATGTATCTGGGATATCTGCTGCCTTTTAGGTTACCAGATAGGCATCCTAGAACTGGGTTTTCAGGAATAAAATGAAGACCATCCCTGCCTCTCCCATAAATAGTGCTTGGTAAATCTGGCTCATTGGATTAAATGCCACTCGGAGACAAATAAGTCTTAAGGAACTTGGGAAAGAAAGTAAAGTTTGAAAGTATTACAGCCTGAATTGGTGAGGTGCATCCCAGCATCTTTGCTAGCATAGCACTTACCTGCTTGTCTAGAATTTTGAGGGCCAATTACAGACCGATGTGAATGCTGGGAAGAGCTGCTATACCATAAAGCACATCTGGATCTAACAAGGATTGTAATGGTATAACTGCCACGAATGCAGAGTTGTGACTAATGTGAAAATATCTAGAACTAGTGTATCGTGTCCCTGGGGGTTATATTCAAAATAAGCTTAACTTCTGTTTTTATTGTCTAGAAAAAATAAAAAAGACACTTCCTGAAACTCTTGCATCCTTTGTTATAGCTTCACTATCCCTGCCCCTTATATATATTGCAAATGATGACTAGGCTGATGTTGCTATTGGGCCAAGTTCACCTCTTGTGTAACCCCCTGGAGGTCCTTGCATTAGGGATCAGTTTGTCCCTTTGTGTGTTCTCTTGCTGTTTCATGTTAGAACGATTTACTGACTTCTTCCTCTTCTTATTTTAGAAAGAATTGTTTTGTAGCAGTGATAACTTGACTTGTCATGCTGAATGTTAATATAGTCACTGCTTTCCATCTCATTTTGATGTTCTTCAAATGTGGATATAAGGAACTAGTCCGTTCCTGTGCTGCTGCTCCATAGTTAAGGTTGAAGCAAGCTTTTCATTATAAGCCTGTCTTTAAACTCTAATCCTAACTTCTCTCCAAATACATCACCATATAATCAATTGCATTTCATAATACCAATTTGATATTCCAATTCTATTAATGAAATGAAATCCTCTACTCCAACACATTATGTGATGAGAATTATCGAAATCAGCTATAGTGTCCCCTGGGACTATATTTCTTTCAAAGTCTTAACTATACATTTAATAAACAACATATAATAGTAATCAGTATGCGTGCAACAACATGTTTCCATTACAGAAAAAATATGGAGATAGTGTTAATTTGGGTGGGTGTTAGAAATTGGTTGAGGGTATTAGTGAATGATTGTATGGCAGTGTGGAACTGATTGGATCTTTTAACTGTTAATTTTTTCCCTCTAAGATGTGTAGAGTTTTATAAAGAAAGTAAAACTTTTTGTGTGGCTGTCACAAGGCATCCCTTCACCTGCTCTGTGAGTACTGCTGCCTAGCCTTTTCTTGTGGTCTCCTAACTACAAATCTCTGCAAGCTGTTTTCTTTCACCACGTGTGCATTTAATCTTCAGTTTTAAAACGTAAAGAGCCCCAAGTATACAGCAGGAGGTGATTCCACACAGTGTTCTCTTCTTTCCTCTCTCATGCTCATCCTCTAAGTCCCTTTTACTTCCTTTTCCTCCCAAGTATATATCCTCCCAATTACAGTACTGAGCCAATTGCCTCATTAGCCCAATAACTGCCACCTGAGTGTCAGTACAGAAATGGGTTAATTGACTTTAATTAAATCTGCAGTCTTCCCAGTACTCTAGCAACCTCAGTGCTCAGGATGCTATGTTGTCTCAGTAAGGTATAGCAGAGGAAGGTTAGCTGGACTTCACTGAAACACTATCAACCTTAACATTACAACTTTTTTTTTTTTTTACATAAACATTTTGTTTGGGAATAACTTTTACTCTTCAGTGATTTCCAGAAGATCATTACGTTGTATAGAGACAAGATAGGTGAGGTTAGCTCTGTGTAAGCTTGAAAGTTTCTCTTTTAGCAGCAGAAGTTGGTTCAATAAAATATATTATCTCACCCGCCTTATCTCTCTACTATCCTGGGACCAACACTGCAAATTACGTTATATGTCATATTCTGGTATATGAAGTAATAAAAAAGGGCAGAGGAATTATTTGAAATTCTGTAGTTAGGAAGACGACTAAAAGCCAAGGGTAAAATGTTTTGCTTTAACATGTAGTGATGGGCCATGCCAATATGATCTGTGAGAGATAATGTGATTGCCTTGTTAGCTAGTAATCAGAGAGGGCCCTGTCTACCATTTTCAACTCTGATTTACAATCATCTTGGTCAA
The DNA here is from genome assembly GCA_007922305.1 of Dermatemys mawii. Lineage (NCBI taxonomy): Eukaryota > Metazoa > Chordata > Testudines > Dermatemydidae > Dermatemys > Dermatemys mawii. The sequence continues at coordinate 18,069,034 of ML677396.1, read as the reverse complement.
AGTTGGTTGAGTAAATGAAGCAAAATTGTTTAAATATACCACAGAGAACAATAACATTAAAGCTGAGTGGAGAATGAATATATGTTCTGACACTGGTCTATCAAGAAGATGGGAAAGATTCTGAGGAGGGTAAATTGACAGGTTCAGATTCTGCTATCAAAAGCAACAAATAGGAAAACAATATAACTTTCAGGTGTGGGAATTTTGAATACAGTTACAACAGCAAGAGCTGTGTCTTGGCTGATGCACAGGGGTGGAGCTCACAACACGCATTGCAGAATTGTAATGTGCATACCACTGAAGCAATTATTAATGCATGCAGAGCGGACTGTCTGACTTAGTGTGTCAGATTCTTGAAATGGACATGATATGCCGAATAAAATAATGAGCATAAATTAAGTTTGCACCTTGAATTTATTCATGTCTCAGTAAATTAATCCTTCAGCTAGACACAAACAGGAAAATGGAAGAAGCATATGGCTGAGCCCTCAAATGTCCTAGCATTAAATGTTCCATTTGTCTATATATTCAGTAGAGACACAGCAGCAGAGGAACAGTTTGAAATTCTATGGTAGCAAAAACTGACAAGAAGCCAAGAGTCACTTAGCTTGTCCGTAACATGATGGAACAGACTGATGTGACCTGTGGGACACAGTTTAAATTATTGGCTTCCTATCAAGAGCTTGAAGAGCCTTGTCAGAGCAGTTTGACTATGATTGATTATTAATTAGGTCAGAGTTGTGAAAACAAATCTGTTCATTTTTATGCTCTCTCTTCTGGTTTTGTTCAAACAAAGATCCTTTTTATTCAGACTTGGAGGGCATTAAATAAATGGCTCGAAGAGTTAAGATTAATTGTTTACAGGAACAGCCTCAAAGTTGTTTTGTACTGAAAGCTCCAGGGACAAGATTGTCTTGTCATCTTAGGACAAGACTGTGAAGAAGGGGAGAAAGGTGGCTTTAGCCACTTCTATGATCCCCAAATCCTGTGGCTGTTGTGCATCTGCCCAGTGTCAGGCATAAATTAGAGACCTGAGGCTTCTTATACCAGCTAACCATAGGTGTCGGTATTATTAGGATACAAGGGATGGCATAATAATGTCCCCTTTTCCCTCTGCATCAGGCGAGCATGGAAAAGGAGCCACTAAAACAGCTCTGTTCTACTTATGTATTCCCCAACATAGAGAGACTCCTCAAAGGGGTGATTTAAGATGGGTTTAGCTGCCAGAGTAGGCCCACGGGGTTGACCTGTTTGTTTATAAACTATATTCTGAAGTTTAAGTCATGCTTTAGACAGACAAACCCATGGCATTTCAGAAGAGTCAGGGTGTTAGGCCTACCTTTGGGTAAATCCAGAATTCGATTTGCGTAAATACTCACTTGATTTGCTCAGAGTGGGGAAGTCCCTTTCCCCTTCAAACTGTTGAGCAAAATTCTGGTGCAAAATGCAGCCATGTTCCAGCCCTGAGGTGCTTACACTTCATCCATTGTGAAATGGTTTCTGTGCAGTGTTTGTAAAGTGCTTTGATATCCTGTGTAGATGAAAGGTGCTATATAAATGCAAATTTCATTCACTTCATTTCAATTTCATTTAATAAATAAATAAATTTTGTTCAAGTTTTTAGTGGGAAGGGCAGTCTGAGAACCAGCACAGAATTTCTGTTCTGAATATACCTGTGGAGAGAAGGGTTAAGGCCACTGATTGTCTTTCAGAGCCTAACGGAATTAATTTTCACACATACAAAACCACATTTTTTTCCCTCTTTGCTGCCTGAATTAATAATGAAATGAGACCAGAGCTTTCTAGCTCTGTTACGTTGTGCATGTTACTCCTATGAATTAGGAAGCGAGAAAGGAATGCATTGCTAAATTAGTGTTTCGATTATTTTTTTAGAGTTATTTACTAAATAAGCTGAAAATTTAATTGAAGTTGCAAATAGAGGAACAGATTCACTAGAAAAGTTTCTAACTTTTTAAAAAAAATTTCTTTCTTTTGCCTAATAAAAGTCAGGGCTAATAAGGATTCCTTTCATGGAGGGAAATTAAACTTAACCATAAACAGCCAGAGAAATTGCTGTAGTATATATTGAGTTTAGTAAGGGCTCAATGTGCTGTTAGTTTGTTTTTAATAGTTATATTGTTTTAATGTCAGAGGGTGTTGCGAATGCTAAAATTTTACAGGATAGGATCCTAAAAGTACTATAACCAGAAGTGGAAGTACGACATGTTTGTCTTGAAGTCATATTATATTCTTGTGAATAATTCTCTATATGACATATTTAATTAACAGCACCTACACAGATTCACAGGATGAAAAGATGATACTTTTGAACAGGTAGGAAAGACTGTGTAGTCCATTTTTCAGGAGAACTAGCCCTAGAGGAGTGATTTAGAGAAAATTAGTGTATACATTTTGACCAAACAATATTTTGATTTATGGCTTACATATTGTGTATTTGGGAAATTCACCTCATAAATATAGCCTTTCTTGCTAGGGTTGACTGGTTGAGGTTGTAAGGCTTTACACGGTTTTAATGTACTGCTTGATTTTTTGAATGACCTAGCTTTTGACAATAGGATGCAACAGTGTGAGGAATGTAATTATGGCGGCATTACCTTTTCACATGTGTGAGTGGCTAATGCTGTAGGGATCATTTCTCTGCTCCAGCTAAAAAATTCATATAAACATTTCGTCTATGATTGGTCTGTTTGCAAGCTTGCTTGTTTGTTGGTTTAACTTCAGTTGTTATTTTTCTTTTCTTTAAAAAATAATACTAATATCTGGAAGAAAATGACAAATATGAACTTCATTCCTTCTTTCCATACCGTCTATCACAGAGCTAAAAAGCTGTCCATTTGCTGCTAATAAAGTGAACAAAATAGTATAAATAGGGCCCTAGAAAATTTTGGTCAATTTCATGGCCATAGGATTTGAAAATGTCTGTTTCACATTTTCAGAGGTTTACATTTGAAATTTCATGGTGTTGTAACTGTCCAGGTCCCAACCCAAAAGAAGGATGTGGAGGAGTCGCAAAGCTGTTATGTGTGTGGGCGGGGGGAGTCCACAGGATTGTACCTTCCGAGCCCAACTGCTGCCGCGGAGCTTCCTACGGTGGGGGGAGGTACCCAGAGGTGGGTCTGATCTTCCACTGAGAGCAGCTGTGCAGGGGAAGAGTAAATCCCATCCCTCCCCAGCCGGTGGGGCTAGCAACTGGAGCCCAGGGGAACCATAGGAACCCCTGGATGGGGTGCCCTCAGCCCTGCCCCTTCTTCTCCCCTCCAATAGCCAGATTTCATAGGGGAGGGCTTATTTCACAGTCCATGACTTATTTTTAACAGCCATGAATTTGGCAGTCCCCTAAATATAAATTATAATCAGCACCTGGTTGATCTGCTTCATGTTGTACTTTAGAAATATATGTTGTTTATTTAATATCTGGCAACAGGAAGGACCGGCGTTAAGGAAAATGACACCCTGGGGAAACTTGTATTTTGGTATCCCTGGCCTCTGTTGATGTGGTGCCCCCCCATTGTCCCTGGCCTCAGTGGGATCCGCCATCCCCCTTTCATCCCTAACCCCTTCACTGTGCCCCCTTTGCCCTAGTCCCTACACCCCCTCCGGCACCCCTAATTTCTGCATGGTGCTCCCTTCATCCCTAACCCCTGCACCTCCCTCCTGTGCCCGAAGCTACTGCACCCCTAACTCCTGCATCCACCTCTTGTGCCCATGCGAGGAAACTGACCTGGATGCATGGAACAACTGGCATTGCTGCTTGCTGCCCACCTTGAACATTGCTCCTTCGTGCACCCCTGGAGGGCTGTTGCGGGGAGCAAGGAGGGATGTCGGGGCTCCTTGTGTAAGAGTGGGGCAGCAGAGCAACAGCTTCTGATGCTCCCTTCACAGCCCAGGTTGGAACAGTGATGCTCCTTGCTCCCCCTTCACTGCCTTCTATGGGGCACTGAGGTATATTGCAGGACAAGTTGTATCTGTGCATCACTGCTCCCCAACCCCATGCTCATATGCTGGGAAGAAGTAGGGAGAAAACTGCACCCTGCCCAGTTTCTTACTCTATTCTGGCATGCCTCCTTGACGGTGGTGCCCTGCTGGCCCACCCCTAAGGTCAGCCCTGCTGCTATAGTTTGATTTTTTTTCCCCCTTGTTTCCAAAGAGGAGTTTTAAAACAATGTAAAACTATTGTATTTAAATTTAAACATCCTGTTCTGAGCACTCAGTTTAAGTTTGAGCCTGAGCTCAAGCATATGATTCAGTTGGTTGAGAAGCTGAAGTCAACATTTGAAAAAAGTAATACTTTAAATACTGCAAATTTAAATTATTATTAATCGGTGTGTCCAGAGTTAAGTTAGTAAATTAAATTTTAACAGTACTTGTTTACAAAAGAGTAGTGGCAAAGAAGCCATATTTATTTTTTATTCATATTTATTGAGAGAAAGAAAGTTGAATAAAAATTTTTTCAAATAGCTTTTACTTCACACACTAGCAGAGGCTCCAACTTTGCTATCTTACAATAAGCTCTTCTCATTGAACCACTAGATATAAAGTGTGGACTTTACTGATGTCCAGAATGCTGTTCTCTGAAGGGCTTATATTTTTATTTGAACAAAGGTAAGAAACTTTTAGGTGTAGCCAATCTCTTTCAAACTCTGTATTGTATCTTTTTTCCAGTTTCCATTTGGTCGGCGCTTGCCCTGTGATATCTATTGGCATGGGGTATCATTTCATGATAATGACATATTCTCAGGTCAAGTCAACAAGTTTCCAGGTAATTAATCTTGTGCTTGAAGTTAAAGAAATGCCTTTACACTGTTTTTCATGCTGTCTGAACCATTCAACCACCTTGTTGGTAATATGCTGGAGAGTTACCACTTGTATTACTCTGCAAAATATGAAAGGTTTCATCTTCTTTTGATCAAAAGTCTGGTGTTCTCATCCTGATGCAAGTCAGTGGCTGATTATCTCTTTCACCATCAAGGAGAGTGTTTGCCACTTGAATAGTGATGATTACAGTTGCAATAACAAAGCCTTAAACAAATGGTGCCATTTTTTTTGTTACCTTGGATCTTTCTTGGACCTTTTGTCTAGATTGTATTCAGTCTTTTGCACTCTCCTGTTGATAGCTTTCTGCCGTTATGAAATATCTAAATTCTCAGACACGATTATGATAATCGGGAGAAGTTGTTTACAGTACAGTGGATTTGGATCCTAAGGTTTTGATAAAGTAAAAGGAATGCTAAAATTAACCAGTAATTAAGTAAAGTGAAAGGACCTTTTGGATGCTACTGAAAGCCTTCATTAATGAGAAAATAAATATGAAATGAAACCAGGCTTCATGGCTTCTCATATTGGGAGTGGACTCCAGAGCTCAACTAATGCCCAGATAACAGTCTATCAGACCAGATCATGGTCCCATTGAAATGAATGGCAAATTTCCCATAGTGTTCATCAGTAGATGATTTGATTCACGGTATACCATATTCTTGATTTGTGAGTAGTTATATATTGAAAAAAGATGTTCAGACTGGATCACTCTGACTCTTGTTATTGGGCATGTTTTATGAATCAATAATAATTAGAGATTTAGTTAAGACATGATATGAATACCAGAATAGGTAACTCAAGCTCTTTATGGATTGAGAGCATAATGGGACACCAAGGATATTTGACGAGTGGAGCAGTACATAATATAGAACATAAATTCAGAGAAACCTGATCTTTAGGTTGTAATTAAATTAAAGTAATTTAAACAATTCTTATGTGTCTTGTAACATCTGTAAATATGCTACTATTAGAGGATTTGTTTCTACTAAAAAAAAAAATAAATCTATTTTGTATTGAGCTCTGGCTTGTTTTTGGGAAAATCTCAGAGCACAGTTCCTTAAACGGATTTTTTAATATTGAAGAGTTCATGTCAACTCTCATCTTATTATGACTATTCTACTTTTTAAAGATCCCTTATTTCTCATTCAGTTCTAGTATAGATCCCACTGAATAGGAACTAAGAGCTTAGATATTGACTTCTCTAAGCCCTTCACTTCAGATATATTGCTGCTGTTAATATGCTGTGTGAGTAAGAAACCCCACAAATAGAACTTTGTGCTTCACTTATGGACTCTCGTCTGCTTGTGAACAAAAATATAGACAAAAGAAGACAATGCACCTACATTGGTAAAGCTCTATAATTTTCTGGTAGTTTAAATCTCATGCCATGTGTATGATATTTACCCTAGCTGTACCCTGCCTTCCACTTGGTGAGTAAGAAGGATGCAGAGTTGACAAAAACAGGTTAGGGAGATCCTGAAGTCCTTTCACAATGCACTTTTAACTCCCAGGAATGTTAATGGGTCCTGATCCCGTGATCTGCTAAGCACCTCCTGTGAGGTATTCATTGTTTCCACCTCCCATATACTTCCATGAGATTTGAAGCTCTTGGCAGAATTGGGCCATTGAAAGACTAGACTTCACAGTTGTTTTATATGCAAAGAAAAATTTTTCTCTTTGTCATACTGTAATTGTTTAAATAAGGGTAAATAGTTTAGGAAGGAACAGTTCTGTTTATCTGGAGCAATTGATGTCTCCTGTTCATTCTCTGCAACACTGGCAAAATAAGGGAATAATTCCAGACTGGAGCAGGGTCAGTTAATGTTTGGACAAAAATTCTCCTTCCTATTTATATTTGGACAACTACTTTAAAGCTTTCCCAAAGCATGTGATAGATGGTAAGTGCAGTATAAATAAATACAGGTACCCAAGTAAAAAGCTACAAATCACTCAGTATCACTAGTAGATTCAAATAGTTTATATATTGAAAACAGTGGCCAGAGCACATGAACATATGGTAAGTAGCAACACACAGGCTTACTGTACTTTGCTGCACAGAGCAAAGCCCAAGTGAATAATCCTGAACACTTCCAAATACAGTACTTCTTTATTTTCTCCAGGCATGACAGAAATGGTGCGTAAAATTACCCTGAGTCGGGCAGTGCGAACAATGCAGGATCTATTTCCTGAAGAGTACAACTTCTATCCCCATTCATGGATTCTGCCAGAAGAATTTCCCCTCTTTGTTGCTGAGGTAGATCAATTTTCTCCATACTCTCTGAATAATGCTGCCAGTAAAATATTTGTGACCATGTCATTCTTCACTTCCTTTACTTTCATATTGATTAGACTATTTAAAACTGCATTTGTATTCCACAGAATCTATACATCCTTTTCAGTTTGCCTCAGATCAGACATAGTTTAATTGCGCTGCTCTTACTTGTTATGCTCTAGAATTAATATCAAAACAACTCTGCCGCCTCTCACTGCAAAAAGGGGTATTTGAATGTTAAACACAGCAGAAATTTAAACTCCTTTCCCCAGCATATTTTACTGAGCTTAGAAAGAGTGAGTAGCAGGATGTTCTGAGACTGGACTCTGTAGAATGTGAAATCTCACCACTGTCATTTTCACTGAAGTCTCTTTTTAGTATATCCCATCTGTTTTTATGAATCCTTCCAGACAGTCTCTCTCAGTGTGTTTGGTGTTTATATTCCTCTGTGTTTAACTGGTGTTTGAATGATTTGTTTAAATATTCAAAATATAATAAAACTGTTTGGTTTTCATGAAATCCAGAAAGAATTATTTTGCTTTTGTGTGATGATTTATTGTTCTGGTACTGCTAGTATTTTAAAATATTGTATGTTAACCTTGTCTGACTCACTCAGTGCATTCTTGAATTCTACAGTATCTTCTGCTTGGAAAAGTGAGCAGAAAAAGGTATAGATTTTATTAGACCTCTACATTCTCTGTCACTTTTTAATATGATGCTTTTATCAGCAGTCCAGTTAAATTCATGATAATCTTCCAGTGTGCTGGGTCATCTTTCTGACACTTTACTAATGACAGTAAAAATGAGCAAGATTGCTATAGAATCCTCAGCTGTTGATGTAAAAGGAGGTGTAAATTGCAATCAGATTAGGTATTGCACGTACTTCAGTAAAGACAATTTGGTAGTAAAGTTTCCAAGTAGTACACAGGGTTATAAGTGAAGCTTGTCATGCTGACTCCTAGTTATTATCCACTGATTATTTGGGCGGCAGAGCAGTTTATAAGGACAATACCATTATGCTGTCTGCAGGTGGCACTGCAGATAAACAAATATTGCTCTCTGTGTAAGCGCTCATCAATGTGAAGATGATTTTTGATTTCCATTCCAAGAAGAGCAGATGTCCAATAAAACATTGCTTGGAGTTTCCCTTGCATGTGTTCTTCCATCTGTGTTTGAGAAAAGTATCATTTTTGTTATCAAACAATATAGTTTATTCTGTAAGAGTTTATGTTCTACTTAACAAAATGTTTGCAATGTAAAAAAATGAATAAAACTCTGTATCATAAACCATAAATGATTGGGATGAGTGTGGAGAACATGTCACTTGTAGCTTGGTGAGGCCATTCTCAACAGGAACTCTCCAAGCTTTGCTTTTTCAATTGTTTTAATTGTTGTAGGAATTTAGTGCTGGTGAGGAGTTGTTGGATTGGCAGCCCTTGGAGACTGAAGTCTTTTGTTTATCCAGACGGGTACTATATGGAATGGGCAATGTCTGCACAACTTTCCCCACATAGTTCTCCCACTGTGCCTTAGCACTAATGTGGCAAGATGATCTCCAAGTGTGAGGATAGTTCAGTGTCATCCGTGTTTGTGGCCTTATGATGTGAGATATCGTCTCTTGGAACTAGACTCAGACACCAAACAACTATTTGAACAGGCAATCTGAAGTTGCTATATCGTTACCAATTCCCTGAGCTCTCAGATCTCTCTGCTGCTTTCTGCTGAGTCCCCACAGCTTGCCAAAATAAAATTGCCTGTTACATATTTTAACATTCCTCAGATTCTTTGGACAAGACCCTGTGGTCATATTATGCATGTGTATAAATAACTGGACCAGCCAAGTGGTGTCCATTTTTTCCCATTTCTGTCCTCCCCCAATCCTGCTCCCAGTCAGAGAATACTGCAACCACTTCAGTAACATCTTCCCTAATTTAAAAAATAATAATTGGCGAGAGAACTGCCATCTTGACAGTTTGGTGCATTTGGGAAATATCAGGAAAATGGCAATTCTCTGAGCATCATTCATATGAAACTGAAATAATGACAGGTATTTCTAACAATGGTTTTAAAAATTAACTTTTTAGTAAGTGTATATATAACTGTATATTATATACAGTATATTTATCTCTCTAAAATATTACAGCTACTCTTTGTAATTTGTCAGATGCCCAACCACTTCAAAGAAGGAGTGATATCTTGTTTTTTGTTATCAAAAAGTCTGCAAAATTTGTCTTGATGCAATAGAGTGTTTCAGAACTTCATCTTCTGACTAGTTTCAAATGGTATTGCCTTTACATAGGCCTCTTAGAGTTGCCTGTCTTGGGCATGATGAATAGGCATAGTTTTTTTAAAAAAATTTGTAATAAGAATCTAATTTAGACAGTGTAATTTTCAGGCAGAGCATAATTTAGGTTTTGTTAATCTCGTTTTCTGATGTTGGAGACCTCATAAGTGTGGGCATTCAAGTCTCTGTACAATCAAGTCCAATAGCATGTTTATTTAACGTTCTTGCCAAATCATCAACTAAAATATTTCCATAAAGGGAAACCTAAAGAGAAAACCCATAATTGTCCCAGATTTTCAACCAGTCTGTATCTGGCTTCTCAGTTGTACTCCAGTTAATTTTGCCCATAGTTTTGTGTTTAGAAAATTTAGATCTCTAGCTACCTGACCTGAAGGAGAATATCAAATATTTAGCCCTTCTGTGATCACGTAAAATAACAGTTGTGAACTTAATCCCTTTTAGTATTCTAGACTTCACATTTTAGGCAGTGGCATAGTAGGGTTCATTTTCCAAAAATATTAATTAATTTCTTTATTTCCAAACTGCACTGATGCTCCCATGAAAAGAATTTTTATTTTACTGTGATTTTGGTTACAAGTGGGATCTTGTTTGAGATCTGTAAAGATACTTTCATTTGCTAAGATCCTTGGGGTACCTTTATGGTGTTATCCAAACAAGTTAAATCAAGACTTATCTGGATTAAGCCAGGGGAACAACCGCACACATCCCCACTCCTGAATAAAACCTGGAATGAGACTCAGGTTTCCTTTGTTCAAAAACAAGAACAAAAAAATACATTACACTAATCAATTTGATTTCTCTGAATCTTAGGTTAGTAAACAAAGGTTGAGGTCTGGATTTGCTAAATGTTCTCTCTGAGTCTGGAAAACTCCATGGTCCACTTGTTACACTTTGTCATGAAGTGTGAAGTCTCTTGCACTTTCACTCAAGGAAACATGTTGGTATTAAACTAGAGTAAATCAATTCTTAGGGAGCAATATTACAGAAGGAAAACAGTCAACACTGATTGTATCAACTTGCTTTGTTTCATACTTTTAACATTGCCAAAAATACAGTATATTAAGTCTACTCATTACAGAAACTCATTACAAAGTTTCTTTATATGGACTTTCTTCAGTCCAAATATATTAACTAGTCTATGGTGTTGAACTGTGCATTTCTTGAGTAAGCCATTTTTTCACCTGACTTATGAAAAATCATTTTTTCATCATATCAGATATAGCCATGGAAAAAAAATTGAAATCCAGCTTGCTTAGCAGATCTGGAAATATCTCAAGGATATTCACTCTTAGCAGTCTGTCCTGTTAAGTTTAAGAATCTTTCATTTTATTTATCTTGGAGTTTCCTTGTTAAAAATCTAAGTGTCAAACAGAATTGGAAGCTGGTGGGCAAATATCATTGTGGTGGTTTATTGCCTGCCAAGAAGACCTATATTGTGTTCTAGATCTCCTCAGCTCTTCTGTAAAAATGTATGAACTTTGCTTGAAGTCCAAGCTGGATGTCATCATCCAAGGTTTATTCCTTTACTATACTCTTCACTTCCCTGGGTTTTGTCTAAATGGGGAAAATAAGGCATATCTGAAGATACTAAAATTGTGTTTGTTAAAAATACAACAAGGTGTAGATGAGGTCAGTCATGCTGAAAATGTATTATGGTCATGGTCAGTCTTAGGGCCCTTCCCTCTTTCCATTGTTGACCATGACCAGCTAACATGTTTCAAAATACAACATGCCTTAAGTGCAAAGTTGTGTTAACTCATTTTCCAACATGACTTATTTTCCCAGTCTACACCAACCATGACTGTTCAAAGAAAGTATTTGGAGGCTTCTGCTGGTTATAAAGAAGATCTTCAAGAGTTGCCTTCAAGACCAAGCATTCTTCTTTCTTGAGGCCATTCAATCTGCTAGAAGGTAGATTGATCCATTCCCCGATCATCCTCCTCTTTTTACATCTTGTTCTTGTTGATTGGTGTATGTAAGATATTATGATGGACTGGAAGGCTTAAGGAGAGCAGTGAGTAGTTTCTAGAACAGAAACAGGGGTTTCATCTCACCTGAAATAAAGCAGAAAAGCATTTCCCTACATTACTGGTCTTGAAATACAAAGGTATATAGATAAAATCCAGATATCTGTCAGTTTCAATGAATTTACCCAAATGTCTGCAAAAGTTGAAAAATGATGCCCTTTCTGATGGAAATGGATGGATTGTGGAAGGAGTTCAGTAAAGGGAGGTTGATCTTCATTAATAACACAAATAGAGGCTTTGAATTAGCAATGTAGCTGTAACTAATAATTTTAGTCTTGGGTTTTGAATTTCCTTTGATGGGCTACCCTGACTCATTCTTGGATTTTGCATTCTCTCCCTGATATTTTCTGTAACCAGCTTTGTCTTATGTGTAACAAATGTTCTAATAAACCAACTGCCATTTTTTATGAGGCTGAGTGTGCTGCATTTCTCCTCAGCCAGCATGGATTGAAGTGTGATTCATCAGTGTTTTGTCTAGACAGACTTTAGTCTGAGACACTGCTTGCTTTTTCTTTGGTCAGAGGAATGAGTTACTGTCATGTTTGATGTTGGAGCATACAGGATGGAAGCTCCTTGCTTGAGCCCTTTGAAAATAGCGGGTTTGGAGCACCTGGTTTATCCCTGCTGATACAAATTTTTGGCCTCTGTCTGAAGGAAACAGATGTTTTTGTTCTGAACTTGAATAGCAGTTGACTGTTTAAAATACAATCTTGCACAAGCAGGTTGCCACTGTATCCTCAAAATAGTAGTTTTCCAAAAGCACTCTCCGCTTCAGTAGAGAGCCTCTGCAGCGGAGCAGAAAAAGCCTGAGGCAGGAGCAGCAGAAATTGCCTCTGTCCTTCTAGTAGCATAAAAGTGTGTGTGTGTATGTGTGTGTAAAATTATAGCAGAGAGTTTAATGTATAAGCCTGATCAGATACCCCTTCTGTGACATTAACTTTCTAATAGTGAATAAAAAACTGGAATATTCTTATGGAACACTCTATTCTGTAGTTTAACATAATTGAGAAGACAGTTATTCCCTTGTGGATAAAAACATTAGAGGCCACATTGTGCTTTCCTTATTCCCCCATCCAAACTAGTCCCATGATCTCTTGTCCTTATGTAGAAAACATGGGAAAATATCTGATGTCCATTGCCTCACTCTCCCTTGAAGTGACCACCTATTCTGATAAAGGATCTTTCATTCCATTAGGATTAATTGTCCCTGAGAAAATCCTTAGTTTAAATAATTAGATTTGAATTCACACAATAATGAGGAGGAAGAGTGGTGTGGTTTCCAATAAAGTAAATGAGTCATATGGAAAAACGTCTGCACTATCCCCTGAAAATCTGAGTGGTGATATAAGAGAACTAAGTAGTGTTGACGGATGATCTAATGAAGCCACTAGAAATGGACAGTCACTCCTGAAATTCCATGACTTTCCTAGTGGTAGCCAGCCTTCCGCTGTGTCCCAATTCTTTTTCTCCCTGCAGTACCAGGACTAGTTGTGGAAATCGACCGACTTTGCTGGTGCCTCAGGATACCAACTAACAAAGAAAACTAATCTCAGAGCAGTGGCAGGGAGAGGGCAGGCTACTGCTGTGAACACATGTAAAGCAACAGCGCCAGCCTCTTCCTGCGTATGCTAGATTAGTTTAGTATGGCGATTTAATTCTGCCTCTTTTTCACTTTCTTTTTTTGTGCTGTATGAATTCAAGAAAAGAACCGAGCGCAGTGAGACTGTTCCTGGTATTCTAGCTCCCACCTGCTTTGGGGAGAGATGGTTATTTTAAAAAAATCTCTTGAAGACTTGAACCACTGGCTGTCTTGTGACAATGTGGCCTGCTGCAACACATCCTGCATTTTCCTTGGTTGCCCTTGGTGGTTTGGGGCTCCCTTGCCTGCATTGTTCTGAATTTCATGGTCTCCTACCTATCATTCTCTTTCCATGGGAACTTGGATTTTGTAGGGTGGTGGTTGTTTTAACTGGAAAATACAGTGCATGCTTTAACACATTTTAAATGTAAAATATTTGTCAATGTAAGGCTTATGAAAATAGCTGGAAATCCAGCCCTGGGGACTTTAGCACTATCAGTAGATCGTAAGTGGCACTGACAGAAACAGTGCATACTTTCTCACATTGGCTCTGCCACTGAACCTCAACCCTAAACTGCAGGAACCACCTTTTAAAGGGTGAGAGAGTAGTTCAGTGTCACTCAATCCTTAGCCTTTCTGCTGAGAACTGTCAACAAGGTTGCCAGTTAGAGCCAGCTCTTCGTAGTTTTATACCTTTCTTGAGATGTATAGCAGGACCCAGCCGTTAAGTGCACTTAGAATCCTGAACAACCATGATAGTAACAGCCATTGCACATCACTGACATTGGCTGGATTTGAACAGCTTATGTACATGCAAAAGGTTCCCAAGTAGTTTGATTTATCCTCAGCATGCTCATGAATTCTGAAGCATGTCAACTTCACTAACTTAAAAATATGTGTCTGCTCTTTTCTTTCCCCGTAACATGCTGTAAAGCAGGCTATATTTTTGAATGCTTTTTATTTTAGATTGCTCTGAAGCTTTCCTGCCCCTCTATCACAGTTTTTGTTGTCCTTCTTGAGACCGGGCAGTCTCTCTCGTTTGATTTTATTGCTCTGTATGGTGAAAATAAAATGTAGGAAGTAGGAGTTATAGATGCACCATCAGGAATCTATATCTCCAGCTGATATTGTCAGGTCCTCTCAGTGACCTAGTTACTACTTTTCTGGTTTGTCCTCTTAAATAAAAAGTTAAAGTTTATGAGGTTTTGTTTTTTCTTAGGAATGTAATAATGTAGGCAATTTTTGATGATATGATTGTTTCAAGGTAAAAATAATTATATTGTCTTTGAAAGAATTGACAGAAGAGGTACAGTTTATGAGGAGTGGACAGAGCTTAAGCCCAGCGATTGGTTGTCAGTGTCCTGTTAAATTCTGATCAATTGCATCCAGTTGGGAATGTTGCTAGCCTCCAAGCACTACTTACTAAATGAATGTATCAACTAACATGGGGGGTTCAAAGGCCAATTAACCCTATTAAAAGTAATTCTGTTTGGCCCTGCCAGCTTACCACAATCTCTTCTTCTAAGAAGGGTGGTCTGATTTTTCTTATGGTTGAGATCACTGATTCTTTAGGAAAGAAAAACTGGCCAGGATGTAAATGGAACTCATGCTGACATGTAAAAAGACATTTATTGATGCTGGTCCAAGAAGTTATTCGTTACCATAGAAGTCTGTGTTTACCATCTTCTGTTATTACCGCGAGCATTGTTAGTGCAACCATAGTTAAAAGCCTGCTGATACTGATGTGTCGAAATTACAGAGGACCAGGCAAAAACTCTAAATCTCTGTGCCTTCAAACTTTGGGGGCATTTGGGTCCAGATTTGAACTTTGTAACTCCCATTAACTGTCATTACTGCTGTTCTACACTTGCGTGTAAATGGAAGCTTTCTGCTGCATAACTCTCTTTCTACCTGTTTCATTCAGGCTTTTGAGCTTTACAGGCACCTTTGGAGTTTGGTAGGGGGCTTTAGGTTCTGACAAGACCACCAATTCTCCATAGCTAATGGTAGCAGAGATGAGGTATCATAGGATAACTAGACTTTTTAAAGGGAAATGGGGCCTCAGCCCATCTGTGACAAGATCTGCTCACCTCGTCGGTGGTTAACAATAAATGGAGAGGCCAGGGCTGAGAATATAAGGGAGGAAGGGATAGACTTCCTGAAGCGGTCCTTGGAGAAAGGCTCCCACCTGAGCTCTTAATACTCCAGTTTGCCAGAAGCCTGGGGAACTGCAGCTGACTGAAGAAAAGTAGCAGTAGGTGAGTGCTGCAAGGAATAAAGGGACAGTCTGAACTGAATCCAGTGCAGAGAAGCAGGACTGGGGACTCCTGTATCAAGGAGAGAGAACTGTTGTGGAACCAGTGGCCAGCTGGCTGAAGCTGGTATGAAGTATTAATGTGTGTCTGAGGTAATTACATTGATCCCTCTCCAGAAGGGGAATGTTTTAGAATGCTGTGGACTGGATGAGTTATTGAGAAGCCCCATGAGAGAGGGAAACAGAGGCAGGGTGCTCCAGAGCCACCCCAGCCTTGAGGGGGCTTTTGGGAGGTGGCTGACCATGTTACATAGGGATTTGGGGTTAACCATGCCCTATATTCATCCCAAGGATCTAGGTACAGGCTGTATTACAGAGTTAAATATTTCCCTGGCATGATGGCTTGCATTACACATCATGGAGGCCTAGATATCATTCAAACAAGTGTCAGAAGTAATCAAGAGGCATGTAACATGTCTACTCTGTACTGTAAGCAGAAATAACATTGCTACACTGGGAGGAATCTGCAAAGAGGTCTCCTGTCTACAATCAATGCTCTTAAGCCATGTCTACATAGGGACTTTCTGGAAGTCAATGTGCATAAATTGAAGCATGTTAACCCCATGTGCATGGTCTCATTCAGGAGCAAGGTTGTCTTCATTTGCTGTAACTTAATCCACCTTGGATGAGAGTATCCACATGGGGAGTGGGAGTGGCATGGCAGTTAATGCACTTTATATGCATTCTCACATCGCACCTTGATTCTGATTAATTTTCCTGTGTGTCCCCATGTAGACAGGGCCATAGTAAGCATTACAAAGTCAATTTTCTTTCACCAACAGATGCATCCTTTGTAGAAAGGTGCTGTGAGCAGTGGTACCAAATGAACTGAAAGTACGTGCTTTATAAGGGACATCTTAGTCCTCTTTTCCTACCCTTTCCTCTCTAGTTCTGTGACTAGCTGCTTTCCATTTGTATTCACGTTAGGGGATGATATATGGTAGAAGGGAGTATTTCTTACCCAGTCAATTCTCTAATAAGGGCATCTTCCTCTACCCACCCCAGTCCTACCTACACTAGTTATCAAGTCAACAGCCAATTTCTGCGAAGAAAACGTGTTGGAATATACATATCACCCAGTAACAATAAAAAACACTTGACTCCAGTCTCGAGAAATCCACAGTATGAAAATGCAAATTAGGAAGATTTATCTAGACATATAAAGTTATCTGTAAAACTACTAATACTTGTTTTGTATGGTGGTTTCCCTGAACATTTTTTTCACATTTAAATCTGTTTAATGTTTTTGTTTCAAATAACTGTTTACTCAGTTGTGACAAAGAGTCCTGTGGCACCTTAAAGACTAACTAAAATTTTTAGAGCATAAGCTTTCGGGGGCTAATACCCACTTCGTCGGATGCATGCAGTGGAAGTATCCAGGGGCAGGTATAAATAGGTAGGCAAGAACCTGGTGGGAGATAACAAGGTTAGTCCAATGAGGCTGAACCAGCTTGTCATCTCTAATCAGGGAGGGTGAACCTCCAGTTCAGCTGCTAGAGGAACACCTCACCCTCCCTGATTAGAGATGACAAGCTGGTTCAGCCTCATTGGACTAACCCTGTTATCTCCCACCAGGTTCTTGCCTACCTATTTATACCTGCCCCTGGATACTTCCACTGCATGCATCTGATGAAGTAGGTATTAGCCCACGAAAGCTTATGCTCTTTAGTTAGTCTTTAAGGTGCCACAGGACTCTTAGTCTGGAATTGCAGAAGTGACAAACACGGCTACCCCTCTGATTCCTGTTTACTCAGTCGTCCACTAGGGGGCAATACACATCATGCAGAACTAATACGATAGATGAAAACTAACACAGGCAAATTGAAAATCTCAGAAGTGTGCTAGGTTGGAAAAGATACAAGGCTAGGCATGTTAAGCATTTCAGATTCAACCAAAGGTTTAGCTACAATATTAAATTCCATCAAACTCTCTGGGCTAACTTTGCTCACTTGCTTATTTCACACTGTGTGTCTAGACAAATTGTAATCCACTAGGAACAGATTTCCCTAATGTGATGTAAAACCACTTCTAGACATTGCTGTGATCATGGTGGACAGAATTTTTTGCTCCTTTTGATCAGAAAATTAGTAGTTGAGCTCCAGGTCTGAATATGGCACTGGTGTAATTTACAGGAAATATTCCGTTACAAACTGAAGAGCAGTGGCCACTAGAGGCAAGCTATTCAATGGTGGGGAGGAGGGGAATATTTTTGTGGCAATACATTGTATTTTTAGTATGCCCTAGTTTCACTAACACAATCTATCTCTTTGATGGAAAATAACATTTCTCATTTCTTGACCCATCTGGCTCCAGCAAAGCTGTGCTTGCCACATATCTAACAGGGTGTGTATGTCTGGAGGGGGTGTGCAGTAATCCCATGGATTTGCTATAAACTGCATGTCGTACAACAGAAGAGATTTAGTCCTGCTGGGTTGGGGGAGGAAGGGAGGATGTGGAAATAGGACATGACCTGAAGTATATTTGGGTTGCTGGGGTAGGGTCCCTGTAATTCATGAAGAGAGAGCGATAGTGAAAGGCTTCTTGATGTAGATGTGTGTACACCACTCTGCATGACCCTGGAGTATCTACAATAAATCTCACAGTAATACAGTGATCTGTGTCTCGTGAAGTGGGTCCCTCTTAAGCCAGGGCCCCCAGCAGTTTACACCCTTGCCAGCCAGTCTGAACTGGCCCTGTTTCTTGATCTATATACATTTCACTGTCAAAATGAGTATGATTTTCAATGTTTACCTCTTAAAGCTGAATTTCCCACACTTGAGGAAGCTGAACTCTATTTCAGGAAAACAACCGCTGCCATGTTATTAAAGCCTGAGGTAACGTATGAGTTAGTGCCTCTGGAAATGAATGGGGCAATTTACACCTCAGAACTTTTTGTTTCATGCTTTCTGCAAAACAAGGCTGCTGTTTCTGCCTCTGTTACACTTGTTTCATGTTTTGAAGGTTTTCTTTGCAACCATGATAGCTAGATACTTTGAATGAAAGTTGAAATTGGAGAAAACTTCAGAGATCTGTTTATCCCCCTGTCCAGTTAGCTTTGAAATATTCCTTGAAGAAAACGTCTTAGGCTGGTGGTAATGAATGGACTTCCTTGTAATGCTTACAAGGGAAAATAATTGGCGCTAGCCTTTCTTCTGGCATTGAATGTTTTTTCATTGTTAATTCTCTTTTTACCTGCTCACAAAGGTGCTTCTGCACTTCTGGTGATGTGCAGGGACAGACACTGCATACACATCTAGTGTGAGGATAAACAGCAGTGCAGACTGTAAGGCACAGCTCACTCAAATAGAGTAGAGTTCCTACATACCTGAATCCCCAGGTTGTATACTCTACACAGTTCTCTGCATGCCCGAGCTATGCCTCCCACATCTACCAGCTGTTCTTAGCATTGTAGTGCCCTGCTGCCAGAGCCTTTCCCTACTGCAGTGAAAGGCTCCAGCAGCTCCTTGATGATGCTCCTTTCCCCACTGCTTTCTCCTTGGTGGTACCTTTCCTGACCACAGTGAGAGGCTCCTGCAGCTGGGGCTTCTCTCTGTGGTTGTAGTTACACGTGTAGCGGCTGTACTCTACACACCGCCATAAGTGTAGGCATAGCCTACAGGGAGGATGCAAGTATTTGGCAAAAACTTGAAGTGCATGTCTCTTGAATCAAACCTTGGTTTGCAAAAGCTTTATTAAATAAAGGGCACCACAAACATTTGCGCTATTCATGTTGAAGTTAAGGTCTGGATTTGGTTAACTAGCAAAAAGAGTATCTTCTAATCTAAGGGTTTATCTATATGTGGAGTAAGGTAGGATGTGAATTTCAAGTGCATTAGCTATTCCCTTTGTGCAGTTAAACTAGACTGCACAAAGCAGTCTTGATGGAGAGTAAGAGTGTTCACATTGGGCGTTAGTGCGGGGGAGCTAGTGTGCACCAGCTACTTCAGGCTCTTCCCCATATAGACAAGCTCTTTAGTTTATTCCATACCATTGTGATTAGGATGTAATGAAATGTGAGCTTCAGACTGAAAGACTTACTGGTCAAGAAGATGCAGCTATTTTGTCATAGCTGGATAGTGGTAGATGCAGTGTCTTCAGGACAAGGCCGCCATCCTTTAAGGTTTAGGCTATTATTTCAAACCATTTTCGAGAGCATTAACCACAAATGAATAACAGGGTAATGTCCAGTTACTGCTCTCCTCAACGTCGTTTGCCTAAATTGAAACTTGAAAAAATGAGGCTGCTTTTTTTCAAGTTTCATGATTTTCTTTAAGAAAGTGTTAAAAAGGCCAAGTCTCACAACTCCATTTACATTCGTGAGTTGTTCTGCGTCCCCACTGGTTGAGGCCATCAAGAACAAGAAATGTTTCAGGCTGTATACTGTCATACTGCATTGAAAGGAGGTTCCAGGGCCCATTTCCATGATGGAATGCTATAAAAACTGCATCTCCTTTTCCACATTTTTTGCTCTGGTTTTTGTGTTCTTGTCAACATCACTGTGTATTTTCCACTCTTACTAGCATGATGATTACTTCTGTAATGCTGTGTGTTTTACTTGTACATGGAATTTCCTTTCACATATTGTCGTAGCATTAAAGCTTTCCCTTCAGAACTAAGCAAGGTGTTTTCTTTGTATTCATGTCCTTCTTTGATCTAATCATCCTTCTTTCCTTTTAGGTTCGCATGATGAAAGAGAGTGATCCACCTTGGAAGCCCACTTTCATTGTGAAACCTGATGGCGGGTGTCAAGGGGATGGAATCTACCTCATTAAAGATCCCTGCGACATTAGACTGGCAGGAAACCTACAGAGTCGGCCAGCTGTAGTCCAGGAATATATCAGCAAACCGCTGCTGATTGACAAACTGAAATTTGATATACGTCTCTATGTCTTATTGAAATCTTTAGAACCATTAGAGATTTATATAGCCAAAGATGGACTCTCTAGATTTTGTACAGAGCCCTATCAAGAACCCACCCTGAAAAACTTGCACCAGGTATTTATGCACTTAACCAACTATTCTCTGAATATTCATAGCGAGAACTTCATCCATTCTGACAATGTAAATACCGGCAGTAAAAGGACCTTTTCAAGCGTTCTCTACAGACTGTCTTCCAAAGGGGTTGACACCAAGAAACTGTGGTCAGATATAATTTCATTGGTGATTAAGACTGTTATTGCACTGACTCCAGAGCTGAAAGTTTATTACCAATCTGATATACCAGCTGGAAAGCCTGGGCCAACTTGCTTCCAGGTAGGTCAGGAATTTTTATGTAAGGGGTGCAGTCCCATGTAATATAACCTCATCATTGCTATAGCCCTTCCTGTAACAGTATTGGAGTGAAGTTCTTTTTTTTATGCATTGATTAAGCTTGTATGTTTAATTCTCTTCCTAAAAAGTTTTCTCTCTTATTCTTTTTGTTGATCACTCATGAGGATAGTAGTTGAAAACTAGGTAATGTCCTAGTTTATGTGTACTGTGAACCAACTCACTAGACCAGGAAAATTTCCTCCATCCATGTGGGATTTTTGCTGGCTTCTTTCTGTAACAGAGGACAGGAAGAAAGATGAGTCATAAAATGTCCAGCATCACAAGTGACCTTTTCAGAACTGTAATTCAGGCAGGTCTCACCAGAAAACCGTGACAGGCTATAATTATATTAACAAACTCTATCATTAAAGTGGAGATGACCACTGAAGCAGCAATTTACCAATTAGTGTCCAAATTCACAATAAAATGCTCTATTGATAACTACACTTCAGACATTTTTTGTTTCCTTCCCCACAACAAAGAGACTGTAAGTGGCAAATCTGTATTGTGGCCACACGCAACAACTAGATGAATCCACAGTAAATTGGTTTCCTCTGCAGGAGAGTGGTGGGTTTTTGCTTATTCTAATGGTTTCTATAGTGTGCTAGGAAGGGAGAAATCCATGTTGCAGTGTGCTGTACAAACCACCAGATTGGCTGAGAAAAAAAACTGTCATAGAAAAAGAGGTTTTGTGAAATCAGACTTTGGGGTTGGTTGTTTGTGGGTTGTTTCATTTTTTGAGGAATGGCAGGTTGAGTGTAGAGCTAAGATACTGGAATAAATTGGAGGCAAGGATGCTCACTTTTCTTTAAACAAGAACTGCAAAAATCTCTCAATTGCATTAACTGGTGGAAGGCAAGCAGGGAGTGTCTTCAGCAGGACTTTTGCAAAGGCTGAGTAGACACTGTATTTGGTATGCCACAGAGAAGACTCGGAGAGCTCGCAAGGAAAGGTGACCGCACCAAGGAAATCGTGGTAGAACTTAAGGCCCCATTGCACTAAATGCCATACAAACACATAGGAAGAGACTGTCCCTGTCCCAAAGAGTTTATAGTCTGAACAGACAAGACAGATAAAGTGCAGAAGAAAGGAAATATTAGCTTTGTTGTATAAGTGGGGAAGTGAGACATGAAGAACTTAAATGATTTGCCTAAAGCCATGCAGGATGACTGTGGCAGAACTAAGAACTTTACCCAGATCTCTTAAATCCCACTCAAATTCCTTAATCATTCCCATCATTCCCCTTCTTATTACAGCATGATGGCATAACAGCCTGTTCACGAAGGATGGGGTTGAAAAGATCATTATTTAAATGTTTTGTGGGAATGCGATTTTGCATGTCCCTACTCTGGGGAAGTGCTTCCTGAATGATGGAGGGAAAACAAAGAATTTAGATAATCATGTTGAGCTTTCCAGTTCCATGGGTAGGATGGGAAGGAATTTCCTTTAGTTAGATGGATAACTTGTCTACGTAATGATATGTGCAATTCTCTAGAAGACATTGCAGTGAGTGAAACTAATGTTGTGTTGCGTTATGCACAGATTTTAGGATTTGACATTCTCCTAATGAAAAATTTGAAGCCTGTGTTACTTGAAGTAAATGCAAACCCCAGCATGAGAATAGAACATGAGCAAGAGGTAAGACCTTCCAGCCTGACATGATATTAGATTGTAATTGTTTGCGGGTTGATTTTTTGGTCTTTTTGTGTGTTTGAAAGATGGAAGCTGTTGTCTAATATGAAACCTGTAAGGCTTTTGGTAATATTTGGCTTTGCAATCATTGCTAATCTGATAATCTTGAAACATGACTTATTGGAACTGTGAAAGCTCTCCATCATCTTAGTCAGAAATGTACTTATTCAATATCCTGGCAAGCTGAGTTAATTATATTTGGGTGACTATTAACCATTTTTCATGTTTGTGTATATAAATGGTAACATTGATGACGACCTTTTTTTCAATGTATTTAGGTGACTTGACTAAAATTTCCATAGTATCATTTTGTATATGTTAACAGATAATTTTTATTCTTTACTGAAGTGTTCTATGCTCTGTCATTGTATATTTATGACCTAAGGGATATGAATAAGACTTGAGCACCTACGTAATAAATGGCAGCATTTCTTCACTGCACAATTGTATCCTTTACAAATTAAAGCTTTCTCCAGGAGTGTTTGAAAATGTCCCGAGCCCCGTTGATGAAGAAATAAAAGTAGCTGTCATCAGAGATACCCTTCGTCTAATGGACCCGCACAAAAAGAAGAAAAAAGATAACCAGTAAGTTTATTGACTTAACTTCGGTTTGTCAGTAGTGCCTAACAATAATCCTAAAAGTAATGCTCAAAAGCTTTTGGGTTTTAAAACCTTACTTTCAGAATTGTTCATGCTTTTCTAAAGAACTACAATGGGATCTAGTGAGATCAGATCTAATTACTCGTGCACAGCTCCTTATTGAATACTCATCCTAGTAGTTTTTGAGCACTTTTATTCTAATAACTTGGTGAGACATTAGTGCCAATGATTTTCTAATCCATGCTTACTGTCTTCTACATTTTGGTTCCCAAGCATCATTTCTGACTCTCAAAGTCAGGAAATGCAGATTTGTGTATTCATTTGCTTTGAAAGTCACACAATGCTCTGTTGAGGAATGACTTGCCCCCATCTGAGCTGAAATAGGTAGAAACTGTATGTAAAAATTGTAACATGAAATTGTTACATGTAAAAACTAGTAATAGTTACTATTCTAAAGTTGGAGCTGATTTGGGAATGAGACTTACATTGGAGGAACAGTACCACAGCCTTCACAGAAGTGCCAGTGGTGGGACAAGATTAAGAAGAGAAAGCAGAAATGCTTTCTGTTTTAATGAAACACCTTGTTTTTAAGCAATCACTTGGGGTCAAGAAAAGGGAAAATGGTGTTTCACTAAGGATCCTTTGTCTGTGAGTCTCTCTCTACTATAAAATGTCTGCCTTTCTCCTCTAGTCACTTAGCAGTAAGCTTAAATTGGTTATTTGTATTCTAGGGTGAGTTCAAGGACAATTTTTGCTATCCTTGTATTGAAAGAAAGAGCAAGAAAAGTAGAATTGTGTATATGTAGGGGTTTTTTTATATACCTTTGGGAAGTTTTATCTTCTGCTTTCTAAGGAGCATGCAATCAAGGAATGATTTTTGATAAAATCAGCTAAATTTTTTCAAATGCAGTGATTTTACATTTATTTGTTGCAGTAGCCAGTATACATGCTGACTGATTAACTATAGTTAAGATCAGAGAAAGATTGCTAGGTAATTTTAACCCTTAGTAAGAGTACTTCAACACTGAGAGCTGCAAAATGGATCTTTTTCTCTATTCCTGTAATTAAGCTATGTCTCCTTTATATTTATTCAGCCATTATCCCATGCATTCATTAACAATATTTAAGTATGGATGCAAGGTGCAGTGTACAGTTACAAATAAGGAAGTTAGTGAAGCACTCCAGTATGTGCTTGGAATGCTTACCCATTGAGCATCTTTTATGGCATGTTTTCACTGAATAATAATTCATAATAGGATTATCTGGTGATGAGATAAACACTTGTCTCATCACAGCATGAATTTATCAGTGACATAGCTTTTCTCAAGACAATCTGGTTACTGATGATCTTGTTGCTGGGTATCGTGGTATCATCAGCACAAGACAGTATTGTTCATTGCTTCTCAGAGAGGTTTCTCCCATGTCTGAGCTGAGTTCTTAGTATATGTTATGTTTTCTTCTGGATGGATAGCAATTCAGGTGCGACAGCTCTCCTTGCATCAAGATACTATTTATCCCTCCTTTTTGTAAATACCGTCTCTTGTACTGATGATGTCACGCCTCTACCAGTGTCTCTCTTCCAGGAGGATTCACTCAAGGGTTGACTCTCCTTAAAAAATGTGCTACAAGGGTTAATTTTGTTTGAAGTCTAGAAGAGCTTTTGGAGTCGTGCTAGTATGTCTGAGGAAAAAAATCAGTTGCCTAGTGGAGAATGGATAGCCAATTAAAGGTGGAACAGAATTGTACTCAGAACTTTCAGGGGACTATAAGGTGGTTGATTGGATGTAGATTCTGGTGGGAGATATGAGCCGTAGTGCAAACTTCACTATGTGCAAAGGTCTAGGGCCTGATTCTGATACCCTATACCAATTTTATACTGGTGTAACAACATTAGGCTAGTGCAGAACTTTAGTGTAATAGACTCAAGCACCAACTACCTGAATTGTTTTCTTTGAAAATGTTTGATAGTGTTTTCATTTTGTGCCTCTCCTCTCTCACCTGCTTCAGTTGGATTTCAATGAGTGCTAAAATGTGCCTCTGTTTCCCCCTCCACACATTTTTTCTTTGTAAGGGTCCAGCTTAAAATTATAGCTAAATAACCAGCTAACAACACAGAGGACTAAGCAAAATATTATATGTATCCATTGCAATATTATTGCTATTCCAGTTCTTATCGACTGCATGGTTAGAACTGAATCAGGCCCATTAAGACCAGAAAAATAACATCAAGAAATCATGTTTTAAAAACCAACCATGCATCAAACATCCTCCAGTTTATTTTTGGTGATAAGTTGTTAATGGACATTGATTTAAATAAAAATTGGCAGTGTATGTAACACTCAGTTTGAACACATGGGAAAAAATTTAGAAAGAAATCGCAAGCTGCAAATGAATGGCATCTTAGACAGGTGACTATTCTGCTTTGGGGATGGATTTGATTTCCCTCTAATTAACTCCTAGATTAAAATAAATGAAGCATCAAAATGAAAGTGAGTTTTAGAAATCATCCCAAACCACTTCATTATCAGGCAAAATTAATAGGTCATATATATTCTGTAGTTTAATTTTTTCTTTAGTTTTTACTCTTTATGAAGCTTTGATTTTTTTTTCCCCCATGAAGTGATATATTACATTGAAAGTGCAAGTTAAGCAAAATGAAAGCAGTGCATTTATTATGCTGTACACCTGATTTTCTCCAGCAACATTCAGAGCCTTCAGATCCACTAAGAGCCAATAATTATTTTGGCAATGCCAATAAGAAGTTATTGAAAATTTACAGCGAAACAGACCAGCTCAATGAGGACCACTAAATGCATCTGTGGACTATTTATTTGTATGTGTACTGAATTTGTCATTTGCTTAGCATTATAGCCTTTTATAGTGTCAGCCCTGGCCCTGCAAATACTTAAGCATCTGTCTAATTTTTATGTCTCAAAGTAGCCCCATTGATTTCAATGGGACCACTCATACTTGCAATTAAGTATATGCAGAAGTATTTGTTTGCATGATCGGGAGCTCTGTATCATACTGAAGAACAGAGAAATAGAGTTCTTTTAGTGTAGTATTGAAAGCGGTCCTGTGCTGCCCAATGATGTGAGATACACAGGGACAACCACAGTGGAAGGGAAGAGCAGTACCAACATGGCATTCTCCCTTCCTTCCCCCAAGCCCATGAAAGCCCCTTCATTCATATCAAAACCACGCTGATGGGCTGAGTATTTCTGAGGTATGTCCTGAGCTGGAAAGGAGGCATGAGATTCCCACTGTCTGCAGTATGTTCCTGTCTAGCACTGGCACATAACCTTGTATAAGTTAATGCTCTTCTTTGCTGCATTAACTTCTTCCTTGTGTTTGTATTTAAGAGCCAGTTGCCTGCGGAGGACAATCATAGCTAAAATTCCTAAGAGATCTGTTTGGGCGAGAGAGGTATAGTGGTCTGAGGGTGCAGAATCTACAAGATTGGAACTTCGTATCTCCTTTGAATCCCCAATCTCTTCAGGTTTGGGACTCTCTGCCTCTTGCCTGGAGACAAAGTCCTTCCAATATCGTGCAGTGGAGAATTCAGAGTCAAGTCCATAAGGTTCATCTGGGAAGTTTCTTTCAACATACTCTATAACTCTAGCCAGCATATGCAGTTTTTTGCTTCGTAGTTTGCAGACGAGACTAGGATAGCTCTTATGAGAACTAAAACAAAAAGCAGCTAAGTAAACATATGTTTTCCTTGCTCATTTCCTTTTTGCTCTCCTCATTTTAAAAAATGGTGCAACTGAAAAAAAAATGTATTGTTAAAGGCTACAGAAAAATCCTCTTTTTAGATATCAAATAAATTCCCACAAGCCAGAATTTAGGTTTTCTTTTTGCCATACCTTTCACCTCCAGGCCTAATTCTCCTTTTTGTTAGGCATTCTTAATTCAGAACTGGAGGTTCACTTACAGTCAATAAAAGAAAAGCGGCTTCATTACTGTTTTTATTTATTTCCATTGAGTTTCATTTTGTTCTGTAGTATTGTTTTCATAGATAGTAAGTCTTGAAAGGACCATTATGATCATCTAGTCTGATCTGCTGCAGAACATCAGCCATAGAATCCTACCCAGTAATTTTGGCATCAAGCTCAATAACTTGGGGCCAGGTTTGTTCCTTGGAAGGCCTGTATTTAGAACTCCCCACAAATCTGCTGAATATCATTGGAAACTTGTTTTCTTGCAGCATGAATATTTGCTGAATGGCTGACCAATAAATGCACTGTCCTCCTCATTTCTGATCTGAACCTTTATGCACTTCTGATTTCAGAACTACATTATAAGTAGCGTGTTTTCCAGGTTTTATTTATTAATCAGCAACTGTAGTTATTTTGTTCCCAGACTTAAGAGATGCTGAAAACCTTCATCTCAGCACCATTAATAGCCAGTATTCTACCATCAGGTCATGAATATATTTTGGGGAATTGAATGTAAAATAAAAAGATATATTTTCTTCTTGGTGGTCACGGTTAGCTTATAGAGGCATCGTCTAGACTGATAGCTTTGTGATGTAGTATTAGTCTTTTATATCTTGTGGTGTAAAACACATCCTACTATATTACAATGTTTCGTACAGTTAAATTTGCTCTGAGTTTGCTCTTTGTGGTTCACATGCATTTCATAACCTTTTTAGGTGGAGTGAGTGATTTGATCTAAAGGAAATTTGCACAATTAAATGGATGGTGTAATGATGCTAAGCAATACTGAAATAAATCAATTTTGCTCATGTAAACAGCAGTTTAATTAAGATAATCGCTGAAGCAAATCATTGTTCAGATTGTGCCTCAATTGAAAAACTGCTTCAAAAGGTTTCACAAAACTTTTTCTCTTTTGGTATCTAATTTTAAGCATTTTTAGTAGCAATAATAAAGGATTTAATGAAAATGGTTAATAGCCATTTCTTAACTGTAAGCAATTTATTCTTCTTCAGAAATGCTTTGGATTTAAGGAGGAGAGTGTATTCCTTTAGCAGACTTAAACGTAAGTGTGAATAGCACACTCTGTGTATTCACAATTGGATGTTAGATGCAGATAGTTTGACTGGTGTTTTAATTGGTAGCCATGTATACCATTTAGAGTGTGTACGCTCTAAATATCTTTTGAAAATCATTAATATTATCTTAGCTTCTTCCTTTCAGCACTGATGATTTGCTTCCCTGTTGTGCCAAAAGGAAATGTTTGAGTCTCGGCTTATTAATGCTAATTAGTCTGGAGAAAATAAGATAATTGTTTTTCAGAAAATAGTTGCAGTTACAGTAACCCATTGTTATAGTTATTGTTTAAATCTCATTGCTTATTATAGGTCCTATTATGATGATTTGGATTTACATGTTTATCTTGGAATAAGCTGAATGTTTCCTATGTGGCACAAGAGATATACTAAGCATTCTGCACTTCTGACATAGAAAACATGCAAAATGTAATGGGACATGGGTTTTTAGCAGTGCATTTTCACAATTATTTTATATTTATTATTATTAAAGATATCAGTTGGTCATGGAATAATACTTGCTTCTCACCTAATAAAAAAAGATGGAGGTGCAAATCCACAAGTAATATATGCCTTTTATTCAGCACAGAAGTCCCAATGATGATAACAGAAAAGAATTGTTTTACAAACCAAGTGGAATTTAATCTATGGCTTTTACAAAAATGATCAGTTCATCATGTTTGCAAAAACAGGTGTTCATTATCTGGTGTGATCTTGCTGTTGTACTGTCCATCTGTATTGCTTCTTAAGTGCTCATTGTCAGAACAGACAACTCCCGGGCTTTTCAGTTTTGAGATCAGCCTTGAAATTTATTTATGTTATTGTGGCTGATTTACTTTCTGCAAGATACCTGATGCTATAAGCTCAGTTCCCACTCCTTGGCTGTGTGGCTGTAGCAAGTGACAGATGAGATTAACTATTCTTCTGCTCAGGAGGGTCCACAGATTTTTACAATATCAGTGTGCCAGCATTAGTTGATACCACACTGTTCTGAGAGACCAACTGTAATTCTAATTTATATCAGGGTTTATTTTGACTGTGAGTAGCTAGGAAGGAAACTTCAGTTAAGGACTTGTAGAGTCTCCTGCACAGAAGAATGAGAAAACTAGTAATTGGTTTTCTTCTTTTCCAGTGGAAAGGTCAGACATCTGCCTCACTCCGGCAACTTCTGCTGATATGGGGTAAAAATAGGGGGCTCAGGGTTGGGGAGAACATGGTATTTTGCAGTGATGAATATGAAATATTCTTTATATTCTTGGTCTAGAGAATGGTGTGGAAAAAGTAAATAAGGAAGTGTGTTTTACTCCTTCTCATAACACACGAACTAGGGATCATGACATGAAATTAATCGGCAGCAGGTTTAAAACAAACAAAAGCAAGTATTTTTTCACACAACACAAAGTCACCCTGTGGAACTCCGCGTATGTGTGTTGGATGTAGAATCTTAAACTATCCCAATCAACACCACTTCTAGTTCTTCTGAGTCTGAACTGGCAGTTTTTTCCTCTCCTGTTGTTCCAGTGCATGCAAAGCTTGACCTACTGCAGTTCCTGTCATTCCAGTCAGAGTTCTCCCCGACTGAAGTTGCGTGTATTAGGTCAATCCTCCTCCCCACTGTAGACCAGGGCTTAGAGTGCCTTGAATTCTGACATGCAGCACTTCCTCTTTTAGTCCTAGACTTCTCCTGTGCAGAGGAAGTTGGATTATGCAGTGATTTTGTGATGTTCATAAAAGGGAACTAAGCAGAGACTCACACAGCTCATTCTCATTTATCCCTAATTTAAACTACACTACAGCCTTTAGAGGTGAAATGCTTGTACACTTCCTCCTCTCACTGCTGAACTCATTTTTCATTTTTAAAGGTTCATTTAAACATGTTGACTTTTGTCACCAAAGGATGCATTTTGTCCATTCCAATGAATACTGCTGCATTTCTGTAGTCACCCATCGCATTGCTAGCTTCTTCAGAGGACAATTTGCCAGTTAGGAAGGAAAGTGGAAACTGAATTAATTTAAATCCTGTGCTGTTATCACAGCAGCCAACTTTCTGAAATGTAACTGTTTTTACATCTACACAACTGGAAGCTGTCACAAATCTCTGTACAGACATCACAAGATGCACACTCAATAAATTAATTTATGGGGAGAAGTCATTAGTGGGAATACAACACAGGCCTCCAGCATGCACATCCAAATGCGTTGCTGTCAAGCTATAAGAACAGCTGTGCTTATTGGAGACAATATAACCTTAGACAAGTGCACATTGCTTAATTTTTGTTTTCATTTGAATTCTAAGTTATTTTTCCACAGAGAGGCCATGGACCATGTGCACCAGTCTGATGTTCAGAACATGGTTCTTCTCTCAGGCCACATCTGGCTTTAACTTTACATGTGAGTGCTAGAACCTTTGATCTGCAACCTCCGGTTTTTCATTTGTGCTCTTCACATGTTCCTCTGTCCTCACCCTCTAATAGACCACATCTTCTAAAACCATTACAACAGTAGCTAGTGAATCAGTCTACAACAGAATTGGTGTAGCAGAATCTTATCTAGACCAAAATCTGTGGCACAGATCTGGTTTCTGGTTTTGTATACTTGGCTTGCAGGGTCACTCAGTCAAACCCACTGCTTAAAGGCATTTTCTCTATTGCTACATACAGCACTGTTTGTTGAAGACAGCTCATTTACTACAGGTTTCATAAAGCCAACAAGCTACTCTTTACTGCTGCCTAAGCTGTTTGGTTTTTTTTAACCCCTGTTAATAATTAGTTTTTCTCCCTTCAAGAAATATTCCACCTCATCTCCAAAGAAAATAACCCTGCCAGTATAAATGGATTTTACAGTGAGAGAGCTGGCCAGGATATGAAAACCATGCTGTGAACACAATAGAATGAAATAAGAGAGAGAAAATTAGCAGTCACTGTATACAGCTGAGATCATTTAAAACTAAAATCCCCTTGAGCGTGTAGTGTGAAACCATGATGTGCTAGTACCTCCTGTTAGGCCTTAGTGTTATGCTGGAATTAAAAATAGAGGTAATACAAATTTAATGTTTTGGATCAATGTTAAATAGGGAAGTAAAGGCATAAATTAAAAAATAATGGGCCTGACTCACCACTGTGTTATTTCATTTCTGTGCTGGTGTGATTCTATTAGAACTGGAGCAACACAGTGGTGAATTAACCTAGTATTCAAAAAGTAGAAGTCCTGATGTTAGGATCCATTTTATGGGAGCTGCTTATGCTAATTGGCAAATATTTAAATATTGAATATGATTTAAGGGGGAGGTTTAAGACTTTGATATTGTGACTGAGTCAGACCAGAAGGATATAGGAGAGTGCTGGAAGGCAGGTATATCAGCCTTAGGATGTGCAGGTCCTTGTTCCCTGGATAGCCAAACAAAGGCTACTCCAGACCAATCAAGACACCTGGGGCCAATTAAGAACCTTCTAGAAAGGAGCAGAAACAGCTAGCCTAATTGGGACACCTGAAGCCAATCAGGGACTGGCTGAATCCAGATAAAAACCTCCCAGTTAATCAGGTGGGCTGTGGGTGTCAGGAGCTGTGGAAGGAGGTTGTGCTGTTGGTGAGAGTGAGTGGTGGACAACATATCATCCAGAAGGAAGGAGGCCCTGAGGTAAGGGTGAAGTGGAGTTTGAAGAAGCAGGGACTGCTGTGGGGAAGTAGCCCAGGGAATTGTATTGTGTTTTGTGGATAAAAGGTCAGCCATCTTAGCTGATACTATTAGGATCCCTGGGCTGGAGCCCGGAGTAGAGGGTGGGTCCGGGCTCCCCCCTGCTCTTTCCACCTTCTATACTGGCCTGTGATGAAGGTAACTCACTAGGTGGTGACTCTTGCCAATTATACTGAGAAAGGGAGGTCACTCTGGGGCCTAGATGAGTTTCTGAGGCCCCTAAATCTGCCAGGAAGCGCAGGACCCACAAGTACAAACTTGGAGCTTTGTCACAATATGTTTGTAAGAGTTCTCAAAATTAAACTCTAGGTTAGCTTACATCTATACTATAGTCTGATATATCTTTAATTATAATATTGAAACTTCAGTTTTTGACAGATAAAGTAATGACATTCATTCTGTGTGTTGCTGAGTTAAAGACATAAAAATTGTAATTGGTGTATTATTATTTTGCTACTATTAATTGGCCTATTTACAGTGTAGCATGATACAAAATTAAACCAATGCTGGCACATTTATTTTCAATTTTTTTTCTTCTTCATTAACTGAAGAAAGGGCTGAGTTTGCATGCTGTACACACACACAAAAAAGTTTTTCTGGCGTAAATTGTACATTTTTTGAACCATTATCAGACACAAATAGTTTCAAGCAAGTTACCAGCATGAACCCAGCTTAATAAAGGAAGAGCTATATAGTAGTTGCATTGACCTAACCAGAGGATTGATTGTCTAATGCTACATTCGGAGCACTGTGCTTTTTGATGTCATAGATTTGCATTAGCTTCCAGTAGTTCAGTGGATTTCATCACTGAAGGCCACAGAAATAATCCCTACACTCATTATGTTATATGCTATCCTGGCCTGTTGCCACATTAGACAAGCACTGCTGCAGTAGAACTATGTTATAGATCAAAGAAGACCTTGCTTCCATATGCTGCATTTTGACTCCCTCCACCCTCAGATTCAGTTCCTCTCTGTTTGGTTTTCCATGTTGCTCTTTCTCAAACAAGACTCATCCCTTTAGCTAATACTTAAGTGCCCTGTTACAAAATTCTGTACTCCTCTGAGAGTTGATGGCCATTGAATACTGTGCTGCTGGATACTCAGTCTGCCTCACTACAACGGACCATTGAATTTTCATCCTTTGTTTCTTCTGCATCCATGAAAGCCAGGAATTATAGAACTATAGAGGAGCATGCGCTTTCACCTTCCACCACATGCAAGTTTCATTAAGGGTGGTTTTATAGCTCATTAAGACAATTCCTGATAGATAAATGATTGCTTCATGTTCTTGTGCAATCAGTGTTTTGCACTGTGCTCACCTCTGCTTAGCTGTTACTTCCTTTTTCTTCTTGTTACTATCCATTTACTACATTATCATTCATTCTTCTCTTCTTCTTTTACTACTCATATAATCTTGGCATTTTTGTTGCTGATGTTAGATTCTCATTTTCTGCTTTCAGAACTCATATTCTTAGCTATGGTACTGGAAGCAATTAGTCATCATGTCTATATTCTCTTCAGAACCTTTTGAACAGTTGTTCTCAACCAGGGGTCTGGGCGCTCCTGGGGGAGGCAAGCAGGTTTCAGGGGGTCCACCAAGCAGGACTGCTGTTAGGCCTCAACAAGTCTAGGGCAGAAAGCCAAAGTCCCACTGCAAGGGGCTGAAGCGTGGGACCCTGAGCCCCGACACCTAGTGCTGAAGCGGAAACCTGAGCAAAATAGCTTCATGGTGCCCCTGTGGCATGTGGCCCTGGCCAATTTCCCTGATTGCTACCCCTGAACGCTGGTCCTGGCTTTTATATACATCACTCCATGCATCTGAAGAAGTGGGTGTTTTATCCACGAAAGCTTATGCCCAAATAAATCTGTTAGTCTTTAAGGTGCCACTGGACTCCTCGTTTGTTTTTTTTAATAGAAATCTTTGTTCTCTTGTTCTTCTTTAAAAATCTAGTCAAGTTTCTAGCTGCTCAAGTGCTTCTTGAAGAATTTCTATCCTCCAGTTCTCTATTCCAAGCCGTATTTCTGCTTTAAAGTGTACAAAGCACATCCACATTACTCTTTTGACATTGGACTCTCTAAGCCCTTTAATTTTAACGTCTTACTATTTTCCTGCATGCATCTAAATGTGACCCAGTTTTCTGTTCAGGAGCTCTCTGGCATACCTTTTCTCCTCCCTACATGGTTTGTTTTTTTCCTTCATCAGTCAATCTGCCAACTTCAGTATCATTCCTTCTCTGTTTCCTTTACCCATTCAGTCAGCTTCTGAGTTAGCCATATGGAGAGGAACATTCACAAGTGACCCTTTGTCTCAAGTGTCTTGAAGCAAATCAGTGAAATCTGTTACCTTGTCTTTCTGTACTGTGTAGAGACTAGGTTGATGAGTAACTTAAAAATTATATCAATTTAATGCTTGAGCAATACTAGTCTGAATTACTGTGTTTAAAAGTGTGTAAAGCAAATCTAGTAGATGCCTGGGTTCCATCTTTCTCCAGTATTGCTTCTCCATTCTTATTCCTCCTTCAGTCTCAAGAATTAGAGACTTAAAATAGTTCCCTTATAATGAAAGTCTCTAAGTTTATGAATTTGTGAGATGGAGGAGGAGGAGATGATGGTGGTGGTAGGGGGTTGTTTTACAATGGCTTTCCAAGCCATTGTAAAGGCTACAATGGGAAAAGGCTACGACAACAAGTACTGCAGTCTTCAATTAAAAAGTACAGCAAATAATTTTGTACATGCCCTGGACCAAATGTAATGTGGAGAGGAAATCATCTGCTAATATGATATGAATATGGATTGTTGTATTTATTAAAGGAATTTAGCTCACATTTAATCTGTCGTTTTAATGGACAAAAATTTACAGTTTAGTTATCTATATCTGGACAGTAATAGATTTAAGTCTTCAGAAATAAATAAAATTATATTCTTGGCATTGATATTCAATAATCCACATAAATACTTTCCTCTATCAAACCATCATAGGTAATCTTAAAAGTTCTAAAAAATTTAAAAAGGAAGAGTGCTTTTGTAATTAAGACATTGCACTGGACTCAGGAGATGCAAGTTACATTTCCATATCTATCACAGGTTTCCTGTATAATTTTGGCCAAATCATTTAATTTTGCTGTGCTTCAGTTTTACATTTATGTGGTGGAGATGATAATGCTTTCTACCGTCTTTTCTTGTCTGGTTAGATTGAAAGTTTTTCAGGGTAGGGATTGCCTCTCCTCTTCTATATATTGTGCCTATCAGAATGGGCCCCAATCTCAGTTTAGGTGCTACTATAATGTAGATAGTAATTAATAATTATTAATAGCTTTGCACTGTTAGTAATTTTGCAATAAAACAACAGTTTTTCAAAAAGGAAAGTATAAAGTGAGACTATGCATTCTTTTGTTGTCCTCTTTGATATCTACTCATCCTTCCCAGGCATATTTTCATTTTGCTATCTTAGCAGTACTTACTCATTCTTTGCGCCTTATGTCCACTCTTTTTGTGCTCTATAGTTACTGCACATCGTTCCTGTAATCATTACATTTTTTTTTTTTTTTACAAAACCTTAAATTGGTAACTTAAGCACCATTTAGAGCACGTTTTCATCTTGGTATTACTATAAGACATAGGGTTTCTCCTCAAAGTTATCCACACAAAGTGCAGTGAGGTTGTTTTTCCAATTTCATTCTCATTTTGACTGTTCTTTATTTAGGAAGTCAGAGGTCTAGTGAAATGTCACTCAGACTCACATAAATGTTACACCAAATTGCTGCAAACTCGACAACAGATTCATTTAGGATTATGACTGTCTGTCTTGATTTTCACCATTGCATAAGACTTCTGCTGTCCATTATCCGCTTTTCTTCAAGGTTTTCTGTGTACATCCATTCGTATGCAATGTTCTGAACATTTATTTCTAATTTTTAAAGTCACTACATTAACTCCTGTATCTAGACAGAGAGTGAATTCAGTTTTATTTTGAATCTCTGAAATGACCCCATGCTGAGGGACAGCTGGAAGCACTTAGAACATACCAAGCAAGCAAGACAATGACAGGCCCAGTTCCTTTAAAAATTTTAATGGACAAG
The DNA here is from genome assembly GCA_007922305.1 of Dermatemys mawii. Classification (NCBI taxonomy): domain Eukaryota; kingdom Metazoa; phylum Chordata; order Testudines; family Dermatemydidae; genus Dermatemys; species Dermatemys mawii. The sequence continues at coordinate 18,033,313 of ML677396.1, read as the reverse complement.
AATTGATGCGAGTTGCAGAATTGTAAAAGGTTTCGTTTTCAGTACCATGCAATTAATTGGCCCCAAAATATACCATACGTTTGCAGTAATTGGTATGCTGCAGTGCCCCTAGTTCTAATGTTAACCTCCGTCTGTTTTTATGTTATCAGATTGGGAAGGGAGACCTGTTTGTCCAATTAGAGTTGAATCATAATTCTTGAGAAGCAGCTAATTTAATTAAATTTTTATTGACATCTGTTTTTCTTTCTTTTTACTTTTCAGTCTCTTACTAAAAGTTTCTGCTTTTGAAAATGAACTAAAGAATGTAACCTGTACTGAATTGAGCATGTTTCCACACAGTGTAAACTGGTCAGTCAACTTGCTGTAGCAGAAAAATAGAATTAAATGATAGCTATTTACCTATTATTAGATTTGAAGTTGATATTAAGCTTTTTTCCTCTTCCCTCCCTGAGATTTTCCAATGGGAACAAAACCATGGGTTATACCGTATAGGCACGAAAGGTGCTCACATTGCTCTCTCCCACCCCTTCAGTCTCTTGTGATCCAACCACAAAAATTCTCTGTAACCTATGGGTCTGTGCAGAAAATGGCAGTGTGGCAAAGAAGCAGCTGGGAGAAAATGGAGAACAGCCATTCTAAGCAGCATAAAAAACCAGTGGGGCTTCAGAGATATAAATGAGGGCAGAGCATGGCTTTTTGTATACAGTGAACTGAGAAATAAACACATCAAGTATTGTGCCCTGCTTTATGATCCTATCTTTGAAACCCTTATAACTAAGTGTAGCACTCAGTAGCATAAGTGGTCCTGTTGATTTCAGCATGCTCATGGTAATAAGCTAGACAGCAAGGATTTGCAGTATTGGATGGTGTTTAGCATCTGAGGCCATAAGTAAAGTGTTGATACCAGTTCTCCACAAACTCTTGCTCCAACTTCTGTTGAAGCAGAGCAAGATAAGCTGCTTGTTTTGCTCTGCCAAACATACATTGGAAAGCAAGGACATGGTATGAGGTTGAATATTAAATACCAACATATTTAAGAGCATAAATGCCAAAGTTTCAGATTGGTTTTGTCTCCTTTTACACAGACAGTCATTATATTGTACCCTATTACAGAGTATTTATAAGTAAGCAACCAATATTTTTCATTTAAAGCCGGTTTTCATTTTAGAATTCATTAACCGATGCAAAGGATTTCTTTCACAGTCCTGTGATTGCATATGGATTTTTCTCAAAATGTTAATAATCATTTTGAGTTCATTATCAATATTGACTTTGCCCAGCTTTGTAGCATTATGGACTCAATCCTGCCATCTTTACAGGGGCCTCAAGACAGCAAGGCACTTCAGCACATACTGAAAGGTTTTGCTGAATAGGGATGTTTTGCTGAATCAGGGCCTCCGCCCTCACTAATTGCAAACTTCCACTGAAAGAAATGGGAATTGAAACTAAGTACAACCACAAATTTGAACTTGTGATATTTGCTCTCGTCACATCCAGGGTAACCATTTAGGCCCTGACTCATTGACGCAAGCGCATACGTGCTTTACTGAACTGAGATGGCAAAATTGGTGTAGCTTTCATGGATCTTCCTGTCCTACTAAGGAAGTTGTACTAATTTAAAGCAATGTTTAACTCCAGCCTTCAGGACACTTGGTGTGCTACCTCAGGGCTGGCATCTTTTCAAGCTGAGAAGGGTTAATGTCACTGAATTTAACAAGGGCTTAATTTCTAACTTATTTTCAGTGTGCCTCTGCTTCTTCCTTGCCTCTTGGCCTCAGAGTATGTCTGTCCTGCAGCTGAGAGATGTGATTCCCAGCGTGGGTAGACAGACTCATGCTAGCTCAGCTTGAGCTAGTGTGCTCAGAATAGCAGCATGGACAATGCTGTACAGCTGACGGCTCCGGCTGGCCACACAAGCTTGGACCTCCAGGGACTAGCCCAAGCTGCCACGCATGCAGCAATGTCCACGCTGTTGTTTTTAGCGCATGAGATTGAGCTGAGCTAGCACGACGCTGTCTCCCATGCAGGGAATCGGATCTTTCGGCTGCTGCGTAGACATGCCCTCAGTAGCCTGGGCATCGTACCATAAAGTACTAATTCATTTTGCCCTACAGTGTTAATTTGGACTAACTCTGAAGATTTAAAACTCTCCTGTATTTAAGTCTAGACAAACTGTACATCGTTTTGAAACACAGTGAAGACAGTGGAGTTATATTAGGGGAAAACAGAGCCTAGTGAGTATACCCTATAAGGAATCTGTAGTGTCACTGAGGAACCAGTTAGGAAAGTAACTTTCTGCCTATCAAATTGATTTGATTAAAATGTACTTTGTCCCTTCTATAGAAAAAGCCCCCATGTCTTGGCTCATATTCTGCAAATGCCATCTCATCTCTTCCTCAGCCATAATGTATTAATCAAGGCCTGTCTGATGCCCGAAAGGAGAAGAAAAATGAACAGATGTTTTTGGTGTTGGGGAGCTGCTCAGTCTCTTTTTTAAATTTAATACATTTTTTAAGAGAGACTGCTGTGTCTTTCTTTTCAGGTTCTGGCATAATTTATTCCTTAGTTTTCAGCATAGAAAAGGCTGCAGCGTTTGCAATTAATGATATATATTTTCTTATGTCTTGGGACATCCAGCATTGGAGTATGGACCAAAGCCTGCTTCCTTTACTCACACAGGTTGGTATACTGCCATCTTTTAGCGCAGCATTAGTCAAGTGAGCAAGGTGAGCAAGATTTAACCCAGTATATCAATTCATTTAATCTCGCCATCTTTCTCATGTTGGTAGGTCTTTGCTTCTCCTTTCCATTCCCTCCCAAAGGTTCCTGCACTAACATTAATCTGAGATTCTGCAGTCCGCTCTAGGCTGATCATTCAGTTTCTTTGAGCCAGATATCAGATGATGTAAATGGATTTAGGTCCCTTGACTCTTACTCCCTTTGTTTATACCGATTTACACTAGATGAGAATCTAAAGTTCCATTATACTCCTTGGCAGATAGTGGACTGACCCATGTTCATTTTCATCATCTGAGTAAGATGCCACCAAGAAGGTCTGTTTTCTTTTTTGTTGGTTTGGGTTCTGTAGTTTATACTTCGGACTGTTGCTCTTTTAAGACTTCTGAAAACATGCTCTACTCCTCGTTCCTCTCAGATTTTGAAAGGACCTTTTTCCAGCTCAAGAGAATACTGATAGAGAGATGAGACACTCTACACCCTTTAAACCATCACCTACCCTAAACTATAAAGTGATGTCTTTAAGAGAAGAATGTGGAAGAGGAAGGTGAAACAAATTTAAGGGCCCACAGAAATGGAAGGAAAATTAGGAAACAAACTTACAGCTGGATAAAGTTTCTTTAAGAAGATGAAATAGGAGGAGTATCTTAATTTGCCTTTGGGAATGCAAATTAATTTTACAGATGGGCACTTCCACTGGAAGTTGTTACTCCTACTAATACAAGGGTTAGAGGAGGACAATTTTAAATTCGAGTCCCTGACCTGTGAAAACTATACCACAGATACTTTTGATACATTTATGTGCAGTGCTTCTTGTTTTATACACTTGTTAGAGGGATGCTGGAATTGCATGTATGGTTTTGGCTCTGGATATGGAAGAATCACTTTAAATGAAAACGTTCTGGGATTGCCATCCTTTTCTCTCAGTCAAGGTAATCATCTTTGCCCATAGTGTGTTCAACAGATAGTTGTTGTTGTAACAAATTTGTCTGCAAGGAGAGAGAACTGGCCTGACTCTCAGTGTGCAAGTACTGCTACTTGAAAAGAAAAAAATGAATGGCCCTCAATTTGTTTGATTGCTGAGAACAAGCTACTGTTTTGACTCCCAATTTAATATCAAGATCCTTCTCCCAAGTCACTGTTTTCTGGTGTATTTTTAAGGTAATAAGGTGTTTATAGGCTTGAGGAATTGAACTGTAAACATAGACCCAAGACACTTTAGTTGGACAGTGAATGTTCCTGCACTCCTTTGACAAATGCACATTGTTTGCAGTCAAGAAAATGCTTGTCATTCTAACAGAGATTTCTTTGGACAGTATTTTGGTCATTGTCCTCTTCCTGCTAGAAATACATCCCACTTGAGTCTCTGGACTCTCCATTCTGAAAGCAGGATGCAGTGTTTTTTGTTATTTGAGTTTCACTGGATCTGTAAGTTTCTCTGCCAAAACTCCTGCACTGCTTTGAATGTTTGGAATTCTCTTTCTGGTATACGAGGATACTGAATAACTACTTCAGTAATCATCTCTGATGGTTTTTTCCACTCTGAAGAAGGGATTCACTTTAAATCATTAAGCATGTCCATGATAGCTGGAAAGGACACTTTTCTCAGCATAATTTTCTGGTTTCCTTTAGTTTACAGAAATATTATGTGAATTCTTGGAATAAAATTTGAAAGCCACATAGTACTGTTGTTCTAGCAAGAGGCTTATAACTCTCTGTCATAACTGAGTGGTAAGTGCAAGTATTTATTTTGCTAGCATTTGGCCTTTAATGCATATGAAATGAGAAATGCATTGGCGATGGAATTAAGAGATCATTTCTCCAACTTTGCAAAACTTTATTACTTTCATCAGCTCCAGGCCATCAAAAAGCTAGTCATTCTTTGATACCACATGTAATGAATATGAAAATTAGACTATAACCATCCATACCTGGGAACTGTTTACTTTCTTGTTTCCATTCATATTCACATAACAATGTAAAAGGACTGCAAAGCAAGCTTTTAAGGGACAGCAAAATTAACTGCTTGGGATTTTGGCTTGACTTAAGCACAAGTACTGAGCAGAAAAATAACATTTTCCCTCTTTCAAATATTCTTCAGGTGTCAGTTTTGCAGTATCCTGGTTTTATTACATCCATCACAAGCAGCTTAAGGCTTCCAAAAACATAGTCACAGACAGATGTTGAGCCTGTTTGGGGATTAGAAATATCCTCTTCCATTAAGTATAAATTAACTTAATCACCAGGTATGAAAGATAAGCAGCATAAACAGCATTCCCTGAAGCTTTCATTAAAATTAAAATTCTATTTAAAACTAGGCTCATATTTTCTATAACTTGATCCCCCTTCAAAGGGATTATATCTGCTGTAAATTTTTACAGTGACAGAGTGACAGAAATTAATGTATTGGGGGCAGCCATGTACTATATTATTTAACTTCTGCTGCTAGTGTTGTTTTACCAAGAGGAGTGATTGGCGTATTTTTCGATAATAATTGGTCTCTACTCCCTGAAAAAATTGGGAAGCAATGAAACTGTTTCCTGCCTAACCCCCACAAAAAGAAAGTGTAAAGCCACATGACTTGTAGCAGTGTGATCACTGGCAGCATTTTCTGTGTATGTAGAGTGCATCCTCTTCAGTGACAGGGATACTACTGATAAAATGCAATTTCAGTATTGTTCCCACTCCATTGAAGAGCATTCTAAAGCTGCTTTTCTGTTGTAACATGGAAATGATTGCTCTCCAAAAGTAATCCTCATAGGGAAGAAATACTGTGCTGTGCTGTACTCGATTGTGCTGTAAACCATGTGATGGGCTAATTTAATATCTTTGTAATTGTAAAGCTTAATAGGACAATTAATTTCCTTCTGGGGTATCTTGTGTTTTTGATTTTAAAGTACATATTAATACAGAAACAAAACATATTGTGAAGAAACAATAGGTTGCACAAATAGATAAAGATGGAAAGCATAGAAGTGCGTACAGGGCATAAAGAGCTCAGTGAAGTACTATTAGAAACAGTATTAACTGAGCAGGTCTAAATCTACTATGAATAATATCTACCTCAAGGGAAAATGTGCAAGTATTGGGGACCACATTTCATCATCTTTGTTCTATCTTAAATTCTTATTAGAGTACAATTGACTCTTTCAGTGCATGATATACATTCAGGTTCCAGTATGTTGTTTGGTTTTACAGTACGCAAAAATATTCTAGGCACCATTGTCAGCAAAATCAATTACATCTAAAGTATTAAGCCTTTAAATAATATTAATTTTGTTATAATTATTCAAATAATTTGAATAATACATTTAATTAGATAATTTAAATATCTTTTAAGTAAGAAAATTAAAAATTATTAATGTCATTTAGTAACAACAATAGTCTCTTGTATTTCTTTAGCACATAGCATCTCAAAATGCTTTTCATTCATTAATGGATTAAGAGTCTCAGAAATCCATGTGGAGTTGATGAGTGATACAGATGGGGAAATCTGAGGTCAGGCAGTCAATCTGTGGCTAAGCTGGAAACAGAACTCTGATCTCTGTGGTTTTAACCTTTCTGTCTTTCATCACTGTGTTTGGTGTGCCGTCGTACTCATGTCTGCCAAATCACAGTTGTTCCTTAGGGACTTCTTAAATAATCAGAACCATTCAGAGTGTTTGGATATACTCTAATCAGGCTCATCCCCTGTGCCACTGGGGAAGTCTTAATGCTCTAAGCATTGGGTTTGAAATGTTTTAACTCTCTCAAACTTCTGGTTTAAATCTCAGGAGAGCCAACTGAGCCTTTCATACATCCAAAATAGAAAGATTGGAATCTAAACATTTTTTCTGTATGTGGGTCTTTCGAGACCTTGGAAAAAATTAAGTCCTTTCTGGTCAGTAAGATATCGACGATCTCAAGCAACTTACCTGCTGAGGAGAGTAGGGATTTGCTCCATTGTCCCTGGCCAAAAGTTTCTTTCCTTACTCTTGCACATTGTAGTCTATGGACGGCTGCATTTCACTGGTACTTTATGCCTGCAGTTTGTGGGTCAAATTGCTCTTTTATGGAATGTACATGATGATGATATTAATTTGTGTTGTGGAATACTGGAAATGATTGCATAAGAATGGCCATATTGGGTCAGACAAATGGTCCATGTAGCCCACTATTCTGTCTTCTGACAGTGGCCAATGCCAGATTCTTCAAAGGAAATGAACAGAATAGGGCAGTTATCATGTGATCCATCCCCTGTAGTCCAGTCCCAGCATCTGTCAGTCAGAGTTTTCTTCACATCAATAAACAATCTATCCAGCATCTAAATGATAATATATATGGTAGAGTAGAAGCTTGGGGTCAAATCCTGCCTTCGCTAGGGTGACCAGGTGTCCGGCTTTCGATCAGATGTCCCGGTCAAAAAGAGACCCTGTTGGGCTCTTAAAAGTCTGGTTGGCGGTACTGCAGGGCTAAGGTAGGCTAGTCCCTACCTGTCCTGGCACCAGGCTGTGCCCCGGAAGTGGCCAGCAGGTCTGGCTCCTTGATGGCGGTGGGGGCCCACGGGGCTCCACCCAGTGCCCCTGCCCCGAGCACTGGCTCCACACGCCCATTGGCCTCTGATGCAATCTAAAATTGCATTTGCCTTTTTTCAATAGCATTGCATTGTTGACTCATGTTGAGAGGTAGTGATCCACCACAACTCCCAGATCCCTCTCAGCCGTTCTGCTGCTGAGCCAGTTATCCCCATAATGTATTTTTGCTTTTGTTTTTCCTTCCCTAAGTGTAGCCCCTTACATATTGTCCTTGCTGAATTTCATTTTATTATCTGCACCTCAGTTCTCCAGTTTATCAAGACCCCTTTGAATTTTAGCTCTATCCTCCAAAGTGTTTGCAACCCTCCCCCCAGCTTTGTGTCATCTGAAAATTTGATCAGTATGCTCTCAATTCCTACATCCAGGTCATTAATAAAGATATTAAATAACACCAGACCAAAAGCAGATCTCTGTGGAACCCCACTTGAGACCTCCATATTCATACATTCCAAGGCCAGAAGGGACCAGTATGATCTTCTGTATGACACAGGCCCATAGAACGTCCCCAAAATAATTCCTAGAGTACATCTTTTAGAGAAACAGGCAGTCTTCTGACTTTTATGCATTATTATTGATAACTCTATCATTTCCATTTGGTAATGGACCAATACCATTCTCAGAATTCTTTTTATTCCTAATATATTTAAAAACTCTTCTTGTGCTTTATTCTGATAGCCATAGATTTCTCCTTGTCCCATTGCTTCCCTTATCAATTTTCTACAGTTCCTTGCTTCCTATACATATTTCATTGCTATCAACTTCTCTCTTGTTCCATTTTATATATTATTTTATTAATTTTTAATGGCTGCTTTCACTTCCCTTCAAAAATAAGTCAGTTTTTTAACCAATACAGTCTTCTTTCTTGAGTGTGGGCTAGTGGCTTTTGGGGCCTCTGTTCTTAAGTTATTCCCAATTATCATTCACATTATTCTGATAAAATTCTTCTTCCCATCTGATTCGGCTCAAAATTGTTTTCAATTTTGTTAAATTTACCCTATTCTGCTTGATTCATGAGAATGGAACTTGGCTCTCACACACTGTCCCACTGAAGTCCTAGGTTTGTATTTGGCTCTTTAACTTGAAAAGCTAAATACCTTATTAAGAGTGATTTCACTTTTTGTACCCACTTGAAGTAGAAAAAATAATTTGTAAACTGTAAAGTTGTCAGCATTCCTAGTTTCAATAGTTGGAACTTCATACAGTTAAGACTCAGATGTGCACTGAAGTTAATGGTAATGGAAAAAACTGAACCATATTTAAAAATATGACTGATGGGTTCCATTCACAGCTCTGCCACTGACTCACTCTGTGACCTAAGGCAAGTTACTGAGGGCCTGATCTTCAAAGGGCTGAGTTACCTTATCACTTTTCCTGATATCAATGGAAGCTGAAGCTCTTCAGCATCTCTGAAAATCAAAACTGTTAGCCTCCCTAGGACTCCATAAAGGTGGTGATAATTATTTGCTTTAAAAGGGTGGTGTTAGGCTTAGTTAATATTTATAAAGTGCTCTCAGATCCTCAGATGAAAGGTGCTATATAAATGTGATTTACATTTAAACCAGCGCTATGTCTCATAAATAGATGTAACTAATTCCAAGATGCCTATTTGTAAAAGGTGCATTGGCTAGCAGTGGAAGATTGCACAAGCTGAAGCTTAGTAATCATTCTGCTTGGTGAACCATGAATCTGTGCATTACAGGTATACAATGTAGAGGTGCTAAAGGCATGAGTAAGCTTCATAACATCTTCTATGCAGGATTCACTATTAACGTGTGTTGGCCTGCTGCATTGTCATTCAGCACTAACACAGACATAAAATATGCATGTAGCATGTATAGCAAAATCTCTCAAGTGGAACAGGCATTTCCTGTCTATTCCTTCTACCACCATGTTTGTTTCCATGTCCTTGTTGCCTTTATTGCTGCCCAGAGGTGAGCGCTGTTGTGAAGATCCTCTGTCATGTCTTGGGTCTCATCACACAGTCTGGGTGATTTTTCCCCAAGGAAGTTCCCTGGATTTAAAGCAACTGCTATAGGCAGAAGGAAGGAAAAAATTTCCCCTTAATTTTTTTACCCAAATGTGGTTCAGGGGTAGAGTAAATGTATGTTTCTGCTGCAGATTGTTGGCCTGGGTCACATTTTAGCAAAGATTTCCAGGTTGAGATTAGGTTCCAATCAATTCAATTCATTATTAACAAATGTTGCGGCCAGTGTGACCCTGAACCATAATCCTGTATGTCTTTGAGGTCTGCCCCATGATACTTAACATAAGGTACCCAGATGCTACAGTGATGGGTGCTGCATGTGAATAAATAAATGACAATCCTCTATGTAAGCTGTAAATAGCCTGAAGAACTTCTGATTCCAAACAAATAAGCAATTTTTCTCAAACTTACAGAAATGTAAATATACCAGCAAATCCTGAATAAATTACATTTTGACAGATAATCTGGATTTCAAAACCAACTGACAAATTGTTCATTTATAAAATTGTTTTCTCACTGAACAAATACTCCTGTACCTGAAGTCTGTTCTCTGTGGTGTGCAGTGGTTTAATTATTGTAACTAGATGCTCCAATCAGTAAACATGGCAGGGAACTTGTCATTTTAATGAGACAGTAATGTTCTGTTCTTAGACCTTTGCTATTTATTTTTATCAATTACTAACAGTAGATGCGTTTACTAATAGACTGAATACAGCTGAAATACTTTGTGGACATGCCAGTGCATAGACCATATGAAGTATCAGAGAGAAAAAAATTAAGAAGATTTTCGGTTGTTGTAAAATGTCTCAATCTCGGAAGATAAATGCTATATGAAAATGTATGTAATGACTTGGATATAAATTAATAATGGAGACCCAATTAATGACATTGTTATCTCTGAAAATGCTCTATTATTATAAAACTGCTTTAGAGTGCTGGCTGTAGTTTGGAGCTAGTAGGCTGTCAGCAATGCAAATGATTGCAATGCATGATTAACTCGGCGCCTAGAGATAGGGACCATGTCATCTTCTGTGTTTTGTGCAGCACAGAGTACGCTCTCCTAGATTCTTAACAAATAATACATACTAACAGTAATATCCTCTTCCATTGAACAGCAAATGTCACTCCCAGCATGATGATATTGGTTATTTGCAGTGTTCTTGTAGTTATGTTATTCCCAGAGTATTAGAGAGACAAGGTGGGTGAGGTACTTTTTTATTGGACTGACTTTTGTTGGTGAGAGAGACAAGCTTCCAAGCTTACACAGAGATCTTCTTCAGATCTGGGAAAGGTACTCATTGTGTCACAACTAAATATAAGGTGGAGCAGATTGGTAAGCTTAAGGAGTTAACATGTTGCAAGAGACCATTAAATGTGAAGTGGGCAGGTAACACCTCTGCAGTCATCCTCTGATCATCTTGATTCACCCACATAGTTGTTGTTGTGGCATTGAAGACATTGGCTGAGGTACCGCACATGTTGTGATAGGCATGTATAGGAGCCAAGCATCCTGAAAGGTGTGTTGTGGGGTGTGTGTCTGTATCTGTTGTTCTGGCAGGGCATTGTGCTGCTTTGAGTTGGTATGTCCTGGTCTGTGGGGAGCTTGTTAATGCTGATGAGCTTGGTGAAATTGGGGTGAGGGGTTTTGGAGGCCAGGAAAGAGGGTTTGGGAAAGATTTATTTCAGGATGTGGTTCCCATTGAGTATGGGTTGTAATTGTCTAATGGTACTCTGTATGGGGTTCCAATTTGGGATGACAGATGGAAACTAGCAGTGTGCGACTGGAGATTTCTTTTTTCTGTCCTGTATTGAAGCGTATTCACTTGAGATAATTTTGTGGCCCATTCCCTTATGTGATCTACTTCTCTGGTGGAGTGACCTTGTTTGATGAAGGCAGTTTTAAGTGTGTTAAGATGCATATTCTGAACTTTCTCCTTGGAACATATTCAGTGGTATGTGAGTGTGTTGCTGTAGATAAGATTTCTTGGTGTGTTTGGGGTGGTTACTGGATCTGTTAAAAAAAAAAAGTACGGTGATCCTTAGGTTTCTTGTATAAAGTTGTCTGTAGGGTTATATTGTTGAAGCTGATTGTATTGTCCCAAAAGTTGAGGCTGGTGTGGGAGTGTATGAGAGAGAATTTAGTGGATGGGTGGTGATGGTGGTTAGAGTTATGATAGAAATCTATAGGGCAGTTTAGGTCGTCTGTCCAGAGGATGAAAACACCATCATTGTATCTCAGTTATATCATTTGGTTTTGTGTTGCATTTGTCTAGCAACGTTTCACTGAGGTGGCACATGAAGAGGTTGGCAGATTGAGAAGCCATCCTAGCACCCATGGTAGTTCCCATGGTTTGTTCAAAGTGTTTGTTGTTGAATGTAAAGTTGTTATGGGTAAGGATGAAACAGATGAGCTTGGTGATGTGTTTGGGATGGAGATCTGAGTATTGTCCATTGTCTTGTAGATATTTGAGACAGGTAGTATTGCCATCATTGTGAGGGAAGTTGATGTTTAGGGAGGTGACATCCAGGGTTTCAGATACGGTGTTTTGAGAGAGGTTGTTAACATGCAGGGTTTCTGGAGGAAGTTGATTGTTGTCCTGGAGAAAACTGGCCCTTAGTGTGGTGAGTGGTTTGAGGATGGTTTCTATGAGCCCGATATTCCTTCAGTAAGAGTGGCCTCTGTGACCATGGCCTCCCTCAAGAGCTGCTTCTGCTGGTACCATGAAATGTGGACAAATGGGGGAAGAGCCTTGAGTGAAGGAGACAAAATTTTCACATGAGCTGAACCTAAACTATGGAACGTACTCCCTTAAAAGATGAGTGACACTCCCCCCCCCCCACTCACACTCACACACACACACACATCCCTAGTTACTAATGTGAGAGACACAGATACTATTGCTGGTTTTCAGTTCTTGGGAGGTGCTCAAATACTACAATATGCTAGAGAGTACATACATTTGTCATGCAAAATCTCCAGCTTTTTGAGCTATATTAGTATATCCATTGCTTTGAGAATAGAGGCTCAACTGAGGGAATAATTAAAGCTTAAGAATCCAGAACACTGCATTTTCTTTTATTAGGTAAGTAACAGTCAGCTGATGCAAAAATTGCTTAATCTTAACTTCTAGCAATGCCCCAAATGTGAAATACACCACGTGAGCATTCTTGGATATATTAATATAGCAACTCATTCCCAATTTTACTCTGAACCTGACAGCTAAATTTTAGATACTAGTATACACAATGTTGTGAATCTTGAAACCTTTAATTAGTATTTTGCAAATTTGTTTCTCCCTTAGCAACTTGTATTTGCATAAAGATTAAGGCCAATAAGAATGAACGGGATATAACACAGACAGGGGAAAAAACATTAATAAATTAGTAATCATGTATAAAAGATAAGTAGTCTTAGATGTCATTTCCATAAGCTTTATTAAAATTGAAATTCTTTTTTTAAGATGTAGTTAATATTTTCTCCACTGTTGATCCTTTCTAAAGAAAGATCTGTCATGAGCTGAAAAATTACAGAAATTAATGTATTGAGGTCAGACATTAGTATGTAAATTCGACTTTGCTTTTATTCTGTATGTCACTATGAGCATTACCTGATATTTAACCTGTTGTTCATTTAGCCCAACTCAACTATGTCAGTCAAAACAATTAATTCTAAGTAATATCTTCCAAATATAGGTCTCAGTTGCCATGCCCTGCCCTAGTTCTCCTCTGCCAGAAACCCATGGGGAGGGGTCTAAAGGAGAGGAAATTGCTGCAAGATTCTCTTCTTGGGGATTTGCCCCAGGTTGTTCCATTGGGGTGGATTCCTCACCAGCACCATCATCCTGCAGAGCACTCCCTAAAAAGTATATTGTGATCTCTGTTGGTTTGTGTGTGTGTGTCTGTATGTGTTGTTCTGGCAGGGCATTGTGCTGCTTTGAGCGTTTTTTTGCAAAACACCACTGAAATGGCATCCAAACTCATCTTACAGCTTTTCTGTTCAAGGAATATGTTATTAATCATCAGTACCAAGAGACGAATGATCTGAAAGCTCTAGATATATGTATCAGCCCATTTGATAAAATAAGCTGGGCTGAGAACCCCAGCAAGAGGAAATCTAATTTCCCTCCTTTCCTTTTTTAATTAACAAGGTTCAAAGTGAGGTAGTGAGAATTTGAATTGCAATACACAATGTTCTTGCAAGTATGTTAAATGTGTAATTAACAAGTCTAGTAGGCATGTTTGTATGTGTAACTTACCAGTGCACTGCCAGAAGCAATTCAGACAGTCGGTTTTGGTCTAAAAGGGCAGGTATGTTTTGAGTCTTCACCACAGTAAAACTAGCCTCTCTGCGTAATGCATCATCCTGGTAGTTGAGTTCAGCTAGGACATTCTATCTATCTAGGACTCTCTGAGAGGGATTGGTAAGAATCTTAGGGGACGGAAGTTCCGGAGTTTATTCCAACTTTTGGTCCAGCAGAGTCAGTTTGAAGTTTAGGGTATGCTTGCAAGGCTCAGTTGTTGCTTGGGTTCTGACTGAGGAAGAGTGCCAGCATAGCATGGGATGTTGTGTGGCAGGAGAAGTTCCTTCTTTGGTTGGTTGATCAGCTTTGTGGTTGTAAAGTTGTTCATGTTCTCATAGCAATGTAATTTTACATAAAAATGAATCTCTAGGCTTGATCCTGCACAGCACTGTTGTGCAGCATTCTGCAACCAGGCACAAGGTGATGAACAGAATAAGAATACAGTGGCACCCACCCCTGCATTAATGAGAACAACCTTCAGGTTACTTCTACCTAGCAGTAAGAGTATGTGTGTGATCCAAGAGAAAAGAGAGTGCTTAACACCATGGATGAAATCCTGGTCCCTTTTGAGATCAATGACCTAACTGCTGTTGATTTCACTTCATATCCATTCAGATACACCCATTCTCTATCCCTATACCCCACTGCTTTGTTATCCTGCATATCTGAGTGGCTGTGGAGCTCTTGAAATGTATCTAACTATGGTTAGTATTTAGCCTTATGGCCATGCATAGCATCCAGTCACGCTTACACTGCAGTATAACAACCTTGTGCATTATGCAGGGACTTCCAGAATCAAAGACTGAATGAGCCATTGCTTGGAAGTTGCTTTTTGGAGCAGGTAAGAAATGGATGGAACATCAGGTTTTGATTTTGTGTTTCCTCTTTAGTGATTTATTGTACCGTACCTCACCGGCAACGTTAGAAAAATGGGATACGTCTTGTGCTCATGTGTATTTTGCAGTTAGTTGTTGAAATAATGGTGGAAATGGAAATCCTGCCATAAATTGTCGGTCTGATTGCTCTCTCCTTGGACTTTTTCTGTAAAAATTTTTATACTTTCTCCTTTTCATTAATGCACATATAACTAATTCTGCTCGCACTGTTCCTTGATTGAACGACCCTTTGGGAGTTATGTCATCCAGTTTACCCTTGTGCTGCATAAATGGCAGATGACAGCTGAAGCACGGAGAAAAATGTAATGATGCATTTGCAAACAAGTACAATTTATCTAGCAGTGGCGTAGGAAAATATGTTTTGCATTGTTTCCTTGGCCAAAAAAAAATGCAGATCAAACTTAAACTGACTGTGTGTCTGGCTCTGCTATACTTAGCTGGGTAGTTTTGTTTATTTAGTCACATTAAGACCACATATATAAGTCAACCAGTGAACAGAAATTGGTTGTATATAACTTGAATGGATTAAATCTCCAGAAAGTAAAAGTATCAGTTTTGGTATCTAGGGTAGTAGCTGAAAATTGAGCTTTCAGTATGCTTTGTGAACATGTTTGTGGCTAATACAAGCATGTAGAATAAGCCACTTTATGCTGATTAAATTTCACAGATGTGGGTGAGAACTCTCTCATGCTTCTAGGTTGCTCATACAAGCCTTTGACTTTGGTGTGGTTTATTCTTATCATGTGTATAATTGTTTAAAATGCAAAATTCTCAGACATCGTCATTACCACTTTGAATTACTTTTCCGCACAGTTTGAATATATAACAACATAATTAAGCTCTACAACATATCAAAATAGAAATATTATAACAAAATCTGAGAGAAAAAGTAAATGCTATTACAAAACAAATTAAATTTTATTGTACAATAAAAAAACAACAAAAGGTCTTTGAAAGAACTAAATTATCTTTTTACTTAATATAAACTTCAAGATCTAGCAATGAAGGTTTGAATTCAGAATAGTTGTTTTGATCATTGCATTAAGAAAATATTAAGAATTAAAATACTTCATTCTAAAGTTTGAGACATCCAGTAGTGCTTGAAAAAAGAAATATGTTTTTCATAAACTTTTAAAATTCTAACTGCGTTTAAGAGCTATTCTAATACAAGTTTCAAATAGTAAATTGGTTTTCAGACATTTTACCCAGGTTCCCAAAGGAGGTCGGTGGCTTATAGCCATGGTGACTAGAGAAAGAAAGAAAGGAAATTCTAAGTGACAGCTGCATTGAAGAACCCAACAGTAACACCTCTATTTTGTCATTATTCAATAATAATTATTTTCTGTAACCCATAATTTGGCCTCTTGGCTAAGATCAAATGTTGTCGTCTTGGCTTATGATGTGAAATGTCTGTTTTCCGGAGACTAATAGCTTCCCCTTGCAGGGAGGTTTTGTTATTAGTAACAATCGTGTTTGTTATGGCAGTGCCTAAGAGCCAATTGTCGATTCCATTCTAGGTGTGCACACATCCACATGTGCAGTAGTCAGAGATTTTTGCCTTAGCAGTATCTGTAGGGCCAGCTGTGGCACTCCCTTGAGTTGGCTCATGTGTTGGTATATCAGCCGCCACCAGTCCTACACCCTTTCAGTTCCTTCTTACAGTCCGTGGTGGTTAGCTGGAGCGCCTTTCCTTGCATAGCATACCGGTTTCATCTCTTCTTGCTTAGGGCCTTGTAAATAGTTGTTTATAGCAGTTAGTGTTAAGTAGTTGTTCAGTGTAGTTAGGAGGTAGAAGTTAGAGCCCCAGTGGGGACTTCATCCCAGGCGGAGCATGCCCCAGTCTCCGGGGTTTAAGCCTGTGCAGAGTGTACCAGGCCTTTGCCTATAAGAGATGCCCACAGCAGCTCCCTTGAGTGCTTGGGGGAAAACACATGTGAGGGACATGTGTTGTATTTGTAAAAATGTTCAATTCAGGGCTCAGAGCGGGATATTAATTTGAAGGCTCTCTTCAAGGAGGCTGCCCTTCGTCTGGCTTCGGAGCCATCATGCTAAGACTCACCTACCACCTCCGCCTTGATGCTCAGCGCACCCCAGGCCCCACCCAGCACCATTTGCTGTTGCCTGTGCCCAGAAAGAAAACAAAGAAGTGCGATTCCCCAGAATGGGGCAAGAAAGGCCACGGGGCATTGGGCAAAGAACCCAGTTTGTGTTGCCCTGACACTCTGGAGCCATGTAGACGTGCCTTCCCAGTCTGGGCCCGTAGCCCCTTAAAGGATCCACCACTGACTCCTAGATGCAGTAGTGGACCGGATCTGTGTCCCATGATCAATACATGGTTGCTTGTTACTCAACCAGGTTCAGTTGCAAAGGGCTGCTGTGATTCTGGGACATCAGTACATGCTTGCTTGAAGATAGGCGTTCCCATAGCCATCTTGGTTTCTTCTGGAGCCACACAGACGTGTTCATTACACATATGCTCAGAAAGAAAACATATTTTCAGTATCCCACTGGGAACTGATTAAGGAGCAAGTAGATAGTCTGATTAAGCTTGATAAAGATTAGATCTAGCTTCATACTAGTGATTTCATAAAACTTAGACAAATATCCTGAATGAAAATCTGGAAAATGGGAATTGTAAAGGTTAATTTCAAAACTGTAACTTTTATATAGGAAAAAACACAGCCCCCGGATAGATTATATGAATTGTCCATCCTCTCCTATAGCTGCAAGCTGAGGTCAAAGCTGCAGACTTTTGGTATAAAGAATGCAAATAACATAGGGGCAAATAATTTCTTAAGGAAGATAAAAGTATAAGCAAAATACAGTTATCTGTAATATTTGTGATTTTAAAATTGTCTATATTCGTATATATTTGGCACAAGCCTCAAGATGCTGGCAAACTGCCAACATGGCCCTCAGTGTGCAAAGGTTGGACCCCTGGGTTTTATTAGCTCTGAAAAATGACTATTTGCATTTGATACATTAATAGTCTCTTTATGCTTTCTAATTTCAGCCTTTTGGATACCTTTATGGACTCAAAGCAAAGATTTCCTCCAATTTCAAGCAAATTGCCACGAACAAATCTTCAGTTTTCAAAGTTTGCAATAGTCAGGTATTCTAGTGATGAGGAACTGTGGTTACACTTAGAAGGCTAAGAGAATGTGAAATAACCTGCAACTCTGTTCTTTGACCAGTAGATATGATTAGTTAGTAAATACCTAATGCAGGGGTGGGCAAACCTTTTGGCCCGAGGGCCACATCAGGGTTACAAAACTGTATGGCAGGCCAGGTAGGGAAGGCTATGCCTTCCCAAACAGCCTGGCCTCTGCCCCCTATCCAACCCCCTCCCACTTCCCACCCCCTGACTGCCCCCCTCAGAACTCCCTCATCTACTCCTCCAGCTTCTTGTCCCCTGACTGCTCCCTCAGAATCCTACCCCCGATCCCTATCCACACCCTACCCCCAACAGGCCCCCTGGAACTCCCATGCTTATCCAAACCTCCTACCCCCGTTCCCTGTCCCTGAGTGCCCCCCCCCCGAACCTCCGCCCCATCCAACTGCTCCCTATCTCCTTACTGCCCCTGGAACCCCCTGCCTTTTATCCAACCTCCTGGACCAGGCCTTCTTATCATGCTGCTCAGAGCAGCATGTCTGGCAGCCATGCGGCCTGGCCAGAGCCAGACACGCTGCTGCGCTGCCCTGCCCTGCACGAATGCACAAACCTGCCCCCTAGAGCACTGCCTATGTGGTGGTGTGGCTGTTGGGGAGGAGGAACAGCAGGGGAGGGGTCGGGGGTAGCCTCCCCAGCTGGGAGCTCAGGGGCTGGGCAGGACGGTTTCATGGGCCAGATGTGGCCCGCAGGCCATAGTTTGCCAACCCCTGACCTAGTGTTTCTGTCACTTTTTATCCTGTTTCCTGTAGAACAGGAAGTCCATAATGTGGCCATCATATGTATAATAGAAATAGCAATAAGCTTACTTGACTGAGTCCCTGGGGTGGAACCAATGTGAACAGTAAGAGGCAGTAACAGATTGTGGGGGAGAATACTGAAAGCGCAAAGGACAGCTGGGTGTCCACTGGGAGTTGATTGCCCTATTCTCTGTTGTGCCTTCGTAACTCTCCACCCTGCAAGTGTCCAGAGTGCCATGTACAGCATGGATGTCTTCAGCTAATACAGAACAGAGGGAAGCACTCTGGTGATTAAATTTCCCAGTTAACAGATATCTTAACATAGTAATGGCACAAAATGAAAATATTCCACCACTGTTCGTAAATAGCATAGTTAGTAAACAGCACGTGACTTTATACATTTTTTAGCTAAACTGCACGTCTTTTTTTAACCCAGAGAGAGAGAGTATGTTATGTATGTGAGTGATAAATTCAACAAGATGTTATTACAATAATAACTTAAGTGGTGTTAGAGATCAGCTGGGGACACAGCTTTCCCAAAACCACATTCTGATTGGCTAATTGGGTTTTTGTGCATGATGATGATGACGACATCACCAATTGGCATTGCTGAAATGCAGACAGTATTCTGGGCCTGTGCCCGTTTTGTTTTTTAATGTTCTTTCCCATTAACATTTAAGATAACCTTTGAAAACGGAGTTGAAGAGGGCAGTGCTGAAAAATACCAGTTTTAAACTATCAGCTTTCCATGGAATTCCCAGGGACTCCCATTTTCAGCATAG
Organism: Dermatemys mawii; assembly: GCA_007922305.1. Taxonomy (NCBI): domain Eukaryota; kingdom Metazoa; phylum Chordata; order Testudines; family Dermatemydidae; genus Dermatemys; species Dermatemys mawii. The sequence goes on along the minus strand of ML677396.1, from coordinate 18,014,131 downwards.
TTTGTGGCCTTTTCAGCACTTGTAATTCACTTTCTACTCCAAAAGTTAAATTTAGAGCTGTTTGATATTCCAGATTTATTGTTTTGTAAAAGAAAAGTAGTAGAAGTTGACAGCTTAGTCCCAAACTGTCAAGTAATTCTCAGGATGGACTTTGCGCCTGACTGGATCAGGCCCTTGATTATAAAACTGAGGGCCAAACCCAAGTTTCCATAAAATGGAGCATATGCTAGTCCTAATTTTTGATAAGGAGGTCTGGGCTTTCAGCTCAAGATTGTATGGTGGGAGCTATAGTCTCAGGAGGCCACACCTCTTTTTCTTAACAATGGAGATGTGATGAGCAATGCTTCACTACACTTCATATGAAGTCAACCCGCTGTACAAACCAGTAAGCATTGGCCTAGTTGATTTCTCCCAGAGTTGATCAGTCTAACAACTGGCTACTGAGGATTCCCTATGAAAATTGAATGTAAAGAACTAGCAGCTAGGACAGCCACTGAAATTGGAACAAAAACAAAGCTTTAATACTGATAAACTGAAAATATAATTGGCCACACTAGTAGATTAATGTACAGTGCAAGATAATCTTGAATTTGTGGTTAAAAAGTACGCAGTGTTTTCAGAACAGCAAAATTTCACTGAAAGCCATAAAGACTAGGTTAAAATGAAAGCAAAATTATGACTGTTGTAAGCCAAATACAGCGGTTCGTTTGTTTGTTTTTGGAGTAGCAAAAGTTTATCTGAGGTCCAGTTGCAATAAAATCAAACTTCAGGATTATTAAATTCCTGAAGAAATCTTTTAACAGAAATAAAAAAAGCTGTGTATAGTATATCTCGTCTGTTTCTTGTGTACATTTATGTATGCTCTTTGGCAACTGCAAAGTACACCGTGTTTTCTTCAAACACCACCAGATCTTGCATGTAAAAGAAGAAAGGTAGTGATAATTTATTCATTTTTGCTTTACTTAATTGAAAACAAATATAACAGTATCCTTATCTGCTATGCTGCTTGCTGGACAGAGACAGTAGCAATCTCCTACCAGCTATTCCTCCAGCACCAGCCAGAAAATAAAGCTTTGTTTTCACTACTTTTTTTATTATTATTTAAATTTTATTCCTTTAATTTTACAGTTCTGGATATTGCTGTGGAGAACAACTGTTCTAAGTTGTGCGGGCAATTAGAATCCCAATGTAGTGGGAGTACTGGAAATATCTGTAGCTTTTCTTTTGTGATGGAAATCTTTTGGCTCGTGCAGGGGATCTGTTTGTGATTGTTTTGGTCCTTTGTCTGCAATAAGTACACCAGAGATTGCTATAACATTTCTAGTTGTCTTTGGGACTGTCAGTGGGATCGCCTAGTTGACAAGCTTACATTTTTGGAATTTTTATTTGATGGAGCTCATTATTCTTTCTTCATTATATCTGCTTATTGATAATCACAAGACTATGTACAAAGCCTGTTTATTAACCATATTGGTACATATCCCTATTTATTTGATGATGGGAATATAATTCTTGTCTCTTATATCACAACTTCTCTCAGATTTAATAGAATCCACAGCATCTGTGCTATGTAGAAAGGAGGATTGTTGGTATATGTGCCAGCACACCTATTCCAGTCAAATTTACAGTAGCCAACAGGAGATGAATAACTTGCTGATGAGAAATTGCAGGTTACCATCTAGCAGATGGCAAGATCCATATGTATGAAATTTTGAAAAGAGCTCCCTTGCAGGATTAAGCACAATCTCTACAGGCACTAGTTTCAGGGAACAATTTAACTGCTCTAGCTTCCGGTATTACAAAGAGAATATGAGGAACATATAGGAGTTCCTCATTATAGTGTACTTTGTTAAAATTTTTGGGTCCTGTGGCTCTCAAGAAATTGGTCACACACAGAAATATTCAGCTTCAGTGACCATGTTGTGGTTGCATATATACAAAAACCAGACCGTTATTTCTAGAGTTTTCATGAAACAGTTTTGTTCCAAAAACAGATGCTTTTTGTAACCTAGCATGACAATCTCATCAGAGCAGGCAATGGCCTGGCATTTACAATTACTAGGCACTCGGAGAGGCTAGACACAAATGTTTGATTATGAAGAATTACTGTGAATTCATTGAAAGTACAAAGTATACTCTATAGTTTCTTCTTACAAGATGTGTACGCTTACAAAGTGAAAGATAAGTTCCACGAGTCAGTGATTGGCAACTAAGTGATGTTTCTGGAGATCATTAGGTTCAAATTTTCACTTTGTGATTGCAATTGACTGCACTATCTAATGTGGATGCCCAGCCATTTAACTTTTGTAGCTGGATGCTCAGACAGTTGCATGTGTGAAATATGTGCATAAATTCAGAGGCCAACTTGAAGCTGGTCTGAAAATTTGTCCCTAAAAATGTTTGTTTAGAAAACAGATATGATCTTTTTTTCATTTTTGGTTATATATAAAATGATTAGTGCAACCAGTTTTCCTGCAGGGAAAATTGCCATAAATTGGACTTGTATCACTAGGAGCAAAAAGTGTTATACTGTATTGCTAGTTAGTTGAGCAGTTTTAATTCTGGTAGCACTTTTGGGCCCATTGCTGCATCTAACACTGGTTGTCTAACCCTCATCTTTATATTTGTTATTATGTATGTGGCCCATGCACTTTTATGGGGACCAGAGCTAAAATTACGTAGCTCTTATCTAGATATATATTATACTTTGAGACCTGATCATGTCATTCAGTGACACACAGAGATGAGCTCTGTTTTGATGGTTGTAGTTCATCCTCATTCATACATGTGCAATATATTGGGAGTTGCCTCATTTTTTTTACCACAGATTTAAAATGCATACACTATATAAATACAATAGACATCTCATCCTATCATTTGACATTAGTGTGATCTTTAGAGAGAAAATATTCAGACCGGTGCATTGAAATCTTTTTAAAGTATGCCCTGGTGAGCAGGTTAGATAGTACCAGAGTCTAATGGGCTAAGGAGGAGATTGGAAGCTGGGAACTCCCTTGTTTTGATCCACATCTCTCCTACTGGCTCACCTTGATGACTTGGTTAAGGCACTTAAGATTGGCTTTTCCAAAATGCTCAGTGTTGGCATAACTCTGCTGACACTGAAACTTTTACTGTGGCCTTCCGTGGAAGGAGAGAGAGGCCAACATTGAGCGTTTTTGAAAATGCCACCCTTAAGTTCTGTGTCTTAGTCCCATTATTAAAATTGGGAGGAGAGTTCCATAACTCACTGTGGTGGTGGTGTTAGGATTAATTAGACAATTGGCAAAATTTCAAAAAAGTCATGATGATTTAGGAGCCTAAGTCCTATTTTTCGAAAGGGAAGATAAATGGAATGTAGGCTCCTAGGTCACATAGGCACTTCTGAAAATTTCACCCAATATTTTTTTTACAGCAGTTTGAATACATGAAGTGAGTGGTAGTGGTTTTGGTTTACACTCTTACTTTGGAAAGATCTGCAGCCATTTTCTGCTTTGAGTGTGATTTCTGATAATGCAGTCTCAGAAGCCACTGAGACTTTACTAGGGACCTTTAAAAAGCCCTAAAACAGAAAGAGGGCGAAATGTGGTTTGCCAATTGATTCACATCTTTTGGGGAAAGTTAGCAGAAAAGAGGAGGGAGGAAAATAATTAGCATAGGGACAGGTGTGTTAAGATTGACCGTGGGCACAGAATGGCAGCAACAGGGCTAAGGAAATCTGCTCCATTTTTGAAACCATTCGAATATGTCAAGAGGTACAGATTTACTGCGTGTCTGACTTGATAAGTTTTATGGTGCTGTAGGTGGGTAATGGCTGTGTTGATTGTTATTCAGTACTTGAACTGAACTTTATGAGGTACACTAAATCTAGTCAGGAACACAAAAGAACAGTGTAATAAAAGCAATAATTTCTTAGTACCCTAGTGTGAATTTAACTTACTCTTGATGATGGGCACTTAAAAAAAAAAAAAAAAAAAAAAAAAACTGTTGGAAAGAAGATGAAAACTTGAGTCTGCTTAGTAGGTGCCAAGTAATTACCATCAGTTTTTAGACTTCCTGAACATATGATTGCAACCTTCAATTATATCCAAAAAATGCCAAAAGGAGGAAAAAAAGTAAAAATGTGTCATGCTGAATAAACACGTAGCATTTATTTGAGAACATCATTATCTCTCTCCGCTTTTGTGAGGGAATTGGGCAATAACAAGAAAGATAAAATAACGTATTGTGGCACTGTGTGCAAGAGATTTTGAGCGAAAAATAACAGCACTGCCCACACACTGTCTTTTTTAATATGGTGTTGATGCTTATACATCTACTGTACTGTATATGAACATTTTCTTAGATGGTATGCTCTTTGGAAGAGGGACCATATGTTCATATGTATTGCTGTATCACTTAGTAACATGACCTTGACTGAAGCTTCTGAGCACTATACAAATATTTAATAAGAATCTAATGGCAATCCTATAGGTAAACTTTCTAAACTTTTTCTGTGATGACTCTTGTTTTCACAACAATGTAATTTGGATTACACCAGTGATAATTTAGCCCATGCACAATTCACAGGTAGCTGAGTGGAGGCACAGGTTTGAAGGTGGTGCAAATTTTGACTTTGCGAAATTTTTCTTCTTTTTTGGCAAATTATCAATGAAAACACAAGATGTTGTAAAGGAAAAGCTGAATACATTTGCCCCTTGCAGGAAGAAAAATTGTTTCAGGAGGGCTTAAGCAAAAAGCATCTGAAGCTTGAAACATGTCATAGGCATGATATAATGATGATACCTAGCTCCTATATGCCTGTAGCTATAATGAAGAGTAATAATTAGATTATAACTCTTATATAAATATAATGAGGATTTCTTTGCTAGTTTTCCTTTATTTCTGACTCTGCATGTAAAATCACCCCAGACACCCCATCAAAAACAGATGGAGCCCTCCAACAGACCTGTGGCAGACTTCAGGCAGAATAGTAATCTGTGTAGCACATTTTGTGGGGGAGGATTTAACACCTGGAGATGCAGAGTTTTCTTCTGCTCATGCAGATGATCAGGCTTCTGTTGCTTATGCTGATAGGTTTACTCCTCTACTTTTCTCCTGCTAGCTTTTGATCTAGGGCAGAAGCTGGGTGAATTGCATGCCCTTAATGCAAACGTGCAGGGTCTCAATTGACTAACTGCATTCTCCAGACATGCCATGGTCAGGCTGGCCACAGGGAAGCTAAGATTTACAGTACGGTATGTAGTTCAGCAATGCTGACAGTATACCCATAGTTAGGGCTGAGATGAGCTGTTCATTTAAGTGCCTGCTTAAAGGTTCTTACCACTTTTTGGGAAAAGTATTTGATGGGCAGGAATTTCTTATGTGTTTTCTTTGCACAGAGGTGAGGGATTTTTTTAATGAATGATAAAATCCCTCTTCTCTCTGACTTAAATGAGTGAGAAGTGTTGCTTTTAAGAAACATTTCTAACACCTTAATTTGCCCTCTAATACAAACATTGTTCTCCTGGAACTGGAGCCTGAGCTTGTAGGTTGTCTGCAAGGGTCTTGTCTACATGGAGAATTTTAAGCAGTTCTTCCTGCATTGGTCTAACGAGTGCTGCTATAGACTGATCACCAGCATTATTAGTACCATCTCGTCCTGCTTTGAGCAAGGTGGTAAAAGTACTGTGCCAGTGCTAGATTGGGGGTGAGGGAATTCCCTGAGATACTCATCAGACATGCAGCCAAGGGGGAATTGTTCTCTCCTCCATTAGGACAAAATGGGTGAGAAATTAAATATAAGCAAGTGGGAAAAATAGCATATTCTGGAGGTGGGAGCTCTCTGCTATCACCGTGCTGGCTGTGGTATGAGTAGCTAGCTAGCACTCAGCATTCATGCAGAGCTTTATGTTTTCAAAGTGTTCAGACAATTAATTAATCCTCACAAACACTCCATGAGAGAGAGGATTAAATATTGTTACCCTTAACCTACCCTTTTTCCCCTCACCAGATAAGGAAACGGGACTTTTAGAGCTTAACCAATTTATTGAATACCACATAACATGTCATTGGCAGAGGCACAATTAAACTTGGTGACTGGGTGTACCCAGCACCGTTCTTTTAGTTCATTAAACCACTCTGCCTGGTAATTTACTTGAGTGATTTAAAATGTATGCAGAGTTTTAAGAAAATTTAAACATATCTGCATTTTGGGTGTATGATCATTTATTTAAATAAAGTCACAGCCATAACTTGGACAAATTGCATGTTATCTCTCCCTGAGTGCCTTAATATATAGAGATCTTGCTTGTAAATGAAACAACTCCTCTAGATTCTGAGGGGCACCCAGACATGAAGATGGTTTTGTTTTCTGTACACTTGCAAAGGGCCTAGATTGGTAGTTACTGACTGAGCATCTTGTAATTTGAAGTAGTGAAGCACTAAAGCGGGTCTAAAATATTGTTATCTTCACACTGTATAATTTCGAAAGTTTGTAACCATAATAGATGAATCGCTGGCTGACATTAAAATAACCAAGTCAATCTATTTATAGAGACTGGATCTTTTTAAAGAACAGAAACTGGATTCATCTTGTAAATCAATGCATATTACTGTATGCAAACATACTATGTAAATTGAACTGAATAAGACTTCATTTAAATGTTAAGGCATTTTAGGAAAAGTGCTGCCTAAAGATTGAATAAACTTCTGCTTGTGAAAACTGGGGAAGGATGTAATTGTTCCCTCTTCTTATCTCAGTTTGATGCCACGTACTTTGGAGTATCAGACATTGCAGTAGTATAATGATTTGTAGCGCAAGAGTGTACAGATGGATCATATAATAATGTTTCTGGATTAAGAAAAAGATATAATTTATGTTATAAATCACATTTTCATTCTGTTTGTGACCATGGAAAACTGAAGTAGAGAATGTTATGATAATAGGTGGATTGAACTGTTTTAGTCCAAGAAAGTTATTTCATTTAGAACTCATGAATATTTTTTTCAGTGTAGAATTTCATTTCCTTTGGTGATTTGTGACAATAGTCCTGCATTGTCTACCCAATTAAGTACTTTTCACAAATAATTGGAGAAATTTTCTGAGCTTTTAGGATAAACATAGGCTGGTAACAGGGAATACAAAAATGAGACTCAGAAGGCTTAAGGTACTGGATGGAAGTTGTAACAAGGTAGAAAGCCTTTCACCTTCTTGGTCTCTGGTTCAGATGCATTCCAGAAGGATAGTGACCAAAGTGGGTACCTTCTATTAGATGTCTGGTGGCCTCTGTGCAATGAATTGGGGGATCTCAGGTTTGTTACTAGTGAACATTGGTTCACCTTACAAAAATACTATCACAAATGGGTGCTGCCGGAACTGCCAGTTAATGCTAAAGCAGATAGTACTAATAAAACATTTTAATTCTGAAGTACTTAGAAGCCAAAGGCCTCTGCAAACAAAAATGGGGCCCCAGTTGCCCACCTCTTCAAGAACAATATTTCCCACAAACTTAGAAATGAAAGAGAGCTTTGCTACTCATCAAGGAGAAAGACAAAACGTGTTTTGACTCAGCATTCCAAACCTGTGGACCATCAGCAAGATTGTTCTTCGCCCATCTTCTCAAGGCTGTGCCTAGGGACAACAAATGGTTTCTCAGCTAGACTTTACCATTTTGTAAAATAAGGACCACCTTCTACCTTCAGATACGTATATGCCACTCTGACTAAAATCAATGAGAGTTCCACATGTATCTCTGTGGGCAGTATATAGCCCTAAAATATAAGTGTGAGAACCCTGGAGCACAGACCAAACACTCTTTCACCTCTAGAGATCAGGGACCAAATACAGCTCCCATTGAAATGAATGTGCCTGCTTACTCCAGGACTGAATTTGTCCCTTTTTTTCTAGAACAGCTTTGTGGCATGTTGATAGGGAAGCTTGAAATGCTGCTGCCAATGCTATATGTATTCCGTGATAAGGAAGACTTTGCTTTCAAGAGAAGTCAATCCAGCACCTTTTATAAATACTAAATTCATTGGAAAAAAATTGAGAATAGAGGCCATTGTGTATGGAAATAAAATGCGTTTAGCTACAGTGCAAGATAAGTATTGGGAATTTGAGAGCTAGAGCAAATTTTGGTTAAAAAAGATCTCTTCTATGATAAAACAGAAGGCAGAGCAATTGGCAAGCATGTCATCATGGCTCATTTGTTATCTGTCTTTGCTGCAGACCTGCAACGACCTGGGGTCAAGTCCCACAAAAGGATTTCAGCTTCTAGTCAATACTGAAATTGCAGTGCAGCACTAGAGTTGCTGCAAAATGTCCCTATCCTTTGTACAAGATGTTAAATTGAGGTTCCTTTTCCCCATCTCATGTGGCCATCCAAGTGCAAGGTGACATGTTTGAAAAGGTCTTCCAAGGCAGAGATGGAAAACCCCATCACTGAGTCAATTAAGGATAAAGCACCAGAACATGTAGTGAAGGGAATATACTGCACAGGCTGTGGATGGCTGCTAACACCTGTAGGGAAATGCTCTTGTGCAAAGGCATGGATGGTATGCCTGATGGGGGAGGAAAAGACGTGAGCAATAGGTAGAGGTTGGAAGACCATGATGAGGCGAAAGCATGGTGTTGGGTTACTTCTAGGTGACGAACTTGGATAATTTTTGGTCCTGGTTACCTGCGGGACGCTCTGTTCCCAGTGTACTCTTGTGGAATTTAAGGCTAACTAGGATTCTGTGGGTAATATTCCATACGTTTTGACCATTGGGAGTTGTAGACAGGGCATTCTTAGTGGAATGCTGTTGAGTTTGAGGTTTGGTTTCTCCCTTTCTTCTGTGAGTGCTCACATGCAATGATCTTTTAGCATACAGTGAAGACTTTTGTGTCTCTTTATCCAGATTTCAGGTTGAATATATTAGGATATGTATCGGAATGGATATTTAGGATTGTTAGGATATGTACTGAAACTGTATGGAAGAGAGCCTTTTTATGTTGGTTTAGTCAGTATGTTGTGACTTGTAACAGTACATCTTTACAAGGGTAAAAATAAAATCATTTGTCTCATCATTAATCCCCCTTAGATTAAAGTGGAGAAGTGAGATCAGAGTTTAGAAATAACTCCAGCTTTAGATTTTCTGCATAATAGATTCCCTCCAACCTCACCCTAAGCAAAGGAAATAGCACACAGATGGGCCAGCCGTGATGCAGATGCATATATAACACGTAGGTGCTGATTTTGTGTCAGCTAGTAACCCAGCAACAGCCGAAGTTAATTTTCTTCTTGGGGATGATGCCACACCAGCATGGCACAGGAAGTGAGAGAGTTGTGCACTAATCACCTCCTCAGTTCAGTATTATTGGCCTTTCTCTCCTGACTCTCTTGCTCCGAGTTACTATTCGATTTCTTCCCCTTTCACGTAATTTGCTGAGAGCTTGTCGTCCAGAATTGAAATTGCTCAGTGTTCATGTGTGAAAATTGCTGCAGGATTTTTGCTTTTGACAGCTTCTGATCTTTGTTTATAACTAGTTTACCTAGACATGAGCAAAATGGGGCTTTGATACAATGCAAAGGTGTCACTGAGTTTTGATGGAAGGCAGGCATCACTGACATGCTGTTTTTATTAGACCTGAATTGCACTGCACATAATGAAGCAACAGAAACAAATCACCATTTTATTGGAGAGGCTAAGTGGAGACTCTTTAAATAGTGGTGCCCATAGTAGTATTTCTAGCCAGCGCGTTTTGATTTTATGAAGTTACCTCTTTATTGTGTTAGACAGGATGGTACTAGACTAGTAGCCTGCCACAGTTTGCTGAGGAAAAGGAGACTGCTGTGAAGGACACCTGTTACATCACACCCAGAAGTGGGAAAGTTTGTGCTGACATGATAGCGGTGGGAATGGAATCCTTTGTTGGGTCATTCATATAGTGACAATGAAGTGAAACTGAGGCAGACAGAAGAGACCAGAGCTCTGTTCTTCTTTCCAGCCCGTAATCATCTCTGCCAAATAACAACTTTGGGTTCCAGAGGTAACAGGTATTATTAAAGTTGTGTTCCTGGCTATTTTGTAGGTTCCCTGGTAACCATATTGACAGCAGAGGAGCACTCTTATCTAGCCCCTTTCACCCTTCAAATGCTTTGTGTAACTATGGATGGGGATTAATTCACCTACTCTAGGGTGAAAGGTAATAGATGTTAACAGTTCACAGCACTGTCGCATGATAATTTAGGAATAGGAGTGAAGAAGAACGTTGTATTTCCATTTTCAGATAGGCAGGATCTTCTTAACCAAAATGGACTGTGCCCAGAAAACCTAGGCTAATACCATCACTCTTTCAAAAAGTGTCATAGGATCTCAATAATCAGACATTGTCTGGACTTCAACTTCATCTTATCTTCCATCCACATCATGGCCCATCATGTCATGCTGGGTACTGGTTCAGCGTTTTATTCTGATGATTTATCATATGTATTTCTGTAGTACCTAGGAGACCTAGTCATGGGTTCTGTACAAACCTTAGACACAAAGACAGACCCTGCCCCCAGGAGCTTATATTTAAATAGACAAGACAGATGCAGGTAGGGAAAGGGGGATAAATGCACAAATGGATTGAATAATGTGATGGCAGCAAACATCATGTTAGGTCCATGATTTTTTGGGGATGTGTGGGAAGTTCAGAGGGGATCAGGGAAGGGAGTGAAGGAGTCTAAGAAGGGGACAAGAAGGTGAGAGGAGTGCTGCTGAGGCAACGAGACTGCAAGGGAGGGAGACGGTTGGAGCAAACAGCTAATCAGTACATGGCAGAGAGTCCACCCAAAACTGTAGAGTTCTCTGAAAGTCCAGCAGTCCCTTCTTGAAACTGACAGTTCAAATGAGTTTTTTTTATCTTCTAATTTTGAACAAAGTTGCTTGTATGGTTTTTCCAGCCCAGAATGAATTTTTACATCCAAGTTACTATATAAATCCCTGGAAATAGGCTTTAATTATAAAGATGCTGACAGAATCCTAGTGGATTGATACAATGTCTCACAAGGTACAATTACTGTTTGTGCTACAGATCTCAACTGTCTGAGAATGCATCAGACACAAAAGATGACCTGTTGGAACCAGGATCAACAGACCAATTGGAACATGATAGCAGCAAAAATCCAGAAGCCAGCTTACCCTCCCTTTGTCTCAAGCAAGTGTTTCCAAAGTATGCCAAACAGTTCAACTATCTGCGACTGGTGGACAGAATGGCTGCATTGTTTATCCGATTCCTTGGAGTAAAAGGGACAATGAAGTTGGGCCCAACAGGTTTCCGAACATTTATAAGGTTAGTAGTAAAGAATTCAAGATCTCCCAGACCTATCCAGTAGCACTGCTATTCTTGTGTTTATGGGATAGAATAGTTAAGACCAGAGAAAACATTTTCCTCCAAACCCTACTGGCCATCGGCATGCTCTTCTGTATTTTCTTTCTTGTCATTGCTGATTACTGAACTAAATACATCTGGATAATACAAAAGTTTTCTTCTTTTATAATCCGTTTTCTGCTCTGATTCCTTTAGTGATCGCATCATCCAGTAGTAGAGAACACACATGCATGGTAGTGAACTGTGCTGTCACAAGCGTGGTATTGGGTGACATCTCTACCTGAATTTTTGTTAATGGGAACAAAAAGAGAGTTTCCATTTTTCACAGTTGGCCTTGGTATTTAACAAGGAAAGAAAAGGAAATGGCTATTAGGTGACATTGCCATTGGCAGCTGTAGAAATCCTCATTCCTTAAATTGAGGATTGTCTCTTTAAAGGAACAAGCAACCTTAGCAGGTCTCAAAAATAAAATCTTGGGTATTTTTTTCGTGCCAGTGTCCTTTGATGTAAATGAGGGAAGAAGAAATTGCGCAAATATCCGAGTTATGAATGGAATTGCTATTGAGCAGGATGTCTTTCAAAATTTAGCACTCAGTATCAAAAGCTGTTCTAAATGAAAGGACAACGTGGTAATCTTTCTGTGCTTATCTTCCTATACCATTGGATACAGCTGAGTTTCCAAAGCTATTTGACTGGTGGATTTAGTGTTTTGTAGTTGCTAACAAGCCTCTCTCTGTAGGCAATTTTTGTTTTAAATTCTGCCTCATTATAGACTAGTATTTTGATCATATTTCTTTCTCTTAAAATACAGTAGATATAATCTGCAGGAGCAATCTGGCAACACTGATACTCTAACCTGTATCTCCCAAAACAGAACGGAGTGGGGAAACAAACATAATATACTCTGTCTTCATTTCTTTTCACAGTGTCCATCTCTTGAAATGTGCTACATGAGTCAGCCGTTTGTTAAGTGAATTATGCTAATATCTGGCAAGCCCCATATTTTTTTTTGTAAAATGGGGAATATCTAAGTGTATTTATCTCATTTCTCTGTAACTATGTAAACCTCTTCCCCTAAATCACTGTCTCACTATGCATCAGAACAGTGTACATCAGCATTTATTAAGTACCCTTTTTTTGTAATTGGATGGTGGTGTACTTGTTGTCAGTGGCATTAGCTGTCGTGGAAATTGTTGTGATGCCACAAATTGAGGATTATCTTTTTGGCTGGGAAACAAGCTGTAAGGGCAGAAGGACTCTAGTTTCGTATGACTGGCTTCCAAAAAGAGTTAAACAGGAATCTAGAATGTATTCGTAGAGCTGACTCCTCAGTTTAGTTTATTTTTTTAAAGCTCCCATTTTGCTTTAACTTGTTCCCTCTTGCTCCATTTTCCAGCTCTTCAATATGCATGTTTGAGCAACTGAGACTCCCTTATATTCAGATGGAGCAGGTGTGAGAAGGTTTGAGGGAATCTAGAGTGTAAGGGAGTGTTCAGAATAAGGAAGTCTATTTTACATAAGGTGACCAGATGTCCCAGTTTTACAGGGACAGTCCTGATTTTTGGATCTTTTTCTTATATAGGCTCCTATTCCCCCTACCCCCTGTCATAATTTTTCACATGTGCTGTGTGGTCACCCTAATTTTACATCTCCTGGTGCTGAAGTTGACCTATCTTCTCACCCCTTTGGGAAACTTCTGCTTGCTATTTGGAAGAATTAAGCTCCAAATAAAATGATTGTGTACCTGCCTGTGCTGCTTTGAAAACATCCAGCTAAAGGTCAGTCTGGATCTTTGCTTATACAAACTGCAGTTCTGAAGTGTTTAGGCTTGTCACTCAATTCAGCCGGCATTATGAATTGAATCTGGTGGGTATAGACATTATTGAAGAGTTATTTTTTCCTCCCATATTTGTATGTGGAAAAGTAAGTTCAGGAACATTGTAGCAAATGTAATTCAGATATCTAAAATGAGGAAGATAATAGCGTTGGAGACAAAGGTAATTTCCTTTTACAGTGCTTGTTACTTAGGTATGTGTTTAGCTTTTTTAGAAAGGTAATAGATCCTTACAAGAAGACTGACTGTGGTCCAAAGCTTTATTCAGTAGGAACACTTGGGCCTTTATTCCACTGCTGGTTTGTGGTCTCTAACAAATGTTAGTATTTTTCATAGTCCAGATCTACTTGTTTAATTTCCAGTAAACCAGAAGAATGGAAGTGTGTTTGGACTGAGACATTGTGAAGAGGAGATATTGAAGCAGGGTGATTTCCCTAGCTGTGGGTGCATACCCGACTGTTCCCAGCCAGGAGGGAGGCTTTCCAAATGCTGCTCACTGATACACTGTGCACTAATGATTTGCATCAGGAAATTGCAACTTGCAGTGGCAGGGAATTTAATTTATTTTTTTCATATACTTTTATTTTGTCATTTTCATTGTTTGTTTTTTTAATGGCGGTACATGTTCCAGTTATGGGACACACATCCCATTTTCTGTCTTCCATTGACTATGACAAAATCAATAAGCAGCAGGAGCAGATGCACTCTTAAGCCACAGAGATCCTCTTTTCATCCAGATCCCTCAGCAGTCAAGAATGAATAAAAACCAATAGAGTTCTATAGGTTACAGATAGAAAAGACTAGGGGACATCTGCTTCATCCATGAGCCAGTGCAGGGTTGTTCACAACAGTGTATTTTTTACTGTTGAATCCAGCTTTGATTTAGATACCTTGGTGACATGCATAGTATAAATGGCAGGACAGATGGGTAGATATGGAATAATCTTGAAGAGGAATATAATTATTATTATTATTATTTTATTTATTATTGTCCTTGAATGTTGAACTTGCAAAGCCATTTTGCAGCAGCCTCATTGGCAAAGTACAGAGCCCCCAGACCACGATCAAATCTATCAGAGGGCATTCATCAGTGATGTGTGATATTGTCTGCCTTTGGCATGTGGGATCTTCTCATTGGCCCCAGGCATGAAGACTAGTTGTACACTGACCTGGCCCATTCAAAATCTGTTCAGAAGGATCCAGGAGTGCTGTGGCAAATCAAAGCCAGGTACAAGCATGGTTGGGGTCAGGTATTAAGAGACTGGTTTCTGACTTCAGCTGCAGATCATTCTTCATGCCATATAGACATCGCAGAGAAATCTGGGCAGGGCAAGTGGGCCCACAATGGGTGCCTAACATGCCTCACTGCAAGAATGTCTTCCTTGATATTCTCTGGTGTCTCTTCAGTTCCGCTTAATATCAGTAAAATCTAGATTTTTCTCAGAGTTCTCCAGTCTCTGTGCCCTTCTTCCAAGAATCCTCTAGTAAATTTATAAGTGATTCTGTTCTTGTTGCCCATGTCAGAGGATTTGCTAGATTCCTTTCCTCAAGAATGAAATGGAAGGTACATCAGTGTATATGTGTGGGTGTATGAGCCGGTGGCTACATACAGCCCTCACAAGTTGTAGCCAGTCAAAACTTTACCTTCTTCTGGTGGGTTCAGTTTATTGACAAAAGGAACACAAAATGAAATACTATGAAATGCAGCCTAAGCCCACACCCTAGATCTCTTTTTACCTCTAAAGAACCACTACCATCTCTCTTATAGCTAGGTAGTTTAAGAAGCTACTTGGAAGCGCGAAACATCAAAACACATGTAATATTTTCCAGCAGAAACATCTCCTTGCAGTATCAATCTCTTAGATACTCCATGTAGCTTTCTACAGGCATTTCAAATGGATGCAGTGAGTATCATTCGATGATAGATTCATAACACCACCACCAGGAAGGTAGAACATAAGAGTGACCATATTGGGTCAGACCAAAGGTCCATCTAGCCCAGTATCCTTTCTCCCAGCTGTGGCCAATGCCAGGTGCCCCAGAGGGAATCAACAGAAGAGGTAATCATCAAGTGATCCATCCCCTGTTGTCCATTCCCAGCTTCTGGCAAACAGAGGCTAGGAACATCATTCCTTCCCATCCTGGCTAATAGCCACTGATGGACCTATCCTCCATGAATTTGTCTAGTTCTTTTTTGAGCCCTGTTATAGTCTTGGCCTTCACAACTTTCTCTGGCAAGGAGTTCCACAGTTGACTGTGTTGTGAGAAACAATACTTCCTTTTGTTTGTTTTTAAAGCAGGGATGGGCAAACTTTTTGACCAGAGGGCCACATCTGGGTATGGAAATTGTATGATGAACCATGAATGTTCCTGAAATTGGGGTTTGGGGTGTGGGAGGGGATGAGGGCTCTGGCTGGGTGTCCAGGCTCTGGGGTGGGGCCAGAAATGAAGAGTTCAGGATATGTGAGGGGGTTCCAGGCTGGGGCAGGGGGTTTGAGTGCGGGGGGGGGGGGGGGAGGGCTCTGGCTGAGGACGCGCGCTCTGGGGTGGGGATGGAGATGAGTGGTTTGGGGTACAGGAGGGTGTTCCAGGCTGGGATCGAGGGATTCGCAGGCCGGGAGGGGGATCAGGGCTGCGGCAGCGGGCTAGAGGAGGGTCAGGGGTGCAGGCTCTGGGTGGCACTTAGATCAAGCTGCTCCTGAAATCAGCCACCATGTCCTACATGGAGGCAAGCCAGGTGGCTCTGCGCACTGCCCCGTCTGCAGGTGCCATCCCTGCAGCTCCCACTGGCCGCAGTTCCCGGCCAATGGGAACTGTGGGGAGAGGGCACGTTTGAGGTGGGGGCAGTGTGCGGAGCCTCCTGGCTGCCCCTACGTGTAGGAACCAGAGTGGAGCTTGTTCATCCTATTGTTTTCAGGATATTGATATGAATTTGAACACATTGAATGTTCAGAACTTACTTAGAAGTGTGGCAGTATCCACAACACTGGATCTGAACCCAGCTAGTCCCTATCAGAGCTGGTGGCCAAGTGCTCTGAACAAACAGGAAGGCTGGTTGTATACGTGATGTTGTAAGCGAACACATAAAGGACTTTCTCCATTATAGCCCATGTATATTTAACAAGTGCTGTTTTGATTGATATCTTCAGCAAGCTGGGTGGACATGGCTTTCAGCTGAGCTCTGTATGCCTTCATAGTTGCCCGTCTGGCCTGGATAAACCCTTTATCTACAATTTAGCTAATTTTGGAAGTAATCAGACTTTTTCTTTTATCTTTATTTGGTTTATTTAACAGGAACTGCAGGCTGAGTAACAGCAATTTTTCAATGGCTTCCGTGGATATTCTGTACATCGATATCACAAGAAGGTGGAATAGTATGGGAGTAGACCAAAGAGAATCAGGTAATTCCATTCCAGCCTGGGAGAGTATGTAAGTTTCTGTTTCTAGATAGATTTTGCTCTTATAAGTGCACACCCAGCTTCCACTAATATTTGTGGGAATGGTGCCTCTGCATCTGACTGCAGAATTTGGTCCATTAGTTCTATACTGGCTTCCCTTTGTGTGTAGGGTAAGTCACCTTTGTTTTCAGGTCCTCAAGGGAGGCTTGGGTTTCACAAAGCCTCCCTTTTTGTGCTTGCAATTTTGCAAGTGTAATTTTGGTTTTTGGAAGTGCATTTACTGTCATCTGCACCTGCAAACACTTCATCTGGTGTTTGAAGGCACTTTGCCTTCAGCCTTGCACTGAATCCAAAGCACTTACCAATAACCTGTTAATGCACATGCTGAAGTTCGTACATTTATGTTCACATAAGCAGATGCTGTGATGCCTCATCCAGGGCCACCAAATCCATAGTATCCTTAATAACAGTCACTTCCAGTGAGGTCTCCATTCTAGCATAACTTGGTGCATTCAGACAGTAATTTGCACAGCTAATAAAAAAGACATCATTCAGGAGCTCCAAACAGATATGTCTAGCTGCTTTGTTGGTCAGTTCTGCTCCTCAATTGGGTTTTTTTGGTAAAATCCAAGTACTGCATTCGTTTACTTTTCAGATAGCAGGTTCCACCCTATAGCTCTTCACTCTCCGTCCTTGGCTTTGTGAAGAGCAAGGGATGTATGATGCGTTTTAGCAGGAACTTAGACTACAACTCGGCTGTTAAATTGGCTCCAAATGTAAATGATTTCAGAAAGCTTGGTTTTTTTTTTTCAAAAGAGAAATTCATTAAATAACAAAATTCACTGGAGCAACAAGGTAGGTGTTTCTATCAAGGTACTGCAGATTGCAGCTAACTTACTACACCTTAATTGGCAATAGAGAGCGAAGCTTAAATCTGAACCTTTGAGGGTAAGTATTCATCTTAATTATCATTTGAAGGGCTAAGAGTTCTCAGGTTTTAAATGAGTTCTGAAATTTTGCTGCTGCATTAAGCAAAGAAGAAGGAAATAGGAAAAGAAACCCCACTTCTAATGCTGAATATGTGTGGTAGCAGAAACATGCCTTTTTTGATTACATTATTAAATAGGGAAATTGATCAGTAGTAGCAGAAGGAAGCTGTTTTTCATGTTTATTGCTTCAGACTAGCATTACCATCTGGCCCATTGTTAATTCTGGATTAGTTTTTCATGTTTTGTTTGCGTCTTAAATTACTGTGTATAAGCAAAATCTGTACAGTCTGCTCATGTAATGGTGCTAGCACAGATTGTTGGTTTGTTTATCAGTGTTTCTCTTTGTTTTGCTGACCAGAACAAGGAGATGGGAGAGAGATTTATTTTCTGTACGCTCCAACTAGCAACATTCTCCTCCTCTCTGGCTTCCCTCATACCTCCGTTTCCCCCTCTGGCCCATACAAAACACAGCGGCTGAGATCATCTTCTGATTCCCCCTCTACCACCTATCCAGGTTCAAGCTTCTTGTCTTAATTCTGTCCCTTCTTACTCAACCAATCTGTTCTCTTCTTGTATGCTGCCTCATCCTCTGGGCTCTGTTGGTTATGCCAGCCTCAGTTGCCACTTGTCTGCTCCGCCCACCACGGCCTTCACACTTTCCCCAAGCAGCACCCTTTATGCATGACAATGATCAGTTACACTGCTACCCTCTCCTGTGTTTTATCCCTTCTCAAGACCCACTTTTGCCATGAGGTTTTCAAGAAATCAGCAAATGTTTAGTGGCTAGGCTAAGGGCAGCTAGGGAAAATCCTGGTTTATCTAGATAGATAAATCACCTCCACAAAAAGTGTCCCTAAAAATATATCCATCTGATTGGCTGCCTCACTCCTCTTCATGTGTTTCTTGTCTGCTTAGACTGTCAGCCACTTGGGACAGGGGGAGTTCCTGTCTGGGCGTGTCCAGTACCATGAGCCCTCCCAGTCCTTCCCTTTTATTAAATAATAAGAATATTTGTTTAGTCTCTTCGCATTGTTCTGGCTGGATCTTAAGGGCTAATTCAGTTCTCATGCAAGCAGATGCTACTTACTGAAGATTGTGGAGATGCAATTGCTTATAACGGTTCCGAGTTTAGTTCTAAAGCAGTAGGGCTTTATAATGCAGGAGAATAATAATGGGATATGGAGCCTTTCACTTCTAAGGTAATAATGGGGTTTAGCCCTTCAAAGTAGAGGGTTTTGTGGTACACGATTGTAATTACGATGGACCATTCAGTCTTGCCCAGTCTACTCCATCATGACAAGCTTGCATTGGACTGTGTGTGGATAAATAGGACTAGAGGCCTAACTATTCCAAAGTGACTAGTGATTTTTGGTGCCAAATTTGAGACTGAGAGTAGATTCTCAGAACATTGAAGAAATCTAGCCCCTCTTGGGCATCTCGAGTTGGACACCCAAAAGTTATTAGTCACTCTTGATAGTCTTGGCCATTCTAGCACTTTTCCCAATTAATGCCCTTTCATCTTTTTCTCTCTCGCTTTTCTTTTGCTTTTCTTTTCTTTTCTTTTGCTTTGCTTTGCTTTGCTTTTGCTTTTGCTTTAGCAGTGAGGATTTTGTTTCTTGCTTTGCAGAATTCCCTTAACTAAGGCAGAGTATTATTACTATGTATTACTCTTATTAAACATTTATACCACGTTAGTGTCTAGAAGCCCCCAGCAGGATTGGAGCCTGATAATATTCTGTGCTGTATAATCTCCTATAAAATCACAATCCCTGTCCCAAAAACCTTGTGATCTAAGAATACAGTTCCCCTCAGCTTTGCAGGGGAAGAAAAGTTGGACCTAAAATATTTATACTAGATCGCTACTTTTATTCCCACTAGTATCAGCTTTATACTTTGTGTTACTCTACATACCAATCATGTACAGTAGACTAGTTTTGAGTATATCTCACAAGTCTGTTTTGAAGCTCTAAAGGGGCCTCTTTTTGCATGCATAGAATTTCCAATAAGCTTAATGAAACTTATGTGCACACAACAAGGGAAGAATAAACTCCTTATGTCTGATACTTGTCTGAATGAAGATAAACCTGCATGGAGGGGAGCCAGAGCTAAACAGCCTTCCACCTAGGACCCATAAAGGAAGCGAGAGTGTTAAAAGGCAAATTAAAACCCGCACATTTAGAAAATGATGACATTTATTTTAAAAATGACTTTTTTCTCTATTAGATTTTTAATCTCTACTTGGGACCCTGATGAAACTGAACAATAGGTAGCTCTAAATAGCTTCTCTGCTGCTCGTGAGCCAATCTAATTGTCATTTTTTATTAAAAATGTTACAGGCTTGGGTTTATAATATCCTCATGTAACTTTTGTATTAGAAAGTGGAAATGTGAATGACGGTGTTGTCTACCAAAGGATTTGGAACCCCTGGCAGCACACAGGCAAATAAAGCAAACAGATGCTGTGAAAGTAGCCATGCCGAGGCAGTTATTAGATGTCAGCTCTCTTCATCAGTCATGTTCTGGGGTTGGTGGCATATCTGCAGTCTCTGCTGAGAAGCAAAAGTGCAGAGTACCCGGGGAGGTCTGCTCGTTGCGTTTTGTACCTCAGGGAGTACATACAGTAGGCAGCCACGAAGGGCAGTGGGCCAAAGTCCATTAGGATGTAAGCGCCGCAGCATAAATTCTGCATCAGGTACAAACTAATCCTGAAATGGATGTAAATGGCAAAGCAGAATAACTTGTACCAGTCTAGTGAGCGTGTAGAATTACGGAGACTCTCATTCAAAGTGGTGGGAGCGTGTGAAGAGTTGACACTCTACATAACTCCCCCTTTGCTTTCATGCCTTCTACCATTCTGCCCCAGTGCATGGAAAACCCTTCTCATTTTGATCTCTTCTACAGACCCACTTCTTCCATGAGATGCATATGGCACACACACAAGTACTGGATCAAGAGAGAAACTGTAAACTCCTTCTGGCACTCCCAGGACCTCTTATCTTTCTGTGTCTTGCCTGGTGGTCTGTAGGGCCTTGGTGACAGCAACAGTCTTGATGCTTGTGTTTTTAGAATGCTAACCTCAGTGCACTGTCAAATAACAGCAATAAAAGGGAGTAGGGAGCCAGTTTTATCCTATTCTCTCCCTTGAGTAGCTTGTTTTGCTACAACCAGCCCTGTGCCTGGAATTCAGACTAGTTTTGCATACCTCCCCATCAAATACCATCAGAGTCAGACTGCTTTGTCATTGAAACCCACTTTAGAACTTCTTTACATCCAACTTGTGATTTTAAACCACAGTTTAAATAAATTCCTAATTTGGCTGAGAGGCTTCGTGAGAGTTACGTCTGTTTCCATGGCCTGATGACGCTTCAGACGCAATCCACTAGAGTCGGCTTTAGAGAAGGGGGATTAGTAGGGCCACTCTAGGCTGAAGACATGGAAGAGCCTGTAAAAAAACAATATTGACAGGCTCCCACTTCCCAATGAGAGATGAGAAAGCACTAATCCAAGAGAGAGTGTGACGAGAACGCCCTTCTCCTTCTTGAGGAGAGCTCAAGACTGATGTACCAGAAATCTTGGAGTGGAGTTGCCAGGGCATTCTGCCACGTAGACTTCCCCTTCTATTGAACAGTCTCCGTCTGGCAAATTAGGAATTGCTCACCTGGATTTTTCGTTTAAATAAAAAATATGGCAGCTTATGCCCAAATAAATTCATTAGTCTCTAAGGTGCCACAAGTACTCCTTGTTCTTTTTATAGAATTCTTTGAAAGATATATTCTAAATAGTGGTATATTAACATGCTCAATATATTACTCAAACTTACTCAATATATTACTTTTTGTGGCTTTATACGTAGATCTTAAAAGTGGTTTCATCTCCCCTAAACAAAAGTCTCCAGTGTACCACACAGATGTCTGCAGTATAAATCATATTGTTTAGCCTTAAAAACAGACCATTGTATTCTGCTGACTTGTGCCTATTCTAAGGGTTGCTATGTGTTTATTCCCTCTGCTTATATAATGGTGTTTTTGTAACTTCCTTTCAAAGGAAAACAAGCTAACTGAAATCTCAATATTTTCCTCTTTCCTGAGTATGCCGCTTATCTTTTGCTCCCACTAAAGGGTAGACTTTCTTTTATGTAATTGCTTTTTTCCCATGGTGAACAATGGTAATAATAGATTTGAGTACACATTGATAACCCATGGGACCTAGAGCCGAGTGCACACACACAAATCACTGGGTTGACGTTGGTTTTAACATTTTCTATATTTAATTTTCCAAGGATTTTTGAAGAAAAATCCCTCCTCTATGCTTAGTTTTCCAAATTGTAAATTAATCAATTTTGTACTAAATGCTCAGCAAATTACTGCTGCACCATTAAATGACTTTGCAATATCGGACAGTGGAGCCTCATGCAATTACGATGTCTGCATTTTGTGCTATTTAACGCAAATTGCATTACATATTTTCGTGAGGTCACCAGAGAAAATGATTTGCTTATGAGAAATTTGGCTACTAGAGAGAGAGAGAGTAATTTTCTTCCATTAATTCTTGTCTGGATTAAGCTCTGCAAAATAGGAAACAAAGCTGCTTGCTCTTGTGTACCCTCAAAATATTATTTATTTATTTATTTATTATCATGAGCATTTATATAGCACTCATCACTATGGCATTTGAGCACGAGGCTCAAATGGAGAAAATGAATCCCCTACTCTTGACTGTCTTCCTCTTACGCTGCTATCAAAATAGCTAGCCCAACACTTTGCACCACAGGCATTTGTAATACTCAGCCATCACTGAAAGCCCCATGATGCCATTTTGGGACTTTACAGTACAGTTCTATTGCCTGCCTCAAATCCCTGTGCATGAGTGGAGGAGGGGAATGTATAAAGAGTTGCTGCATACACACAGTGTGGAAGGGGGGTATATGCAGAATTGTTGCTCGTTGGATTTGCCATTTAGGTGGCTATTTGAAGAAAGGAAGGGCATTATTAATTGGTCACAGAGCAGGTTCTAAATCATCAAAAGCTTTTCTATATCAGGGAAGCCAACCACATGTAAATAATCATGCTGTGGAGTCCTATTTTCTGCAACTATTGCTTTGTGTCAGTAAGAAAATTAATAATTATATAATATGCTGTAATTTGCCAGTAGTATTCACAGTGCGGGACACAAGCTTGCACAGATAAGAGCATTTTACAACATGGAATTATATATTAATCAGTCAGGCCCTAGTTCAGGAAAGTATCCATATTCAGGAATGTTAACCACTTGCTTGACTTAAGCATGAGACTGAGTTAAGCACATGTTTAAATGCTTTCTTGAAATGAGACTTTGCTTTATGTGCTGTACAATATGGCAGGACAAGATTAAGGCGATGAATCACTTAATTTAGCTATCCTTTAAATGTGTGGTTTAGTGCAAAGGTCAGCAACCTTTCAGAAGTGGTATGTCAAATTCACTGTAATTTAAGGTTTCACATGCCAGTAATACATTTTAATGTTTTTAAAAGGTCTCACTCTAAAGTCTATATTATATAAACTATTGTTGTATTTAAAGTAAATAAGGTTTTTAAAATATTTAAGAAGCTTTATTTAAAATGCCGATCTGATCAGTTTAGTGTGATACTTGCCCTTGCTTTTCCTTGCTGAGTTTTCCAGTGTGGACCTCCATCGGGGGATGGCTGAAAAGTGCTGGGCCAGCCAGGACCAGAGCCTCAGGTGAGCTGCTGGAACACTAGGCTGGCAGCAGGCTGAGCAGGGCCAGCGGGTGGGACCCCAGACCGGCAGCAGGCTAAGCTGCTCAGCCTGCTGCCGGTCTGGGGTTCCATCCACTGGCTCCTGCCAGTCGGGATCCCAGCCGCCGGCCCCGCTTAGCCTGCCGCCAAATTTGGGGTTCTGCTCACCCTGGCTGGCAAGGAGCTGACAACCGGAACCCCAGACCATCAGCAGGCTGAACGGGGCCAGCGGCTGGAACCCCAGACCGGCAGCAGGCTGAGCAGCTCAGCCTACCGCCAGCCTGGGGTTCTATTCACGCAGGCCGGCAGTGGGCTAACGGGGACTGGGAGCCAGGACCCACAGCATGCCATTAAAAATCGGTTTGCATGCCACCTTTGGCATGCATGCCATAGGTTGCCGACGCCTGGTTTAGTGTTACAAACTAATTATTTGAAGATATTGAAGTCTAGTATATATGTAATGTGTCTGGGGTATGTTTACTAATAGTTCTTTTAAATATGTCCCATAGGTACCTTAAAATTGGTTTAAAGCCATGCTGTGAAATCTTAGGTCAAGATCAGGACACTATTGTAACTTTTTAAGACAGACTTTAATTCATTGGATTTTTCTTTTTTTACTTTTACATTTCATTGAAATTGCCTTAAGAACTTGTTAGCAAATCTTGATTCATTCATGGGGTAGAAGTCGATGTTTATGTAAAAGCCTTTGGGACTTATTTTACATCTCTGCAAAATCCATTGATTTCAGTAAACGCTTAACATTCAGTCTATTACTAGCTGATAAAATAGTTACAGTACTCTTACATTTACAGTTAACATTCTTTAAATAGAAATATATAAGATCAATTTACTTGTTAATGGTCTTGCCACCCTTTTTTATTAGTGGGAGACAAGGTTTGCTTTCCTCAATAAATAATTATGAGTGCTTCAAAATATGTTTCTGTAACTAACAAATCACTTCTGCATAATACATTTTAAAAACATGTTTCATGAACAGTCAATCATATTCTACACACTCAAAGTTCCAGAAGACAATCACAATGAATGTTGAGTTGATGCTGTGACATCTTCAGCTAAATTAGCAATACACTAGATAATGTGTATCTGTTCTGGTGAAATATAAATTACATTGTTTAATGGGAGTCCAGACCGACCTTTCGGTCTGGACTAGCCTCAGCTTGCTAATCACCATTCTTAGTGAGCTGGCTTGTCTGTCATTTAATGAAATGAGGAAAGCGTACTGCAGTCTGATAGTTAGTTTCACTAGCCTGGCTTTAGGAGGTAATGATCTCCCTACTTGCTCTGTTCTCATGTATAAACCTAAGACACACTAATTTGTCAAGATAGTAGAGTTCAGAGGTGATTTTCTTGTTGCAGTAATGGCTTAAATATATCAAGTGTTATGTAGCTTAAGCTCTAAAATTGCTATCACAGTCCAATAAGAAAATAAGGCCATATACTTCTTACAGCTGCTTAGTAGCTTTTGTGAAATAAGTCTGGTGTTTTTTACTGGACAGGTGTCCCCATCTCAAAAAATAGCATTACCATTGGCACCTTTGTTGGCAGCTATAGCTGTAAAACTCTGGATGGAATGGCCATAGAGACCTAATGCCTTCACAATGAGAGAGGTGGTGTTTCAAGGTGAGAATTGAGTCACAGTGGGGTGTTTGAGGGAACCTTGCATTGCCACTGCCTGTTGTACAACCCTTGCTCTGTGAATCAGAAAAGAAGGATGGTCCAGGGGTTTGGAACTACCCTAGGTTTTGGGAGACCCAGATTCAGTCCCTTCTCTGTCACAGACTCCATTTGTGCCTTAGGCCATGGTTACACTGGCACTTTATAGCGCTATAAAGCCCCCACGAGCGCTATAACCTACTCCCCGTCCACACTGGCAAGGCACTAATAGCGCTATAACTGCTGAGTTATAGCGCTATTATAAATCCACCTCCTCATGGGGAATAAGGGCTGTAGCGCAGCTGCTGTAGCGCTACAGCAAGAATGTGAACACCCACTGCGCTACAAGTAATCTCTGGAGATGCCTAGAGCCATTTAAGGCAATTGACGTCTCTTCCCTTTGTTTTGAACTCGGCTGGAGGAATGCGGAAGTACCTCTTTAGAGTTTCTTTCTTAACTCGGCAGATAAGCAATGCAAATGTTTAAGGAGGGAGCCTGTGTGAAAACAAACCCCTCTGTGAACGGAGGCTCACTGACAGGCTTTCAGAAAAACGGAAAAACCACTGTCTCTCTCCCTCCGCATACACACAACGCGTCCCCCCTCACCCCCCTCGTTTAAAAAGCACGTTGCACCCAGCTGAATGCTGGGATACCTGCCCTAATGCGCTGCTCTTAATGCCGCATTAAGTGCCCCAAATGTGGCCATGCTATACCGCAGGAGCATCTGAGTGTGGACATACAATAGCGCTATACATATTCCTGTATAAGGGGACCGCTATAACCTATAGCGCTATAATCTTGTAAGTGTAACCATACCCTTAGTTTCCATCTTAACCAGGGAGAGAATAGCACTGCCATGTCTCACAGGGGGGTTGTGATGAGGATAAATACACTAAGGATTGTGAAGCACTTGGAACTCTGCTGATGAAAAGCACTATATCAGAGTTAGGAGGCATTAGTTTAGTTTATTATAAAGCAAGCATTTGAGTCTAAAGAGTTGTCAGGCTAATATCTTTCAACTAAGACCAAAACCTAGTATACTTAGAACACAAAAACCAACACCCCTCATTAAAAACAAACAGCCCTCCTCCACACACACACACACATTCATTCTAATTATACACGTACACATGTGCATGTACATATTTGTTTTAAGGAACAAAGTAGTAGAACAATAAACAATCACTGCAACTGAGAATTCCCTTCTATGATTTATCAGTGTTTTATTTCTATAAAATGGCTCTTGTATCTCTCGTACATAAACACCAAGTGTCTCAATGATACACAGTGGTAATTTTCTAGAATGTGGCCAGATATCGTGCCTGTAAAAATACTTAGATCCTGCTGAAGATCTAAAAGTGCTTCACAGATGTTAATGAAGCCTGCACCCGTAGACAAGTATTTGTTTACCTAGTTTATAAGAAGATAAACAATACTGAATATTAGCCTTGTATATAACCAATAACATACACACGGAGTAAGACACAAAATATATTGCTCAAAAGAGTGATAGAGGGAACAAATGTAGTCCTAATATTAGAGGGAAAAATTGAATATATATTGAAAATAAGATAGTAGTCGTCAGATGTTTAATAATGTTTGAATCGCTGCACTGTACTTGGTATAGCTACATTAGGAACCCCCATATTTTTACAATCACAAAGTTTCCAGATGCCCAAAGTGTTGTCTATGTAGAGTGTGTGTGTGTGTGTGTCTGTTTCTACAGAGAGGAATCAGGCAGAAAACGTGCAAATTTCCCCTTAGAATTTCACTGCGTGACCGAGTCTCTTATTTTAAATTAGTTGACAGAACTGTATTAGCAATAGAATCGCAGGCAGGTGAACCATCAAGTCCAGCATTTCAGCATGCCAGACTTACCAGATTTGTTTAGGGTTACAGTGAACCAGAAGCTTTCTGGAAAAAATAAAAATGGAATGTAATATTTCTGTACATAAACATCTTCCTGAGCTATCTGTGGCGATTTGCCTTTGAATATGGCCCATTTCCACTGCAGATCACACAATAGCTGTTTCTGTTGTTGTAAAACAGCAGCTTCTAACTTTTTCCATTAAATACTCTGCATGAGTGTCACTTATGGGGGGAAAATATGTATGCTACCGAATTGGCCCTTTTCCCCACATGGTAGCTCACCATGACTGATAAAATAATTTACTGAGCTGGCAGCTGCTGCTGTCAGATAACCCAACAATTTCTTTGCAAGCTGTTTCACCACAGAGCTTGTAAGTGACCCCAATTGCGGTCTTAGTTAAGAGAAATTATACTTCAGACTGTAATTGTAATGTTTAAAAAGATGCTTTTCTTGCAACATCAGTAAACCTAAATTGAGTTTTAAGAAACCCTCAGCATCTTATCTTAAAATAATCCCCTTAAGTGTGTGCTCTAACTGGGTGAGTCAGTTAAGATGCAAACCAGATATGACAGCTCCTTGTTGCTGACATTTTACAAAGGTACGGCGGTGCATAGGTCCTTAATTAAGAATTAAATAGGGTATTACGGCAAGGTTCCAGAATGCAGGAATTAGCATTATGTGCTGCCACCCTTTCCCTTGGCCATTGTAACATGCTGTTAACGGGATGCAATCAGAGGACACCTCAGAAGTTCTGTTTCTGCGGTGTCTGGCTTTGCTACGGGTTGCTTGGGGGGAATCAGAGAAGCTGAGCTTTGCAGAGGAATCTTTGCCATTGTTCTGCTTTCTCTTATTGCACAATCCAAGAGCTTGGGTTTCCTACAATTGAAACAGATCATCTGTGCTAGAGGGCTCTGTTCAGGTTAAGCAGAATCTCTTTCCTGATGTCAGTGAAATTACATACTCACCTGGGAGATATGTAGAAAAAGGAGTGGAGCTCACCCTCCCACAAGTAATTTTAGCTGACTCTTCTTGGAGCAGACTGGAGAAGCCAGTTCTTTAGCATAACTGAGGTGCATGTGATCAATCTGCTGTGTGCCTTCGTCTGTCCCACCTTGGGATGTCAATGTCCCATCGTACAAATATAAGAAGGGATAGGAAGTTGGATAGGAGACCTAAAGGAGAATCTAGCTTTTTGGAGGCAGTGGTGATGGTGATCCAGTAAGGGGTTCTTGCCTCTGTATCTGTACTATGTTGTGTGTGTGGCTGGAGAGGTCAACTCCTGGATGAGAGTGAAACCTGAGCTCCTAATCCTCTGATTGTTAAAGATCTCAGGGCACCTCTCATTTAAGCAGGAGTGTTAATGCTGGTGTTTCAGCTGAATGTTTAGCCTTATCAAGGCAGGGGTGAAGAAGGCAGCAGGAGCTAAGGGCTGCTGTTGGGGAGAAGAGAGAATTTGAATATTCATCTGCAATCCCTTAATGAAGAACATTAAGGACTGGTACTCTGCCTTGAGTGTGGTAAGGACTGACAGCAAACATCTAAAAAATGCAAAACCATTGCAGGAGCAGCTTTCCCTGGAGCTAGAGAAAGAGACTTTAGAAACGCCAAAGTCGGCCAGCTGCTGCTGCAGAGAACCCATCCGAGCACTTAGACGCCATGAGCTGACTATCCCATCTGTGCCCACAGTGTAGGTTGCAGTCTTTGCACTTGGCCTGTGGGGCCAGCCAGGCCCCAGCCTCCCATTTGTGGCCTCCTTTAGTTGGAAAGGAAAAGCCTCCACAAAGAATTGAGGATTGGAAAGTTTTGCTTTTGCATGTGCAACAACAGAGTGTAAATTTACAAAAAAATGGAGGGACTGAGTTGCTGAGAGGAGTGATAGTGGAACATGGACCCTTTCACTTCCAGGTGCCAGTTCGAATCCAGCCTGGGTCAGTAGAGACCAAGTTTTTACCATCTGATTGCTACTGAGTGACCCATACGAAACGAGTTGGTGAGTCACAGTTCAGTTCCTAGTGGAGAAGTATCCATGTTGCCAACACCACTACCAGGACTGTCACTAATTGGTAGCCTTAGTGGGCATCTCAGCAGAAAGGCCAGATATGGTTGGCTGCACAGGGCAGTGTTAGCAGAAAGGACAGGAAGCTTAGGATAACGCACTTTTACATTTCTGAGGGCTCCTAATGATGGGACCGAATTTACAGAGTCATAAACCGAAACACCCTGAAATCTGGAGTATATTCAGATCTGAGATTTTGGTTTGGTCCCATCTCTAAGAAGGCAAAGTTTAAAATGACACACTTCAGTTACAAATATGACTTGTTTTTTCCTTGGGCAGATTATATTCTCTGGAGCTCAGCATGTGAGTATGTGTCAGACTCAATTTCAGTGTAATGTCTGAAACAACAAGAATCAGGGCTGATCTTGTGTCAATTCAATTTCACAACCTCTTAGAATCAATAGTTCCTGTAGTCATTTACCTCCAGATGCCAGACTGTCAGGTCAGACTGATGCCTGTGGAGATCACAGCTATTCCTTCTGAATAGCTTCTACTTTCCGGAATGTCACCCATCTATAATTTGGGCATGGTTGCTATTCTGGGACACTTCTTTTAAATCTTTGAGCTGTTTGATTTATGAGTCAAATACAAGGAAAATGTCTCATTTTGGTCTTTGAAGAGCAAAGGATGGGTGTTTTGTTTGTGACCATTCTAGACAGTCGCTGCTTGAATTAAAAAGGAGTTGAGAGAGAGAGTGTACATACACATCCAGTCTTTGGGATGAACGGGGGTGTAGAAATGAGACACATTAAAAGACTGCAACATGTGAGTGAAGTCTGTGCCGCGATTCTAATGTAAACTCTCTTCTTATTTGAAGGGATGTGCTTGCAAGCCTTCATAGAAGCTTTCTTTTGCCTGGCTCAGAGAAGATACAAGTCACTCCCACTTCATGAGCAAGTGGCATCATTGATTGATTTCTGTGAATACCATCTAGCCATCCTCGATGAGAAGCGCCTGGTTTGCAGCCGAGGAATAATGGAACGCCGAGCAGCACTGCTTACCTGTCAGCCAGATGGACTCCACCTCACCCCAGCTACTCATGCACCTCTCCTGAACCGCATGACTGCTGCCAATAAACTTACAGATTATAGAAATCATCGGTCTTGATGAGCACTATCAAGTAAAAAAGACAATGACAGGGCTGGAAACTGATCCCTGAACACATGCTGCAGGAGGTGAAACACGGGCTCTGACAGTCACCAATATTTATTACAGCTTTCCCTGATTTATGCTCTTCAGAAATGACTATTGCAAACTTCCCCTTCCACGTAATGGCTCTCAGTGGAAATGACTGTTATTTATTATTTCCCCAGTGGATATACAAAATAGCTGAAATGACAAACTGCATCTTTTATTCAGAGTTTATAGAAAATCATTTTATGAAGACAAAGGGGCAAAAAAGCAATGTTACGATAACTGGCATCATGGGGTTGATAGCACTGACTCAGAGGTGTAACTTCACTGAAGGAATTTCAGCTTCAGTAATGTCTAGGAGAAGCCAATTTCTACAACATGAGCAACGTGGTTTTTGAGCTGTGGTGTGTGTTCTGGACATTGTTTTGAAATCAAGTAAGGAGATGCAAACTGGCATTTATAAATTGTGTGCTTTTTAAAAAACTAAAAACCAAAATTATGCATTTGATCACATTTTAGGCTTTGTCTCTCTTTCATGTGGGCTTAACTGTATTTTGTTTTGTGTGTATTGATACAGATTTTGTCTGTTGGCTGCTGGCAGCTACATACTGGATTTTTAAAAAAGTTAATTCTAAAGCACTGAAATCATAACTACTTTTGGGGTCCAGCTCTCTGTACACAGTCTTTGTTACTCCAACTGCTGTTATATGTTAAAAGAAAAGGTTAAAATGGCTTCCAATCCAGCTCCATTAAGTTCACTAAACTGATAGGTGGTAATTCAGCAGGACTGATGCACATGGAGTGATGAGCACTGATCCTGCAAAGAGAACTGCAAAGGCTCACCCTAGCAATGTTTTCTTTTCAGGGTCAGGGCCTAGGAGCCAGACCTAAAGAAGTCAGAGGAGTCAGTGCGGTTTAAGTGGCTTTGGCTCAAACCTCAGTGAGTCACAATTGGCAGGATCAGATCCCAAGTTGCTGGTTCTGATCTTCATGGCCTTGAATGGTTGAGGACATGCCACTGAGACCGCCAATTTCCCATGATCCCAGGACAGTTAATAGAAAAAATGTGGATTGATCTGAGCATTTCATCTTCTGGGACAAGTGTGAGGGTATTCTGGGCTGAAAGCCTCTGTGAGAGCCTGAGTTTGAATTCAGGACACACTGGGCTGGGAGTTGAGGGCACTAAGCATTGTGCAGAGTTAGGCCCATAGATCCCGAAAGCAAAGCCTGTGGAGGTCAATGGAAGACTCCCATTAGTTTGGATTAGGCCTTTAGTTAGGCCTTGGACATAGTATTATGGCAGACCTCTGAATTCACTAAGATCTGGGTCAGGTCTGCAGTGGGTGTAGATCGGTGTAGTTCCATCTGACTGAGAGGCTTTCAGGACATCTGGGCACCATTGTAGCAATATCAAAGAGCAATGATCTGGGGCTGGACAGCACATGAAAACGAAGGTAATTCTATTGTTTGGTCCTTTGGAGAGGAAAACAACTAGACTGGTTCATTACAGTATAGTGCTTTATTTATTGCATGAGCACTAGCTCTCTGCGCCATTGAATATTACCCAGTAACTATGCTCTGCAGAAAGGAGCAATTCCATACTTCGTTTTTTTATTTTATTTTAATTATTTGAGCAGCTACTGTACATATTTTCTCTGTACTTGTAGCATGTTTTGGCCAGCATTCAATGCTGTAATTAATATTCTGTCACGGTACAGCACCGAACTGTGCAGAGCTAGTTTTTCAAGTGTCTGTTACTGTAACTAATGGATTTCACAGTAAAAAGCCAGACTAATTGCATATTGGATTTTTTGGCTATCATTCTTGGATCAAGAATGGTACCTAGGGCTGTACCTTTGCATATGTCCTCAAATTTCTCCTTAATATATATATATATATATAATAATAACAACACAGATGTATAAGAGAATACAGTAATCCTTGCTGGATTATGTTACTAGGTCTCTTTTAAAACACAATTATATAGTTTACTCCTGTTTCATAGGAAAGAAGTGAGACCCACTAGTCTGCACTCCCATTGACATTACTGGGGGGCTAACCTCAGCAAACTTTGACACTTAGAACTTCAGTACTGTTGACAAGGAAGGTTCCATTGTATAATTGCAGCTAATGATAATGCACTTACCCAAATGGCTGCAGGACAAAATCCTTCCTTTTATTCTTTAGAATTCAAGAACCAGGGCTAATTTGAAAGCTGTCCATGCTGTGACCTAGGTAGCATAGCTACAGGACCTGAAGAGAAGGATGTATGGCCTAGCGTTTAAGGCATTCTGGGACTTGAGTGGCCTGGGTTCAATTCTGTTCTCTGCCACTGACTTTCTCAGAGACCCTGGGCAAATCATTTTGTCTGTGCCTCACTTTCCCATCTGTAATACAGCAACAATAGCACTGTACCTCGCATGGATAATGTGAGGATAAATACAGTAAAGATGGTGAGGTGCTCAGGGTACAAGGGTCTAAAATAGGACAGGATGGGCCAAATTTTGCACAGTTACTGCAAAATTTTGCAAGCAGGTCTGTGATAAAATTGCCTATTTTTTAGTAAATTTCAGCAAAACGTTAGTAATATCTGAATTTTATTACAAAAATTGTTGCTATTTGCACAAAAGATTTTGAATGGTATGTTTTGAAATTAAAATTTCAGCAGTTTTAGCTGAGAAACTTGATCTTTGATTAAATTTCAGAATTTCAAATTTTGAAATTTGATGTTTCCTCTTTATAATAGGGTTGAGGTAACTCAATAATCAAGCAAAAAGGCATTTTAATAGGTGTTTTCATTAAAGACTGGTTATGATTTGGTAAAGAAAGAAAACTGCAAATTTCAGAATTTCCAAAGTGGTGGTGTAGCTGTGTGAAACCCAGGTAATGAGAGAGACATGGCAGCTGAGGTAGTAGCTTTTATTGGAAATTGCTCCAGTAAAAGATATTAACTCACCTACCTCCTTTCTCTCAGTTGTCTGGTGAATTCATTCCTTTGCATGCTGCATGCTAGCAAAAAGCTTAAGTCCCACTTAAGCTTATGTGAGGTTGCAGTGAGTGTAACTAAAGATAGGATTTGACCCTATGTCGTTATTGTGATATTTAATGAAATGGTGTGTGTAGTCTGCATAGCTGATCATCTTCCAGGCACTATAAGAACCCGGGACCCATGCTCTTGTCCCCTTAACAGTGGTGAGAGAATGATCATAACATAAGAATGGCCATACTGGATCAGACCAAAGGTCCATCTAGCCCAGTATCCTATCTACTGACATTGGCCAATGCCAGGTGCCCCAGCGTGAGTGAAGCTAATAGGTAGTGATCAAGTGATCTCTCTCCTGCCATCCATCTCCACCCTCTAACAAACAGAGGCTAGGGACACCATTCCTTACCCATTCTGGCTAGTACTTCATTGCCAGACTAAGAGTGGTGATCTTTACGCTGATATTAGACTACCTCTTGATGTTTCCGAGTTCTATTAAACATCACTAAGGTCACCATTATTAGGGTTTTCTCCCAAATGGAGTTCTGTGGTGCTGAACTCTTACACAAGATGTTACACAGTAAAATACCTTATGTGATCCTTTACACTGCATGGATACCTCAGGGTACAACAGAGGAAGCCTACTGTAAGGCAATGCAACTAGAGAGGGGAGATTTGGCTTTTGCATTGACTGCAGTAGAGATGTTAGTTCTAGAATAAGAGAAAAAGGCAGGAAAAACTGCACACTCTATTTTAAAGACAAGCAGAATGTCTTGGGAAAATTGTATAACAATTTTTGCCTATGGTCCAGATGATTTGGAACAGTTTCTTGCTCTCTGTTTTGTATCACATCCTTCTCCGTGGTACCTGAGGGCTTCCCAAAATAATATGTTCCCTTTTCCTAAATATTTCAGATCTTGCCTTCATGTAAATAGGCTGTAACTACATCAGTGGTGTCAGACTGCTTTTTTCTGTCTCCCTTTGGACCTACACATCCTATTCCCTAACCCGCTGTCCTTTAGGACAATGAGAAGCCCAAAAGAGTACAGTACATTTTGATTTCACATGCATTTAAACATAAAAGTTATTGCTTCCAGTTTTAAGGGCATGCAGAAAATCAGATACGGCAGTGATGAGCATATTAGAAATGCCAGCGATTACACAAGATTTTACGTCTCCTCTGAACATGACCTTTGGGGATACATTTCCACTGCAGTGGAGGATTTAGCAACTTGACACCTGCTTAATATAATGGTCTAAATGAATTTACACAGGCAAAATTTAGAGTTTATGCTCTTGACTGGAAAAAAGCTGCATGCAGCCTAGAACTGCGTCCTAATGGTAGTCAGTAGTGGTACTGCAGAGTGCAGTACGAAGACAAACTGAGCCAATTAGAAACAATCTGAAGTGGACCATGTTAATGTCAGCTGACGCAGCACTTTTATCTTCTCAGACTTGTCCGCTCCTTTTTTAAGGGCAAATCTTTTCTCCTGCAATGGCCAAACTGCTTGAAATGTTTTGTGTATTGTGCAGTGAAGAGTGCAGTTTTAGGCTGAAGCCACCATCCTCAGCCTTGTTTAAGTTTCATAAAGATTATTGCAGTATAAAGATAAAATGCCATGCTCCAAGTTTTGGCATCTGTCAAAACAGATGAAGCTGAAAGAATCTTTTTTCACACTTTCATTGTAATATATTTGAAGACATTCACAAGTTGAAAAATGGTTGCTTCTCGTTCTGTGGCATCTGGCATTTGTCTTGCGATTGGCAGTGTGTTACTAGAAAATAGCATACAGTTTCTCTCATCTTGTGATTGATGTCCTGTAAAGACAGTCTTGTATCTGAGTTGGATTTGAAATGTTATGAATGTGAGTGCCTTTTCTTAGATCTTTCAAGTGATACAATCCATGCCCTGAAATTTTTCTCATCTCATAACAATTCTCCCTGTATCTAGTTGAGATTAAAAAAACCTGCAGTTTGCAATAAACTCGGATGAGGGAGTCTCTCTGTGTTGCCATTCTTTAGTTGCTTTGATGGATGTAATATAGATTTTTTTCATAGCTTGTATCTATTTCTTGCTTATGTGATATAGCTGATTTGCCTCCTATTTTAAAAGACAAAGAATGCGTTGTAGAATAGTCAACACATTCAGTTACCTATCCCTGGAACCCAACTTTCTCAACTATTTATACAACAGGAAATGGCATGACATATTATTCCCTGTAAAGAATATATAGAACAGGGCTGTTCTTTGGAGACTTAATGGCAAAGTCACATTCCCTCTCTGCCCCATCCTCCATTTCTGGCAATTTCTTCTGAATCTTATTTAGAGTCCAAAGCAAAATGAATTTTACATAACCCTTGGGCTAGTGCAGTCTGCAGATCAGAGAGGTTTAATTCAGGATATGAACGTTAATGTCCTGATGTTAATCAGTAAATCCTGATGGCTCATCCTAGAGAAAAGCAGTAAGAGACTGATACTCGGATGTATTTTATTAGACTGGTTACCACTGAAATCTTTCCACTCATTCATGGAAACTACATATGGAAAAATCAAGCCTGTGTTCATCACGGTCTGACCTCGTTCCATGTTCCATCGCTAGCAATTGTTATGTCTGTTGGACAGTGACCATTCAGCCTCCAGATATTACCCACTCATCTGTTGTCTGTTTTCTTTTCCACCACATGGTCTCTCTTTGTTCTGCCTAATTCCATGGTTCTATTTTTCAGCTTGCCCATGCACACAGCAAATTGATGCTTTTATTTGCCATTTCTGTTAATTTGGCACCATGTTGAATCTGTTAGTGTAATTTCTTATGTTGCTGTGGAGCTTCTACTAGAATGT
Organism: Dermatemys mawii; assembly: GCA_007922305.1. Taxonomy (NCBI): domain Eukaryota; kingdom Metazoa; phylum Chordata; order Testudines; family Dermatemydidae; genus Dermatemys; species Dermatemys mawii. The sequence continues at coordinate 17,978,283 of ML677396.1, read as the reverse complement.
GACTGTCTCCTTGGTTGATTATAAAGATGAAAACTTCCTGCTCCATCTTCTTTGTAGCAAGGGTATAGCAAAGTCACAGAAGGCCTGGGTGCAAGAATATGTTAGGGTTCCTCTTTCCGATTTCAAAATCCACCCCCTCCAGTCTCGCCACAGCCCCAGTTCAGCCCCTGCTTAGCTTCCCTCACAGCCCTCCTTCAGATTGCCAGCTACCCCCATAACCGTGCAGTTCTGAGCCCCACATGCTCTTTCTCAACCCCCCTCCAACCTCCATCAGTCCAGCCCCCAACTTCCCCAGCCCCAATCCAATCACTCTTCCTGCCCTCTTCCCTGACCCTGATCCACCTCTCACCTCGCACCCTCATTTCAAGCCCCCACAAGTCTTCCCCCAGATTCCCCTTTTGTCTGCTCCAACTCCACTCCACCCATTCCCTGAGCTCTAATCCAGAACCCCCTAAGCCCCACTCCAAATCCCTTCCCCCATCCTCCACAGCTCCAGTTCAGCCTCCCAGCTCAGCCAGTTCTGCCTCAAAATGGCCAATGCTTTTACCTGGGTCTCCATGTCTAGAAGTGGGGGACATGTCTCCCATATCTGCCCCTTCTCCCCCTCGCTTCCCTTGTCGCTGTAACCGCCCCCCTCCCTCCGCACCTTCTCTGAATCTTTGCTGACTGCTCATGCTTGAGGTTGCCCTAGCTGGAGAGGCCCCCAATCCCAGCTGTCCCTTCATCCCTGACCCGCTCTCCTCAGGCAGCCCCTTTCCATGGTGGTGTGGCACGGCTGAACTTCTACCAGTGGCAGAAATAGGGATACATGTATGCAGCTAGATCTGAGGAACCCCCCGTGCCCACCTTACCCTTGCGGGCCCTGGTGCAACTGAACCATTTGCACCAATGTAGCTACGTCACAATTTGGTAGGCTATCGTCCATCCCATTGAACTGAGCTGCTCTTGATTAGATGATTGAGCTTAGCTGGACTCCTCTCCTGCCTTTCTGCTCATTAACACAAAACCTGATCAATTGTCCTTAGCAGATGAGCTCACTGATGGCCTCTGTCTTCTCCAGTGTTTAGAAGATAGTGCTTTCCGGGGGTGGGCTTTCTTAGAGCTTCTTTGCACAGGAATGCCTATGTCGTCATTAAATCCAACCCTGCCTTAATGGAGAGAGACCCCTGACCAATCTCCCAGCCAACCCAAGTGATGCCAAATTGTAATTGTCTTTGGCGTCACTACTGACTGGAACAGTACAATTTGCAGCCTTTAGTTCTCACACCATGTGCATTTTTTCCATCCAATGAGAATGGCTTTGAAAGTGAATATCTTCCTGGTTCTAATTAACATAAGGGATAAAATAAATCAAATCTAATCTTTTTAACTAATGTCTTGAATCACATTTACAGAAGGGACCTCTCAGTAAATGGCTCGGCACAATTTCTTTTAAATCTACAGAGCTACAGTTGAAAGGTAGAGTAGATGAATTAAAACCCCATCTACACTTCACCCTGCAACCAGACACACTGTTAGATTTCTACCAAAATCCGACTGGTTTTCTGTCTACTCTTGCCTTGAATAACGTTGGCCTGGGAGATTCCTTAGCAGGTAGTTTTTTTAAGGATAAGATATTAGCTGAGGCAGTAAATATATTGCTGCTCTCTATTCTTTTAAAAGAATAGTAATAATAGTGCATTTTAGTTAACATAAACACATCAGAGTATATGACGCATTATATTCCAGAGCCGAGCCAAATACTTTATGTATTAAATCAGGATAAGTGAGAGTCTGGGAATCATCATGAAATCCAGATATAATCTGAATTAAATTGAAGCATCTTAGTGTAGAAGTTGTTTTCAAGTTGGCTAAGGATGTTGTCTCATCATTCGACTCTGCCAAACAGTGCTGCTGTTTCTAACAACACCCAACTTGGTGGGCCTGGAGTGCCGTTGTTGCTCTGACAAGTTGTGCTATGCGGAAGTTGTAAAGTTCTCCTTAACTACAAACACCCACACTGAGAGCCTGGATTCGTTCTTCGAGCAGACACAGCTGTGTATCCCAGTGAGGTGTGTATACGCACCGGAGCTGGAAAATTTTGCCTAGAAGTACCCACAGAGGTACAGAGATGCTCCAGGTCATGTCCCTCCCCTGGCTGGATGAGGCAGCATCGCGCCACCCGACCCCACTCCCTTCCTCCGCACTGAACGCCCAGAAGATGAGACTCTGGCGCAGAGGGGGCGCAGGGTGGGCAATGGAATACACATTGTCATCACAGCTCAAAGAACCGCAGTTACAATAAGTAACCGTTTCTCCTGAGCATTGTGGTGAAAGTTCTGGTGCTCTCTTCTCCCTGGCCTTTAAAGGCTGCTTGGCAATGACAGTGCTTTCTGTGCTGGCCCTAAAGGGTGTGGTAATGCTGTATACAGGCTGTCTGAACCTAGACAGCAAACTCTCATCTTTCACTCTCTGGGTGCAACTACCTTGGATTTCGCTATGTGCATCTGAGGGCAGAGTAGAGCCGAGGTAGCAGATTAGCTCGTTACTTTGCAAAAAAAAAAAAATGGTAATGATGCAATTCAGTCTTTCATTTACATTTCTAACACTGAGAACCACTTGAGAGGAAGCGAACAGAGAAAGAGGTGTTCTGCTCCGTCCACCGGAGACACCACCAAGTCGTTATTGCTTATGGAGCACGACACACCCAGAACACTTTATCAAATGCACGAGGGCAAGGTACATAGCCCCCCGCTTCCCTCCCCTCGAGTTTACAGACTAATTGCTGAAGTAATTCTATTGCAAATTCTGTAATAGGAATAGAGTCCAGCAAAATGTTTGGCTTCACTGAGTTAATCTTCAGTCGGTCCAGATGCTGCAGCAATGGGCCACGCATAATGAATACAAATATCTGTGCCATCTGAAGGTCTTCAGCAGAGATTAGAACAATTGACATATGAGTGTAGTGTGGAGTGCAGAGAACTCAGCACGTGTCTGTGAACACAATTGCGGGCTGTGGCTTTACAGGCAGGTCTAAGGGCAACAATACCCAGAAATATCATTGCAGGATATGGAAGGATGGGAATTTCTTAAGAGCGCTGCAGCCCTTGTGCCTCTATTAACTGTTCATAGCTTCTCCCCACCAAGTCAATAGCTCCAGTCTCTGGCTGAGAGGAGGCAGGTGTGTCTGTACACAGCAGGGGCTTAAAATCAACAGGGCACAACCTGGCAATAATGTTTGCTGAGCCTACTCCTTTATGGTTCAGGATGCCAGGCAGAGAACAGAAGGGCACAGAACCCTCTCTGCCTGTGCAGTTGTCATGGTTGGCACTGCCAATGACACGTACTAAAATGCATTTATTAATCCAAGTGTAAACTACAGGGACCTGAATGAATTCAGAATGATCAGTGACCAATTAAAAACTGAAGTGCTACTTGCTCTCCTCACTTGGTCCTCAAACCGTAAATGTCATTAGTGTTTGTTTGTAAAAAGTTGTGCTTGATTGCTGTGGATATTTTGATCTATTTAAAATATTGATTCTGTTATTGCATAAAGAGTGATGTGCTATATTTGATCATTGATATGAGTGAATCATTGAATGTTTAGTGCTTTCATTTTTCTGAAGTAGGAAAACAGGCTTTTTAAAAAAGATTTGTGTAATGTACATAGATGATGAATCATTGATAAGATACATTTCTGGGTGATGATCTATATATTAAATATTTAGGAGCCATCTTTTAGAATGCCTGGTACAAGGTAGCCAGCTATAAAAGCAGCACATGTGTGATCATGCACATATTTCAGTGTGGATAGGGGGAGAGGGAGGGTGGGAAATGAGGCCGTATCGGAGAGAGAGAGAGAGAGATGACACAGGGTTAAGCAATTATTTATTCAGTCTCCTAACGCAGAGATTAAAGATCACCAAAGCCCTTTAAACCACTAGACAAAATAGACCCACAAGAGGAATCAATAGCAGAAAAAGTGGATTTCAGATTCTCGACTCCAAAGTTACTTCTGTTTAGTTTCTTCTCCTCAAGGTCCCACACCACAGTGAGAAGGAAAGAAGTGAGTAACATATAATCTCAGGCCATGCCTTCTCCATTCAGATGTGTTTCACTTTCACCTCACAAGAGAGTGATAAACCCCAGCATGCTTTGCAAGCGAGCTACAATTCCTATCTTTCTATGAGATAAAATTATCTATATAAGAAACACTTTCCACCTGCATCTCTTGCTGTGTCTGTGGATTTGCTTCCAAGCCGAATAGAGGCCACAAACCAGATGATGCCTGTGAGTAGCTGATCTCTTCCAATTACCCTGCCCAGAGCAATGGCCATAGGAGCTCCCAGACCAGTAAGTAGCAGCATATGTATTTGCATGGGCATGGCTTTGCTGCTGTCCTACCATACAGTATGACTAAGTAACCATTGTCCATTGCTACCCTTATTGGGGTGATAGCCTATTTTAATATTGGGGTGCTGGGCAAACATGACTGTCAAAATCAGTAACAAGTTTAAATAGGTAAACTAAACAGTCATGGGAGTTGGAAATAGCCCTTTACACAGGTTAGGGTCACCCAGTAAAACAAGACTAGTAGGAAGGCCTTGGGATTCCCCAGTTCTGACTGGTTCTGTGTCCTCTCATCCACAGTTAGAAGGCTGCTTCCAGCCACGAGACCCTCTGTGCTTTATGCATTCCCTTACTGACCTGTGTGTAGCACTGGGCTGCTTGGATGGCAACCACTCACTCAAACCCTAATCACTTAAATACAATCAGTCATTGTGTTGATTGTGAGGCAAACAATCGATGCTTTTTTTGAGTAAGAATGGATTCTTCATTTAAAACATAATGACCTCCACACATGCCTTTAACTTCTCCATTTGCGGCTGTCTAGTCAAGAAAGACATTTCAGAAGACTGTTGTCCCAGAGTGGGGCTCCAGATCAAATGATGTTTGAATAGTGAGGCAGTATTAGAAAGAAGCCCTTCTTATGCAAAGAGAAGTATAACGTTTCTGGGGTTTGCTTCCTTTTAGTTGCTGAGCCAGGGATTGAAGAATTTCAGGGTATTAGTGCACTGCTCATTGAAGTCAGGAGTTTATGGGCTGGAAATTAATTTGTCTTGATCAGCTGTGACCATGTGCTTGCCCACTGAGGAAGGAGACATATCAGAACCTTCTTTCCTCCGCTGTGATGCTGCTGAATTCAGAGGAGCAGGTGGATTAAATGTAATTTTTGGCTGGGGACTGTGCCATGAGTGTTCAGAGTAAGGCAAATCTGGCCTATTGGCCCCATTGCCAAGACGGCTCTGGGTTCGCAAGCCAAGTATCAGAAGATGAAAGCAACCACCTAGACTTCTTGAGTAGGTTTTGAACAGCAATATGGAAATGAATGAATGTACCCTTTAAATGAATTAAAGTCCTCTTTTGTTAACGGATGTGTGTTTTTCACTGTTGCGCCTGTTTTCTTCTTTATAAAACACACTTTGAAACTGAATAGAAAGGAGTGGGATTGAAATTTAACTTGAAACAGTAGCAGCGACTGACAGAGAAATCTCCTGTAAAGCCATTTGTCTGTCCCTGTTCCAGTGTACTGTGGCCACTTTCCTCAGCCTCTGGCAGTCAGCCTGGTTCTGCCCATGCAGCATTCGTTATCACGTTGAATTCCCTGCCTTTTGGGTTGGTTTCATGTTCAAAATGTAAACAAGCCGTAAAAGAAGAACCCCTTGGTTGTGTAAGGTAGACTTTTAAGTACCATTTTAGGAGTTTTTATAAAACAGACTGTAGCCAGTTGATCTTCAGGAACTGATCACAGGGATACTTATGCAAGTGCTGTTAAAACACACCATTTAGGGAGCTTTTAAATTGAGCTTATTAAATCACTATATAGTAGGTACAGCCTGCCATGTAAATGTGCACTGAAAACTCTTAACTTAACCAATAGACACTTTCATGGTTCTTTGGAGCCATTAGAGCCTATTCTGTAAATATCTATTAGAAGTATTTTAAAATGCAGCTTATTTTTTAGTCCAATAAATTGAACTTTTTGAAAGCTTTTCTATGGTCTTACCTAGCAAATCTGTAGTTAATGATATCTTTAAAAGCTGAATTGGAGTCTGTTCCAGCTAGGTTCTTACACTGCACTCACCACTGTAGTATCTGATGACCTGACATTCCCTGGTCACACAGGAAGTTTGTGGCAGAATCAATTTTGTTAATGCAAAGATTTGCCTTATTTAATAGGGGAATCCAAAGAGCTAAATTCTGTCCTGATAAATGTGTGCAATTCCCACTGATGTCAAGAGGCCATAGTGAGGTGGCTATGGTAGAGGTCTATAAAATAAAGAAGTGTTATTTACTCCTTCTCATAACGCAAGCACTAGGGCGTCATCAAATGAAATTAAAAGGCAGCAGATTTAAAACACACAAAAGGGAATTTTTTTCACACTACGCACAGTCAACCTGTGGAACTCATTGCCATGAGATGTTGTGGAGGCCAAGATTATAACAGGGTTCAAAAAGAACTAGATAAGTTCATGGAGGATAGGTCCATCAATGGCTATTAACCAGGATGGGCAGGGATGGTGTCCCTAGCCTCTGTTTGCCAGAAGCTGGGAATGGGCGACAGGGAATGGATCACTTGATTACCTGTTCTGTTCATTCCCTTTGAAGCACCTGGCTTTGGCCACTGTCAGAAGACCGGATCTAGGGCTAGATGGAACTTTGGTCTGATCCAGCATGGCCATTCTTAGGAGCGGAAGCAATCGTAGGAGTGTGCGGATATGGGGAAAATTCAGCAGTGTGCAGAAAGTCAGCACAAGACCTGTGCACCACTCGCATCCCCCTGAGCCTCTGGTGGCTCTTTGTATGGGATGGAAGAATCTGGGCCCGAAAAGGAATTCTTCAGAACAGCTGTGCTGCAAAGCATGTGTTAGCGCACTTGGAGGGGCCGACTTGTCTAGCGTTGTTGTTACCAGAAAGATACAAATTGTGGATTTATTGGTATCAGCGCTCAGTAATCATGTCAGATTAGTATTTATATGCGGATGGGTTTTGTCAGCTTGTCCTAAACTAACTTGCCTTTTTCCCGAGGATCTTCCTTGTTCTTTCATCAGCGGGGAAGCAATAGACTGTAGTAGCCCTGTTTGGATTTTGACATTAACAGCTGTCTGACAGCTCCATAAGCATGCCACTGTGCAGTTCATTAATTGGGAACAGAAAGATGATTTTGAAGCAATTGGTACATCTGTTCTATGCTGCCTTTTTGCTCTGATCTCCATCATGTGCATTAGTTGATCAAAACCTTGTAAAACATGGAGCTGTCTGTGTATCTGATCAACGCGAGGAGACTATGGAAGTTGTTGGGGGTCATGTGATATCATGGATTAATGTAGTATCTTCTCAAAGGGGCTGAGACTGACTTTACACACTGCATGTGAATTCCTTGGCAGCAATTTAAATTAGGGCCGTGTTTACCGCTGGCTTTATTAATATTGTTCAAATGATTATTAAATGAAGTGAAGTTCACTGTTGTCTTGTAAATGCTGTTAGGAAATAAATTCATAATCAACGCTTGACAAATGATGCTGTAGGAGTTTATGTAGCTGTAGGGAGTGAGGGAAAACTCTGGACTCGATTTGGAGGTGCTGACTTCCCACATGAGCGTAGGGGAGGAACAGAGGAACGGATGGAGGTCATAGGCATAAGGCAACCAGAGTTTGAGCTGATTGAAAAAAATCACCATTTTTCTGTGGAATATTTTGAAATAATTTTCATTTTGTTTCCCCTTTATTCAAAGAAATGTAATAGGAAATGTGAGGTTTTGAAATGTGGGGATTTTAGAGTTTTCAGTTCATGGGTCTTTCCTCCGTCCTCTCCTGTGTTCCTTTTTTATCTTTCCTTACTTGCTTGCCCCACCTTTTTCTATTTTGCGCTAACGCATGCAGGGGAAGGGAGGAAAAGCTGAAACAAATATTTTCACTTTGGTGGGTTGCACTGAGAACAGGATTTGAAACATTTTCATAAAAAAAAAATTTCCTTCTTTGGAAAAGGGCAATTTTTCAATGAGCAAAGTTGTTCCAAGAGTTTTAACCAACTTTCTCCAACAGCCCAGCTTCAGCAGGGGCCCAGGGTTGACCCAATGACCGCAAACTGTCCTTGTTGGCCTTTAACATGAGGAAGACAATGGGTGGGAGAATGTGCTGAATCAGCAGCGCCCCTTCTGCCTTCCCTGCTCCTTGGGGGGCTGCTTTCCAGATGCCCTCCACTGGCATAGCCCTCAGGGAGCTGCTGCTCAGTGGGGTCTAAGTCACAAATACACCCTGCTCTCAGTGTGGGACTGGGAGCCATCACAGGCCCTATGGGTGGATGTATCTAATCCCAGATAGCTTGTGTTGTGTCCGCACTGTGTAAAGCAATAGGAAGGTCTGTGTTACCAGGCCAAAAGTGAACTAAGGTGCGTTCAGCCCGAACTCTAAGGAGCATTGTATTCAAAGAACAGCAGGTTGATAACTCCTGGCATGTAGCCAGTGCCCTGGGCGGGGCTGGGGGAGGCAAGAATTGATAGCAGCGACAATGAAGATCTTAGGAGGTAATATTCTAAGATGCCAATTCCCCACCCAGCTGTAAGTATGCTACGTTCCTCGCCAGGCTGCAGCCTTTCCCCCTTCCTCCGTTGGAGTCAGCAGCATGTCTAGGACTTGGCCTATGGACAGCACAGTCCCCACCTCTCTGGCTGCAGGAACAAGCATGGTGCATTTTAGAGACACATTTAACAAACCTTTGGTTAGCAGCTAACCACTGTGACGGAGTCAGACCAGAAGGATATAGGAGAGTGCTGGAAGGCAGGTATATTAGTCTCAGGATGTGCAGGTCCCTGTTCCCTGGATAGCCAAACAAAGGCTACCCCAGGCCAATCAAGACACCTGGGGCCAATTAAGAACCTTCTAGAAAGGAGCAGAAACAGCTAGCCTAATTGGGACGCCTGAAGCCAATCAGGGACTGGCTGAAACCAGATAAAAACCTCCCAGTTAGTCAGGTGGGCTGTGGGTGTCAGGAGCTGTGAGAGGAAGTTGTGCTGTTGGTGAGACTGAGTGGTGGACAACATATCATCCAGAAGGAAGGAGGCCCTGAGGTAAGGGTGAAGTGGGGTTTGAAGAAGCGGAGACTGCTGTGGGGAAGTAGCCCAGGGAATTGTATTGTGTTTTGTGCCTAAAAGGTCAGCCATCTTAGCTGATACTATTAGGGTCCCTGGGCTGGAGTCCGGAGTAGAGAGCGGGTCCGGGCTCCCCCCTTTTCCATCTTCCATACTAGCCTGTGATGAAGGTAACTCACTAGGCGGTGACTCTTGCCAATTATACTGAGAAAGGGAGGTCACTCTGGGGCCTAGATGAGTTTCTGAGGCCCCTCAATCTGCCAGGAAGCGCAGGACCCACGAGTACAAACTTGGAGCTTTGTCACACCACGTAAAGCAACACGGTCTGCTGTGTCCATCCAGAGCATTGCTCAGCCCTGGAGGGGCAGCACTGCCTTTCCTTGTGGTGGTATTTCTGGCTGGAGTTAAAATGATCTCCTGACTGTGAACCCAGCCCTGATGGCCACATCAGCTTGCCTGGTACCTGGGGAAATATCCCCGAGGTCAGCTGGGCTGACCCGTATCCAAACCTAACGTCTCCCCCAAACTTCCAAGAGGATCCTTCGTACAGTGATTTGTGGAGACGCAGACTTCCCATGCTCAGGGTGCCAGACAGACCCTCGTCATCACTGCTGGTGAGGCCCTTCATGGAAGGGGGAGGCAGATGATGCTGCCGAAACCTACATCAACAGGGGGAAGAGATGTGACGCCAACACACGCCATAGAATAAATACAAATCCAGGCATGCAGCCTGGAAGGGAATTCCCCCCAGAATCCCAGGAGGGATGTGGCTCTACGGTTAACACGGGGAACAGCCATTTCTACCTGGTCCCAGCTCTGGATTTGCTCCACCCTTGCTGGGGCAGACTGGCAGATGTCTGCCCTTCGCTCACCTGAGCTAAGCCATGTCTCAGCTTCCATCCTAGATGGCACCTACAAGCTGAGATTTCACTTTATAACAAGTTTCTCTGCCATTGGGTGCCTCATTTTTCTGTCCAAGCCCTGCTGGAGCAGTGACATTAATTCTCTTATGGGCACATAAAAGGAATAATTGCCCTCTCTCCCGTGCATCTCTGCAATGGGCACGTCCCATCCCAAGGAATGCGATGGCTGCCCAGGGGCTATAAAAGCCCAGGCTGCCAGATGCAGCCCCATATATCCTGCCACGGCATTTATGCAGCACCACTACGTTTCAAGGAGTTTAAATTAAAGCGTGTTTATCGCCATCTACTTTTTCCATAATGGCCCTTGTCCAATCTTGCATCTGCTCTTGAATTGCAAGGGAAGAGAAGCCGTGATCAGTTCTGACAATTATAATTTTCGGATGCTCATGCTTCTGTTCAGTGATTAATGGGGAATCCCAGCTGAGCACCACCTGTTGTCCTCTCCCTCCCACCCCACCCCATTCACTTTTTTTAATTGAGCTTGTGACAACAGTCTATAAAAGAGCTGAAGGTGACCAGTTACTCAGATGCTGCTGCTCCGTAGCTCTCCTGCTTCCAGGTTTGGAAGCAAACCTTCCTCTGTCTGTCTTCCAAGCCCTCCGGTTCAGACAGACCCTTTGGAAGCACTGTCCTCCATACGGTCCCAGAGCCATGCCATGGAAACTGTCTGAAGCCTGAGCATGACCTGCCCCCTAAAGACTCAGGGAGGGACAAGAGCCCCTTAAAGTACCAGATCATCCCCATTCTGGTTTGGCAGGTTTTCTGCCTTGAGCCCAAGAAAACTGTGGCCAAAGGAGCCTAATAAAGGTGCATCTAGACTTTGTAGGTGGGGAAACATGCTCATGTGTTTGACATTAGGCCAGCAAGGAATGGGATTCCAGTTAGCGCGCCGTGCCACATTACTCGTCGCAGAAACCTTCCAGCGATGGCTGCATGAGTTCCCTTTGGAGCCTGCACTGTTAGGTTGGCAGTTAGTCCTCTTCATTTCCTCCTCCTCTTGCAAGCCCCTGCAGGGGGAAACCACGGCTCCCGAGCACCCGGCTAGGAATAATAATCAGAGAAGGCTGAAGCGGGGGGCAAAGCTGGGTGGAACCGAAGGCACCACCTGGTTGCTGGCCATAGCATAGAAGGACCTTAGAGCCTTTGCTTCTGTTCTGCTGTAGTAGGCAAGCCAACTCCAAAGAGCCCCAGGGCTGTGTGTGCTGGGACGGAGACTCTCTGGCCCCAGAGCTGTCATTGTAACTCATTAGATCTATTAGAGCGCTTTAGCATTTTAACCCCGAGGAGTCGTTCTTTCGAGTGGAACCCAGTCAGGCACAGAATTTAACTTGCGTTATAATTTCCCTTGTTTACAAACACTGGAGTCAGCGTTGGCTTGGAATATTAAACAGGACAGCGTCCAGGAACGTGTGTTAATGGTGAGTCATGCTCGCGTGTGTGTGCTTGGACTCTTCCCCTAGCGAGATGGGATGATTGATCCAAAGTGGAGCATGTCAGAGGATCTCCGAGCCCAATCGCTAGGACATTTACCTGGGAGGGGGCAGAGCCCAGCCGGATCCTTTTTCCTGCCTCAGGCAGAGGGGGGACCTGAACCAGGCACTCCCAGGTGAGTACCTTAACCACTGGGCTGGAGGCTAGGAGGGAACACCTTCCTTCCTGAGCACCAGAGTACCGTGGGCAGGCTAGGTGCTCCAGTTTCCCCTCTGCCCAAGGAGGAAGAATAGCCCAGCCTTGCCCCACAGGGGTGGGTGACTGAGCTAAACGACAGTAAAGATTGCGAAGTGTGCAGATGCTACAGTGGTGGGCCCAGGTGGGTCCCTGAGGCAGAAACGGGCCCAGGGCGCCTCCCTCGGATGATGGGCGGTGTTGGGTCTGTGGTATTGGGTGAGAGGATGAGCAAATCCCCAACTCTTCCAGCACTTGGCACATTTTGGAGGGCGGCCTTTGACACCTGTTCTTCCCTCCCCTCTGCCCTGCAATGACCCAGGCCTGGTGCCAAGCCACGGCAGCAGAAAAGCAGGAGGTCAGCAGGCCTCTGTCTAGAGCTGTGCAGGGAGAGAGGGAGAGTGTGTATCTGTGTGTGAGCCCACCTGAGAGAGGGAGAGAGAGAGAGAGAGACAGTTGTTGTTGTGGAATCTTGTGAAAATCCTGCTGCTGGCTTTTGTGGGATTTTATTTTTTTAATTTTAAAACATGAAAAACTTTCCAAGCCCGAACCGAGCCTGCAGCAGCCCTGCCCAGACTGTCTAATAGAGTGGCGTGCTCTTCTGGTAGCTTCTTTCTGCCTGCCTTACCTTCCTTCACTCCTTCACTTCACCTGAAGCGTGCTGGCAATAAATAAATAAATAAATACGTCTGGTCTCCTTCTCAGCTTCATTTCACCTCCCCCAGCAGCAAGTGTGTTACATGATGTTCCGCTGAAACCTATTACTTTGCATGCCCAAGCATATCATACTGAATTACCTTGAGCCGTAGGCCTGGAGTGGTTCCTAATAGCTAATGGCATCTTCTAAGTTTGTGGTGATTCATTAGAATGCACTTTACATTCCCGGTGCAGCAGGGGTTGGTTTTGTTTTTGAGCAGAACTCAGTGATGGCGAGTGGCCGGACTGGGGTGAAAAGATGGGGAGACACTCGGTGTGGCTCACTCCACAACGCACTGACTTCTCTGTCCCCTGCCTGCCCCAGGGAGAGACCTGCTCCTGCCTTGCTGCTCACAGAGAATCGAGTTTGCTTGTATATAATGTGTCTAGTTCACTCCCCTTCCTCCTCACCTTGGGCTGCTTGTCTGTGCTTGGATGCAGACTTCAGAGCAGGGACCAGCCAGTGGGTGTTTGGAAAGCAGCTGGCACATAGCGATGATCAGTAACCACAAGGAAATGGGTGGGTTGGCTGTGGCTTGCTCGTCTCCTGGGTAGGGGAAGTTCCTTACTCCTCCTTCCCAGCAGGGTCCCTGTGGGACACCCTTAGTGTTAGTTGTAATGGGAGAAGCCGTACTGCCCCCACTTGCTGCCAATTTGATGTAATATCATGAGGAAATGGTGTGAAATTGCTGCAGCGGACACAGTCAAAGGTCCGTAAGAGTGTCAAGGCCACCTCTTCGTAACCACCAGCATGAAAGTCCTGGATACAGCTCTTGCCACACTGCTGAAGAACTAGCGAGACCCTGATTGGTCCCTGCTCCTGGCCTACACCAAAAATATAGGTCGACCAGCTACATTCCCTCAGGGCATGAACAATCCGCCCCCTGGAGAGACATAGTTATGTTGACATATGCCCAGTGGACACACTGCTAGGTGACAAAAGGATTCTCCCTTGACCTAGCTTTTCAGAGAGATGGACGCACTGAGCCTCTTCCAGCGCTGCGGCAGCGTTTCTAGTGTAGACGTATCCCTGGGAGTGGGAGTTGTGCTCGGCACATCTGACCCGGGGGAGCTCAGCGGTAACAAGAGGTCCGTGGCTAAGGCTTCACTTCTAAATGGCATGAGCTGGTTTTGGAAGAGGTGCTTGAGGTGAGTTTGCCTTTTTCCCTTTTTCTCTCTCCAGTCTGCACGTCTCTGCCCTGTGCGATTGAGAGACGGGTGCAGCCGGAGCTGAGTGTATTCTGGCATCCATCCATCCTGCTAAGCACTCAGCTGGGAGACATCTATGCAGAAAGGGGCTGGGGGCTGCAGAACACATTGGAGGGATTGTTGCAGGTGATCCTAGGGGCAGGGCAGATTGGAGTTGCCATTGGGGTCCGGGGCTGTTTCCCACCATGTTGGAAATGGAAATTCGAAGTTGTATGCCATGCTCTTCCTCTGCGCTATTCATCAGCTGTCTGTGACTCCAGTCACCGCTCTACCGTGCTCTGAGATCCCTTCCTGTCCCACATGTAGCTCATCCCCCAGCCTCCTGCTGCCATCTCTCAGGACCACTGTGAGTCCCACTAATTTGAGTCCCCTTCTGTACCTGGACCAGTAGGCAGGGCTTCCTGTCAGGACTTTTGCATTCAACTCAGGAGACACTGAGCCGGCCCATTCCGTGGCTGATATGCACTGAAAATCTACGGCTGAGTGGAGGCAATGGAATTAAAATTTTATTAAAACTAATGTTAAAAAATGAAAATATACATAAGCTAAGAAGTAAGGTGTTGGACATCTGGAGTCAGGCTGGGGTTATGGGTGATAACAGGTACAGGGTTTTTCAAAGTACATGTGTATTTCATACCCAGCACAGGTCCAGATTAGGGTGTGGGAGTTTTTTAAAGCATTAGGGTACGTGTTCGGGTACGCCACCCATGGGGTGTAGCGAGAGTCCAAGTTCGTGGTGGTGCAGGCGATAAGTATATGGGTGGGGTACATCCCTCTGTTCCTCAGGGAAGGGAGGGTGGATTGCTTCCCTGGTTGGTGGTCTCGACTATTCGACCTGGTACTGACGATGTCCTGTGATGTGTTCAATGTATATGTCCCTGGACCACCTGATGGTGTCGGACACCATGAGCCATCTCATGAGCCAGGCGTAGCGCTGTCCGACTCCGCATACTCTCAGCACTGGCTCGTTCTGAGGGTCCCATGCACCCAGGGCTCCTACGATGAAGGCGTGGAGCTGCACCTCGTAGCCCTGAGCTCTCAGGGTGTCGGCCAGCGGGGTGTATTTCAGAGACTTCCTTGCTCGGGCCTCGTGGAAGGCCGGTGACCGGTTTTCAAATGGCACCGTGACGTCTACTATGAGGATCTTTTTTTTTCTCTGCGTCGGTCACGACGATGTCGGGTCGCAGGCAGCTGTCTGTCCCGGGGATGGCGGAGTTGACAGAGATCTCCCCCAGGGACGGTGGGATGGCTTTCACCAGCCGGTTCTGGATGGCGTTGTGACGGTGCTGCCAGGCTCCGGAGTGCAGCTTGCATCCACACAGGACGTGGGGCAAGGTTTCGTTGGCGTAGCCACACTTCCTGCAGCGCTTGTCCAGGTTGCCATGGCGGATGGCTCCGTTGAGGGGAACGCAGTTGAGTCGGGCCCGGTGGATGAACCGCCAGTCGGAGAACCTGGTGAAGCTGCCCCCGTGGAGGAAGTGGTTGCTGGCGTCCACAGGACTTCTCATGGGCCCCTCTGGGGAAATGCTGCTGGCTCCATGGCCTAGCTTCCGCCTCCAGCAAAACAGCCAGTCTTAATCTGGCTTGTGGTCCCTGCTGCCAGCCAGAGACCATTGACTCCTACCTCTGGGTCGCTGCGCTGCAGTCACATGCCGATAGTTTCCAGTCCTCATTACCAACCTGCCACCCCTTTTGCCAGTGTTTTTGTGGCATGGTGCAGAAGGATGGGGCTGAGCTCCTCACTCCGGCAGGGGGATAAAATTGGCCTGAACTTTCATCTTTTTTTACAAATGAAGCCCATGCCATCAGTGGTGTTCATGTGTGATCTTGGCTATGGAACTAGCAAGAGGTGAGTAGTTTCCCTGATCATCGTACCCAAGGATAGACTTTTTCCTTACGCTCTCGCTAGCCAAGTCATGTTGCAGTCTGTACCCTGCAGTTACCGGCCGTCCCGTGGCTTTAGAACCAAGAGAATGGCTGCAGTGGACAGAGCTCCAAAGCTGGCATGAAGTGACTCAGGAAGTCACTGTGAACTAATCCTGCTTTGCTGCAGTAATGTGCAGGGGAAGCGGGGATGCTCTTTCGTTTGCTGTTCCTAGCTCCGGTCACTAGTATTGCGTTTTTCCTTCTTTCCAGTCCGGGTCTCCTAGGCGGGTTGGTCTCACTGAATGATTCTAGCTCCTAATGATGAGGGGGGAATATGGATTCCCGGCTGAAAAACATGTCACTGTCCTAAACCAAAGTCAACAGCATGGGACCTCAGTTATTCAGGCTTCATTCCTTCAAGATAGGGCACAAACATTGAATGGCTGAAGTTCTTCTATTGTAGCTCATCCCAGCAATGGGAAAATCCTGTCATGGAAAGAGCCAGCCTCGACATTAGCTACGTGAGGATGAATCGCCCAGCAGCAGATGAGTGAAGAACACAGAAATTGTTAAAGGGATCCCCATCCTTCTGTCTGGTGCTGGTGGTGTTGGTGTTTTGTTTCTAAATAGCGAACCAACCCGATCTGGAGCGTCTCTTGGAGCGAGGTCAGCACGGGTGTGTAGTGACAAACTGCAAAACACTTTTCCCCCAAGTGCGGGGGACGTGTCTTAAAACCCGACCTGAGAGAGGTTTTGATCTTAATTGCGTTGGACAGCAGCGGCCTGGCGCGTTAAATGAAAGCAGCATGGAGCCTGCTCCCCTCCCCGCATGCGGCTCACTCAGTAATTGCAATCTTCTCTCTCGCTGTTAACATTGTTCTTCCTAATTAGCATCTGACAGGTGTGTTTGGACCTGGGGTTGGTTTCCCTGGCGGTGGCTGAGTGAACTGCCACATGCAGTAAGAAAATGGGTGCTGTCATCCCTGGTTAACTACACCCGTGACCAAAACCATCTGGGAGTGGCACTGGGGCTTGTGCCATGTGGCCTTTCAGCTGCTCCAGCCGCATTGTCACATGCAGTTGACGTAGTCTGGTATTGGGGAGCAGTGCCCATGCGCCTGGAAGCCAGCGTATTCCTAGAGGGCTGGGTGCTGGGTAGCTTTGTCCCGCATCAGTGCTACTCCTGTGCACCTCCCCCCTAGACTCCCCACTCCCACCCCCTTCCCCACAGCTGTGACCAGCTTCATAGGCACAGCAGAAAACTGGCTGGCCTGCTCTGCTCCCATAGACACACATACACTGGGCCATATTTCAAAATCATGTGAAACTCCAAAGCCGTGCGACGCACCCAGTGACCTCACTCCCTGCTTTCCCAATTTCCATGCACAACATCAGGGACGTGCTGATAATGTATCTGTGTGCATTGCATCAAAAAAGGAGCCCACGCTGTGCTCGAGGTGGCCGTGCCCAGGAGACAAGACCTCCTGGAGAGGGGAGTCTGTGTGAAGAGCTCAGTGAATCCAGCACAGTGTGACAGAGTACACAGCGGTTTCTGTGCTCGCGGCAGGTCGTCCTTGGCCATAGCAAAACCTGACCCCGTCTAAGCTGGAGCGCTGCTGTGCATAGGGGATGGAGCGTTCTTTGAAAGAGGACAAGGAAGTGCACAGCAGACACAGCTTGCGTGGGGCTCTGGGTCTACAGAGCTACATGACAGAAGGTGCAAGACCTGGGCTGGGGAAAAAGGGTGGGAGGGTTGGATGGCACAGAAAGCAGCGGGGGTGCAGGCAGCGCACAGGCTCCACAGAGAGGCCAATATTTTTGTTCCCCAAAACCGCCCATGGGAAGCAGCAACGCATGTTCCATTCAGCTAACGCAGATGAATGTTCAGTATCTTCAGGGCCAGCCCCCTTTCCTCCTGCGCGGGGGCTCAGTGTAAAGTGTTGGTTAATTAGAACGGGGACGCTAGTGAAGAGAAGCGGGGTCCTGGTGCCTCACTGTGGCACGGGAGCCTTGCAAGCCCTTATTGCCTCATCATTCTCCTCTGCGTTCTGCTGGCTCGGAAATCTGGTGCCATCCTTCTCCCTGGGAAGCCGCCTCCTGTGTTAGTGGGAAGCATCCGCCGCTGGCATGCGGGAGAACGTGCTGGCGCGGCTTTTGCTGGTGGAGTGAGTCCCTTCCTCGGGCCCCCTGAGCCTTGTGGTGCTGATCCAACTTCCCCGGGGTGACAGGCCATTCTCCATGGTCTTTTCTGGGCACTTTCACTCTAACGGGTGGGACGGGATGAACTGGCCTGTGCTCAGGTTTTTCTGAGCTGGTGAAATAAGCGTATGAAAGGGGATTCACTCACCGGCAGGCTGATTGTGTGGCTGACTGTAGTAAAGTGGCCAGCAAGGGGTTAACTGGGTTATTCGGAGTATTATAGGTTGGCGCTATGCTCCACCCCTCCCTGTTGAGTCACTCTTCCCACCCCCCTCAACCCCCTGTGGTGATGCATGCAATTAAATAAAGCAGCAAGTTCCCAGCCTGCAGGAGAGTTACTTGGTGTTGCACTGAGTGGTCCCTTATGAAACTCGGCAGGAGCTGTGGCCAAGGTTTGTGGTGAGCATGGCCTGTGCTGTGCTTGAGCGCACGTCTAATGTTAAGCACCGGAGTTGTCTGCAGAAGCCAAGGGGGCGGCGCACGTGCTTACGGTGATTGAATGCATAGACACACGGCTTTAAGACACATCCTCGGGTGATTTTTCTCTCTCTGGCTCAAGCCCCGAGCTGCTCACTGGGCCCTTCCAGGCCCCACACCTGCATCTCTCTCCTGATTTCCCACAGACAGGGCTTTGTTTTCCAGTCCAGCCCCAGTCCTAGAGTTTCCAGACCCAAGTGTTTAAAAACCAGGAGTCAGGCTCCAGCTGTGTGAGTTCCCCCCGCGAGGGCACTGCTCTGACACACAAGTAAAACTATCAAACTGGCCTGGGAAGGCTGGCTCAGTCTCACGGTCTGTTGCATTAGCCAGACCATCTGCTCTGCTACAGTCAGCTCTCAGCTTTGTGGGGAGTATTTGGGCCCAGCCGGGGCACACTCCACCCTTCGGTTTCCCACAGAACATTCCCCTCCTTGTAAGGACTATGGTGGGAGGGGAAGGGGAGTGAACTGCATTTCTAATACTGCAGCCTTTAATTGTGCTCTGTCTTGCATACTAAATTGGATTCAAATCCTTTCTGGGTATAATTACTAAACCGTTATTAACTCTGACGACATTTGGACTAGAACCACTCTCCAGATAAAACACAAACCAGCCCCACGCTCCCCATGTTGTTCTGCCTGCTGATTTGCAATTCAGAATTTCCTTCCTCCAGCCTTGCCCCTCTGACAACAGGCGTCTTGGAAATGCTGCTGCGAGACTCCAGTAGCCTCAGATGCTGAAAAGTCATCAAGTGCCTAGAGATGTTCTGGGTCTCTTCGGCAGGGCTCTAATGAAGTGATAACAGAGCCCACTGAAGAGGGTTTTATTCCAAGCCAGGTATTAGTGACTAATCCCTGCTTGCTGCAGTCCCTGCGATGCCTCCTTTCCTGGATTGCTTTCGCTTTGCCCAGCTCGCGTTTCTCACAACCTTCAAAACCAAGGAAGGTAAAAGCGAAGACCCAGCTGCTCTCGGGCCCAGTTCTTAAGGCCCCAGGTACCGTTAGAGAGTCGGGCTCCTGAGCTGTTTGGGGGAGCGACTGAGACAGGTGTGGCGGAACTGGGGCTGCTCACACCGAGGCCTTTGCCACGTGGTAGTGAAGAGCCGTGGGGTCAGAGCACCTCACTCCAGCCTATGTCCTGGGGCAGGCTGGTGCATGACGTGACCCTGCCCTGGGTTACAGGCTGAGTCCAAAGGGGAACCCCTCCCCCCTCTCTTTCCACTGCCCCCCGCAAGCTGCTGCTTCCCCCACACAGTCCTTTCACTGAAGAAGACACTTTCTTCAGGCAGGCGTAAAAGAATCACACCTAGGTCCCCCCAGTGCCAGCTCAGGTCTGTCTGGGTCACTTTACTGGCCCCATTCCATGTTGGGGCCCCCCACCCCCATGATTGAAGCACTGAGTCATTGTCCTGCCTGTTTCCTGGCTAGGATGGGGGGAGGGGAATAATATGAACTCTCCAGCTGGCTCAGAGCTAGATGTTGAGTCGCAGGGCGATGGAGAGGTGAGTCTCCCTGGAAATCCAGGGCTTCTACAGCGATTGAACCACCTTCCTTGCAGGCAGGGCCCGTTTGGGCCAAACTTCAAGAAGCTCCTGTACCAATAGATGTGTCCCAGGGAACCAGTCCGCCTCCCCTGCAGTGCTGTGCCAGGCAGACATTACACCAGCTGTGCTAGTGCAGGGAGCTGGGCAGTGGAACTGACAGGCTGCTCTTCCTTGCCCAACCAAAGTGAAATGCCAAGAAACCAAGAGCAGGCTCCAGGCTCCAGGCCTTCCACACTGTGGTGGGGGGAAGGCTTGGAAGCCAGTTCCAATTGAGCGTTTTTGGCAGGTTGGGGTTTGTGCTGCCCACAACACATCGGTGTAGGGAAGGGAGAAGGAGGAGCTCAGCCTTGGGGGAATCTACTGCACTGAGGGGGCGTTAGCCCTCCTGACCCTGGCCCAGGACAGACCCAGAAGGATGGTGATTGAAAGTGCTAGAAAAACTCTGAGCCCCATTTGCTTTGGAGCCAGTGCCTCTCTGCTTGGCTTTGCCTCAGACACTCTCCGTGTCTTTAGTCGTTTTGATCCAGCCAAGCTGTCTCCCTCAGTTCTCCGAGGAGCTAATTATGCTGATGTTAATGAGGCACAGGTGCTAATTCTTCCCAGTGCTTTAATGAAGCGCCTCCAAGTTTTCAGTCGCCTTTGAGAGAGGCCAAAACAAGGGAATTATTCAGAAGGGGCGGGGGCGAAGCGGGAGCTGCCATTGGACTAAGGCAGAGATTGTGTCTCAGCCAGAGCAAGACAGGAAACAAAGGGTCCGGGGGCTGCCTGAGGGCTGGTCTGCAGCGCACACGCTATTGACACAGCTGTGACTGCAGGGGATGGGAAACGGCATCCAAGCAGTGCACCCTCCGAGCATAGATGCGGGTGGCCACTGTGCATTTAGCTGTGCCCACGGTAGGGGGTTGTAGCAATAGCCCTCTGTGGTGCTTGTATGCCCCAGTTACCATAGTATCTGAGTACCTCACACTCCGCAGTGTATTTATCCCAGGGGGTGGGACAAGGCAAGTCATCTCAGTGTACAGATGGGGGAAACTGAGGCATGAGGAATTAATTGTCTTGCCCAGGGTCACACAGGAAGTCTGTGGCAGAGCAGTGTATTGAACCTGTGTCTTGAATTAGTGCCCTGACCTGTGACCCATTGGCTCTCTCGCTCTCAACACAGAACTTGCCTCCCCAAGTAAGCTAGTACAAACACTGGGTGAGGACTGGGCCAGCTGTGGGGGAAATAAACATCCAAGGCCAAGGCCTGGGTTTTGGAGCCAGGGGTCAGCTTCTGGCCTGTGCTGGGCAGTTCCTTTCGGGTCTGGGCCTCAGCATGACATGGGTTGAGGCAGCTCTGGGGCTGAACCGGAGATGTTCTCGCTAGCTGGCAAACATGGCTGAGGGAGGCAAGATGCCACTGTGGGGTGTTGCCAGGAGGTGGGTGACCTGCCTTTGTAGTGCACCACTTCCCACTGTAAACTAATTCCCCCCACGCCTGAGCTGGCAACCGTGGGGGCTTGTGCCAGGGGGCAGACAGCGGGTGACAGCCTGCAAAGCCCTGCTGAGTCTGTTCTCTGCCACCCAGGCCAGAGTGCACTCCCCCCCCCCAACCCCTCGGGCATGCTCTGCCCTGCTCCCTAATATCCCAGGGCTGCCCTATAGGGATCTGTGCCTCGGCACTGCTGTGACTGACCTTTGAGGGAGGGCCCCCCCCCCCGCCCGACCCCGAATCTGGCCTGTTTTCTCTAGCTCAATGGCAATGCTGGACTCCCCAAAAGCAAGGAACCAATTAGGCCTCTGGTTATAATGGACAGGTTTGAAATGCGCGTGCGAGGATTCTACGGGCTTCTTTAATGGAGCCAGTTCATCAGCTGTCATGAGCTGAGATTTGGCCAGCATTAGATCAGTGCTGCTTGCAGCCTTAATGATTCCAGCTGCTGGGTAAAAGCTTGTGTGGGCGGGTTTCTGTTTTTCCTTCCCTCCACTCAGCTGCTTTCCTTCCCGGACCCGCTCACCGGCTTGGGGGGTCTGGGCAGTGTCAGAACAATGCAGCAAACAGCTTTGTGTCCAGCAGAGCTGTGACGTCTCATTTGTCTTCCACTGGCTTTGTGGGCTTAGGGTGCGAGGGGCCAGGCTGCCCTGCCTTTCCAGGGAGAGCAGATTCCACTGCTGCGCTAACGTCTGCCTGGCGCGCACAGCCCTCCATGGTTAAAATCATGACAAATAGGTGCATGATAGAAGGGCCCAGCCCATGGCAAACCATGCCCTACAGGGGCCCCAGCCCCCTGGGATCGGAAAAACATTACCCCAGGGCAAGCAAAGGATTTGCTGCAGGAATCAGTGGTTCTGGAAAGTGCCTGGCACATCTGGTGCTCTGACCAGCACAGCCAATGGGGAATGACCAGCCCCCCCCCCCCCAACCACTCTGCAGGTCCCCAGTGTCACAGGCCCCTGCTGGCTTGCGGGGGGGGGGGGGCAGCATCAGGCTGCAACTAGTTGGCCAAATACCACCTGGGTGCCCTAAGAGAGAGGCAGTGAATCATTCCTGGCCCAGGGCTAGTTCTTGCATGAAATCCCTGTCGCTGGTCAGTGGCACTCAGCCAATGCTAATGGTACCAGCCAGGCGTACGGTGCCCTCACCATGTCCTGGGGGCTGGGCCAGGCTCCCAGAATACGCTGCCCGCTGGCTCTAGCGCTGTGACAGCGCTCGTCTGCCCAGCGCAAGGGGACAGGCAGGCAGCCAATTCGGCCTTTGGGTCTAAAGGCTTTGAGCAGTGAGGGCCGCCTGCTAGCCAGTCAGGTTGACGTGCCCACGTTGTGCTGGCTGAGGTGGCGACGTCTCTGGAATGGAGGCCGGCGATCCCTGCCTAAAGGCCGCCTTGTAGCCTTGGCCAACCAGCCAGGCCTGCTCTGCAACACCTAGGCAACCCCCAAAACACTGGGACCCAGCTGCTCTCTTACAGCTTGCCCCCACCCCCCGGCCTGGGGCAGCTCCGCACCAGGTGCCAAGCCATGAGCTGGCACCACACCCTACAACTAAGGCTCTGGCCACTCAGGCTCTGGCAGCGGCTATGTTGACACTAGGGGCTTATGTAACCGCCTCCCAGGTTGTCAGTGGGCAGGATTGAACTGGGGACCCCGGCACTTAGGGCATGAGCTAAATGGCACCTGGCTGTTGAGCAGATGCAGGTGATTGCTCTATGTGGGCTCAGTACCACTTGATGGGCCAGCCCATGTGTGGGTGACACGTACCTTCTGCCAGCGCCCTGCGCGTTAGCCTGGCACGAATGACCCGGGAGTGGGGGCAGTGGGGCCAGGCAGGGTTGGTAGGCGCGGTCCACAGGCAGGGCTGTGTGTGTGATGTTCAGCTCAGCCTCTGCTGTTGCTCCTCGCATCACTTCTCCTCACGAAAGCATGAGCCGTGTACACGAGCCGGGGCCCGACCTGCCCCCCCCCCCCCCCCGGCAAGGATGTAGTGTAGACATACCGTACAGGTGCCCACGGGGATGCTGGGGGGGGGGGGGCGGGGGAACGGATGCTGGCTAACAATGGGGGGGGGATGTGCCCTCATGTTTCCAATGACCATTCTGGCACATGATCAGAGCCCCCCCCCCCCTTTTCCCCGGGCCTCACGAGCTGCTTGGCTGCCGTTCAGGGGCCCAGCGCAACGCCTGCACACAAACTGGCTGAGCCACGACTGGCTTGGAGGAGGAAACCGCAGGTGCGAAAACGCTGCTGCCGGTACCTCGCGCGTGAACTATTTCTGCTGGTCTGGTTTGTGTTCCGCCATGATCGACATGGCACCGCTGCTGCAGTTGGCGCGCCCAGTAACATTTCCCTGGCGGTGTGTTTAGCTTTGCCAAGCCTGCGTGTTTATAACAATCACTGCCCCAGCAATGCAGCAGCCGTGGCGGGCTGGCGGCAGCTGAGCTAGGCCATGCCCCGGATGGCGCAGCGGAGGCGTCACTGTGCCGCCAGTGCACTGAGGCGTGGCTGACCAAGGGGCAAAATGAGCTCCAAGGCACGGCACCGATGCAGCAGCCAGCCGGGGGGGGGGGGGGGGGGGTCCGCGCCCACCAAGCAAGCCCGGGGGGGGGGGGGGGGGCCGGGGGGGGGGGGGCTAAGCAGGAGTGGGTCTACTGCGCCCTCCCCGCCCCACTGCCAGGCTTGGTTGCATGACAAAAAGAGTTAGCCTGGGCCTTTGTGGCGTGGAGCCATCGAGGGAGAGGCCTGGCGAGGTGCCCCCCCAACTGCAGGTAGTGCAATGCTGCAGTTTAGGGAGGGCCTCTCCTCTGCGCTCACTGGGGTGCAGCCCCGTGCAGAAGTTGCTCTGTTTTGGTGTGGCAGTGCCAGGGCACGACTCGCTTTACCGCCATCTTCTCATGTGCCCAGGCTGGCGGCAGCCATTGACCAGCTTGCGGCTCTAATCATGGGACGGCTCATCGAGCAAAGCCCAGTCTGGCTGGAGCCTGCCAAGGAAATCCCTTGGGGTGGTAGCAAATTGCCACTCCGCCCTTGGGGCCAGTATTACCGTCTGCCCCGGGGGCGTGCTAAGGGCAAATACCTAAGTCTCTGCCCATGCCTAACCATTGAAGAACTGCTAGCACCAAGTCCCTGGCTAGACTTCGTTGGGACTAACTGGAGTCTGCCTCTCCCTGCTGGTTCAAGTGGCTAACGTATGCTTCCCTGCCTGGCCTAAATGGTCATGTTGCTGTGTTTTAAGCTGCTGCTTTCCCACCCCAGAGATGGCTGCAATTCAGCTTTCATGCACTTGGAAAGTGGCGGGGGGTGGTGGTGGAGGGATAGCCTTGGGGATACCAAATACTAGGCATTAGTGGCTTGAGGCTACTGGTTTACTGGGGCTAGACAGGCAATTCCTGGGAGTGGAGGCCTAGCTGTGAGTACAGGGGGCAGGGGCTCTGCCCAGGAAGAATTTGTTCCAGACTCTTCATTTCCAAGTTGGCAGCTCCCCACTGGGCTGATTTATTCATGTGCCTCCCCTCACAGCCAACGCCAGCGCCAGGAAGGCGCTTTCGTTTCTCCTGCCTTCCCTTTTATGGGGCTGCACATTGGAAAATCTGAGGATCGTGGTTTCAACTGCCTCCCCCTGCTGAGAAAACTCCCCTCCCCCCCAGCCCAGGTGTGCTGTGGGCCCTCGTTCCACACTTTAATTGTGACAATATTTTAATGAGCCTGTCAGCCCTGCGGGAGCCTGGAGGAGCGGTGAGAAGGCTGAGCATGCAGTGTGTCAGAGCAGCCCGCATGTGTGCACTGGGGGCAGGGGCTCCCCCTCCCCCCAGGCTGTAGAATGCCAACCTTGGGCCTGTTGGTGTGCCCATGGGTGCTGAACGTCTCCCCTGCAGGGGGGTCAGGTTTGCCTGGTAGGGTGTCAGAGCCCGGCTGCCCACAGTGTTTCTGTGTTCCTAGGATCTAGCCCCCCTGTGTGCCTGATGCAGCCGAAGGGCATCGCTGTGGCTGGGGTCCTACAGGGGAGGGGGCTGGTGCTAGGGGGAGCATGCGCCAGCCCCCTGCTTCCAGACTAACCTGCTTTCCCAGCAACCCCCTTGGTGCTGCCATTATCTTAGCAAACCCTGGGCTGCCTGCTCTGCTTTAAAAAATTCCCTTCTCCGACATTTGTGCACCTTGACACTTTCTTTTGCATCTTGTCCAACTGTTTCCTGGTGGAGGGGGAAGTTCCAAGGTCCGTCCCCATGTTCGGCATCACCGAAGAGGAGTGGTGAGGTGAAGGGTGGAGTATGAATGTCCTTCAGTGGCTTGGTCCTGCTCTACTTTTCACCAGAGATCAGACTTGTGCCATTCCTCCTCCTCATATGCTGGTTTCCAGCATCTCCACTTCCCTGAGATCTTTTTGTTTCTGACTAGGATCATCCTCCCTCCCACTAAGCACTTGAAGAGATCTGTAGTTGTGTGGGGGGAATTTACTCCCATAGAAGACTAATGACTCAGATAGCAGAAGCCAGGTCAGGTTGCCCCCCAGGGCCAAACAGGGCAGGATTTGACTGATTAAAGCTCCAGAAGTCCTTACATAAAATAGCTAAATAAATCTTTAATATTTCTAATTGCAAATGTACAGAAATTGCACGTCCACATCATCTCTTTGAACACCAACAACTTTCTCTGTACATTATTACATAGTTTAAAAGAGGCTGAAGGAGTTTCAGCAAACACTTCCACTTTGCTCTGTTTTTAAACATACTTACAAAAAAGTTTTTTGTTTGTTTTTTTCTTCATAAGAGGATATAAAACATAGCGACTGCTCATCAGGAACAAGTATCAGCCTAAGCAGATATACAGAGAGAGAGAGAGAGAGGTATATCTTAAGACACAGTGATGGATGATAAAGGAATATGTGACCATGGAGACTGCACTTTGGGTACCGATTGTTGATACAGAACCACATAAAATTTACAGCAATGTCACACCTCACGTTACCCCTGAAAGTCACCTGGCGAAACCAAAATCCTGCTCCAAAGCGCCAGCATTTGAGGATTGTTGTAGACGGTCCATGGGTTCAGCAAGTGAACAGGCTTCCCTTCCCTCTGGCCCAAATTAGATAAAGACAATGACAACTCTTCTCTGCACAGTAGTCGCACGAGGGTGCCCATAGCTGAACCATAAGGGCGGGGGGCATTAGCGCAGACACCATATCTGGCTAGAAGTGAAGAGCCTCCCTTCTGGGGCAGGTCAAGGAATCGCTTGGGAACTAAGGGGCAGCAGCCTCACTCGCTTTTGATTCCAGAACTAGAAAGGCAGACCTGGCGTCCCAGCTCGCCCTGAAGGCAGCCCCTCTTGGGGCAGGGCTGCCTCATGCCAGAACAGGGAAGGAAAAGATCCAAGAGGTGATCTGTGGGGAAGCCAGGTCCCGGAGAAAAGTGCAGGGTTGTTCCCCCCTCTCCTCCCATACATTTGCTTGGTGCTCTCCTGGGGAGAGGGGGGAGTTTATGGTTATGGAAAGGGCGAGGCGCTTGGTGGAACTGATGAAGCACAGCTGTTGTCACCCAGGTCCAGCAAATCCCTATAGCACACTGGGGAGCACTCCAGTCTATTGATTCCAGCACAGCTTGGTGTGTCCTGCGTCCGGCAGTAAGGTACACAGCTGTACCAAGGCAGGGAGCCAAGACACTGCTCACAATGCCAGGAGCGACAAGCGAAAACCACAAAGCTGAAGGGACAGAGTGCAGAATTCCAAGGACCTGGGAGGGTGGAGGACATTTCTGCGTAATAGATGTAGGGGGAGAAGCGGTTGGTTACTAAACCGTTGTAGCTGGTAGGAAGTCTCCCTGGAGCTTCTGGCTCTGATCTTAAACTACAACCCCTGTTGTATTAGACTTACAGCAACCGTGGGATATTTCACGGCCCAAAGTCTCACACATTTTCTCATGCCCACCCCAAATCAAAACCCTGGATCCATCCCAGCCCCCAAGGGGCAGCTGAAATCTGAACCCAGATCTGAATTTGCTTACTGGAGCCCACCTCTGTTTGAAAACAAAACAAAAAAAACTCAAACAAACCAGCAGTAGAGACACTCAAATCCTGACCAAATAAGCAGCACGAGAAGTAAATTACTATATACAACTGTCAGGTGAATAGGTACATTACAGTCAAACACCAAGAACATCTACAAAAAATTGTAAGACTTGCATTAAGATAAAAATCTGTGACTGTTTGTTTTGTTTACACGTTCACAGTTTTTGCACTAGAATAGGCTCTTGTCGCAGAAAGCACGAGAATGAAAACAGCAGGTGGCATGATGGTCAGTAGAGTGGTTGTTTTACTCTCTGTTGCTGGGAGCACCTCTGTAAATTGTCTCTGGTATTGCTATAAGAAACACCAGGCTGGAGGTCAGGAATTGCATTCACACCCCACACGCTGGTGTGCAGCTGATAAATAACAAAACCACAAACTGAACTCAGTTAGAGATGGGCTTGAACCAAGCCTCCAGATCTGGATCCCATGTTTTGCAGTTTAGGGGGCATCTCTACAAAGAAGAGATTTCTTCTGGGACTGAGTTCCTTCTCATACTGGCTCAGGAAACGACAGAACATCAGAAGGTGTTGGATCCAGAAAGGTCAGTTTTTAAATAACTCCCTGTGGAAGGGTTTGAGTTTTTCTGCTACGCCAGCAGCACACCGTGCATGCTTTAACTGAGACTTTGGTGTGAACCAAGAGTTTGTAACGTAGTCCCTAAAAAGTTATGGGAGCAATGGATTGGCTCAGGGCTGAGGAGGAGGTTAAGATCTAGGATAGTTCGCTTCAGTATCAAATAGACAATTGTTTCAGGGAGCGGGGGGTCCCCCACCGGGTCTTAGGGTGAGGACTGAATTTGCATCCAAAACCAATTCCCTGACGTTTCCGTGTAAGAATGGAAATCAGTCCCTGCTAGGGTACCCGTCTGCCACCCTGTCCTAACATTCTATGTGCAACAGCTTCCGTCTTTCACAGGAGGAACATTTCAGACCCTACCAAAGTAACCAGAGCTAAAAGTACATCTCCGGGCACCAGCTGTTAAAAAGAGTCTTTTTTTTGCAGGGTTCTTTAAAGATATTGGACACTGAGACAAAAGCGGGTGTAAGCGTAGGTATCAAATTGTTCATAATACCCTGTATACTCCTAACCTGTCTGGGTCTTTCTCCAGGGGCTGTCAGTTTTGTGAGCTTCTTCAAAGCCATTTGTGCTAATTCTCCAATATGCAATGGCCAGGTGGCTCTGAGGAGCTCCTCTTTTTGGTCTTATGTTCTTGCCACACTGTGAATTTAAATCAAGAGATGGGACAGCATTCCTTGTGTGTGGAGAGCTTCGAGTGCAGACCGGCCGTCAACCATCCAAGATGCGGAGCTGCAGAAGTTGCAGCCCTGCCTGACCTGGGCTGGGGCTTCCGTGGAACAGAAGCTTTTAGAAAAAAGCCGCTTTTACTTTAAAATTATCCCCTCCACAGTGAATCTTTTTAGGATTTGCGGTTGCAGGGCAGCATAGAAACACAACCAGTGTTCTGCTAGCACAGACTAGATACTGTGGCGTTGGTACCTAAGCCTATGCACAATTCAGTGTCCTAGTCCCTTCTGACTGTACATTTAACCATGGCCATGGGCAAACTAGGACAAGCATACAGCAAGTATATGCTCTTAATGGGTGGAATAGGCAGATGTCCTATACACTGTACAGTGGCATCCATGTCTTAGAGAAGTCATGTCTCTGGGTCTCCGTATTATTGACCAGTTCTGAAACTGGGAATCATGAAGGGCTAACTTTTAAAAAAAACAACAGACCTGCATTGGTGGCAGGCCAGCGGCATAATCCCCCACTAAGGAGATGGCCCCTCCGCTAGGACCACGCATCTGAATGTGCCGAATCTACTTGTTTCAGCAGTTAGGAAAGTCTAATCCTGGCTTATGTCTGCACAGGGCCTCCTGACCATGGGCATTTCGCTGGCTGCTGCTGTTCTTGTTGGTTAGTCCCTTAGGACCATGTTTTACATTCTTCGAAGCTGTTAATTTCCATGCAGTGCTCATTCCCAATTTAAAGAGGACAGTATTCCAGAAAATGGGCTGTATTTTTTTCTAATGCATACTGTGAAAGAAAAGAAATACAATTACCAATCTTCATGCTGCTTCAGGGTGTTTCTTTTTCCTGAATGTTTAGCGCACACCTTTGCATATAGCACACCCCCCCCCACACACAAATAACCCTTCCTCTTCCGAGCAAGCAGCCGCATCTTAAACAAATACTGGTAGAAAACCAACTCCACTCCCTGAGTTGTGATGAGGCTTCGCAGCATTTTTGGGAGTGATTTTTGGGGAGTGATTTTCACAACCCCACAGCTAAGTACCTGTGCGAGATGAGTGGACATGATATTTGCTGTGTTCAGTAGCAGGCAGTTTAGTGGGATGCTACTCAGGTGGAACTTCTCATTGTGTTATATTTGTGACAAGGCAACGTGCCCCTCCCTCCTCCCCTACATCTAGAAATAAAGAAACCATCCCTAGAACAACAGCTCCCCTCCTCTGCTGGCGCACGACAGTCCCACTGCCTTGGACACAAGCCTGCACCAGCTACACTGGATTGGCGTCTGACTAGTAAGTTAGCAAAAAGTAAAGCAAGAGAACAGCTTTCTGTATTTGCATGGACTCTCCAGCAAGCACTGGACTCCTACAGAGGAAACACTTGCTGGGACACTGCTTAGCCCAGCAATTCTTGCTAAAGTGCTGTTCACTCCCCTCCCAGGGGACCTGCCCTGCTGTCTGTCTGTGCCGGCACTCCCTTGGCTCCCACCCTCCACGGACACAGAGCGAGCTTTGTCCTTGCACCTCAGACCCTGCTCTTCTGAGTCACTTGGATTTTATTCCAACACCACTTCTCTGGTGGGAGCGTCAAACGGCCAGTGGCCCAGGAAATCTCTCCTGCAGAACGACACCCCTGGAAAGGCGCTTGCTCATGGAGCGTGCTCCAAGCGGTGTACAGGAGGGATGTGCTGTGGCCACCCCGACCTGATGTTCCCAGAATGACCCACCGAGCAAACTAAGTGCCATGGCCTGCGTTCCCTGAGCAGGGCTGGAATTAGACTAAGTGCGCTTCACAACGATACATTCTCCTCCTGTTCCCCTGAGCTTTTACCTGCAGGAACCCAGCACTGAACACGCTTTAACTAGCCTGAGTGGGCCTGGCACAGGTTTTCCCAGACTCCTTTATTTTGATTACTGGCACATCAAGGGCATTATAAGGGGCAGGAGGAGTGAGGTGTGTCCTTGGGGCAGTTGGAGAAGGAAAAGGTTAAACATTAAACACTGACTTATATCCACCAGTGACAGCAATCCCCCCGCATACGGAGCTCTCCTTTTGCCACACATTTCACACAACTCGGTCTTTCGGTCCCCTCAACTCGCTGGCGTTGGCGTCTCCCACCAAGGAGCAGTCAAGTGCGCCGTCTGCAGTAAGGAGCTGGTTCCTTGGGGAGCAGGGGGGAAAGACAGCAGCCATTCTCTGAAGCACGGCTCACCCTGCTGCTGCGCAGTCTTTCAGGCCCGGCCTCCTCTCCTGCAGCAGCTCCCTCCGCGGGTTAACAATTGCTGCTGTTTCTGAATTCTCCGTTCTCTGTAATCTGTAATTTAGTTGGGTTTGTGGGGGAGATCCCGTTACGTGTCTGCATGCTGTACCTCTCTTTCAGCTGAGTAAGGGCACTCATTAACCGTGCGTTGGCCGCATCCAGTGAAGCAATACGTTTCTCCTGCAACCAAACAGAAAGTGGAGCACGTTCAGTGAGTGGGCCTGTCGAAACTGCCTCCATGCAACCTTGCCTCTTGGCAGAGGTATGCAAAGGCAGGGTCAGCTTTGGCTTAGCAAACCCAAAGAGGATTTGGACACACGTCCTGTTCTACAGGAGCTCACAGCTTGAATAAACAGTTTGAATAAACGGTACCAGTTAACACCCAGGGATACTGGGAAATCTCTGTCCCAAGTGACTATGTTAGCAGGTAACAGGTGGCGAACCCACAGAAACGGGTGAAATTTCACCCAAGGGAGAAAGTAGGAACTTTCTGCTCAGTTCTGCTTTCCAGGGACCTGTTCAGTCCCCTGCCCAGCAAGGAGGGAGCCTCTTATGCTGATTAATTGGCAGGGTTCTTAGGTGTCTGGACAACGGGGGGAATGATTGGTGCTTGGCCCGGCTGCATGAGGTTCTGAAGCAGCAGATGGGATCGGGTGCCTCCTCTGAACTCTACCTGTGCCGCAGGGAAAGTGCCTGAAATCCAGTTAAAAAAGCTGGCCAGGCATCGCTGGAGGCTGGCTGTGAAAGGAGGAGAAACAGGCCGTGTGTGAGGGCCGGGGTGAGGCCGAGAGAGTCAAGTGCGATTTGCCGGCTCCGGAAGGCCCTTTATCAATAGCTGTCTGGTAATGGACTCCGTTCTCTCTCCTAGGCACAGCTTGAACACTGGAGAAGTGGACATGCTGATTTACTCGCACTGAACAAATGACTGTAAAGATAAACCGATTCCTTTTCACCAGGTTCTCCTTGCTCCTTCCCCAGGAAATCATTACTCAGGAATGGTGACTCACTCCGTGATAAATAGGGTCATTAAGCATGTAGTCTAGAAGAGTGGGACCTGGCTGCAGATGGTAGCCAAGGCGCTGATCTTCTGTCCCTGTGTTCAAACTGGAGCAGACTGCCAGCCTCCACAGCCTACGTATCTCAGCACAGTTTCACACCCACAGACCTTTGCCCCCATTTTTGCACCGGTCGCTGACTGTGGCCATATGCATTTAATGAGCTGAGTTGCAGGTGCTGCAGTTAGCTAGGAAACTAACTGCAAATATTTGTGCCTGAAACAATGGAAGCCGGCCCTGGAATTCTCTCCTTACCACAGCTCATTGGCTAATAGGAGCCTTTGCAACTGTTGGGCGGGAGGGCGACGGTTTGTCAGGGGGCTGAGGTAAAAGCTTCATTCAGTCAGATTTTCAACAGCGACTAGAGGAGACTCTGTGTTGTCCCAGGCAGCAGAGAGCACCGGGGTCCTGCCCAGGACCTGCTAATGGGAAGAGTTGTCTTTACGCCAAACTTCTAGAGAAGAAGGAGACGACTTGCCTTTCTGCGCATCTCCCGCCATCCAGCTGCTCACTGGAAAGGGGAGCTGTGAGCAATGGCGGAATGGTTTGTACCATCTTCCTCCAGGTGGGCACCTGGTCAGGGTCCGAACTCTCTGTCAGGGTTTTTGGTCACGTGACGGGACGTGCAGTCCCCGGTAAGGAAAAGGCTACGCTCCCCTACTCTAGGGTACGGGTTCTCTGTGTGATACTTTCTTATATTGCTCCTGGCATTTCACAGGGAAAGCCTCAATGTCCTCCACCTTCATCACCAGTGCATAGTAGGTGACTTTCTGACCTACAGCTGCTTGCTGCCCTTTTCCTCCCTCTTCCCTTCCCCTCTGTGGTGGCTTTCTGGGTCACCTCTCTTAGGTCACCATCCTAAGCACAAATATCGGAGAGTTTCCTGGGACATAAAGGGGAGGGGTGACTTACAAGCCTGTCATGGTAATTTCTCCCTAGAGAGATCTCTCTGCTGTCACCAGTGGTCATCTGAGCAGCAGGCGGTGATGTTATCCTGTCTGTGCAGCGGAACTGCTGCACCCAAGGGAGGCTCAGAAAGAGACAGGCTTCCACCACTGACTCGGACGTCTCTTGCTTTGGGTTTAAATCAGCCCTTTTTAAGGCTACACCGAAGTTGAGAGGGTCCTAGAATCCCGCAGCTCCATTTCAGCCTCCCTATACCCCCGCTGTCTTCTGCCAGGGAGACAGGTCTGAGCCCTCGGATGAATGGTGCTGTACCAGTGCAAACACCAGGATGGTGGTAACATCAGGCTAAAACCTTACCTGTGATCTGGATCATGCTCGCTATGTGCGCTGGGACAGTAACAATGGGATCTGCAGATCCGGGGGGCTCATTCCCCCAGGGCTGCTGAACATCCTGACACTAAAAGGGTACTGACCTGGGCATCAATAATCTTCTGTTTGGAATCCACTGCCGCCTGCATTTCCGCGTGATCTTTCTTTAATTCCTCCTCCACCGACATCAACCTGGCACGAGAACACAGGAGCAAACACTTAGCTTCTGAGAAGCAGAGAGTCTAGCTGTTGTTATTAAACAGAGCGCCGTGCTGCTGCAAGGAGCTCCTCCCAGAGACTGAAATCACCTCGCTGTGCCCAGAACAAGACGACCATGGGCAGCTGGGGTAACCTCTCCCCTCCCGCCACCAGCCTGCCCTGGCCCTGCCTGGAAGGACAGCCTGGCTCGTTCCAGCTGCGTAGAGGGACGAGCCAGGCTGCTCTTGTGGAGGCTGCCGGCTGTGTAGTGGGTTTGTGATGGGGACACCTGTCTGCTAGAAACTATGCTCAGACCCATCAAGGCCTAGCACCCAGCCAGCAGCTGGGAATGACTCTGGCTTACCCCTGGCCATGGCCGGTTAGCTGTGAGTGCTGGCCTGGAGCAGAAAGGCACTAGACACCCTGTTAGGCGGCCATGGAGCCCTCCAGGCCAGCACTAGGTAAAGTGCTAGTTCCCCACTCATCCTTCATCCCTTTCATGCTCATTTCAGTTCTTCAGCCTGGCTCAGCCCTGCACCGCTGCCAGCTCTCTGGTGACCCAGGGGGCTGCTGAGATTCCTCTGTCACCTGTTTGTGGGATCCAATACCCTGACAGGCACTGTCCCTCTGTAGAGCGCATCCAGGTCAAGAGCCCATTCACTCCATGGGCTAGGAGCCAAAATGGCTCAGTCCCATCCAGCCACCAGGCCATTAGTCTGGGAGACACTTAAATCAGCCTCCCGGGAGGAATGATACAGGTTATTTCTTCCCTCACTCCTTGACAGCAGAGGAGGCAAAGGGCTGATTTACATCTCGAAAGCTCAGAGCGAGGGGTAAATAGCAGGCCGGAGAACCAATGGGAAGCTCTCATGTTGTAAGCCCGCCTTCAGGGAGCACAAAAAACTAATTTTTTTCATGTGACATTGCAGGCATTAGCACACGCCACACCCCAGTCTCAGGGAATGTGGAATTTCTGCAGTTGAGGTCGAAATAGGGCCGGGGCCATGAAAAATTGCTGGCCCTGCGAGCCTTGTTGGTTAGAAAACAAACCAACCAAACTCTCTGCTCTGATAGTTCAAACCCTGCTGTTTTCTGTCTGACTGTTCGACTATTCTAGACATGAGCAAACAAAGGATGGGGTGGGGAAGGAGGGAGCTTTAGAGCAAGATTTAGGAGAGCAGCTTAAAAGAACTGAATGGGTCTAGCCTGGCTAACGACGATGACACTGGGCCATAACAGCCTTTATGTACATAAACACCACGGGGCAGAGGGTTACTTGGGATGCCAGCTAGGAGTAATGAGACGGACAGGAACACTCAGACCTTCCTGACCGTGAGAGATGTCTGCTGGAGGCATAATTTCCCGAGAGGAGAGGCAGAGACCTCATTGCTTGGGGTATAGAAAACAGGACAAAATCAGGTACTGAAAATCCTGTCCTGAGCCCAGAGAGTGGGCTGGGTTCACAGGTCTTATCATCTTGAAATTCTACCATTCAATGAACCAAGCAAAGCTATGGATTCCATCACTCCGAGCTTTACCAGTGACAGGTGCCCCTCCAAAGGTGCAGAGGGTCGCTGGAGTGAATAGTTGACATTTGCAAACCTGAGGTTGGATGGCACATAGGAGCGGGTGAGGGTTCCTCCATTTCCGGTTGGACCCCAGGAAATGAAGAACAGTGAAAAGCTAAACGTTACCCAGACTTGCCTGCACCTCAGAAAAAGTTTGATTCTCTTGTAGCTTGGGGTCAGTGCTGATTTCAGAACTACTTCCTCCCTCCCCCCGCCCAAGAATATTGATTGATTGAAAACATGGTGCTTTGGTTGCTGTGTATTTTGCATACAACAGTGTAACACCATTGAGTTCCAAGGGTTATGCTAAGCTGAGGATAACAACCTACTGTTGCAACCAGCTAACAGAGGGCTATTCCTTAGCTTACGAAGTAGAGGGCTGTGCTGAAGACTTGTGATGAAGCTTGTTTGTAGGATTTCATTTGAGACCCACACAATGACCTGCCTTCATTTCTCTACCTCAGAAGAGTTAAACGGGCCCGAATGGGTTCCAGAGAAGCTTTCTGCAGAGGTGACTAAGCCATCCCGCTTCAGCTGTGATTTCGTATCCTGCTTTCTTACAGTTAATGCAGGATGGGGTTAGAGTCAAAACACAAGGAGGCGCTAGTGGTTGCTTATTGCTTTAATGTGTAGTTTCTATCACAACTAAATGTATCCACTTTATTAACAATAAACCAGCTTCTGTTCCAGACGCATTGTTTCCTTTATTAACACAATCTCTACCTATTTTTTGGAGGGGTGGGGGTGGGGAGAGGTGTTGGGGAGCTAAAAGCTCGCACGCTCCCAGTTGTCTACACATAGCTACCTCCTTGCTACAAACATTTGTATGTTGGGGTTTCTCTCTCTCCCCATACATACCTGCTGATGATCCCCTTCATCTGGATCTCTTTATCCTCCTGCTGTCTGCGGAGCCGCTCCTCGCTCTCCTCCAGCCTGGCCTGGTACTCCAGCATCAGCTTCTGGGTCGTCTCCTCTTGGCATTTGAACCGGTTTTCATACTCCTCCAGCTTCTTGTTGGAGATGCGGAGCTTGTCTTGCAGCACCACCAGGTCCTGCTGGTACTGCAGTATTCAAGGAGAAAGCACAAGGCATTTTTGTTGCTAGGGCTTTTCCCTCACCAAGACTCTCCAGTAACCCAGCTACGCCCGTCTCCTCGCATTAGACTAGCTGCAAACCCGCACAGGAGCACCCCTGAATAGCTGCTCAAAACCGGCTCCTCTTCCGTCTTCTCCTCCAGACCGCCCGAGGAGCGGAGCTGCCCTTCGCTGGGATGACGGTCACTGGCAGGTGCAGAGAATGGTTGGTTAGCATGGTTTGGAACTTCAAATGAGGATGCAAGTTAGTTCGACTGAATGGCAAATGTATGGGCAGCTGCTCAGAGTAACAGCAGTGCAGGGTGGACACAGCCAGGTGAGGTAGCACAGGCTGGGTTCTGGCTTCAGGCATCTGCTCATCAGGTCTATGTTAAGTCAAGGGGTGGCACTGGGAATTCAGCCCAGGTTTGCATCTGACTCCAGCCGGCATTCCAGGAAAAGCTGCTTCCTGAGGGTTCGCACGGCCTGAGTTTAGGGAAAACATTTGAGAAGTGACTATCCGAAGGTGAAAGCCTTGCAGCCCAGCACCAGCTCGTTAATAGGGATCCCTGCCTGATTGGGCACCAGGCAGCAAGAGCCTTAGAGCTCACAGCACCTGTAGTCCACGAACAGTGAAAATGCTCATCAAGGAGCCACTCTGCCAAGTCTAGGGCCAATCCCAGAATGAATCCGGCCCCAGTCCCACTCGATCCAGGCCACACCTACAAAAGCAGTGGCTGGAGTGGGTTTTGGTGGGACGTGCTTAGTTCCGAAATGTGTTACCCTTTGTTACCCAGCTGGACTTTCTGCACCGATGCACCCAGCTTGGAGCCCTTTTCAAAAGGCGTAAACCCAGCCCTGGGGGCTTCGTGGAGCTGAAGCTATGGTGGGCTGGGCCCCAGGGAGACCAAGAACAGCGAAGACCCCGCTGATCATGTGAGCTCTCAGCAAATAGCACTTGTGCTGCTGAATGGTTCTTTGCTTTTTTAAAGGAAGTGTTGAAATGTGCTGGGCTCGCCCCCCTGGAGACTGAAGGTCTCAGCACATGCAGCGCCAAGGCAAGATTCATCCCACTGGCCTCTGTCAAAGCGCCTCTCTGCAGCCAATTCAAGCATTCTCCATAGAGGCTGCCCGCATTGCCAGCTGCTGTCGGGGTAGCTTTTGTGAGAGCTGTCCGCTGCGGCCATCAAACTCAGTGCACACGGGCCACCGCGCAGCCAGCAAATGAGAACCACATTTGGTCACATACCACGGGAGTTTCTCTAATTGGGCCCAAACAGTCCTATGGGATTTGCTCTAATGAACAACTATCAGACCCCCGCTTTCCCCCCACAGGGCAAGAACACCGCATTGTCTATGGCCAAGCTTTAATTAATGTGCATTTTCCCCAGGAAGCTGGTGCTTCTGAAGCCACGCACATGGCTTAGAGCCAACTCCTCCTGAAGTCAATGGGAGTTGGATTGAGCTCAGAACAAGGGCTCGTCCTGGGCACAGATTGATCAGAGACTCTCAGTTGTGCACTAGTGCAGTTTGAGCCGATCAGTGCAGCAAACTAATGTTTGCTTAACCCCCAGAGTCAGAATTTCAACCCAGGGCTCAATGGGAGAGGAGTTAGTGCATGAAGCCAAGACTCCACCTACTGTGCTTTTCATGTCAAAGAACTCCAAAAATTTTTTGATAAAATAAAAGTAAATAGCAGCAAGACTCACAGAAAACAAATGAACAAGTTCAAAATACGAGGGATTTTTTACTACTCAGTAACACTAATATTGAGCTGTTGTGGTAGCTCAGCATTCGGTACAACTTAGTCAGACAAAGGAAAACTCCAGTGTATAAATGTGCAATAGAAAAGAGATTTATACTTTGAAAGGAGGGACTTTTCTAAATTGCTTGGAAGTGCCCTCGCACTACCAAATTAACAATAAGCAAACGGGAATCTGCCATTTTGCTGAGCTGTTAAAGGAGTTTGAGACATTGGACATACCTGACTAAAGGCAGAAGACTTTCAAATCGGAGATAAGGCAACTTATCACATATTACTAGTTATAATCAATGAAGAGGGCTCTGGTTGCTTTTGATAACGATTTTGTAAATAGTGGCTACATAGCTGGTAATTTAACCTTTTGTTTTTAAGCCTAAATAAAGAGAAGGTACTCGATAAGAGCTCTGCAAGTCTCCTGCCTCTGCTGAGCATTCAACCGGCAGGCAGCATTTGTGTTTCTATGTACGCCCTCACACAGGGCCTCCTGCTGGGGAGCATTCTTAGAATGGCAGCTCTCTCTGAGCGGGAGATGCCTGCCCCATTCACTGATTGGAGACGGCAAGGGCCAGTTTCTAGTCGTGTCAATCAGTGCAGCTCCACCGATGGCAAATTGCTACGGTAATTTCCATTGGCTGAGAAGCATCTGCAACTGCGACCCACATGGCTTGGAATTCATGATGCTGAATATTTTGGTGAGCCGCTAAAGTATTAGGATGATGGCAGGTAGAGATGGAAAAGCCCTATTAGATCCTTCTGCCAGGGCAGAAGACAGCTGTGACAAACCACTGTGGTTTTCCTTTAATCGGGTTTTTACAGAGTCACTGAGACAACACAGTTCACACACACCACCTGGTGAAGAGGGGGAGACACCAACGCCCAGGCAGTGCCCAGAACGGAGTCACTCAAACACAGAGAGATTTAATACCTACCCTACACTTAAAATAGGAGCAGCGTAAGGGAGCTCCAGGGATAGCAGGAGAAGCCTCAGGAGGGCGTAGGAGTTGCTCCTGTCTCTAGAACACTTGTCTCATTGTTGGTTACCATTCAAGTCTTACGGTAATGGGGAGAGAGATTATGCTAATGAAGAACTTTAATGCCAGTGACTGATATGACAACAAAGTAACAAAGGATGCTGCATGGGAATGAGACACCAGGCTCCAGTGGGGTCTGTGGTCTGGTATTTTGGCAGAGAGCAGGAGTTATTGAAATGTTGTCAGGGCTCGTAATCCCGACGCGGCCTGTCTCTACCCAGACGGGGTACGTACCGGAGGACAGCCTGCAGCATCCTGTCCCTCCCTCAGCCTGGGGGTGAAAACGTGGTGGAGATCTCTCTGGCAGGGCAGAAAGCTAGTGCCAGAAGCCACAGAGAGCGGAATTCACTTGAGAGGTCACCTGTTAAAAGGTGAGCCAAGGCTGCCGGAGAGTGGGTTTGGTGAGGAGCAGTTTAGCGACTCCCACTGGGGAAGTGGTGCACGGAGTCTGCTAACTGGGGGGTGCCTTCTACCTAGGCAGAGTAGTTGGCAGGGGTAAATTAGGGCATAAGCCTTCCAAGGCCTGGCTCCTCACGTTATTCTCCTTCCCAGCTCTTCTCACCAGCCATGCTACACCCCAGGGAGCACCTGTTTCACTGGCGGCCACTCTGGAGACTCCTGCTGGACTCTGTGCTAATTACAAGGATTCTACTGCTCCTTTCGCAGTCGAGACCTTTATAGCCTAACACTGAAGGCGGCTGGCTGACCTTTTCCCACATCAGATGCTTTCTGATCGGTCCCCTCAGGACATTTCTTTTCATGTTAGAAAGATGCCAAAATGGGGGGAAATCCACTAATAAAATGTGTTAAAATCCTAAAAACAACCCAGACATTTTTTTCTTTTATTTGAAAGATGTGAGATTTCTCCTTGTGCTTCTCAGCCCCTGCCCTTCGAAGGCTTTGGCATTTTGCTCAAGTTTAACACATGACAGACAGCCCAGAGAACAGTGCAGCACCAGAGAGATTAGAAAGAGAAAGTCAGCGTTACATAACTAGAGATATCCCTGCCCTCAGAATAACACATGGAGGATTAGCGCTCAAAGTTTCAGGTGATCATGAATGGCTAATGGGAGGCAGATTTAGCATTTGTGAGCTCCACTACCAAAGTGCCCCCGCTGTGTGGCTGCTGGGATTGCTTCTTGCAAATTAAAAAGATCCTCCCTCTTCCCCAGAGTATGTGATCTCCACGCTGACTAGCCCTGATGTGCTGGTGTCATCAATGGACTAACCCGTCCCAGACAGAAGTGATGTAACCCTAGTCAGAGATGACATAAGCTCTTTGCTCTTCCCTAGTGACTGATGAAACCTGCCGCTAGTGATCTGGTTTGAGTTGCAGTATCTTCTGCAAACTGACTGTAACATCTTGATTTCTAGCTCTGCTCGCTCACCTCCATCTAGGCATGCTGGTCTCCTCCCTGCTCCTCTCCTCCTCAGGCTGGGCATGGAGCTGGGGAACCCAGCCAATACATCACTCTCCCTACAGCTAGGGCTGAGTAGACCTGAGCAAATAGTGGACTTAGTGGCCGAATGGAAAAGCTGAAGAAATCTGGTTCATTTCAAACCCAAACTGCATTTTTTTGGGTGGTTTTTCTTGACAAAACAAAAAAACCAAAACCCACAACTCAAATTTTTGTTTGAGTCACATGAAACGTTTTGAATGGCCATTCAACTTGACGTTTCATTTGGAGAAGATTGTTGCGAAAATGAAAGAGAGACAATGTGGGGGAGGGAATCTCTTTTATTGGACCAACTTCCGGGGGGATGTGGGGAAGCAGGGAGAAGAAATTTTCAAGCTTACACAGAGCTCTTCCTCTTCTTGATCTGAAGCAGAGCTCTGTGTAGCTCCAAAGCTTGTCTCTCTCACCAGCTGAAGTTGGTCTGATAAAAGAGATTCCCTCATCTACCTCGCCTCTCAAACATCCTGGGCCCAACATGCCTCCACCAACGCTGCTCACAACCGTTTTGAAATGAAACCTCCAGGGAGTTCATTTAGAAAACGTCAAGGCAAAACATTTTGACACCTGATTTCGTTTCTGGGCTATTTCTGACATCTCACCTGAAATTCACCAACAGCTTCAGTGCCTGGAATAAACCCATTTTGTGGTGAATTTACTATTTGCTGAACATATTTTGTGCCACTCCACTGCGCAGCTGCTCCCTGACAGGGTGGGGGGGCTCAGATTTAACACAGCAGCTAGAGGCTGCACCTGCCCTGGGAACAGGAGGTGTGAGTCCCAGCTTGGGTGGACATTCCTGGGCTCACCAACCTAGCGCCGCACCCATGGTAGTGCGCTGTGGTAGCCGTGCGTGGGAGCACGGGCTTGTCGCTCTGAATACACATCCATGGGGCACAAGTGGGCAGCTAGCCCGTGGTACCGCTTGCTGCCACCTGTGCTACTGTGGCTACACTATTTTCAGTGTGCTAGCTCGATGAGCACTAGCACGTACGCCCACTCAAACTAGGCATCACCCCCACCTCCTCCCCCAGCTCCGAGCATAGGACACAGCCTGGAGTGGGGAGAGTGTCTGGACTCTGGCCCTGGTTACCTGGCATCAGCCTCACTCCAGCCTAACGCTGGTGTAACTGGGATCAGAACCTGGCCCCTAGCCTTGGAATGTGCATATGGCTTTTGTAAGCCTCAGTGCTGAAGTTCCTCTTGCCCCACCAGGAGGGTTGCCTGCTACTTCCTGCCTCGCTGGTTTCGCTCCATTCTGTAGATCACTTCGTAAGCCCTGTTCTCTGCAGTGGGGGTGCGTGGGGGTGGGCAAGCAGGGGGAAGGGCACTGATGTGCATTGCTTAGGCTGGCTCCGCTGTGACCTGGTGCTCTAGTTTCTCATAGTCGTTCCTGTCCCCCTCTTCCTCTCTTGCCCTGAGAAGAGGGACGACCCAGGTCGCAGAGCGTGAGCAGGATCCCCAGGCGGGGCACAGAGGGGGTTTCTCCAGGGCTGCGGAGTCACCTGGAGACCCCACGTGGGTTAAATGGCGTTTACGGAAACTCTCTCTAGTGAGACACTCGTTTCAATCCAGTCAGGTTTTACCTTTTCTGCTTGGCTGAGCTCTTCCTTATTCCTGAGCTTATCCCTGTGCTTGGAAT
The DNA here is from genome assembly GCA_007922305.1 of Dermatemys mawii. Lineage (NCBI taxonomy): Eukaryota > Metazoa > Chordata > Testudines > Dermatemydidae > Dermatemys > Dermatemys mawii. The sequence continues at coordinate 17,936,473 of ML677396.1, read as the reverse complement.
CTGGGTCAATGCTTTCCTCTTCTAAAAAGTGCATGTTCATATTCAAAAGCCATGCGGCAGTGCGGTCCAGGGCATTGGGGTTCACAGGAGAAGGGGCCTACAATGAAACATACAACCATAACAAAAGAAAAATCGGTAACAAAAATGGCTGTGAAGCTAGAGAGTGAGAGAGTTTCCTGCCAACCATGCCCAAGGCCCCAGTACTGCTCCGATGGGAAGGAAGGGGTTAGAGCACCTGAAGGGAGAGAGCAAGGACACGGTCTGTTAATGCACCTGGTTTGTTTGAGCTTATTAATGTCACCTTGCCTTTATAGGTCCAATTGTGCCGCCTTACAAATCCACTGCCGTTAACTAGGCATCAAAGCGACCCGCTCAAGATCAACAGGCCCTAGTTCCTGGCTACTCCTGCTACTGTCTCATGCCATGTGGCTGTCAGGGGTCAGGCTGCAGGCAGATAGCTAAGAGCTGTTGCTTAACTCTTCAGCTCCTCCTCCACTGAGATGCCTCTTCACCTGCAGAGATTTCATTACAGCCACAAACAGATTTATAAAGTGAAATGCAATTTTTGATCACACTGGGGCCCTCCTGAAAAATCTACGGTTCTTCCAAGGCAGGTAATCACACAAGGCTCTGCATTTCTTAAGGCAGGTAGTCACATGAGGCTCAGAGAATGGGATTCTTATAAGTTTCAATTAATGGGTTTCCTTTCAAGGAGACTGCTCTCTCGCCATCTGAGCTACAGAAGTGCTACTGTAAGCAGTAATCTACCATCAGCAAGTGAAAGACACCTGTCCACCTATTAGCCTGACCAGTGTCTCTGGAAACCCAAAGGTAAACAAAATTGCCTAGAGATTTTCCAATCACATTATAAACTCCAGGAAACGGATCTCCAGCTATTTTTCCTCCATCACAGCTAGTTACAAATTGTAATCAGCATGTCTCAGGCTGAACATTGTGGGTTAGAGCGAACGGGCCAAGAGGATACAAGCTGAAAACCCAGACATGTCAGGGACGTGTCACTCCTCCAGCCACCCGGTCCTTTCAGTCAGGCAGTGGAAGCGTAAGACCAGATCCCTCGCTTTGAGCTGGAGAGCCCTGGATGGAGAAGAATTCTTCCTACGGGCATTTGGGGAAAGTCTCCCAGATGGTTCCAGTGGGGATGGAAACAATTACACTGATGTTACTACCCCTCCCCCTCCAAGTAAATCTTGCCGTCTGGATCTAGGACTTTGAACGTGAAGTTTCAGACTCAGCCCTTGGATTATCCCTCTGCCATAAATGGGCCCCTAGCCTCTGGCTTCCTGCCTTTTGGGGCACCTCTGGACCAGGAATTGTGATCATGGCAGGAGCAAAGGATGTAGGTCTCTCAAAAGTGTGTGGCCACCAGGGGTGGAGGAAATTGTCCCTCTTGGTCCTTTTAGCCCCGTAGAAGATGTTTGGAGTTTTCTAGCCTCATGGGTGCTGACAAAATCAGAGTTAGCCCTGCATGAATGGTGCCTCCTCCCTCGCTGGGTTTCTTCCTCCAAACATGACAGAAAACCCTGAGCTAAGTGGATTCAAAACTGGATCCAATGTGTGAAATAAAACGAGGAAGGAGGCGGTCGGAAGCTCTTCCAATCAGCAGCAGTGAGGGACTGGGGAATCCAAATTAAACGGCCGCTGAATGGGATGCATTTCCTCTCAAACGACTCTAAGGGCTTGGTTACACTGGCACTTTATAGCGCTATAAAGCCCCCACGAGCGCTATAACCTCCTCCCCATCCACACTGGAAAGGCACGTAGAGCGCTATAACCGCGGAGTTATAGCGCTCCTGGTAATCCACCTCCGCACGGGGAATAAGGGCTGTAGCGCAGCTGCTGTAGCGCTACAGCGAGAATGTGGACACCCACTGCGCTACAAGTGATCTCTTGAGATGCCTAGAGCCATTTAAGGCAATTGACGTCTCTTCCCTTTCTTTTGAACTTGGCTGGAGGAATGCGGAAGTACCTCTTTAGAGTTTCTCTCTTAACTCGGCAGATAAGCAATGCAAATGTTTAAGGAGAGAGCCTGTGTGAAAACAAAGCCCTCTGTGAACAGAGGCTTGCTGACAGGCTTTCAGAAGATCGGAAAAATCACTGTCTCTCTCCCTCCACATACACACAACGTCCCCCCTCACACCCCTCGTTTAAAAAGCACGTTGCACCCAGCTGAATGCTGGGATACCTGCCCTAATGCGCTGCTCTTAATGCCGCCTGAAGTGCCGCAAATGTGGCCATGCTATACCGCTGGCGCGTCTGAGTGTGGACATGCAATAGCGCTATACATATTACTGTATAAGGGGATCGCTATAACTAATAGCGCTATAATCTTGTAAGTGTAACCATGCCCTTAGCCTCCTTGAGTGGGACCAAGCAGTTTCATTCAGATTGGCGTGGACTGTTCCTACAGATAAAGAGCCGGGAGAGGAACTGCAGGGACTTCTGCCCCCTCGAGGAGAAACTTTCGGGGCGGGGGGAGGGGGATGGACAGAGTGTCTGTGAAGGGTCGTCAGGCATCCATTTCACTCTGCAGAACTACTCTGGAGCAGCCCCCATTCCCAAACAGGCCCCCGAGTGCTTTGCCAACCTCTCTACCTTCCCCACATAATGAGTATCGATCCATATTATATAAATGCTGCTACTTGACCAGCTTGCTAATGCCTACGCCTACAGACGGCTCCGCTGCCCACAGAACTGCCCTGCATCTGATTGACAAAATGGTTTTTAATGGCCAGCGCTGATAAAGGGCTCTGTAGAGTCCTTGGAAAAAGAAGAGCAATTATCCACACCTGTCTGTCTCTTGCTTTCTAGTGTGCTGAGTTACGGGAGCCGTTACCCTGTGTCTGGACTGAGATGTCGTCAGTTAGCCCCATTTTCTTTCGGGGCTGGTATCAGAAATCTTCAGTGTGTTTCTTTTCCTATGGGATTAGTTCTTAGAAAAAAAAAATCAGCGGTAGGAAAACTCTTTCCACATGCCAGCCGAATGGGATGTGTCCCAGGCATGGGGACAAAGCAGGGTGGCCTGGGACTTCTATTACATGCTGTGAAATTCACCCTCAGGCGAAGGTGGCTTCAGGAGGGAAGCTCAGTGGGGCTGATTTTGCTGGAGTGACAGATCTTTCCCCTTTTTCCCACCCCTCCCAAAAAATGCATCCACCGGAGATTCTAAAAGACAAAACTAACAGGATGGGAGCGTCCAGCCGCACCGTGTCCCCAGCGAAACAGCAGCAGGACGGAGCCTCGTACTTAGCGGAGCTCGGGTCCCGATCGGCATCCGTGAGATGGAATTTGACTGACTGTGGCATGGGATGAGCAGTTTGCATGGGGAGGAGGCAAAGCAGCGACAGGAGGGTGGAGCGGGATGGAGGAGAGGCTCCAACCTCGGCAGGGCCTGCAGCCGAGGCAACGGACGCAGTAAACCCAGAGAGTGAACATGGCAACGTCACCTTTTCAGGACGGGCTTTGTCGCGGGGCCAGGCTTCAGCCCCCCCATAGGCCAGCGGGGCCTTGCACTGACTCAGCAGCTCGGCGCCAGCCCCTACCCCCACATCCTGCTGCCAGACTGAAAGGGGAGGAAAGTCATGGCCTACGCTCCCCATTCCCTCCCAGTGGGGCCTGTTCCCCGCCCACGTCCCTTCCCCCACTCAGTCTGGCCTCCTGGCGCTCACCTGTTTGTGCACGGTGCGCTGCTTCATCTCCGGGCTGTCGCCCTTGGAGGAGGCGGGCTGCTGCCGGAGGCGGGCCCCGCTGCCTGGCCAGTCGGGGGAGGACGACATCATGCTCCCGCTGGACGGTCTCGGGTACTGAACCGTGTTCAGCAGGGAGGGCGGCGTCCTGCCCCTGGTGACCGGTGGCGGGGGAGGGGGCGGTTGGTCTATCCGCCGCTGGGGGCCGGCGCTGTTCTGCCGGGGCATGGTGGGCTGGCTGCCTTTTTCCGTCAGCGAGAGCTGCCGGCGGGCCAGCTCCCCCGTCCGCCGGGTGAAGTCCTCGCTCCCGGCAGGGTTGACGAAGCCGTGCTTGTTGGCCGTCAGCTCCTCGCTGTTGCTGTGGGAGCTCAGGGAGCTGTGGCACTCGGATCCAGAGTCCCCCAGGCCCCGGGGGGAGAGCGGAAGCCCGGCTGCCATCTGGTACACCGGGTTCTGGAACGATAAAGGCGCTAAGAGCTGGGGCCGGCCAGGTGCGCTCTCGGCATTGGGCGTGGTGGGGGTCTGGCCCATCCTGCGCACCGTGGCCATGCCAGTCACGTTGTTCTGCTGAGTTCGTGTGGTCCATATGCCCTGTAACTGCCCGACAGACGACTGACTGTCATTGAGGGAGTCCGCAGCCCCGGGTGCATTTGTCCCACTGTCCAAAATCCGATTGTCCTGCAAGTCCACCATGGACAAACTCTTGCTGCCATTGGACATCTGCACGTCGGGCTCATTGGCCTCCGAATAGCTGGAGCTTCGGGCGGGCGAGGGCTGCGCCCCAGCAGACCTTGTGACAAAAAACAAGTCCTTGTTTTCAGGGGTTGGAGACGGTAACCGTGTGAAATCTATCAGACTGCGGGGAAATAAACGCATAAAGGAAGGGGAGAGGAGAAGAAAAAAGAAGAGCTGTGAATGCTACACTGCAGCAGGCAAAAGTAATCAGCAAAAAGAAACGAGTAGGAAAATCAGTAGAGTCCAGAGGTGTAAAACTAAGCAAACAAGCCAACCCACCGTGACGTAAGTGAGGGCGTGTGCAAGACTCGTTCCCAGCACTGCTCCCCTGGGAAAAATCGAGTAGGGTAGAACTGGGCAGAAAACAGAGATTCTGCGCCGTGAAACATTTGGAGATTAAAACCAGTTCGGACTGACAGCAAGAAGCCAACATTTCAAAACCTTTCATGGAAAAAAATGGATGCAATGTTTCCTTTCAACTTTTTGATTTTGACTCCTTTTAAATGATAATTTAATTTACATTTCAAAATGAAAAGTTGTTAAGAACAAACAGGAACTTTTCATTTTGAAAATGTGAAAATAGGATGTTTTAATTATTTCAAAACTTGTTTTTTGTGAAAACATTTTGAGCCAGAAAATATGGTGACATCGACCCTTTCCTGCCAAAAATGTTTGGTTTCAACAAATCAGCATTTTCTGACGAAAGAACGTTTAGTTGAAAAATTCCTGGCCTGCTCTCGTCAGATCCTCTCTGTCAAGAAGAGGCAGTGACGTTGGATGTGTCAGTACACTGCACGCGTGCGTGTGTATGCGTGACACACCTGTAAGTGAGGGAAGGGTGTGGGGATGGATGGGTGTTATTGTGTATGAGCGAACGAGTGTGTCTACATGGGCGTGTTGTATGTGGGAGTGGCTGAGAGGTCTGGGTAGATGGATCTACTTGTGTGAGCAAGAGGCAACGTTCTGATGCAATCCTTGGATGCTTTGTATCACCAGTTACAACCATGCTGACCAACACTGTCTCATTGCTTCCTAGTGCTCCCCTGTCTGTCTCCATCTCTCTGCTGTCTCTTGTCCTATCGTCAGACTGTAACTTTGCACAAGGATCATCTTTGGGTTCTGTTTGTACAGCGCATCCTAGGTACTAAGATAATACAAATAAAAATGCCAGCAATAATAATGGTAATAATGAGCACCAGCGTTGACTGCTGCTTTCCAAGCAAAGGCCGAGGTCTCATCACCCATTCCTCCTACTGCCAGATTTGTGCACTATCGATTTCCAGTGAGCTTTGCAGTAGTTTCATGTGAATGCGTCAGATCAAAGATGCCGCATTTACATTTACATAGGAAGTATTTGGGCCAGAGTATTTTGTTCTGAGAAATTCTCCCTTGGACAAAATTTGAAGAGCTTTACCCCATGCAGGGAAGCATTAGAGATGAAAGCTCTGATTACAGAGCAAGTCTGGCTACTCTTGCTCTTGCTGGCTCCCTCACTCCTAATTAGATTTCTAGTTCCCATTTAGAACCTATTTTACTAGGAGAGGCTTTTCATTTGGGCGGGTTCCACTGCCTCTTCAGCAAACAGGAATAAAACTCTGCAGCACAATCAGCTGTTAGACCACCGGGAATGAAATTCCTCAGTGAGAAAGCCAAGGAGAGTGTGTTCAGGGATGGGGCCTGAGGGCTATTGCTCAGTGGTTTTACATATATAATAAAAATTAGGGGCTGAAAACCCCAATAAGCAAACTTCCAAAGAATGAGTGACTGTTAGGGAAACCACTTGTGATTTGGATTTAATTGCACTCAGCACCAGTCCAGTGCTTTACAAGCAGGATGGGCTCAATCCTGCCTATTTGCCATGCACAGAATTCCCACTGAATTTATTGTTAAATCCTCCCCTCCCCCGCCACCAATTTTAGAATCGGTGCTTCTCTCACCTTCACCCTCACAGCTGGGAAGGAGCAGAGTATTATATTCCCCAGATTAAGTCTGGTGAACTCCCAGCTTTGCCCGGCTCTGCATGCAGCCAGCCGGGTACCCACGGGCTGACGCTCACAGGGTATTTGCTATTTCCCTGGTCAGTGGCCAGGAGCGCCCTCCCGCGGTGCTGCTTGCTCTCTTACCCAGATAAGTCATTCTCTATCACCATTTTCTGTAGCCCAGCAGAGATGCTGTTGCCAGCGTTTGGAGTCGATGCAGTATGGTCGGCTGTGACGGAGACCTGCACACACGCTGGGTTACTGAGCGCCGTGTTGACATCCCTCAGGATCCGAGGCAAGGGCCCAAGTTTTGTTACAGTGCCCTGGGGAGAAATGGGGACACAAACGTTACAGGCTGCTTGCTTCCTACGCAAGGAGAACCCCGGCCAGCTGTTCCAGAATCTGCAAAGTCTCTCACGGAACTTCCTTAGCAATATTAGTTTCCTCAGTCGCTCAGCCACACTTCTTTGTAGTAGTTGGGGTATCACCCTTAACTCGTGTGTGGGGATCAACAGAATCTGTACACAGAAAACAGCAGGGGTGTGGAAGTCTGGTCCAACTAGAAGCCTGACTAAAAACGTTTCTTTTTTAAAGTAAAACTAGCTGAAGTCAGGAGGCAAGTTCTGCTCCTTCCTACTGCACGGCACTTGCTGAGACAGGGGTGAAGTCTAGTGCTCTGAGCACAGGACTGGGATCCAGCAACACCTAATTCTGATCCCTCCCTGCCTCGGTTTCCCCACTGGTTAAGGGGATAATTATACATACCTGTCTCATGGGGGGTTGTGAGGATTAGACAGGCAATGTGTGCAAGGCTACAGAAGTGCTAACCACTGCTAGATTACAGAGATCCTGCTACTCAGTTATCCCTTCCTGATAACGAACTGATGTCTTTTTTGCGAACGGTTTGCACAGGACCGCTGTGTAGTGTGGTGCACGTTAAACTCCCAGTCACGCCCCCACCCCAGTTCCAGAAAGTGTCTGACTGAGATGCAACCCCCTAAAGCTCACCCCTCCAGCTCCCCACGGGTACCTGCTCGAGCTGAGAAATGACCTCCCACAGTAGAGAGTGCAAAGTGGACAATTCCCGGCCCAGGTCGATGTAGCCTTCAAAGCCAGCTGTGTTCGAGATGGTTTCTGGATTGGAAATCTCCAACAGAAATCGCTGCATGTTAGTCCATTCGTGTTCCAGAAACTGATTCATAAAGGACATATACTCCTCTTTGCTGCCAAACCTATCAAGACAGGCACATGAATCTCAGCTAGAACCCGTGAGAAACGGTGCACAATTAACCAGCTGTAAACAGCACAGGGAGGAACAGAGCTAATTAACGACACGCTGAGTCTTTCTTCCAGCCCTGTGCCAGGAACCACAGCCATTTGTCCAACTCCTTCGCCTCAGCTCTGGGGACTGCGATGAGGCGAGGCCCACACTGGGCTCACCCTTAGTGGGTCTTTGACCCAACCTGCCCTTCCATACTGGGCTGTCTTTGCAATCTAGAGGCTGGCGCTGTTCTTGCTGCTTTGAGCCATCTCTGTGCAAACCCAAATCCTGACCGATGAGTTCTGCTAAACAAAAGCCTCCCTTGGGTCTGCCTTTGTCTAGCCAATACCCGGGACCCAAAGTTCCCGAGGTGCCTGTCCCTCCAGCAGCTAGCCTGTGATCTGGCCGGATCTGGCTGCTGGAAGCATTGCTCCCGAGTCACTGCTAACGTGGAGTTCTCTTACTCCCAATGATCAGTGCCCAGCACCCAAATCCCTCCGCCTCTCTCTGCGCTGGGTGGAGTGACAGCCCGTGGCCGAGCTCCTGAGTGCTGCCACCCCAGTGCATTAATAACGTCATTTCTAGTAGCCCGTCTGCCAGAGGCTCTGCTGTCTGTGTCAGAGGCAGTGTCTGTTCCTCCGTGTAAAGCCTCGCAAGGCGAGGATGTGTCTGGCATGAGAATGTGCTGGGCAGAAGCTCCGAATATGCTCACTGCAAGATGAGGGGGAGACAGGACAGGGATCAAACCTCCACTGACTTCACTGGGGCCAGCGTATGTGTATTTGCATGGGGGGCCAGCAGCCTCAGGACCAGCCCCTCCCCTCCATGCTGTCTGCTTCGCTCTTTCGGGACGGTGGAGCCTGAGAAAGACCCTCCCTGGCGTGGGACTGTTACTGCCCAGCATTGCAGGCGAAAGGGAGAAAGCAGGCAAGGCCTCCTGCTGTCAGCGCGCTCCTCTACAGAGCTGCTATGGGCAGTTTAGTTTTCAACGTGGTAGCAGAAATCTTCAGCCACAGCCCCTTATGCTGGGATCGTGGATGCTCAGTAGGGTGGCGCCTGGGTGGCTGTGAGATCTTGAAAGTCAGGCACCCCAGGCAGTGATGTGTGTGGGACTCTCCCCTCTGAACCAGCGTCCCAGTGAGCGGGTAGCAGGTATTGTAACACTGGAGGGACAAGGTTTGGAATGAGATCTCCTCCGACAGCCTATTGTTTTGCTCCTTTAAACCCCCCAGGCGGTGGGGGTGCTATTTGAAGAGCACGTTCCCTTAAACCCCTCCGTCTTGCGAAATCCCACCACACCTCACTGAAAACTGGCAATTTCAGGCAAGGCAGTTTTTACTTATTCCAAACCACTGGCCGGAGCTCTGCTCCGCCCACTCAGAGGTGGGAAAAGTGACTTCTCAGAATGGTCTGAAAAGTGGAAGTGCTTTGGGTTCTTTGGCTGAGAGGCACTTTGCCATCGTGCTCCAGTTACATTAAAGAGCAGGGCTGAAGTGCCTTCAGACATTTCCACAAGGGAATTAGGCCTTGATCTGGCTTAAATTCACGAGTCTTTTACATCAAGTGGCTTAACAGAGATCACAAATGGAACAAATCCGATGGTCTTAGCCAGGTCCCGAGTTCAAAGTGACATTAACCATTTGGCACTATTAGTGGCTTTAACTAGAAACGTGCAGGACAGGTGTTGCCAGGGGAATGCAGAGGGGAGTGCGGGATGACCCGAACCAGATGCATGTGTTAGAAAACATGAGCAGGATACCGACGAGGCTGCAGCTCATATATGGGGAGACTGGCAAAGGGCCATCTGCAGTAGACCTCGCTCCCGCTGGCACTAGTTGCCCCTCATGTTCCAAAGCACTAAGGTAAATTCACCCTCTGCATGGCATTTGTGGCCCTGGAACATCAGATCACCGGGAACCTTGGAGCTTCTGTCCAACATTGGCCCAATTCTCTTTTGGAGATCGTTTATTTTTGTTGGACGCTCTGTGCCCCGCCCCCCATGTCATCCAATCTTCGTTCTAAATAAATTGTCTTATTTAAAGCATGACAGATCCTCTTCTACCGGCCAGTGTGGGGGAAGAGGTCGGTGGTGATGTTGACTGCAAGAGAGCTCAGCTCAATTGCTCAGTCTTGAATAATGTCCCCTTAGTTAAAGAGCTCTTCTTGCAAAGTATAGAAACTTGGAAAACCTTTTAGTTAAGGATGGGTCAGAAAGATGGAGCCTGTCTGTCACCTAGAGTAACACACTTGTACGTCTTATGTCTGGGGCTGGCTGTGTGCCTGGGAATTAAATCAGTTTGCAATTCTAAGAAGTTTTAGACTGAGGCTGTCCATTCACATTTCCAAGAGCTCATGGTTCTGTTATCAGAGCTCAGGATAAGCAGCTCACAGCTTCCACTGCAACCAGTGGAAAGATTTTCAGAAATCTCTTCCTTTGTCTCCACCAACCCTCTGGGCTTAGATAGAGATTGACAGTTCCCCCAATTTCTTCCGCCACCCTCCAAGTTCAGAGATGTTCATTTTAATAACTGGGGCAATCCCTGAGCTCAGGCTGTGGGAGCAGCTTTCCCCAGAGCTATGGCGACCATAGCCTCTGATAGCATCATTCATTCGGGGTCTGGCTGTGCGGTGCCTCCATTGAAGAGTTCATGCATGTTAGCCACATCCAGCTAGGTAACTGTGGGACAGAATGGCGGGTGGCACCTTTCTTACCAACCCTGGTGTACGTCAAACTTCTGCCCTATCTGCCTCCTCCTGGGTTGAGAATGGCCTATTCCGCTCAGAAAAGGCCTAGCAGCACGTTGGTTTGGAGAATAAACCAGTCTCCCTCCCAGTCGAGGTATGGCTGGAGGCACTGACCTAGTGGGAACGGGAAAGGCAAGGTGTTTCCCATGGGGGGAATGTGGAAAATAGAGGAAACAGGAGGGACTTCTGTAAGTCTGTCTAGAGTGCGGCTGAAGGTGGCAGCAGGGACACAATTGCCTTTGCTGACTAACTGTCCCTGAGTGGGAATACAAATGGCCACCGAATCTCTGTGAGCAATAGTTTCCTCTCTGTGCAATGGTTTCCCCTCTGTGCAATGGTTTCCCCTCTGTTCAATGGTTTCCTCTCTGTGCAATGGTTTCCCCTCTGTTGCTGTTCAGTGGCCAATCTGCAGCGAGTTGGATCTCAGTCATCTCCTGACATCACACCTGGCACTAATTGGCCCCCATTGCAGCTAGTTTCAGCAGACAGGCCGAGGACTGCGTTCTCACCAGACCCTGCTCCTGCTTCCCTCAAAGCCACTGCCACAGACATCCATGGCACCTGCCATTCTGGGCTGTGGCCCACGCAGGGTGGCTGCCTTGCAGGCTGTCAGGCTAGCACTGAATAGTCACTGAACACAATTCACCAACACTGCAATTTCCTTCATGCTCATCGAGAACAAACCCAACTCCTTCCCCCAGACTTACTTGGCAAAGTTGGCGAGGTTCTGTGTGACCTTGGCAATGAGGGTCAAAGTGCGCGCAGTGCGGTCGTCGGGGTATTCCTGGAGCAGGTTAAAGAGGGAGGGGGACATGATGGCTGGACAGAGGAACCGGAGGAATAAGGAGGCACTGATGAGCCGCTCGCTGATGTCCGGCCGGCCGCGGTTACTGCACTCTTGTCTCCACGAAGCAAAAACCTCTTTGAGTTCCCTTGGGAAGACACTACAACGAGAATACAGGGTTTGTAAATCCCAGGCTAGGAACTTGAGTCTATTTCATAGCTCTGGCTGGCAAGTATGACAACCAAGCACAACCACCCCCTGCCCCATGAGTCAACTGTGGGGCATGAACTCTGCTCCTCCAGCACTAAAGTAAAGGCCTCTATCCCTTGAGCTGAAAGAATAACTTCATTAACCGGTAGCAAAAATAGGCTCTTATCCTCTTTTATGGAGCTACCACTAGAAGGGGATAGGAAGCCACAATCAACCAGTGGGTTACATAGGAAGAGATTTGGTTGCCTCTGAAACTTGCAAGAAAAGCGACTTAATCCACCAGGCAGAGTTAGCTCCACTGTCTATTTCCACTGAAGACACTGGGAGCTGAACGTGCAGAAAAGTGGACTCACAACAGCCTTCAGGTTTGGTTCCTAATGGGCTCCCGTCAGCTGGATCAAGGCCCCCATCCTGGTTTCATTAAGATGGAATTTACAAAAGCCTAATAGGAAAAAAAAAATATCATCCTGGCTTTTTAAGTTTTAGCAACGAGAACGGTTTGTACTGAGACTGAAACATTCTCAGCTGTGCCAGGAACCCAAACTAGTGCCCGAGTCCTGGGAACGGAACCTCGTGTGTCACTGGCCAGTCTAGTGTCGCTGCCCAAAGGGAGAGAGATGGAAAATGGAAACAGAAAGCCCAGTCCAGACATTAACTGATTAACTCCCACCCCTTCCCAGTGAGGTTGGGAAATGTTACTAACCCTATTTTGCAGGTGGGAAACTAAGGCACAGAGGCAACGTGACTTTACCAAGGGGACACAGGAAGTTAGTAATGGGAGCCACCATTAGAACTTGGGGCTTTTTGGCTCTTGGGCACACGCCCAATCAAGTACATCACATACAGTTAAAAATATCCAGGGCCCTTCTTTGATACTGGTGCGGGGACGGCAGGGAATAGGAAATTAATGTTGTACAGGCATGTGCGTCAAATTCTGCTCTCAGAGACTGGTGCAAATCCAGAGTAACTGCTTTGAAGCCACTGAAGCTATCCCTGGTTTATGCCAGTGTAACTCAGGCGGGAATCCAGCCCGTTCATCCTGAATTCCAGGCAAATCCCCTTGGGTTTAACCCGTGGATTCTGGCTCCTACGGGTGCTTATCACCAGAGAGCCTCTTGCCTGTTTCTCCTCTTCCTCTCCCCATTCCCTGCCTCCCACCCATCCTGTTCCCAGCACGTTTTATTTACTCAGCTGGATTCAGCCACCCCCAGAAGGGAGGCTGGACAATGGCTCTGAGCAGCCGTGGCCAGTTGCCAGCAGCTGAATGGCACAGACTGCCCTGGCCACTGCCTATGGAGCAGGCTCTTTGTCTAAAAGCAAACGGGTCCTGAGCCCCTGCTGGGGTTCACCACAGCACGGTCCATCCCGGTCAGCAGCCAGCTCAATGGAGAGCGTCCCCGCTCCTCCGCTGCGGATGGGGGCTGAGCTACCTGACAGCGAGAGGCAACCTGCACAGACTTGTCATTTTCCTCTGTGCTCAGAGGATGAATGGGTCCTGCCTGGCTCTCCTCTGTCTCCCCACCCTGTACATCCCCCCCACCTCCCAGTCACTAATGAGATCGCCTGTTCTCCTTCCCTCCTTCTAGACCTCTCTCCATTGACATTCAGCACTGACCAGCAGTTACCCTGGAGATACCAGAGAGTCCCATCATCACCCTTAGCTCTGAAGCAGTAACTCGCTGTGTGGGCACAGTTGGCACATGCTGATCTCTCGAAATGTCACCGGGTGTGTCTCTCCTCAGTCTGTCTGTTTCATCGCTAAGTCTCTTCCTCCCCGTCTCAGCCCATCTCTCTGTCTGCAGCTCATTTCTCGTTCCCCTTTCTTAATGCTGCTCTGATTTCCAGACTCTGAAATGCTAAAGGTCCCCTGAACGCGAACAGCAGTTAATTTATAGCCATGTGGACCTGATGGAGGGGGGACATTTAAGAAATGACTGGTCTCAGCAGAAAGCTGTATACGGCAGAGATCTGCTGCCAGCACCCCCTATAAAAGCCCAGAGTCACTGCGGATTCTCTACTCCAGGCCTTCCAAATCACACTGGCTCAATCCTCCTCCTCTGGCTTAATCCAAATAAATGGGCAAAACCCCTTTACTTCATGGGACTTGCCCAGGAAGACTGGAATTCTTTAAGCAATTGAAGGGTTGAACAATCTGGACAGGTTGAAGTGTTACTGAAAAACACCCCTTTAAAATGTCTGTAACAGCGGCACAGACAGTAACTCCAAGTGCTCTTCGCTAATGCAGGATGGGAGTCGGAGAGACCATAAAAGTTTAATTGTATCATGAAGGATGGAATTCGGTTAGCAGGGCTTCATGCAATGGAGGGGGCCATAATTCATTAACCAACTGTCCTGTAACGAGCTTCCGCTTGCTGAAATTCTGCTTACAGTGAAACTTTCCAGATGTCCAAATCATGCCATAATTGTAACAATTTTCAGTTATTGTGAACCTCTTTCCTCTCTCCAGCAGCTCCGCCTGCAGCCTCTGCCACTCTATTTTTAAAGCAAGATCTTTAACTGTCAGGGTACCTCGGCCAATCCAAAACACTCATTGTCAGCCCAATTCTTTGTCCAGAATCAGTGAACAACGAGGCCCTGAGAACAGCATCCTGGCTGCTTCAGCCTTTTCCTTGAGGGAGGGCTGGAGGGACCCATCTCCCATTGCATCTTTGACTTCCCCCCAGTCTCTTTTCTTGCCTATTTTTACCTTGACCTTTTAATGGCACCTCAGTTATTTTTAGCCAGAAATGAATTCAAACAACAATTTGCATCTCTGTCTTTTCCATCTATAATTTGCCGCTGACTGAAGACATCAAGTGTCACTTGTGGGAAGCAGATAAGTGCAATTCTTGAGGCCAAGAGAGCAATTAACTGGCCGATAGTAAGTTCTAGGCTACCAGGAAAAGAATCTGCCCCTTTTGCTTCTTTGTGGTAGATACAGAAGGTCTGAAGTGAGGATTTATTTGTCTGCCTGTTCCCTCCCTGAGAAATATCAACTCTCTTCCTTCCCAGGTTTGCCAAAGGACCTACTGGATGTCTTGGGAGATTATTCAGTCAGAATATTCACATCGTCATGGAAGGGCCAGGGGATGAATCTTTAGCAGAAACTTCCCTTCTTCAAAATGAGTAGAACATTCATGTTAAACTGGCATTGATAAAGACTGAAGCCAGAGACTTAAGCAGTCTGATAAAAACCCCATCCATTTAGTCAGTTTTCATTCGCCAGAGTCTGGTGATGTCATCCAGACCTGAATCTCTAATGTACAAGAAGAGCAGGATGACCAAAAATGGAGGAGGAAACTCTTTCAGGCCCGTCTTTATCCACCAAAGAAGCTTAAAAGGGCACAAGCCCAATGTTTTCCCTTTGCAGGGCATCTTTAAAGGGAGCATCAGGGACCAGCTCCAATGAGATCTGGCTCCTAATGCCTTGATTACTAGGAAACACTCTGTGTAGATAAGCACCACCACAAACCGAATCCCCAAAGAGCAGCGAATATGGCACACTCCTGCAGCTGGGAGCACCCTCGTTCTCTTCCCAGGCAAGACCCACAGGGACCCAACAAGAAACGGAGAGTGTTTGGAGAGTGTACACAAAATCAGGAAGTGACATTGCTTCCTGCTTCTCTACACAGCACCCCAAGGGTCCTGCTTCTTCTCATTTGGATCCCCCACTCCCTGATGGGTTGGTGGCCCCGCACAGCCCACCGGCTGAAAATGAGAACTACAGTTCCCAGCAGCTACAGAGGGCATCTACAACCCACAGGGCTCTGTGAATAGCGCTCTTTCATCACTAGAAGAAAGGACAATCCAAACCAGCCTGAGTGCTGCGATGGTACATTCCCCACCTACAGAAGTATCATGTCTGCAACAGTGTAAAAGCAAGTGGATGGAAATGAGGGTTGGAGGGATACTGACCAGTAAGAATTGATGATTTTACAGAAGGCCAGCTCGCAGCACATCTTCAGGTTGCTCTGATGTTCAGGAAGGTCCGAGGATGAGCACTTACTGGGGTCCACCTCGCAATTTTCATCTGATTCATACAGAGCTTTGATGAACTCCCCTACAAAACAGACAGATAAGCAGAGATGGTCTTTGGTGGCAAGGCAGATAGGCATTCACAAGCCCCAGTGTATAAGGGGTTAACCCGGACCCTTGCCTGTCACATGAGGGATAAAGAGTGGGTCTATAAGGCAAGAGAAGATACCTAGGGGGAAGGGCAAAGCCTTTCTCCTCCCAGATGGCTAAGAGCCTGCAAGGTGCCTGGGCCTTCGGACCCGCTGTTCCGAGTGGCTTAGTTGTGTCTGGAATCCTTTGTTTCTGGCTCAATACAAGAAAACCTGGCTGGGGAGTGTTATGGTCTTCCCCCAGCTGGCTGTTCGAGGCAGTTACACTCAAATCCTGCTGTAATGCTGCTTTGCCAAAACACAACTTTCCTAGGGTGCTGCTTGCCCTGATTTCCCCCAGGCTGGTGCCAATTTGGACAGATCACTCCCGGGTGCTATGCTAGCAGCCAGGATGCACCAGAGTCCACACGTGCTATGGTGATTTGTGAGGTCAGGACTTGGCCTGGTGTTATGATGATCTCAGCCGACAGTGTCCCAATGCTGGAGATTGTGCCAGTGACACGGCACAGCACGTTCACAGGCAACGGGAGAAATGGGCAGTCGAAGGGGGAGAGCCCAGAAGGAGTTTTCTGGTTGGTTGATTTGGAGTTACACCACCAGGCAGTGTCCCATCAAGGCCATTCTCCTCCTTTCCCTTCACTCCCGTTTGCCAGGGATCCTTCACTACACTCCCTGTGTTACGTGTGATGGGCCTGACTCACCCCTCCCTCATACTTGCATCACCATTTCTCCCTGCGCACGGTGGGCAGAACTATCACCATTTGGACTGGGGGTTGTTTTACCGCCCATGCACCCCAACTTCTGCACAGGAGGAGCTGACCGAACAAGATGCTGAAATAAATTGGTTAGTCTCTAAGATGCCACAAGTGCTCTTCATTTTCTTTAGGTGCAAGACAGGCTCCAAGGGAGATGGCGGAGACACAGCCAAGGGACGTTAATGGGGATACAGGCAGGATTTGGCTGCCTCTGCATCACAGGAGGTGCAGGACTAGGCTGCCAACCTGGACAGAACAAAGGTCTCTGGGAAGGTGTCAGGTTGGGCTAGAATCCCAGGAGAACAACCTTCCCCAGCCGGCTGTGTGTGCCGCTTCAGGGTCTGCTCCCAGGCAGTGCAGATGGGTTTTCAAAAAGAATCCGTTTGAGTTCTGAGAAGAGGTTCAGTTTCTCTTTTCACCCCAATCCGTTTGCCCATCCCACAGTTGCTGACCACGGGCCCTTCCTTGGCCATTTCCCTTCTGTGTTTTCTCCCTTCTATTGCCCAAAAGGGCTTGTAGTGATTTACCGGAGAGCCTGTCCAATGTATTTTCCACTCAGGCGGCCAGCATTTGGAACCTCTCTGTTTGCTCCAGGTGATGTCTGCTGTGTTTATCTTGTCCCATTCCTTCCTATGCTTAAAGCAGGCAATATGCACTGTTGTGCTACCCTGCCACACAAAGATGAATCGTTTCCTTCATAAAATACCTACCGACAATCCACACCCTAAACAGTGAACAACCGCTGCAGCCTTCCCCTGCACCAGTCTAGAGTAGTGGGAATATTTGCAATCTAGCCCTGGAAATTCTAGCCGTTCATTAATCTTCTGATTTAGCATTGTTAAAGGTAATCTGCTCACAGATTTACCTTCAGCCAGAAATCATCAGAAAGTAGAAACAATATCCCTTTGTAAAACTCTCCTGAGCTCTGCTGCTTTGATTGAATTTCCCTGATAACCCCGGGTCTCCATCTCTACTATTTTTAATCTGGTACTTCTGCTTTTTGGCATTACCAATCATCTCCCTCCTAATTTATGTGACCCTGTTGCCAGGATCTTGCCATGAATTTAGTATGAATGAGAAGGAAATTACCAGCTAGATAAACAATTGTGCATCAGATCAGACAATGGATCCAGCAAATCCTCTGTTGTGTCTCTGGCTGAATCTAGTAGATTATGCTTCAGAGGAAGGCAATTCACCCCTTCACCCCACAGCACCTGACCATTGTGCGGTGCTGCCCATGTGGGACTTCTCCCTGAGCTTCCAAAGTTGATCAGCTTTTGCCCTGCAGCAGAAGCCATAATTATCTTGATCTGTGGCAGTGCAGCTGTTGTTTGGGTCAGAAAGTTATCCAGCCCCTTTTAAAACCAGCATGAAGAGTTTCTGACACTGTGGAATGCAACAGCCATAACTCAAGATCTGTGAGCTCTCATCAGACCGATTAGTGATTAGGGAAAAATCAGACTGTGATCACTGCTTTGCTCTCTAGCTGGAAGACTCCAATAAGGCCTGTGTGACGCAGGGAATGCATGTATGGGGAGCCGGTATGCTCTGGCAGAAGACCTGGTGCATCACATAATTTAAAGTATGAATTTGCTTTCTCCTCTGACAGTAGATTAAAGAGCTAAGATTAGATAACTCAGCAGTGACCTCAAGGCGGCCCCACAGAGCTGTCAAGTATGGCCCTCTGAGGTCACTTTCAGGCAGCTCCAGCATGTGATGCTCCATCTGGATCCAAGTGGCCTGACTGCATTGCATGCTGGGATTTGTAGTCCCACAGGCTGCACCCCACGCTAATCTGCAATCTGCTCTGTTTTATGCAATATGCACACAGACCATCAGCTCCTGACAAACTGCTAGAGCAGCCCTCTGCTGGGTGAAGTTTTGCTGCCCCTGATATAACTGAAGGCAGGCAGTGCTGAGTCAATGTTCCTTCCATAATGGAGAGCACAAGGGACTACAGATATTAAGGCATTTCGTTGGGTAGATCCAACCACCCCACTCCTGCTCCTGCCTGCACATACCTAAGGCATCCTGCAAGTACTTCTGCCCCACCAGCTTCAGGTACTCCTCGATGGCTTTCGTGGCCAGCGTGTTCTCTCGGAAAATGAGGTGCTCGTTTTCACCACAGCGGTCAACTTCGGACATCATCAGGTCGGTCAAGAAATCCTGAAAAGGAAAGTCCATTGCAGGTTATCACTTGCCGACATGTGCGTCATTTAGCAGAGAACACACCGTACCCCCTTCTCCATGGGGCTGGCACGTTTGCCAGTGCTTTGTGGGCGGTGCAGTCCATGAAACCCCCTAGCTTCTCCTGCAGAGATCAGTCACTTCTTTACCAACCCTACTCCAGCTTCCCCGCAACTGCCAACAAAGACGAGCAGTACATCTCTGAAGAGTTATTATTTATCTAGTTGGAAAATAATCCATTCTAGCCCTCATGCATCTTCTGCACTATCACCATCCTCATCTTCACCAAGCGCCTGCTTTTTAAAGGAGTCTCAACCCACACTTCTGTTTTTTTGGGCACAATTTTGTCCACCCTGTTCACTGCAGCTGCATTTAGACATCTAACTACAATGCCAGCAAAACAGCTACACAATCTTCAAATGCCATGTGTTGTGCCCTGGATAATAGCTGAAAATGAAGCCCATAATATGCACCAGAATACTTCAATGTCATATTTACTCTAATATTCAGGCAAACAAACAGTACTGCCGCATTCCTGCTGATGGACTCGTTTCCAGTTTGAGGTGCACGGAATCCAACTGCTTGTTAATCTCTGTGCTGCCCAGCGATGCGCCTGGTGAGTGGGGGCAAAACACACTGCCAGCACTGCCCTCTGCGCCAGTGAAGGCTGACCTTGACTTGCCAAGTCTAAGCACATCCGCACTCCAAAGAGCACCACTGTGTTTCCTGGAATGAAGGGGTTAACAGGGGAAGGCGGGAGGGTGACCTGATTTCCCATGTGCCCAGCAGAAAAGCCACTGGGAGGCAGAGTATTCAGCTGGTAGTAGCTGTGAATGCAGGTTAAACATTGCACAGTTTTAAATGCTAAAAACACCTGCACATACTGTTATCTGCATTGCTAATCACATGTTTGCTCTGGAATTCTGTTGAAGTCCCCAGGACTGCGCTGGGTACTGAAAGATGTCCTGCCCCTTCCCAGCACTTTGACATTCATTTGGAGGGCAGGAGGGTAACCAGCTGCCAGATACTATGTGAATTACCCACATTAAACCTCTGACTGTTGCCTCATGCCAGAGAGAAAGAGAGAGAGAAATGCTGACAGGTAAATTTACTTATACAGCTGAAGACATTTTTTTAAACTGCCTTCCACTAAACAAAACCTTGTGCTTGGTGATAACTCTTCAGAAATAATGAAATTCTCCTTCCTTCGGCTTCCATAAGTATCTGTAAAACATACAACCCGCTGGCTGGGGCATGAATCGTAGAATGCAATAGCCATCTCCAAGCCTTGTTCTGTTATTTTCCAAATAAATACTGCGCAGTCCAGGGGCCAGGAAGGTACATTCATAGCCTGGATGAACCTCATAGTTTCTCATGTCCATGAATCTGTCCCACTCGGCTATCATAGGCACAGCAGAAAGATATCAAGGAAGGCAAATGAATCCAGGCCACAATGTTTTCTCCCCTTCGACAAAGTAACATCCCATTCCCCTTCCCCTTTCACAGAAACCACCCCTGCAGACATAGAACAGATATGCTGGGCTATCGCATGATTAAACTAATAAGCAGCACATTCCAGGAAGACCTGCAGTCTTGATTCTCAAGATTTTCAAAGAGACAGGATCTGAATAGATTTTCTTCACTTTGGCGACCCATGAAATCCAATCAAGCCCTAACACCAGCCATCTGACTCCAAGACCAAAGCAGATTTGCTCTCAAAGAGGCAGCACTGGTATCAGGAGAGGGGTGGTCCCAGGAAATCAATTTTCCATTAGCAAGAAGGAGGTGTTTCTGATTATCTGAGTGTGTAGACTGTAACACTAGATACTCTGAGTCTCAGGCCAGATCATTTGACTGGGGTCTCAGGATCCATCTCTGGAGAGTTTGAAGGTTTCGTTTGATTCCCCCGCATTCTCCTTCCCCCCCCCCCCCGCCCCCGCCGCACACACTTTCCAGTAAGACATCACTGGTGTCCAGACAGGGGAGGAAGGATGTACCATTCAAGATAATTAAGTAATATAGTGATGCCAGATCGACATCCACACAATCCACACAATGGACACTCGCAGGCATAACAGAACAAGCTTCCCCCATCCACTGTCCTGCCAAATGTGCCCCACCCACAGTGCACGGGTGAGACAGTCATTCAGGTCCCACGCACCGGCCGGCTGCTCAGGGGGCCTTTGAGGGGGGCAGTTAGTTCTAGTCCTGGAAGAGTTTAGTTTGGATGTAGACACCTGTCCACAAGGAGCTGAATTAGGACACATCCACTCATCTTATCTAGGCCAAATGGGGATAAATTTCAGTCCCTTTCCAACCTGTGTTGAATTTGAACTGGTGATCTACAAGCGAAGGAACTATTAAAGTGATACACTGCCCATTCCAGCCCCAAGCAACTTCATTTGTTACTGACCCGGTACTGTCATGCCTCTTTCATGGAAAAAAAAATCCAGCCTGCTTACAATCCATTCTGCACTACAAAAAAAAAAAAAAAGGAAGAAAGATTGATAGGGACTATGAAACACTGCGCTGTCCGATTCCTCAGTACAGACTGACAGCTGTAGTGCAGCTCGCTGACATGATTGATGGCCACGGCTTCGCTCTCCCCTTGTTAGGAACATTAGACATATTTACAGTAAGTGGAAATAAAGTCAGATTTTAAGATCCGCCTCTATGCTTCCAAACACCTTGTCCAACGGCAAGGCTCATGTGCCAACCATAATCAACAGGAGCACGTACTGACCAATACAACTGCTAGTCCTGATTGCATCTCAGGAATTAGTCTAACTGGTCTTTAGTGATGCCTGTGAACAGAAGTAAATGCCCATCTTCCATTGTATGTGAGACGCAGAGTCAGTGCCGCACAAGACGTAAACACTGAATCCAGGGGTTCACATAACTCCAGCTGGGACAGTATCGCATCATCCGAATGCCTATGCACTCTGCCCTGCATTAAAGAAAGTATGTGCAATCATATGAGCAGTTACAATTATAATAATACTCCTTTGCATCTTCTAGGTGCTTGGCAGGTATCTCTTCAATTCCTGCAACTGCCGACTCCTTTTAAAAATGAACGAACCTTTCACTGAACTAAAAACAAAAGCCCAGCAGGACATAAACACACAACAGGGTGCATGAAGAGAACATGAGGCGCTGAATCATATCCCAGTCTCGGTGCAGCTCTGTGGGCTCTGAGCCATGCAGGTAGAGAATCAATGTTCTGGTACAGTCATTCCCGTCCTGCTACCCATTCTGTCAGAAAGCCTTCAGATCCTATTCCGCTAAGTAATGCATCAACACAGGCACTCGATACGTTCCATTTACTTTTCCCTACCATTTCAATAGAGGCATCGACACGATTCAAACATAGTCTTTGGAGTATGAATTTACGGCTGCGCTTGCTGAATTACAGGGCAGGCTGAAACCAGCTGCAGTGCCGGAATGGGAAAGATCTTAGCAACGTTCGCAGTTTAATTTACGAATGTTGGTGTACTCAGCTGAGGCGCCTAACTCTTCCCTTTCTGGAAAAGTCTGATTGGATTGATAGGGATGCAACCAAGTGGGCTCTACAGAAACTCCGGAGACCAACAGAAATCAACAGAGAATGAGCGCCTTCCTTTAGAATTCTGAAACCATCCTGTAGAACGTAACAAAGAACAACGTCCCTGCTAGATAATCCTAAAATCCGTGTAGGACTTTCCTAGAAAGGTTACAGACAGGCATCACCAGGCACATGTAATGGGAAAGCAAAGCCATCAGGGCAGGTTGAAGGGCAGTCTATAACGGAGAGGGCTTCACTGTACACATGGGGCATGCACCGCTGTGCCCAAGCACCCTGGACAATTTCACAAGCCAGCTGGATGGCAACACCAGGCCACAGGTGATTTCCACAGGCCTTGAGTTCACAGGGCTGGGACCGACATGCCAGTGGAGCTTTCCCTGAACCGGAGCCTCGATAATAAAAGACAAGCTTTTAAAAACAGTCATTCAGATTATTTCTCTAGACAGACAATCTCTCTCCTTGTGGGCCCAGTAAGCTCCATAATTCTCTGGCAACCAAGCAGGCCTGTATTTCCCTCCTTTTGCTGTTTTCTCTGCCTTCTTCCCCTTTTATCAGAGGAGCTGGAAAGTAACTTTAAACCCCCTGCTCCAACCCCTTTAGCTGCTCTCTGTGTAACTCTATCACCTTTATCTTCCTGGGTTTCTGCCTGCATATGTTTCAATTCCAAGCAGCAGCTCAGGCTGACACAAGGTGCTGATTCTTAATTAGCAGCTGCTGACCTTGGCTTTGCCTGATTCTCTTTCCTGTCACTTTCCCAACATACTAATTAGCTCAGGACCATTGAGTTTTAGAGCTTCTCTTAGCCAAGTGTTTGCATTTTCCCCTTTTTGTTGTTGCTTTTTTTTGTCAATTGAGGACTTGGTTGGGAGCTGGAACGAGTCCTGGACACAGGGCAGCGAGACCCAAACCCAGGCTGAACTCGGAGTTTTGATACAAAAGCAAAACTTGGGCCAGGACACTGAGCTATATGGACCAAAGGCTGGTCAGAAATCAAGCGAATTTTGGTGGCTTCAGCCCAGTTATAACGCTCCCTGGAATCCACAACTTAATGCAAAATTCTGCATGTGAGTGACCCAACATAAAGCAGGCTGAGAAGTGATTCCCATCACATGCCTGCTCTGGCCATTATTACTCTCTGCCCCCCAGCAGCGTGGCCCAGTACAGAGACATGAGAAGTCAAAGTCCTTGATTATGGCAACTGCATTTTAAGTCAGTTCAGCTGTGACGGTGGGGAGCTGGATGGGGAATCCTCACATTGTTATTTAACAGCTAAACCATACCCCTGCAGCCATGGGACTAAAACACAAAACCTTATGCCCCCAGGCACAGTCTTCTGACCTGTTAGCGTGCCTCTGCCCAGTCTAGTTTGGGCTAGAAATGCCCCAAGAAAGGGCTGTTTGCAGAATCTCATAGAAGCTGGTTTCTAGCTGTCTAGGTCAACTCCGAGGACTGAGAAGGCGCCGAATATTTGCATTATCATCGAAGACAAACCTCCAGAAGAGAACACCCTGAACTTTGGATCTGGATCCCAGCTGGGGCATGTCACTGGGTCAGTTATCCTGGTACCTTGCTGTTGTGCTCACAGTGCTGTCGGCCAGAACTCGGCTCTCCCCCATACGAATGGGCCAGATCAGTACTGAGTTACATAACCAGAATATCTTCACACACAATGGAATGCCTGCAGAACGCCCCCTTCCCCGGGGCTTCGCTCACCCACAGACAAGAGGCTGAATCAAAGGCAATAACTAAAACCAATAAAGCTCCGTGGTTCTGAGCAGCAGAGATCAGTAGGGGTTGTTTTTACTTTGGGCCCCTGGCTATGGAAGAAAATAGCATTTGTTATTTCATTCCCTCAGTGTCCAAAGGGGTAGTAGACGGCTCTCCAGACCTCCTTAGGTGTTTGTTTAATGGTACTTGCTTCAGATTGGACACAGACAAACCTGCCAAGCCCAGTTGCTTCACAAACCTTGATATGATGAAGAACAGAGATCCGGCGGAATAAATCCAGGGTCTGACAGCAGCTCTGCAAGTCTGGTTACCAGTAAAACTGTTCAGACAGACCAAGCCTGGCCTACCCCTCCCCAAGTGCCATGCACCCTGTCCTAATACAGTCCTTCTAAAACACGTCTCTGGAGAAAACACACAGAGGAGTTAAACTGGCTTAATGGCCATTAGAAACTCTGGGTTTCTTCTCCCTTTGACCATCTTAATGGGCTTTCACGTGTGCTTCACTAAGGCGGGGAACAGGCCGGCCCCACTTCCACTTCTCCAGGATTGGGACGTGATGAGGGAAGGCAGGAAAAATACCTTCTAGTGCTGCAGGCTTTAGTTCACTGGGCAGGACCTTGCCACCTTGCGGACCGCCTCCCTGAGCCTTCTCCAGGCTACCTGCACACTCTCACAACCACCAGCTGTCGCGGCGGTGGTGCCGGACAGTGGAAAGCGTGCACACAGCCACCGACCATGCCTACATTTTTGTACCCTTCCAGTGGGCCTCATTCTGCTCTTGAAAGGCTTATCCTAGGCAAACGGACTTCACTGGCGTCACACCGGGTTTCCTTACTTCTCTCCCAAAGCCTTGCCTGATGAATTTTAAACACGGCCCGCTCAGCCCCATCTGCCTCAGTCCAGCCCTTCTTTAAAAAAGGCTGTAACTTCCTTTTGAAGGTTAGTAAAATACATCCTATGCCCCACCTCGGCCTCCATGTGTTCTGCAGCTTAGAGCGTTCCCACAGCGACAGCTGGCTGGCATTCAGTCCCTTGGAGGCTTTACCCTTCCCTAGGGCTCACCCAAAAGCTTTGTCAGGACGGGGGACTGGGAAATTGCATGTAAAGGACAGTGAGATCTCCTCAGGAGAGAGGCACCAGCCGCCCTCAGCTGTATGATGCTATTCCCTTGCAGGTAGCCAGGTGGCTGTGATACTGTGGGTCACCAGGCTGGGACGCAATGAGCTGCTTCCCAGGGAAAGGCCACGAGGGAGTACAGGAGACAGGAGATGGAGGGGAGCGAGCGGCCTGGCGAGGCCTTGGGTGGGGCCTTGTGACGGTGGATTTGTGACAGCATGTGGGCCCCAACGTTCGAACCTAGACATGAGGGTCGGGTTGCACCTGCCTCAGGTAGGAGGCTGCAAACCCCCAAATAAAACTCTGGTCATAAATAACAAGCAAGCCTAGAGGCAAATGCGGCGCACACCTCTGTGGCTTTAGAGCTGCGGTTCTCAACCCGTGGGCTGCATGTGGCCCAATTAGCACACAGCTGCGGGCCCAGCTCAGCTGCGTGCTAAAGGCTGGCCCGCATGCTGGTGCAGATGGGTCTGGGTTGCCCTGCACGGTGGAGGTGGGGCTGCCAGCCAGCCCCATGTCGTGTGGTCTGGGGCAGCCACGCGGCAGTGGTTCGGGGCGAGCGGGCAGCTGGCCAGCTCCACAGGGAGAGGGTCCAGGGTCTGGGCTGCCACTGCCCTACCGCCCAGCCCCTCTGCCCAGGTAACACATCGTGGGAAGCTGAGAATCACTGCTTTCGAACATGGGTCGGAAAGAGTTCACTGTCTCAGCCAGAGCTGAGGTGCCTGGAACGTCCAGTGAAAGGGGTTGCAGGGAAGTGTCTTGTTTTATTGGAACCAGTTTGCCTGGCCCTAATTTCAAAGATCTGCTGCCCATTCTTCCCTCTCTTCCTCCCAATGCCTGTGTCTCCACCGCCCTGGACTGGGGGAGAGAGGGGGCAACATGAGCTATCTGGAAATCCAAACTCAAGTGGCCAGTTGCTCTTTGACAACAGACAGGCTGGGCCCACAGGTCCCATCACATACAGCAGGGCCAGCAGCTAACTATCAGCCCTGAACTTGGAGAACTGACTGAAAAGCCCACTGTGTAAAAAAACCAACACCCCTCAGAAAAGCAACCCTTCATCACGGATGTCAATAGGCGTGAGAAAGCGCATTAATTGCTAAGCTCAAACACGCACGCACAAAATAATGGAAGAAAAAGCTTCTTCACGAGAGACTAACCAGGAGAGGAGCAGGCAGCTAATTCACTCCTTCACTCAATCAATAATTCTGACATTACTTGCCTCCAGGTTGTCTTTCTGCACCACAATGGTTATGCTTAAACCTGTCTCTTCCCTGGAGAATATAAGAAGTATGAAGAGACAAGCCCATCCTGCATTAGCTGTGTTTCAAGTATTGGACTGAGCGCCGTGACAGACAGCTCGTAATTTTAATTAACAGATTTGCCAACGTCAAACTTGAATAAAACTCTGTAATTAAAATCACTCCAGAAAACAAACAAACAAGTAAACCTACTAATACCCATCCCACACTGCAAAGGGGCAGGAAGCTTTTCCATAGGATTTAATAAGCCCAGATACATGCTCTCCCACACGCCTTTGTGCCCCCATCCCTCCATCCCCACCAGTGCATGGATGCTCTTCCCTCCAACTTGTGCTGAGAGGTGCACGTCTTTCTGCATGGATCTGTCAGGCCCCAGTCCTCTAGAAAAGTCCCAGTAGGATTTAATAGGGATGAAACCAGTAGGGTTGTATAGACTTTTCTCTAAAAGTCTATAGATGTTAACAGGAAATAAGACCCTTTCTAAATGGTTCTGGGACCATTCTATAGAATTCTGTAGCCGGACTGTCATCCCCTATTCAATTCCATAAGGGACAGCCCATATCTGAGCTCCAACGTGTCTGTCTGTAGATATACAGCCTCCTACACTTCTTGGGGCATGTTTCCATGTCTGCTGCAATCCTCTGGCTGTAAACACACAGCCAGCCGGTTCTTTGCCATAAGGAAATACAAGGGACGTTTCTTTGGGAGAGGCAATGAGCGTGAGAGTGAGGAGTAGCAATGTTTCCTAGTAAGAAAAGGCCTTTCCAGAGCCATAACAGGAAGCAAAGGGTTGGGACGACGAGTCCTGCTCAGATTGTACTTGGAGCATTTTATAACCTTGCCAACCTGGGGAATGTTTACACGAGATCTAACCTGCACCTTTAATGGATACATTCATAGCTGGACACACAAGGGGTTTATGTAGCCAGCAGAAAGAGAGCTGCAGAGCTATACCCCACACATCTGCTGCTCTGAAATGCACTTCCTTTGGTGCTGGAGTTTATTGTAGCTAAGATCATCACTGACTGTCAGACAGATTGATTTTGAAATGATGAGGTTCTGCACATCACAAGCCCAATTAATAGGACGGAGTTAACCTACTTAACCCAAAGACTGGCCCCAGAGTCTGGCCATACTCTTTGTGGGGAGCGGAGGAAGGTGAGTCGGGAGTTGTGCTAAGGGTTGGCAGGGCTGGATCCCATGTGTACGAATGAGAGAGACAAGGCAGGAGAGGTAATATATTTTATTGGCCCCAGTTCTGTTGGTGACAGAGACAAGCCTTCGAGCTTACATGGAGCTCCTTGTCATGTCTGGGAAATGGACCTGTGTATGTGTACTCTTGTCAGAAGTCCCCGAATGTCAGAGTTTTAGTAGCAGGATAACAAGATGCCTGTTTGGGAAACAGCTGTGCTGAGGCAGAACTGCCTGAAAAAACCCAACCACCACCAATGCAGTATTGCACAAATAAAAAAATACATCAAAACCAAGAAGGTACAAAAGGCAAATGGCAGACGTTGCGGCAGGTGGAGGGCGTGTAGTGACACCTGTGGAATCAGTGCCAGCCCCTCCATAGTGAAAAGCCTGGGGCTGGACATTGGCTTGCTCACTATTACCAAGTGTGAAGAAAATGCACCATCCACCTGGCTAGGGCCCCTCGCATTCTCTCACCCTGTGTTTCTCAAGACCGGTCCATGGACCGGCGCCGGTCCCTGAAATCTTCCTGTAACTTCCAGAAAGTTGAGTAACACTGCAAACCCACATCACTCATTGTTCAAGGAATATGCTTGCTGTCAGGGTATATTTTGAAATTAAACTGTATGGAGTCCAGCGTTCCGAGCAAAGCACTGTCTCTCCTGATATTCATAATCACACGTAGAGAATTGGATTTGTGAGCGATGGAAGAAGCTGAGTTTGGAGAAGGAAAACATATTCCTGTTCGGTTCCAGGCTTACACTCCACAACAGCAAAACATCTGAGTTTTAAAACATATTGGCAGTTTACTGAGCATCCCTTAAATACATTTAAAAACACCATGTAAACTAAAGCAGCCAGCTGAGACAGTAAACTATACAACACGTACAAGACAAAGGCCGACAGAGATGTTCTGGCAGCAGCTGGGCTCTCAAGCAATGAACAGCCCTGAGAACACAATTAAGTGGAATCTAAATTCTTCTCACAGCACAACATGGAGCCAGTAATACCTTGTTAAAGCTCCATCTATGCAATAGCCATGAAATAATTGCTTGTGTTGTGCCAGTCGCCTACCTGAGGCCAGTGACTTCCCCGACTGTGCCAGAGCCAAATGGGTTTCAGAACTGACCCTCAAATGACAGTTCTGGGAAAACAGACACGGAAAATGCACAGAGGTAGAAACGTTCCAACATGAACCTTTCGGAAGGGACATACCCTGGCCTGCAATGCTACCAGCAGAGGAAAGAGCACTGCTCCTTGGCATGTCTTTTGGGGGTTAGCTAACCACCAAAATAAGCCAAAAACAGAACCTCACCTATGAAACCCTTCATAGACTGGAACTGGAGGAAAGGTGGCAGGCCCATGATTTTGGATCCATGTTTCATTCCAAACTGATAGGGGCTAATTTTCTAGCTTCTGTTTGGATGGGGCTAGCATCTTGTGAAATGATGGTGACTATCTCATAAGAACAGCTGATCTCTCAAGAGTTTGCCATCTTGGCCAATGCTCATGAGATTTTGGTGCCTTTGATTCAGCTTCACAACCCAACTCTGAACCTTAGACTCAGCCTAATATGGATCCAGATCCTCAGATTGCCTTTGGTCTCATTCATACTAGGTAGACTGAATTTGTGAGGTAAGCATCTGTTTCTCCTACCCCACACCATCAAATAATAAAATATAAAAATATATGGCGATATGCCTATCTCATAGAACTGGAAAGAGCTTGAAAGGTCATCAAGTCCAGTCCCCTGCCTATACTAGCAGGACCAAATACTGTCCCCTGACAGATTTTTTGCCCCAGATCCCTAAATGGCCCCCTCAGGGATTGACCTCACAATCCTGGGTTTAGCAGGCCAATGCTCAAACCACTGAGCTCTCCCTCCCTCAGTCAAGGCCCATGTTGAATGAACAGTGGACTTCCTCAGGATCTGTACTCACTCCAAAGCTCCTTAACACGTATACAGCTGACCTACCTCCCACCCTGGCAACGAAGTTCGTATATGCTGATGATCTCTGCCCGGCAATAGAAATGAGGAGATGGAGACCTGCCTGACTGTGACACCTTTGCCAAGCACTTTTCAAAGTGTTAACATGTTAAAGGCAGTGTCATCCATCTTGCCAACCGGTTAGCTCATTGAGAGCGGCAGGTCGTTCTGAGCACCAGCCAATCGTTCTTGAACTGCACCCTTCTTATTTGGGGATAAAGCTTAACAGCCCTCTGTCCTTTCAACAACACATTGAGAAGACGAGCCACAATCTTGCTGAGAGCCGCACTCTTCTACAGGTTTGCCAGCACTCTTGGGATGCTAGTGCTGCAACTTTATGGACATCTATCCATGCCTTAATTTTTCCACCTGCTGATTACTGTGCAGCAGCATGTAATTCCAGTCATCACTGTAGCACGTTGGACTCAATGATTAACTCTGCCCTTCGTATCATTACTGGTGTGACCTGGACAACTCCAGTCTCCAATCTGCCAGTCCTGGCTGTCATCGGTCCCCTGGTGATTAGGTGTGAAGGCAGGGTCCTGGCTGCGTTACTGTGCACAGTCAACCATAAGACAGAGTACTTCACAATTTCGTCTCAAAGCCACATCAACAATGCCAGCATACGTCAAGATGTCCCTTTTCTGAAATAGCTGACCCTGTCAGACAGCACGTCAGACATGGTCTTTCTAAGGAACAGCAGCAGCAGCAGGTGATGTGGGACTAAATTTTGGATCGATGGCTCATTTCTTGACAGACAGACAAAGCAGTCCTAAGTTCTGAGCTGGAGAGACTACAGTTCTGGTGTGCCCCTCTGAACAACCACATGAACCAAAAGATCCTTCCTTGCTACAACAGGGTAGGTTGGGTTTTAACTTACATCTTCACTGTTGGAGTTTCTTGAGTGCCTTGCCTTGCCCTGTGGAGCTCAAGAACAAAGAGCGTGTCATCTGGCCAAAGACTGCCCTCTTCCTCACCGGGATGTAGGATGGAGTGGGGTCAAGGACTGCCCTCTTCCTCATCAGGGTGATGGATGAACGGGGTCAAGAACTGCCCTCTTCCTCACCGGGATGCTGGATGGAGGTGCTGATGTCTCCAGATGATGTGGCCATCAGAGTGGCTTCATCACTGACCCACCATTGAATTCATTGTTTGTGCTGCCAGACAACTATAAAGGCAGGATAAAAACGCAGAACAAGCAGAAGCCCAGTTGCAGCACAAACCCCCCACCCCCTCACTGCAGGAAACCTGCATGAACACTCTGGACAGATTCACAATCTTCTGGGGGCACCTGGGGCAGCATCTCAGATTCAGCAATTGCCTTGGGGGTGCCTAACTTCTTCCCATCAGCAGTACGCGCTAGACCTGCTTCCCAACCCACGCCTGAGACCGAGAGCCCAGCGATCTACGGCGTGGGTTAGAGCAACCGCAGCAGAATGGGAGATCAGCAGCAGCGCTTGGCAGCGAAGCAGGGGGACTCCTGGGTTCTGGCCTGACCAAGTCTCATCTTCCTACGGGTCTGGTGGGATCAACTACTGGCATCTCTAGATGACGGCATGGGGAATGCAACTTGACTTGCAGCTAGTGCAGCCCTATGAAGACCAATGAACCGATGCCTCCCCTCAGTGACCACCACAAGGAGATGCAGCACACAGGGGCTTCCATCCGGTGCCAGTGGAATAAGCAGATTAGCTACCTGGCCCCCTCGTCAAACACATGCCCAAGCAGCTCTGCCACAGCCCAGGGCGTCTCCCAGACGTGAAAGATGCCATTCTCCACCACCTGGGCAGTCACTGCCCACTCACTAGGCTCATCTCACTTACCGCACACTCCCTGCAAGGCAAGTGGCAATTAAAAAGGTCATGTTGGTAATTGCTCAATTACAGCTTAACAGGCTGTAATGCACGTGTATTGGAAGGCAGAAGCGGCAGTTGCATTGCTTTGTGGGTCTGTTAGACTGCAGTGTCGTGCTATGCTTTGCATATGGAACAGACACATGGGTATTATGGGTGTATTAATCTACGCTTGGATGGATTATGTGCTTATCTAATAGCCTGGCACAGCCAGAGTCTGTGACCTTTAGGACACATTCGAGGCCTGGCTGTTTTCTCAGGCCTTTGCCAGAGTGACCGTTACACAACGCATTTGGCTTGTGTTAGTCTTTGTACAAGCACTTGGAAGAGGTGTGTTATTATTCCTGTTCACTGATGTAACACCAGTGCTGGGCATAGATTTTTACAGTAATAGCTGCCCCAGTTCCTGCCCCAGAGCGCTTTCAGTCTAAGTTAGACATGCCTAGGATATAGAGACAGACACAGGGAGGCAACAGGGAAAAGATAAAGCCAACAGCATGTCCGGTGAGCTCACGAGTCAACTGTGGGAGCCAGGGAATTTCCAAAGGGAGACTGGGGTCAGGCATAGGGGAGGAGCAGGCAGCACAAGGGGCAGGTGGTAAGAAAATGAGGCATATGGAGGAGAAAAGAGATTGTTCTAGACCAAAGGTACGTGTACCCTTGGGGGTACACAGAGGTCTTCCAGGGGTACCTCAACTCATCTAGATATTTGCCTAGCTACCCAAAAAGCACTAGTGAAGTCAGTACAAATGAAAAGTTCATACAATGACTTGTTTATACCACTCAATATACTATACGCTGAAAAGCACTTACAATATTATATTGAAATTGATTTATTTTATAGTTATATGGTAAAATATACAGCAGTTTGTCAGTAACTGCTGTGATACATATTTTTATGTCTGATTTTGTAAGCAAGTAGTTTGTAAGTGGGGTGAAACATGGGGTACACAAGAAAATCAGACTCCTGAAAGAGGCATAGTGGGCTGGAAAGATTGAGAGCCTCTGTTCTAGATACAAGGAGCAGTATAACACAAGGGACATAGAGAGCAACAAGGCAAGAAGACAGGTAAACTGTCTGGGGCAGGGACTGACCTGTTTTGGGTTTGTACAGCACCCAGCTGTACAAACCCAATGGGGCCTGGACCCACGCTTGGTGCGTTCACGCGCTACCACAATATACATAAATAGTGAGTGACAGATGAGGAGACGTGGGCGGGGCAGAGCTGTGCAGAGTCCTGGGAAGAGGACAACGTATGGAACCCAGGAGTCCTGACTCCTAATCCCTGCTTCTAACTTCTGAGGATCTGCATTGACTCTGGTCATTTCACACGAGCCCTGGCCAGCAAGGTAGCCGCCTCCTTTTCCTTTGAGACTTCAGGGGTCGTCCAGGAAGGCCTTTAAAACTAGAGTCTCAACAACTCCCAGGTTTCTCCGGGGGGGGGGGGGGCCAGAGGGGGGGTGTCTGTAACTTCCTTCGTGGTATTGAACGGATCAATGTGTGGGCAACTCTAGCAATGTCTAGCTTATGGTAACCAAAAGACTAACTGAAGGAATATTGTTTTAGTCTGTCAAATAACTACTAAACCCACAGACGCTTACTGTGTGGAGCCTAGAACCGCCCCCTCGAGCAGGAGGCAGCAGTGCATGACCAGACTCCTGATAAGAGGGGAAGGGCTCTACGGGAATGCTTTAGAAATGCCTACGTTTGTAACACACAACACCCAGTACTGCTCTCTGGAGCGGCCCCTCACCACCTCGCCTCCCTTTCCAGAGAAAACGGGAGGACCCTAGGGCATGTTCCAGCCAGCCCTGGGCGATATGTCCTACCCTCCTGCACCGCAGGACTCTGTCCTGGGATCCCAGCGCTTCCCTGGGCTGCTGAGTTTCAGTTAGGGGAGACAGGCTCCTGCAGTTCTCCTTCATTCAGTGGGCAGCACTCTCTGTAAGCAAAGCTACATGAGGTCCAAACTAGCCACACTGCTCGGTGGCTCTGGTCACTCCCACATGGGCCAGGAGGGGAGAGGATGGGACACGAGTTGGAATATGTTGATAGCAGAATGTTTTCTTTCACCCCAGCATTTCCCAGCCGGTAACGGAGGGAGAGAGCAGGGAGTTTCCAGCAGGCTGGTACAGGAGGGAAGTAAATACTTCTGCTTTGGAGAGGCAAATCGTCACAGAACAAACAAATAAGGAGCCGTGTTCTCCGCTCATTCCGTCATAGCCTGGGAAATATTGATTTCACATAACCAGCCAGTTAGAGCTTAGTCTGGGGTGGTTTTTGTTTTACCATCCATCTGGGGAGGAGAACTTTGATCTGTTTACAGGTTTATAAAATGGCTCAAATATTTTTCAGATGGGCTGGTAATGAATTTAGGCATTGAGACTATTGTGCTGCAGGTTTACAAAACTCAGAGTAGCAGCTGCATTTCTGATCACGATGATGCACCTTTCTAGAATGCCTTTCCTCTGAGGATCTCAACGCACATTACAAAGATTACATTTCACAGCATCACGTTAGGAGACATAATATTTGCTTTATAGGGGCGGAAACTGAGGTACATAGCAAGTCAATAGTGGAGCCAAAAACCAAACCCAGGAGCCACAATGCCCAACCCTTGTGTAACCACAAGCTCCTACCTCCTCTTCAAAGAAACAACAGTGCCACATTCAGACTAATCTTTTCACAAACATAAGACGACCCAAGAAAACTGCACCCACCACCGGAGCACTTTTAGGGCTGGATATTTTTCAGACTTTCCAGTGGGCCGGAGCAGCTCCCTAAACCTAGATCCTTTGCTTTTAACATTATCGAAGTGCACTTCCCCTTCCTCCTCAGCCATCCGCTTGGCTACGGGCTAGGGTTTTGCAGACACCTTGAACTCTCCAACCACCTGCTGGAGACACTTGAATTCCTCCCAAAGAAGTGCAGTCCTTGAGTTAGGGGCAGGCTTGTTGTCTACAGTTTCCACAGTTTAATCTGCAGCGTGGGCACAGCTGTGCGGCCAGGCCAGTCAGATACAAAGAGAAAATGGAGTGAGAGGAAAGGCAGGAACAAAAAGCGGGTGAGATGAGGAATCTTTGCCGCTACAGCTTCTTGGGGTGGTTCTCCGGCCTGAGTGTTAACGATCCCGCCCCACCTCAACCCAGAGCCTCTTACGAAACAATGCTGCAGGGGCTACAGGAATGGTCCAAAACGCTACAGCTTCGCCTGAGGACCTGCAGTAATCTCACACCACGCTGTTCTCTCTCCACTACGGGTTAGGTCTACACAGCAGCTGGGAGGTGTCATTCCCAGCTCAGGTAAACCGACACACCCTGGCGCTGCTCAGGCAAGCGCCTAAAAATAGCAGCGTGGCCATGGTGGCTTGAGCTCGTCGGCCAAATACAATCCCGCCCAACCCCCGGGTGTGTGCTCGGGCGGCCTCCGTCACAGCCCCACTGCTGCCTTTGGCAGCTTGAGCAGCTCTAGTGCGTGTCTGGCTAGCCATGGTAGGAGGCGCCCGCCCAGCTGGGGTGTCGACATCCCTGAAGGGAATTTAAGTACCAGGATAATATAGCAAAGAGAAGCATCTAAACTCTCGTACCTAGAAACACCAGCCAGCATGGACAGCAGAACTAGTGCTGGGAGACTTCTCGGGCATGGCACCAGCACCTCAACACCGGGGGGGGTGGGGAGCCTTTATAACTACGTGGTTCATCTTCACTGCAAGAGGGAAGTTGTTTCCTTAGCCCAGGTTAAAGTAACAGTGAAAACACATCAACTTGGCTTTTAACTCGTGTTACTGGCTCAGATTCACCCTGGGGCTTCCCATGAGCTGCTAAACTGAGCTGCCGTATCGTCACTCCTCTTTTAACTCGGGTAAATGAGACCACGTTAAAAACCCATCTTTTTTTGCAGTGAAGACACCCTTGGACTGAGCCGTGTGCTTCACTAGTTTCAGCAGTTGACATACCCATTATGTCATTACCCATTACATACCCATTATAGGTTGAACGGTCTTATTGCTAATCACTCCAGAAGTCTCCTTTAACCAAGTGGAGGGAAAATAGCACAGAACTGGTATTTTTGGCATTCCTGCTCATTTCTTATTTTAATAAACCACTACTGCATTGTACCAGCTTGAAAGGCACCTTCTGCTCTGGGTGTGCAGTGCCCACTGACTTCCAGGGGATTGGTGTGCATGGATGTGGGGGCAGAATTGGACCCCAGGGTGTTATTGACCATTTGTATATGAAACCATGCTGCTGTACAAAGAGTAAAGGCACTGTGCCTAC
This sequence comes from Dermatemys mawii, assembly GCA_007922305.1. Taxonomy (NCBI): domain Eukaryota; kingdom Metazoa; phylum Chordata; order Testudines; family Dermatemydidae; genus Dermatemys; species Dermatemys mawii. The sequence goes on along the minus strand of ML677396.1, from coordinate 17,901,012 downwards.
AATATAGCACGGAGAGTGCTGTAACCCAACGTGTTTGGCAGTGGGAGGGGTAGCATAGTGCCTCGTGATACACGGGAATTGGTGAGGGAAGGGGGAGACCAGACTGATTTTTCAGCCCCTCTGCAATGCTAAGGCCAGATTCTCTCCCAACCATTTGGCTCAGTGCAGCCCGCACTGCCCTGCTCTATCCCCACCCCAGCCACCACTGACTTTCCTCCTGCCCCGCCCTCAGCGTCTTCTCTTTCTTAGCGCTTGCCTAAACCCTGGTTTGTACTAATTTAACGAAGTGATGCGACCCCCAGGGTGAGAGCTGTACTGGATAAAGGTGTACAGCTCTGGGTCGATAAATCCGACTCAGGTTTAAACTCTCTACTGACATTCGATGTTTTCCTTCCCTTCCCTCTCCTCTCCCTCCTCCCCCAGCTGACTGAGTCTCAGCAGGTACTCACAGTCAGGAAAGGGGCTCTCAGAAAGACGTCTTCATGAGTCAGATTTATTCCTCCCTCTTACTTGCACTTGGCTTCCAAGAGATTTCAACTACTGCCTCACGTTACCCTGATATCTGCAAAGCAGGGGAGGCTCTTTCTGTTCCTCACATTATGCCCAGGCCAACAAAGGGGGTTGTGCCAGGCGGCTGGTCGAGGCAGGGCAGAATCCCAGTTGTCCTTTCACTGCTATAACGACTCTGACATCAAATCCCACGTTTTACAAAAGTTGGGGAAATTGAGGCACAGAGCCATGATATGACTTGGAAAAGATCAACCAGCAAGTCAGTGATGCCACAGGAAACAGAACCCAGGAGACCTACGCTGCAATCACCAGACAAGAGAGATGCTGCCTGGGCTGGACAGTCTTTCTGGCGGATCTGCTGATCTCTGTACAGCAGTCCCTGCTTCTGGGTCTAATCTCCATCAGTCACCTGGCGGGAGGGAGCCCAGAGCCATTCCAGATGCCAAAGGCCCATCAGTGGGGAGCGGATCACTGTGCGGATTGAGAACAATCACCCTCCTGTAGTGCGGCAGGCCTCCAAAGTGACCGCTAGTCCCAGAGGGAGGGCTGGACGCGGCAGGCCGCCACGCCACACACCATCTGCAGGGCAGCGGGGTCACGTTCAATAGAGGCTCTGCCCCTCTGCGAGAGCTGCACTGGATGGACCCACATGCCCAATCCCTACCCACTTCATTGAAGGGTTAAGCCATATTTACAGCAAATCAGTGCTGGAAATCAGGGCCTGAAACAGCACAGGAGCAGAAGCAATTAGCAGCTAACGAGTCTGCACAGATAGATGATAATCCACTGGACACTTAGCTCTCACTTCATCTTTAATTGCTGCTTTAGCATCGCAACTGCAGCCAACCACCACCAAAAAACCTTTATCAGCAAAATTAATTACCGGCCATTTACTACCGTGTCTGTGCTCTACAGCTGAGTGAGGGCAGGGGGAAGGGAATGGAGGGCTGCGGAGGATCATGGAAATAGCTCGGCATGCCACATGAGAGTGGCTCCCTGGGCTAGTGGAGGGAGAGGGGTGGTTGTCAGCTGACTCTACAGTGCGTATTCCCAACATATGAGGTGCAAATCTTGCAAGGGCAGCATGTAAACTAGTCCCATTCAAACCCAGTCCCCATACCCTCAAGCCCTGATCGCTGTGCCCTCAAACCCAGTGGGGCTCCGTGTCCCAAACCCAGGCTGTCCATGTCTCCTGCACCCTCAAACCTTACTCAGGCCCTCAAATCCCATCTGGCCTTAGGCCCCACACCCTCCCTCCCAGTTCTGTGTTTTGGCTGCCATTCAGATTCAGACCAGATCCCTGATTCAAATGCAAACACTGCTCCCCGTGCCCAGTTCTCATGTGCCCTCTAATGTGTTCCCTGCCCAGCGCTGCACCCAGCGCATCCACGAGCCTGAACCTGAGCCCTGCCCGATGTGGGATCTGAGAATGGCCTCACCAGCTCATCCCTAATAATCCTCCATCTTAGACACTAAGGAGTCAGGTCTCCAGCTACAGTGCCCCGTTTGTTACACCGTGGGGGCGGGGGGACGGCAGTTCTCACCAGTCAACGTCCCCTTCACTGTGCTGCTGTTTTCATTTGTACTTCTCTTTGCTCGTCCAGCTCCTCTACACAAGATGCAGCACCCGGTTCCCATGCTCCAATAATTCCTGTTGCTCTGACAACTCTCTAACCCTTGTGCTAAACGCTGACGGCAGATGACAGGCAGCAAAAACAGAAGCTCCACTGTAGGGGGATATTTATCCAGCCTGTTTGCTGTTTGCTGTTTCCCCGGTGGAGCGCCTCTGGGCTCTCGAGCAGCGATGCACAGACACGTGGAAACACACTTGCTCCTTCCGGAGTCTCTCTGTGTCTGGCCACAGGAGGGGCTCGGGCAAGCAGCCGCATGGCAGTGCTCACAGACAGACACCCAGCTACCAAGGCCAGGCCCACACATAGAACTTTGGTCTGTACGGTCATGCTGGTCCCGTGGGTGGGTTTTTTACGACCATTTTGTAGTGGCAAAAGCCCTAGTGTAGACACAGTTACACCAGCCAAAAAGTGCTTTAGCTGGTATCGCTTATTTCGTTCGGGGAAATGTACATGCAGGCTCCTCCTTGTACCAGCTGCATCTCCACTAGGAGAGCTTGTGGGTGCAACCGTCCCAGCAAACCTTTGCTAGTGCAGACTAGGTCCAAGCCAGCAGCAGAATCAGCCAGGGCAGAGGTGCCTTAGGTGCTTTCTGGTGGAACAATCGCAGCAAGTCACTGGCTGAGCTAATCCTGCACCCATTGAAGACAACAATGCCCAGGGCCACCAGACCGCATCTGGGTTTGATGTTCCTCCCTGTGACCAAGATGACGATGGGGACATTTGGAGCTGGTGCGAGATTCCCAGCCCCAGTACTCGTGCCAGCCCTTGTTGAGCTAGCGCGCTAAAAGTGGGACTTAGCCACAGCAGCGTGAGGGGCGGGACGGGCTAGACACCCCAAGTCCACAGCCGTCAGAGAGCCTGGCCAGGACTCGGGGCAGCTAACCCCCTCTGCCACTTGCACTGCCTCGGTGAGAGCTGGCAGGAGTATGTCTTTGAGGACAGCCCAGACACACCCTGTAACTGGGCAGAATGTACCCCTGGTGCCCCTGGGAGCAGCACTCTGCTCCTTGGCAGTCAATGCCCTTGATGAGGTGTTGCTGAAGAGCCAGCAGGAGGGGAATCCCCAATTCCAGTTCTCAGGCAGGCTGTAAGTCTCCTTAGCACAGCAGAGGCTTTGGAAATCTTGTTGTGCCATCAGGCCAAGCCAAGCCCCCCACTCCCTAGCTGGTAAGTTCAAGGAGAAATTAATGGAGAAAACGAAAACTGGCCCTTTGTCTCATTCACACCTCACCCTGGCCTACCATTGCCCATGCAAGTTATCCCGATGTTGCATGGAGACGTACCCTCCGCGGTATGCTCTGTGCGCACTCCCCTGCCCGGCTCTGAATGCTCCGCGTTGGCCAGGCTGTCTGTGGAGCGAGGTTCACTAAGTCAGCCCCTCAGCCTCTCTTCCCCTCCCCGCATCCTCACACAGAACAACTGAAACCACTTGCAGAAATCTCGGACTACCCCAAGCCGGCCGCCCAAAGCCCGGCAGTGGGGTATTCACAGGGAAGATAGGAGCCCAGAACAACTGGGTTTCCAGAGTTTGTAGCTCTGCCCCATCAGCCCCCCTCACCTGGAAATACCAGTGTCCTGTGCGTTCCTCACCAATCCCATAGAGAGCAGGGGCAAGAGACAGGGCAGCACTAATGGAGCCACTTGCATGTCCCTGAGGTGGGCTCCTCTCAGTAATACCTCCAACATACTGCACAGCTCCTTCCCTGGCCATGACCAAGGACGCACACATCCCACGGGGACAAGCGCCAGGGAGTGGACTGAGTGAGAAGCCATTTAATGACCATGGATCAAAACAGTCAATGGATCAGTCAATGGATCAAGGACCCAGAAAGCCCACGACACGTGCTGCTAACTTGTCTGTGGTAAACGAATTATAAACATGGTCAGCAGGGAGGGGCCGAGCCAAAGTTCAGATCCACGTGTAGCTGGGGGGTGTTTGGATCTGGAGTTCTGTTTCAAGTCTGTTAAATGGGGGGATTGTACAGGTGACGTGGGGATCTTACCTTGGCCTTCCCAGTGCTTTGCAGAATATGGACGAGTGCAGAGGCCATCTCCTCTTTGTTCTTCACACTCAGTGCAGGCTCCAGCACTGAGCACAGCACCATGTAATTGTTAGTGATGTACTCGGCAAACTCCTTGTACATCTCCATGGGGAGGATACTCATGCTCTGGTAACGAGACTTGATGCGGATCATAGGCCCTGCAGACTTGCCCTTGCTGGGGTTGGGGCTGACTACGGGGTACCACTTCTCCACGAACTGCCGCCCTGTTACGGAGCCCACAGGGATATTCACCTGTCCGATGAAGTTGGTCTTGTCTTTCTTTTTTTTCTTGTCAGTCTCTTTGTATAAGTGCACAGTAATGGTTTTGAGCGACGGGAGGTTATTAAATTCAAAGTGCTCCCCCCAAAAGACATTGTCAGTTTTCAATTTACAGGTAGTTCGTGCGTAAAGAACGTCATCCAGGAATAATTCACACAAATACTTCTTCTTGGCTGGCAGGTCCTTGGCTTCAATAATCCATAACTTTAACATATTCTCTACCCTTCTGCTATTGTCCTGGAAAAGAGACGCCAAGAAAAAGGTCAAGTGTAAAAAAAAAAAAAAACGTACACAAACTGGAGAAATGAGTTAATTATTTCTGATGTGCTAAACGAGCAGAGGCTTAATTACATTTTATTTTAAGGAAATACTGGCTTTCAGGAATTTGCATAACAACACCACTTCTGTTAATTTTCCAAATATCATTGTGCTCTCTCTGTCTGCTGGTGCCAATTAATATAAAGGAACAAGGCAGATAAAATCCCTCCAAATTAAAAACATTCCATTTCCAGTTCTACTGCCAGGAAGGCCTCACAAGAAACAGGAAGGAGCCCTACTAATAATTAACGCCTTTTTGTAAAACAGAAGCTATTGCACAGGTGTTTTCCCCTGTTTGTTCCATTGTTGTTATGTGGCAACACTGGAACAGCACGTTTCCTTTTCTATAGCACAGCAGGAATAGAAACAGCCTCGTCCACACACGGATCAATTCATTCGTGACTGGAATGCAACAACTTCTGGGGTGGAAAGCAGTGGCTGTTGCATCACTGCCTACATATGTTAGGACAAGAATGAAGACTATTTAGTTCAATGAAACACTAGAGGGGTTTCAGGGAGATTGAATGAGTTACCTATGAGCTGAGCATTATTATTAATTAGAAGTAAAAATTCGGCCTGGGTGCCACTTTAACACTAATGCTGTGAACGATATCACGGCATCTTTAATGACCCCCAAATGGTCATGACGTCATTCCGACGAGGTAGCCCCAGGGGTACTGCTTTCAGTGATGACTTCAAGGAAAGAGCACCCAGAACAGATTCTGTAGCACCCTCAGCTTTCCTGGGATGTCTCCTCTCACAGTAACAACCAGGTCTGACCCAGCTCCACTTAGGAGAGTGGAGAGCACAGTTGTTGGAAGTACACAGTGGGGTGATGTGGGCCTGGAGGGTGCACACGCAGGAAATGATACAATACTACTCAAATCCTGTGATAAAAATAGCCAATCAGATCCTGAGAGTCTGTGTCTAGAAACTCAGACAAAAGGAGGAACGTTAGCAGAGTCAGCACAGGGCACTTTTCAAGATGGTGGCATGTTTCCAAACGAGTGCCCATTGAACAGAGCTGCTCTGGGCCACGTTCAACTATATCCACATAGACTAACCCCTCCTAATAACTGTTCCACCAGCGTCTCTAGGAGACATGTCGTCCCAGTCGTCCAGAGCTCTCTGCAGGCAGCCACAGCAACAGCTTCCATGCTCTTAAAGTGACCACAACATAGGGGCTGAATTTGACGCACAGTGAAATGAGCCCTGAGGGATAAGTTAGTCTCTCCATGTTGCTGTTTTCCCCGCCTCTCCATAGTACAGAGGGCTCATCAGTTAGGGTATAAAATTTGGTGATGAACTAGGGGCACCAAACTTTGTGATATTAATGGCTCCATTAGCAGCTTGCCAGGGGCCCAAGACCTGTGCCTAACCTGCATACCCAGTTACCTACTGTCGCTATCAAGAATGAATGCACAGAACTCCTTCACTCTGAGCAACAAAAACCGCATCAACTGTGACACCATACGGGTGATCTGCTTTGTCCATACCCTGGCGCACAGAGCAGGAGGCTGCTCCAGGCTCCCTTTTAAGGTGCCCTTAGCCTCGACTTGCTCTAAGGGCACATTTTCAGCCCCCCACCCCACCCCCATGCTCAACTGACAGAGAAGATGGGATGATTTAGTTGGGGTTGGTCCTGCTTTGAGCAGGGGGTGGGACTAGATGACCTCATGAGGTCCCTTCCAACCCTGATCTTCTATGATTCCAGGATATAAGAGCTTGTTGCTGCAGTTTTAAACTCAGCAGGTATTAGGAATATGATGGCCTGGTAGCCTGGGTACAGGAACGGGAGCCAAGTCCAAGCCCAAATTCCTCCATGGCCACATGCAACTCACTGAGATTCTGTGCCTCGGTTTCCCCATCTCAATGTGGGTCGCAAACCCCAGCAGCGCCAGAGGGGCTGCTGTGAGGACTGAATCAGTAGGGCTATATTCTACCCCCGACGTCACCGTTTGTCCTGGGGCCGCCTAGCAAAGCACTTCAAGGACTGGAAGCCCTAGATAAGTAGCAAGTATCATTAGTACTAAAACAAGACTGTGGGTTCTTGAGGTTTGATTGTTTCCCAGCGACAGCCCAAGAGGCACATACTGGGGAAGAGAGGGCAGGAAATAATTGGCACTTTCCCGTAAATATAATTGTGGCAGAAAGTAATACGGAAAAAAGCTGACCCCCAATTACACTTAGTCACTAAAATGACAATATGTCCCCTGCTGCTACCATGCACTGGGTTATAAAATGTAATAACGAGGAGCAGAACTATTACAGAGGCAATTCCTCAAAGCCGCTACCTTATTTGGGTGCACAGCACGCCGCAGGTTCTCCATCCATTTATCTCGTTCTGCGGCAGAGCGACAGGAGAAGCATTTACTTCCTGATGAAGTCGTCACCTGCATGGAAAGGAACGGGGGTTATTTCTCCACAAGCACATTACAAACTTGGCTTTGGGGAAATTAAAGAAAGGGGCTGGTTGGTGCTTTTATTAACACATGCCAACATCTTTCCCCAGTCGCCAGGGACTTGCCTCTCAGGCTGGTGTGCGTGTCGGGCTGAGACTTCAAGCACAATGTTAAGCATCACAAGGGGTTAATCCTGGTGGCACATTGAGCCCACTTCCCCTCTCCCACATCAGCGCCAACCTGGAGCGATGGCCCCAGAGTTGGGAGTTACTCCTGGGAACACCTGCCCCTCTGAGTCTGAGCTTCGTTAAGCCATCAAGCGAGTGAGAGCAACTCAAGGCCAGATCCTGAGTGCAGTGGAGCGATGCAGGTTTCTAGTGCTCAGCATCTCTCAGGATTCAGCCCATACTCTGCAATGAGACAAACCTCTTTCCTTTCCCCGACAGGGAATCCAAGCCCCTCAGGAACCCTCCCACTGCATGCTGTCCCTCTGACTCCTCGCCAGCAGTAGCTGCACTAGGAAAGAAAGAGTTCAATAGCATTGCTGAGACTCTGCTTGGCCATCATGACATTGCCATCCAGGAATGGATTCAGATCAACAACGTTTCACAATGTTCCCTAGCCTCCAGCCGGCTTCTCCCGACACTGAACAAAAAATCAGGCATGAGTGAATCCACCTCTGCATATGCTGCCTGATGGCCAGGGACAAACACGCAGCAAGAGTCCTCAGGTGCCAACCGCTTTCCTCTTCACCGCACTGAGTTTTCTCAGCATTAATTACTGAACTGGGGTCTGCAAAGGCCAATAAGATTCCTAAGCAGTTTCTTTCCAGCTGCTGCAGTTCTGAAGTACCATGCACCTATTAAATATGTATATTCCTCAACTCTCCCTGAAACCCTGCTAGCAAATTAATAGACTACGATTTGGCATTAGGAATTCCGTATTATTCATAAAAACTTCATTCGGCTGCTTTGACCTCCTTTGAATTCATTGCATCTGTCAACATCCAATAATATTCTTTTTGAACGTCCTTGTTTGCAGACTGAAGGTATCTTACTCACACGTCAAATACGCCCCGTTGGAGTATTATTTCCTCTGCTCCCCACTTGCAGAGTTCATTGAAATTCCATCTTTGGCGTTTGTTTTCCCACCTGGCAGATTGGGTTCACCACTTTCAGGGAACACAATCTTCTTTAGCTTTGTAAATCCTCTGCCAAGTTTAATCTGTTCCCTCAGTGCAATCGGCATCAGGCCATGATTTCTCATTGGCTACCATCATAGCTGAGGTTAACGCATATTCTGCCTTTGAACCGAGGTTTAATGTGCCTCTATGGTATTTTCCAATGGGACAAAAGAGAAGAGGCCCAACATTGCCTTTGCCAACTGGATCCAAGAGACCTTCCACCTCTTGCTATTCTAGCCAATTTCAGGTAGTTTCTGCTTCATGAGCTAATCAAACCACGGCTAATGGCTAAGAGCAACCCTTTCTGGACGCCATGCATCCATGCGCTGTACTGTACATCTAAACGATTCCTCTGGGCATGATGGAGTTACCTTTTATTACTGTTGAGACTGGAAGACTCCACATTAGCAGGGTTGGTGCCATCATCTCTGCCCAATTTTCCTTTCAGCATCTTTACATGCTTCTGTACGACTGCTACATTCCTCATGGTTTTCCTGCAACAAATCTGAGCTGCTTTATCCATACTGCTTGATCCCACTTCCTCCTCTTCCTGCTACGGCATTTTTGCTGGGCTTCTCAGAAGATCTTGCCCATGTGCAGAGAAGATACCCTGGAGCTGCACTCTGGGTCAGTTTAGCCACCGTACCTGAATGATAACCTTCCCTAAAAACGAAGTGTGCAAAACTGCATCACTTTTGCATACAAAAAAGTATGGCTAACACTGAGTTACAGGCACAAAGATCAAGGAAGACTCTGTTACTTCCAGAGTTACGTAAAAATAGGGTTTATAGCTAAATAACATGGAAGAACATTGCATCTAATGCCTCTACAGATTGCCCAGTAACTGTTATATAGGAGTGAATTTTGAATGTGCAGAACTTCAGTTCAGATAGGAATCCAAAATGTGGGGAAATTTGAGGGGCTCTTCTGTTTTTATCCTAGTAATTAGACTTTGGAAGATCCAAAGTAATCACCAGGTAACTTACCCTACACTCAAATCCGGAGGAGAGAGGTCTTGTATTTTAATGCTATGACCATGTAATTTAAAGGCAATTGTCAGGGGCCAAATTCTGCAATCCTAAATGAAGCAAAACTCTTATTGAAATTCTGGGGAATTGTGATTAAGGACAATGGAATTCACCCCTTCCATGAGACTGTATCATTGAATCCCTGGGGGGACCAGAAATTTTTGGATTGCTATTGGCTGAAATTCTCTTTAGGGCCAAATTCTGCTCTGTGACATAGGTAATTCCCACTAAAACCAA
>ML677396.1:17877700-17891369 GCA_007922305.1 Dermatemys mawii | reverse complement strand
ATGTGTATCTAGTATATTTTATAACTGTCCATCGATAAACTGGCATTAATTTAACAAATATTCTATTAAATCCCAACTCAATGGATCAATGGAAAATTATTCAAAAGTTAAATTTTAAGTAAGGTTTCTTCTCACAACAACCCTCCATAATTGGGGCATTCTCCAGAAAGTCTCCTGGCCCATTAGAAGTTGAAGGCCATGCCCAGCATATGTGCCTGGAAAGGCAATTTTCCCCAAATTTGCAAGAATGTCTTGACTTTGACCTGGGACCTAAATGTCATGCAATATAAATGATCTTCATGAGCTATTTATGATCTCCATGAAGACTGTATTCTGTTCACTTCAGGATTTTTAGATTTGCTAAAGCAGTGTTAATGGACGTGCATAAACTCAACTGATAGTACTTGTTAATCGCTAACGCTTATTTACTCTCATTATCCCCATTCCTTGAACAGACAGTTCCTCTAGTTAAACCAAACTGCCTTGTGAATTCTGAAAAACAGAATTGGGTTACATAAGGTGCATTTGAAATTGGCTCATCTTTGTATAACAACAACAACAACAACCGACAACTTTGCCATTCCATCAGCTATTTCAGCCAAGGGTCTGAACTGACTTTCTGACCAAGAGTTAAGGCTACAACACCGCAGGAATGGTGAGCGTTCTCAGACCCACATTACAGAGAAGTTAAGTGACCTGTGCCTGGACTGGGTCTGGACTGCAGGGATACCACACACATACACACAATGAGAACCATGCCTCTGGCCGGCATGCAGGGTGTTTGGAAGGTTATCTGAGGGCTAGGAATAGGGCTGCTGTAACTGTGACTATGCCTATCCAGCTGACATCCCTTTGCGCAGGCTGGGGGTGAAGGTGAAAGAGAAGGCTGGACGGGTAGGAGCAACTGCAGCCCTGAGGCTACAACAGCAATCAGGAAGTGGTGTTGTTGCTGCTGTCTGGCTGCTGCACATCCTTCCTCCTATCCCCTGCAAGAATCTCTAGCACATGGCCCAGATGCTGGGGCTGTGCACTGGGACTCGCCCTTGGCCTGCAGTGGGTACGCAGCAGAGGCAGGAAACAGAATCCCAGAGTTCTGATTCCCACTCCTGGCTCTAATCACTGAACTCTTCAACTGGCAGAGCCAGGAATAGCTCCAGGACCCCTGCTGTCCAATCTCCTCTACCAGACTAAACTGCCTAATGTAGATGTAACACACACAGCACATGCAACAGAACTAGATCATTATATTGGCTGGCAAACCTTTCTTCCATTTGTTTAGGAGAGAGAAAAATCAGATGTTCAATAAGTTATTTGGAAGGATAAAAATAAAAAAAAAACCCAACAAATAAATATTGATCCCCATGTTTTTGCAGGAGGACGAGATTTAGAAAGATGGGGAAGTTCCATGGGAACAAATAGAAAGAAAATCCTAAGACACAGTGAGCCAAATTCAGTCCTAGTGGCAGCAGGTGCATTACTGTTGACTTCCATGGGCATGCATCTGCTTACACCTGATCTGAGTTTGGCCCTACTGCAGGTGGATGTACCCAGGCAATCAGTCATACAGTGTCCCAATCAATGAGTTCGGCTAAGAGAGAAATAACGTACTGTACCTTTAAACAGCCAGCTGCTTCAGATCAAGGCAGTTGGGTTTTTTCCACTGCAGATGGCCGTGGCACGTTTTGGTTTCTACTCAGTTTGGCTGTGCTGCCAGTTCAGGTCTGCTGCCAATTCTCTTCTTCATCTTAACCCTCCAGTGTCACTCCATCTGCAGCAGTGGCGAATCCTGCTGTGTTGATCCTCTGAACCACACACTCGCTGCTGCTCCATGGTGGTGGGGGTTGTCGTGTGCTGTGTCCCGTGTGCTGCGTGCCAGGCAGCCTGGACTGCAGGCAGCTTCTGGAAGAACTGCCACCCACTGTGGTTGGCAAAAGCCCCCAAAATGGGAGTGCTCTGGAGCCTTACAGGGCAATTCAACCACAGCCTTTCCTGAGACAGAACAGGCAAACACCAGCTTGCTGGTGGTGGAAGCTCTGTTCATGGGCATTTACCTCCCAGCGGCAGTCACTTCCTCAGTCCAAGGGAACACAACGGGCTGTTTCCTGACTCCAGTCTCCAGGGATCAGCTCCACCACATCCCCCCAGGGTAGCACATTCATAATCCATTGTACAGAAAATGCCTTGGTTCGCCTGGCCTCCGACTTCAGCAGCCCCTTCCGCCTGGACATTTCTTGCCCAGAGCTTGTTTTCTGGGATATCAGTTCACATGTTCCTCGTCAGTATTCTCACGTGGAGAATGGTGTCATGGCTTTCGATCACTGTCTGAGCCACCTTCAGTTCTTCTCTACCATCTGCAGACTTGAACCCATGCCTTCAAAATTCCAATCCATGGAAGCTATTGCATTCTCACTCAACTCAGCTGAGGCCAACATCCTTTGTTACATGGGACCTAAGCCCTCAGGTAACAGGACACCTACAGTAGCTAAGCTCAGAGCCTAAAGGGAGGACCTTCAGGGGATGAGGTTTATTCTAGGAGACATTAGGGAACTCTGTCTTTCCAATAACTTAAACAAAATCTGTGCCCCAGTAACAAAATAACTAAAGGCTACACTCAAGTGCAAAAGAGGTGGGGCCACAGTATGGTTTTGTTTTCCATTTTTCACACCAGCAGTAAGACAGATTCTTGGAACCAAACATACGTTGTTCGTCTCTTTTAAAACAAGGGTGGGAATGTGGTGGTCTGATGAATGAGGGGATCTGCAGTGCACCTCAGTTCTGACAGTGCCCCCCTGCTAGTCTAGTCCTAGCCCCCGCCAGACAGTCACTCCACTCTGCCCCGTGCTAATTTGAATCCTCTGCCTCTACACATCACACAGTGGTGTAGTGGTCTTGAGACGCAGACTAATGCCGAATAGGGTGAACCTGCAAACTCCTTGCACTTCTGATGCCAGTATCTGAACCAGGGTCTCCTGAGACGTTAGAGGAGTGCAGGAACACAACACACCATTTAGCTTTCATCTTAAGCATTTCCCTATAGAAGCTGGCTGATAAGTATCCATCTCCATTTCTGACCCATCAGTCATAAAACAGTGTCTTTTTTGTTTTCTGGCATTCTTTCCTTCCACCACAGGATTTCTAAATAGCCATTATACTTCTAGGGGAATTCTGTGCCACTGTGTAAGCACAGAATTTATGTCCCCTGCAGATTTCTTTACTTCCCCACAGAAAAAATTACTTTCTGATGGAGAGTCAAAGGGAAGACACAAGAATGGCCATGTGGATCTCCCGAGCAGTATGTTTTGGGTGCCCAGGGCAGCTGGAAGAGAGGTAAATCTCTGTGGGGCATTGGGTGGAACTAGGGAAGACCCAGCTGGTGGCTCCTACCATGTGCCAGGCTCAGCTGCTAGTCCTGGCTGGACTGGGGAAGGAGAATCTTCCTCTTCCCCTGCACGGCATCCGGGAATGAGTCAGACCCACTCCCAGATTTCGTTCCCAGCTGAAGGAAGCTCTGGAAATTCCCTGGTCCCTGCTTCCTGCAACCATCACTCCTCAGCTGCAGGGGGAGGGATCACTGGACAGGGAGCTGCTCCCTATCTGCCCAACCCCCATGCATCCAGACCTCTCGTACCGAAACCCTCCTGCCAAACCTAACCCTACCGTACCCAGAACTCCCACAATGAGCCCCACTCCTCCCATACCTGGACCACCCCCATGAGCTACTCGCACCTGGATTCCCACCCTACTGAGCCCCAACCAGCTGTACCCGGATCCCCACTCCACTGAGCCCCACGCCCGCAGCATCTGGACCCCCCAACTGAGCTCTCCACACCCCGATGCCTCTGTGCATCCAGATCCCCCACTGAGCCGCCCAAACCTAGACTGCCCAACACAGAACCCTCTCAACCCACACCTGGATCCCCCCCACCATTTGGCCCCTCCACACTTGGATCCTGCCTTTGCAAAGCCTGCCTGCCCACACTTGATGCACATGGCACAGAGGGGAAGGGCCCTGGGGTGTTTCTGGGGCAGGCCCGGTCCTTGCGCTGTGTCAGGGGATTGGGTGCAGCCTCATCTCTGAATCTGTGTCCTGGGTGGGGGGCAAGAGGGCAGGGGAGCTGAACAGTGATCTCCCACCTCTGTGCCAGTGACCTTTGCTCCCCAGTGCCACGCTGGAGCCTCCACATTTATTTGACAAATAAAATTTGCAGAATTTTAAAATATTGTGCACAGAATTTTTATGATGCAGAATTTTTAAATTTTTAGTGCAGAATGCCCCCAAGACTACCAATAGCATGTTCTGTTTTCATGTCCAACTCTTCCTGCTCAAACTCACTTAAAAATAAAACGCGCTTCCCCCTTACAAATATCTGATTTGTATAATTCCCCTCTCAGTCAACTTTCTACAAGTACCGTTCATCTCCCTTGCTCTGCTCTTGTGTGCTGAGTAGAATTGGTAAACAACTCTTATATTATGGATGTCACATCTATTTTCCATCTAGCTTCATTTTATCTTTCTTGAGCGGAATGTAATAGAGGCTGTATAATTTACAAAACTGTTCTCCTCCTGACCTACTGTACTTGCTCAATCCTCCAGAGAGCAAACCACACTGGAAAATGTAGGCCGTCTTCTTGCTTTGGGGCTTATGTTTACTTCTTTTAAAAAGTATTTTCCATTTTGCCTCTTTACATTTTAAGAAATTGTGTTTAAATTTCAACTTGCTGCTAATTTCTACAATAACAAAAATTAAACCAATCTCAGCTGCTGGTTCGCCACTAACACATACCAGGCTGTCCTTACCTAGCGCAATCAGGCAATCTTACACTTCCTCTCCCCAACACTCCACTCTCAGGCATGTGTACATTGCAGTTGAAGGGGTGACCATGTCTCGGGTAGGCATACCTGCACTAGCTTTAATCTAGTTAGCTTGTTAGCCCTCTCTGCAAGATGGAGCCCTACTGCAGTACCAGTAACTAACTGCCCTCTCTTAGCTATTGCTTGCTAGGATATAAAACCCAGTAATACTCCAGCTCAGAGATCTCCCTTTTACTCAACCAACAGAAGCCTGATGTTTCAGGATAATGAGGTCCTTTATTCTATCCCCATGGACAACAGTGTAAGAAGCCTGTGCAGCCACAGAATAGAGAACTGCAGGTTATGTCGAATATATGACTATGCATTATTTCTCTATGCTCTATGAGGGTATGGACTGTGTTTAGGACTGCTGGGTAGCTCTGCAAGTAGCAGGTCCTGCTACTACTGTAAAATGTGGTCACAGCTCTCATTTTGTTGGTATATTTTCCCAACAGAATATTTTTTATAGAGCACACACACAAACTCCCACTGAAACAACTGTCTCCATTAGACTTTGCTCTGATAAACAAAAGTCCACACCAGAGATGTTTATAAGGCAAGAAGATTCCCGCACACTACTCACCAAACAGATACCTTCCAACACCATGGGGCAGGGTGGACACAAAAGCTTCTTACCTCAAAACAATAGTCCTGACCCAGAATGCTACTGTGAACTGGCTTGATGACCACTTCTTCCTCCATACTGAGATCCAGAGCCTCAACGGCACTACTGGGGCTGAGCAAAGACTCGTGGGAGCGTGATTCTTTCAGCCTCGGCATTAGATGGGATCTAGGGGAAGAACACAAGGACATCAGTGGAGTCTCTTCTCCACAGAGAGCTGATTAGGTGCTCATGTTTCAAGTCATTCTCTTAATAACGTCTACAAAGTCACTGGGAATTTTTTGCACAAGATAACAGAGGGCCTGGGCCATTGGGGACTGGTCTGCAATCCCCTTTGTAATTTGGTAAAAAGGCCACATTATGAAGAGGTTTATGATAAAATGTTAGTTTACTTCACTCTGATGCTGTAGGAGAAGGAAGCCCATGTTTATAGATGCACACAACACAACACGTGTTCCTGCAAAGATGTCTGGGTGTTTTTGCAGGTACACAACCCTTGTTGCATCGGACTCTGCAAATTCAGCCCTCAGAGTTAAATGACGTCAGTTTGGTAGGTTGGCACTGCAGGACAAAACAGTCACCGGTATCATTTTAACACACATACTAACACCAGAATGTGCAATACACACATGCCATGAGGTGGTCTGGTTGGACTGTAGCTCTACTGCCATCTGCTGTGATCGTAGCAGGGATTGCAGATTTCAACGGGGCTGGGGCTGGTCCATACTTGGATGGGAGATCCCCTTAACTGGAGTTTCAGAGCCACCAGTCTCAGGTGAAAGTAGAGAGTTGTACGAAAATGGGGGGAAAACAAAATGAATGGGGCTTTCTTCAAGGCCCCCCTCAAAAGATTTGGATTTTATTCAGATTGGGTGTCCCACTTGGGAACACAGAGCAGCAGATGGAGCTCTGCAGGGAGAATGCTAACATGGGAAGCACGCCACATCCAGGTACCCAGAACTACAGAATTGCATCCATCTTCATTTGCAAGGAAAGCACAAATTCCTATCACAAGTGGAGCCAGTGTCTGGATTAGCACTTTGCAGTTGATGTGCCCATCCTGACTGTTACAGACACACCCACACGAAGGAGAAAGGTGGAAAACAGGACCTGAGAGCCCTGCAGATTGATTTAAATGCCCTGGAGGTGCTCGGACAGTATTTAACAGCAAGGAAGTCCGCAGATGATGAACAACGCACAATTTTCAGCAATGATCAGTACAGACAATGGTGCAATTAACTGTTAACAAGGAATCAAAGGGCACAGGGAAAATATGAGGCTTTGCAGGAAAAATTTAAAAATATAGAAGGGTAGCAGGAAAAGAAACAAGAGCAAAAGAAACAGTCCCTTTATCTCCACAAATTATATGTCTGCACAATAAAAAACACTTCTACTGAGGCCAACTCTAATAGTCTGAGAAACTGACTCTAATAACTCAGACCTTTAGAACCCATGGCAACAGTCTCAGTAACTCTTGGAGAAGCAGCAAGTCTGTCTGTCTGTAGGGGACAGCATTTAGGCTGCTTCAAAGAATAGGGTTCTGCAAAGAGAAGGGATTTTAGCCTTTATTTTTAACACTGTCCTCAATACACAGTGTGAAGCAATTCACATGCATTGTTTCAGATTGTGTCGTCTGAGTGTATTGAGTTTTGCCATCCTCAGGAACAAAGCTGAAAGAAACACTAAGAAATGCTGGCCATGTATACCTAATTCACCGTTTTCAAACTGAGACAAGAAAACAGCCAACGGTAGTGCCAAAGATAAGCCAGATACTTTGCAAGCTTAGCCCTAAAGATTCGTTCCATGAGCAGGCCCTGAGGTGATAAAGGTTCAGATTCTATCTGGTTTGTATAGTTGAAAGTGCCAGGCTGACAGCCCTGCAAAGTGAAGGCCACTATTTTTCTGCAGAGCCGAGAGCAATAACCAATGGGGAGGGTTAACAGACAGCTCAGTCTCCATGGGCTGACAGCCAAGACCAACTGCGGTGGTATCTAATAATGTGTCCATTGGGAACTGCACTAAGACAGCCATCAAACACATTTCACACAGGGCACCTAGCAGCTCTCAGAAGCTAATAATCTTGGGTCCTCACTGATCTGGACCAGATTAGAACCAGCAACTTAGAAACAAAAAGGTGTAAAATCCCATTAGCAAGCATCTAAGCTGTCCACTCACCCTGGAGCACTCTTGCAAGTAAAACTGATCTTTAGGAATTGAGTAAAGTCTCACTGTCATTTCCCAGTACTCTGTGGCAATTGAATGCTATTTTTGGCAAAAGGGGGCCCACATCCTTATCCCCGAATGATACTGCAAAGTAACTCTAATGCAGCTAGACTGATCAAGTTAACCCGTCTGCGAGTGCCACAGAGAGAAATATCTGATGGCATAAACCATTAACCAATTGCTAAAGGACTCACTATGGTGATATTTATATTAAGTCTTACTTTCTGTAATTTAGAGAAAAATCTAGGAAATCTAAGCAATCAGACTGAGCCTCAAATTCTTAGTGTGTATTGTGACAAAGCTCCAAGTCTGTACTTGTGGGTCCTGCGCTTCCTGGCAGATTTAGGGGCCTCAGAAACTCATCTAGGCCCCAGAGTGACCTCCCTTTCTCAGTATAATTGGCAAGAGTCACCACCTAGTGAGTTACCTTCATCACAGGCCAGTATGGAAGGTGGAAAGAGCGGGGGGGAGCCCGGGCCCACCCTCTACTCCGGACTCCAGCCCAGGGACCCTAATAGTATCAGCTAAGACGGCTGACCTTTTATCCACAAAACACAATACAATTCCCTGGGCTACTTCCCCACAGCAGTCCCCACTTCTTGAAACTCCACTTCACCCTTACCTCAGGGCCTCCTTCCTTCTGGATGATATGTTGTTCACCACTCAGTCTCACCAACAGCATAACTTCCTTCCACAGCTCCTGACACCCACAGCCCACCTGACTAACTGGGAGGCTTTTATCTGGATTCAGCCAGTCCCTGATTGGCTTCAGGTGTCCCAATTAGGCTAGCTGTTTCTGCTCCTTTCTAGAAGGTTCTTAATTGGCCCCAGGTGTCTTGATTGGTCTGGAGTAGCCTTTGTTTGGCTATCCAGGGAACAAGGACCTGTACATCCTGAGGCTGATATACCTGCCTTCCAGCACTCTCCTATATCCTTCTGGTCTGACTCTGTCACAGTATAAAGTTCTGGCATATGAACTCAGAATTGAATAAGCACATATGTTATGTATATATACAAGCCCATTATGGAGCCATGAATCTGTACTGCTGTTCTCCCAGATTAGCAAACATTGCAGCAAAATGAGTCAGAAGTTGCAGGTCTGGGCACATGTGTGGACATGCATGTGTGAAGTGGCGGGAACTTGACTGGGGAGAACTTTTCACGTTATTAACAGTGGTTTGCTTTGGAATATCATCTACATCTATTTAAGCAATGAAGGATGCTACAATCGGACTACATTATGTCACTACCAAATTCAACAGCATTCACTTTATACCCATAGTCTGTTTATGGCACCTTCATGCATTATGAAACTGTACAGTCACTGGGATTTTTTCATAAAAATAAAAGTGGCAGGGGGTTAGATTGCTCTGGGGACTGGTAGCAGGATCCGTTCTCAGCTCACAAAGCCCTTAACCTCTAGGCAGCTGATATAACACAGCTTGAGTTGGTAGCCACTGAAACTTGTCACCAGATATTTGTGTGTGACGATGGCCTGTGTGAAATGAGCTAGCTGGGCCTTGTGGTGTCTGTGACACAAAACACACCAGTAGAGTTGTGGCTAATGAGCGCTCCTTGCTGGAAATCTAACACGGGAGACTGTGAAAAACTTCACCATTGAGGCAACCGCTCTAGAACAGGCATGAACACTGTTTGGGCAGGATCTCCCAGGACAGTGACACCATTCACCAGCACCAAAGTGTTACACACACACACAATTCCATAAAGGCTATTCCTCACGCTTCCCGTAACCCTCTGAAACTTGGCGCTGTTCAGACTGCCTGCAACAAGCAATGAACGGTTTGTAGACTGGGGACGTACACCGGATGTCTGCAAAGCGCACAGTACCCTTTCATTTTAATACCCACTTATAGTCAAGGAAAGTTTGTCACGTCCTTTAGTGGGTGAAATGACATTTGCTGCAGGGATCCATTTACTGGCAGACGTTTGTAACTCCCTGTCTTAGTGCCCATGGTAGTGCAGGCTTCCCTTTTGTGTGAACAGTAATAAGAACTTCCCGCTAATGCCATGAACTGCCTGGCTGACTCACTGCGGAGAGGGCACTATTATTCTTACTGAAACGATAACTCTGCTGTCCGGGCCACTAGGAAGCGAGAATAAAAGCCAGCCACATGCACGTTCAAGATGAAGCAGCTGAGAGGTAGAATGTTTTCATAGCTAATGCACAAGAGACCGGGAACGCTTGGGCCGAGCATAGTCTCACAGAAGAGGGGCAGCAATTTGAGAACAAAAACATTTCTTCTGACTTTGGTGGTGGTGAAAAGCGCTGGATTAACAACAGCACGGTGTGAAGGCGACTTTAATCAGAGAACTGGTGCAGCAGGGGTAGCATCAGTGTGAGCTTTCTCCACTTACTGCTCTACCCTGGCCTAGGAGGCACCTACCTCTAGTCTGAAGGGGCAGTTCTGTCGCTGGTTCGCTTGTGAGCAAAGTCATCTCACAAGGAGCGCGTGATCATACAACATTGCTGCCAGTTCGGAGGGACAATTGCAAGGCAGATATTCCCAGCACGCCTCCAATGTTTTAGATAGTTTGAAAAGAGCTGCCTGAGGAGCTCGCTGGATCTGCAAAAGCGACAGAGAGTCCTGGGGCACCTTATAGACTAACAGACATATTGGAGCATAAGCTTTCATGGGTGAATACCCACTTCGTCTGACGAGGGTATTCACCCACATCTTCACCCATGTTCTTCAAATCTACCTATTTAGCTTAACTCTAGTGACAGAGTTGAAGAGATCTATTAGATTAACAAAGAGAAGGACAAGAGGTGACTTGATTACAGTCTACGTGTCTCTACATGGGGCACAAACACTTAATAGGCCTGTCAATCTAGCAGAGAAAGGTATCATGCAATCCAGTGGCTGGAAGTTGAAGCTAGAAAAATTTACACTGGATACAGGGTGTCATTTTTTGACAGTGAAGGTAATTAATCATTGGAACAATTTACCAAAGGTCAAGGCGGAGTGTCCATCACTGGCCATTTTAAAATCAAGATTGGATGCTTCTCTAAAAGTGATGTCCTGGGAATTATTTGGGGGAAGTTCTGTGGCATATGTTATACAGGAGGTCGGATCACAATGGTCCCCCCTCTGGCTCTGGAATCTATGAACAGCCATGTAAAACAGGTACAGAACAACTTCTTATCAGAGCAACCCATGAATGACCAGAGCATTTGTAGATTCATCCTCATCTCTTCCTCATTTTCAGAATCTGAGGCTATGATAGCACGCAGCCACCTATCCAAGCAGTACAGATAGTGTTTGCTTGCTGTATATACACACTTCCAGGACTGGGAGGTGTTTCCTTCAAATCCGCCTCCCGACAGTCACTTTAACAACACACTATGTACAGGGCCGGTGCAACCGCTAGGCGAACTAGGTGGCTGTCTACGGTGCCAAGTGGATGGAGGCGGCAGTGGAGCGGAGGTGAGCGGAGTGGGAGAGAGAGGTGGGTGCAGGGAGGGCGCCCGCAGCAAGTAAGGGGGGGACGCACAGGGGAACTGCTCCCTGCCCCAGCTCACCTGCGTTACGCTTCCTTCCCTGAGCATGCCGCCCTGCTCTAATTCTCCTCCCCTCCCAGGCTTGCCGAGCCAAACAGCTGATTGGCGCAGCAAGCCCTGGGAGGCGGGAAAAGTGGAGCAGCGCCCGAGTGCTCAGGGGAGCTGCTGTGGGCGGGGGGGCTCCCTGGGCAGCAGGGAGCTGCCGTGGGGGGGGGGGGGGGGGCGCCCCAGGGCCCCCGGGGGGGGGGGGGGGGGCACAAGGTGGAAGTTTCACCTAGGGCGCCAAATAGCCTTTCACCGGCCCTGACTATGTGTTCTGGCTCCTGTCTTGGTTTATGTGAGCAAATGAAATTAGGTTGCTAGGGTTTTTTAAGTGCAGCAGATAAATCCATCAGGTCACAAACTTCTCATTGGAGGAACTGTGTCTCTGATCAGCACAGTGGGTTTGTTTTGCCACATGCCTTATTTTAATCTTCTTCTGTGTCTCCAAGGTTCAGTTTAAATGGAAACAGAAAAAATCTCATAAAAGAGCCCATCAGCTTTAAAGAGAAATAACAGCATTACCCCATCTGGCACTGTCCTGGAGGCTCCAACATTTCAGCATTAAGAGACTCTAACGCTCTTGGCGTGACTCTTTATTAAACAGCCGGAATTAGGGGTGCTGAATATTCTTATTTAGATTGCAACAATACTCCAAGCATACTGGTGCACTGCGGACACAGAGAGCAAGTTTACTCATGGATAAATAAAACCCACGGATGCCCCAGGTCAGCTGGCTTAGGCTTGCTGGGCTGAAAAACTGCCATGTGGACATTTGGGCTAGACCCTGAGTTGTGGGACAACGCAAGGGTCAACCGTCAGCAGGACAGCTAACCCGACTGACAATGTGCCAGGGACTGGTAATGGGGCAGGGAGCCTTTCACTTCCCGGTCATGAGGTGAATCTAAGCCTCGCTGTTAACGCCCTGCTGGTACAGCTCAGAGCTCAGTCTCCATGCTCAGTTCCTGAACTCGGCCCCTTGCTGCGGCTCCAAACAAGGGCAGGGTTTAGGCCTTCTCCACACTTGGAGTCCTTCTGGCTCGGTGTGTGACACTCTCCTTACGGAATCCGAGTGTTCACATGGAGTTATCTGCTTTAAATCCACACCCTGCCTTATTCTGGAATATTATCTTCCGCATATAAACAAGCTCTTCAAGGGGCAACATCCACATACAACCTCCACGGTTTTAGTTTCAGGCCTCACCCGCCCAATCCACCTGCTGATGTGTGTGTTTACGATGACAATTTTCCCGGTTTTTAAAACATTTCTCTCTCCTCTGTTGCTGAAAGGCACCAAACAAGAGAAACTGACTGAGTATAGATAGGGGGACGAGCCACAAAATGCTGTCAATTGCACTAAGTAAACAAATGGAGAAGATGGCTTCTCAAATATCTTCCAGTTGCGCTCTTCAGTGTCCCTTGGAACAACAGCAGGCACGAAATGTCCAGAGGTGGGATTTCTAAGAGGAAAGCTCCCTTTTAACACCAGGAGCAATGCTGGACACAGAGGGAGGCTGAGACATCAGACTTAGTTCACGCAGGCCATCTCACTGCCAACAGAGGGTAACATGTTTTGGTTATCAACCTGCTGGGACCTAGGTTTGGTCTGGTGACCTGGAGAAGAAAGGTTCTGCATCCCATTACCAGTGCTTGCAGCCATCCGGTTCCCCCAGATTTTACTATACTTCTTGGTCAGGTCACTGGCAAACACTGGGAAAATTCATGACATCAATTCCAAACCACTTATCGAGGGCTAACAATTCTCCCCTCCCACCCACTCACGGGAATCTCCGAGGCAATTCTGCTGTCCCCTTTGTGCACACTACTTCTGTGGGCTGACCTGCACACACCAGAGGAGCAGAGGAAGGGATCTTCGGCGCAGACTGAAGAGGAGAATCTAGCTGCTTCCAGTCTGGGGATTAGGGAACGTTTGTTATTACTGAAAGCAAAGTGGACAACTCTGTGGAATTAATTTGCATCATAAAACAAGAGAAGGATTTTGTCCCATTGCAGCTGAAAATAAATCAAACATTATCCTCTTTGACTGGCTCCGTAGTTGCATGGGACACTCCAGCAACAGCAGGAATGAAGTCAGGCTCTTCTGCTCTACAAACACAGCCCCCCTGCAACATAGGCTACTGGAGAATCTGCTTTCTCTGTAGTAATAGCATAACTTGTGTCCTCTGCACGGGGCAACAGTTAATAGTCAGTCACATAATGAACACAGAATTACATTTAATAGGTCCTGCCCTCATTTTGAGGGAGTTTCAATTTTAACCAACAGGGAAAATAATTACAACCAGAATCAGAGGGGTAGCCGTGTTAGTCTGGAATTGCAGAAGTGACGAAGAGTCCTGTGGCACCTTAAAGACTAACTAAAGTATTAGAGCATAAGCTTTCGTAGGCTAATACC
>ML677396.1:17701745-17877300 GCA_007922305.1 Dermatemys mawii | reverse complement strand
GGTATTAGCCTACGAAAGCTTATGCTCTAATACTTTAGTTAGTCTTTAAGGTGCCACAGGACTCTTCGTCACTTCTGCAACCAGAAGGACTTTATCATTTCAAACAGGGCTCCAAAGTCTGATTTTGTACAAACAAAGCTTCTCAAAATCCAAGCAATGGTGCTATATTTTTTTTAATCTTTGAAATTCCCCCGGAATGCCTGTTTATTTCCTTAACAAAATATTCCCTGCGAAGGACGTTCGGCGAGAACCTGAAAGTGAAACTCTTTATAAACAGTGGAGACGCTAACTTGATTGATTTGCATTCTGTAAGGTGAGAGAAATTGCAAAAAGCAAAGAAAGCGCACCAAGAGGGAAGAATACAAGGGAATTCAAAAAATGCGTTCTCTTTCAAAAATGTAAAACGTTATCAGCAATGTAGGGACATCAACGGCTTTCTTGACATTACAGGACTTTCAGACCGGCAATAGCCCTTTGACAGAAACAGTATGTAGAAAACACCAGGCCTCATTCTCATCTCATGCCAGTGTAAATCAGGAGTGTGGTATTATCCCTGTGTACAACTGGTGTTAGTGAGAGAAAAATCAGGCCCATCATTCTTCAAAGTGGCACAAGACTGGCATGAAGAACTAACAAGCTTCAAATTGCCAAAAGTTACAGGGCAAGATTCTGATCATATGGACACCAGAATGTTCAGGACAAATCCAGGTGTAAAGCTGGTGGGAAAGGAGAATCAACCACAGAGTCTTAGGATATTCCATTGCATTGCCTCTCTGCTCCGGAGGAGACAGGGACAGGACTTGGGGCAGGCAAACCCCCTCCCACCAGCTAGTCACTAGGGTCAGAAGTTGCCATGGAGGGGAGGATGAAGATTTTATTATAAATCTCTCCCTTATTCACGAATATCATTTTGCTGCAACTTGATTCAAGAGGCAGCAGCAGGAGGAGGTGGAAAAAGCAATGAGGCTCTTTCCTTCCGGATTGCCAATGACACAAGGAGGCTGGCAAGCCGCACTTCCCTGTAACGTTACGGTGTCAGCTCCAGGTGCCAGATCGCGGCTGGCTGCTGAAGACAATGACAAACATGGGGACCACAGCTGGGTCTCTGCTAAAAATAAGCCACTTGCTGGGGAGAAATTGACTAAAAGCAAACTGCAGGCTTGTGTCAAACAATGTCAACCACTGCAGTGCTGTCACTCTGCACCCCCACTTCCAGCTCCCGCCATGGACAGCACATCCCCAGGCCAGGCCTCTGCTCTAGCACCCGACATGTCCCGTCAGTTCTCTTGCGCCGGTAACGTAGAACCAACTCGGAGGTTTCCTTCCGCAGCCGGGGGATTTCTGAATCAGCGAAAGGCTCAACTGCTGCTCACTCTACCAGCTCCTTTGTGACAAACCAACACATTCTATGTGGGCACTGAGGAGCCTCTCGCACAGATAACTTCACAAAGGTGTGCTCCCCTCCCTCCTCCTGCCAGGCGCTGAGCACAGGAGGGGAACGAAGGGCACCCCGCAGTTTGCAGGAACCAGTCCTGAATCTTTAGCTACTCCTGGTTCTGAGAAGCCCCTTCCTCTCGCAGCTGCTGCCTGCTCAGGGCTGTAGGGACACCTCTGGGAGGGCACCGCTTTCTGCTTCCCAACCCATTCTACATTGACACCCGTCCAGCCCAAGGCTGGTTTCACACTCCCCAGCAGGCGTGCACACGGACATGTGCACACACAGACACACAGACACACACACACACGTCTCTCAATTCCTTACCAAAAGGCCCAGATTTTCAACTCTTCTTAACTCTGCCACAGCTCCCCTGTCCACCAGGCCAGTTGTCTGGCTTTGCAGAAATCTTAGAAAAATCCACCCTCCGTAACAGAAACTCCCTCCTCCCATTCAAACCTCCTGGAGGTTTTTTCCCTGTTCCCCTTTCTCGTCCTACCCCTGCCATAGGCATAGCTGAACTGGGTATGCAAAAGCTGTTCAAGCTTCAGCTCAGCTCCTGATGCCGTCCGATTGGCTGTTCTGTAGCTGGGTAGGAGAGCTACAATCACCATAAATGTCAACATTAGTACAGTTCCTGGTGAGCATTGCTGTGCTGGCCCGGCCGGCTGCTCAGAGCACAGGCATGAGAGACAAGATACTCTACTGTATTCTGGAGAAGGCAGATCCCCATCCTCCCGGGGAAGCAATTAAACAGCCGGGAAATGGCCTAATGGCACCATGCTCTGATACATTGGGTTTAAATCAAGGAAAACATTTGGACAAGAAGATTCTGGGCGCTCCTGCAGCTCTGGAAGTGAATGGGAACAGGGCTAGTGGTTGGGAAGGGCCGGGGTGACCGTATCCCAACGGGGCCTCTGAATCAGCTTCTGCCTCTGGCTTGCCGGCTCAGAGTTCTTACCTAGATTCTGCTCATGCAGGAGAGGGCTGCGGGGTCCAGGGCTTCTATTCTAGCCATTAGCCGCGGTAGAAAAGCAGCTATGGAGCAAGAGCTACAGATAGCTTCACACAGAAATAATGCGGCTAACCAAGAGACATGCTGGCTACACACCTGCCCTGTGACATGAGGCCCCTGTAATTCAGAGACGGCATCGTGACAATTAACAGCATGTCCTGCAGAAAAATCAGCGAGTTTCCTGGAAGGGTCTCAAAAGGCCAGGGAAAACAAGGCTGTGTCGCAACATAATCAGCTGTTTGAAAAATCTATTCTCCTCACAGAGGTGCTACCATCACTTCGGATGATTACCGCTGAAAACTAGTTTAGAAACCTATTTGCTTCCCACCATTCATGCCCATTTGCTGCTCCTGTGTAGCCTAGCCAGCAAAACCAGCCCAGGGCCTTTCCCCTCATTGTGCAACCTATCTGATCTCCCCGCTGCATGTATTTCTAATATCCCTGCTATCAAGTCACCACCATGTCCTGAGAGCCACACCACTATTGTGTTTGGATCACGACAGCCCAGGAAAGATTTTCGGTGATTTCTTTGCAATAAACCTCATGAGAACATTTCTATTCACAACTGATTCTGTACGACTCTTTACTTTTGCAAAAGCTATGCAGTGTCTATTCCTCCCTGACCACGCCCCTTTATGCTCACTTGGAAAGCTTCACTTTATATTAAAATATACCGGAGAAGGGGGAAAATCCAGCAGCCTTCCCAAAGATGAGGCTGCCCAGTATCTTCCAACTCTAGGGAATGCATGCAACCAAGATACTGACCTCTGCGCCAACCCCTTCAATAGCAAAGGCTGGCGTCTGCAGCGGCAGCCAAACGCACCTGAGCTTGACAAGAACAGAATCTGCTGTGTCCACATGAACAACCCCTTACCCCCTCCCCCCCGCCCCGCAACAGCAGAATGCCAGCCAGCAGCAGGGGACGCTGAGGTGAGTCTCTGGTTTTCCTGGTTCGGTGAGCCAGGCTCGGGGTCAGAGAAGAACAGGCACACTCGTGGGTTACACAGAGCTTTTTGGTTCCCTTCAGACTGGGAATAATGGAAGTAGCCACTCCCAGCCACTCCCACTCCTTTTCAGTTATGCATCTAAAGCTGCCGAATACAGACACTGCAGAAAGTAAGGGCTGGCTATAACGAGCAGTGGGTACGTCAGTGGCAGGAGAGGAGAGCAGGCGAAGACGAGGGGAGAGAGGCGACAGTTTGGTACAATGCCCTGGTTGCCATTCTCTTCCCCAGCCCACACAACACATTTCCACAGGTGTAGACAGAACCCTCCATTACTCAGCCAGAACAACGTGAGCCTATTTACTGGATGAAAACCCACCCCATGGCACTGTCCTGAGGGTTATTTATGGGGGTTTCCTTTCCCACCTTTCCAAGACTACAGTCCATGTCTGCAGCAAACCGTAAACCCCACAGCCAGAAGCAGGGCTGCCCTCAATCGGGGCCAATCCCAATGCTCAGCACTAGAAGGGCATCTCAGAGCCAAGAGGAGGGTCGATAATAATGAATACTTTGCACTTCCAGAAAGCAGGCTGGACCCTGGCAGATTTTGGAGAAGGGGCACCGCTTCACCTCCTCCGCAGTAGGGACTTCTTGCGCCCACCCAGTGACCCAGGAACCAGATCCCCAGATTTCTCCTCCCGCAGCAATCAAGAACTCTGGTTTGTTCTGAAAAAGGAAGCGAACAATCTGATGGGGTCAGCTGTGGACTGGCAGCCCGGACACCTGCTCCCTGTTATGACACTAACTCATTGAGGGCATTCGGCGAGTCACTTACGTCCCTTGGTTTCCACTCGTGGAAAAGAGGGGAAATGACCCTCCCCTACCTCAGGGGGCTGATGCCAGCTTTAATGAACGTGTGCTACCGGCTTTGAGAACACTGGGGGGCAAACACCAGCAAAGGACAAAGGATTAGTGTGGAACTCGCACGAAAAAGGCCAGTCGTCCTTCAGTCTTCGCTGCTAATAAATTCTAGTAGGGCCATTTCCTTTCTCCCAGAGTAAACGGCCCCTCACCCCGTCCTACCAGCCATGCAGGGGCAAGCAGCATGCTTGGCAGAACAGCTCCAGCCAGTGGATTTCACATTGCTAACTGGACAGACAGAGGCCTCTTTCTTCTCACAGTCTGCACGCCATGCCCAGGGCCTGGGGGGCTGGCTTCCCCGCAGGGCACTCCGCAGCAGCCTCACCCTTTGCAAGCAGCCGTGGCACGCAGAGGTGGTTTGGGAGTCCTCGATCTGGGTTTCATAGTTCCTATAAAGAAGGGCACCAGGGACAGCCTTCTTCCCGGGTTTGGATACATTATTGGGGTAGCCAAAAACATCAAAAAGGCAGCTCCAATCAGTCGTTCTGGCCCCCACAGCAGCCGCAGGATCCTCAGAGGAGAGCACGAAGTGCTGGTTTGAGCCTAGTAGGTCCCTGGCAGCCGGCAGTCACTCCCGTCTGGAAGAAAGGTTCTGAATAGCCTCACTAAACTGCTCCCAAGGGAGCCCGCGTCCAACCGTCCCCACTCTCATAAAGCTGCAATAAAGCGTGACGGGAGAGCCAGGGGCTTCCCTCACCTTGTTTCCTTCTGCTCCTTATCTCCTGCTGGCTACGGTCAAGTTACAGTTTTACTAACTCGTTATCATTTTGGCATGGCGCTAAAACACAAGACCTGAACTTTGGAACAACCCCCGCACCCCCCCCCCCCCCCGAGGGGAGAGCCACAGCGACCCGGGCCGGCAGAGACAGGCGGCCAGCGGCCAGGCTGCTCTAGTGCCAATCCTTTGGGGCACTCGCAGGTGGTGTCAGCCGACCCAGAAGCAGGTCGGAGCAGGCACGTGCTTCTGGTCCTGCTCAGCAGCCGGCGCCAGATACGCCTGGTATCTCGCTTGTTATTACTCATCATCGAGACGCAGCAGCCCCCCCCCGCCGGTGTCAATCAGCACAGGCCCACCAAAGTCTGCGGATTCACACCGGCCCCGGACCTGGCTCATGGATGGTAGAGCTGGAAGAGGCCAGATAGGCCCTGGCTAGTCCTCTCTCCTCTGCCAACGCAGAGCTGTTCCTCGCATGCTACTCGCAGGCACCGTCCACTTTGGTTTCCAGTGTCTCAAACCGAAACCCAGAGAAGGGGGAAGGTCTCGGAGCCTGGTCTCCGGTCGGAGCCTGAACTTCGACTCGGCTATTCTTAGCCTCGCCACATCCTGAGTCAACTGACCCAGATTCTGAGACTCGGTGCCACGCAGGGGGCGGGGGCTTAGAACAGTGATCCCCACACTTTCTGGGGTCACGTCCCCCCCCAATCCCTCTCCACCCTTCCCACCTCGGCTGGCTCCTAAGAGCAAAGCTTTGCCCTTGTTCACAGTTAACAGGTATTCGTCACATAGCTCATGATTAGATTGTTCCATCTCTTCTGAGAACCAGGAGACTCTCTCTTCTCCGGACTTAAAATGAGTTTGGGTTAATCTGGGTTTGCTGAAGTCAGATGAGGTGGGGAGGATGCTTGGACCAGCCAGTCCTCTTCCCCAGCGGGGAAGTGACCTTTCCAGCTGCTGCTGTGTTTACTTTTCTCCAGGTCATTAAAGCCAGGGTCCATTCACTCTGGACTGGCTGTGATGGCCGGGCTTTCAGACGACTCCATCCATTCCCAGAGGCAGCTCGATGACCTGACCGGAGGGGTTACAGCTGGGAGCTGGTTACTCAAGTTCCTTTTCAGGAGCTCAGACTAAACTCTTGTCAAAAGCCAGGAATTCGCATTCTCTTGAAAAAGCTCCACCAGTCCGATGTTAGTCGGTGTAATTCAAACTGGGAGAGTTGCTCATGTTTGCAGGGCTGAGCACAACCATTTTTTACAGCGGCGTCAGGCTGCGTTCCTTTGGCACTGTACGGCTGATCACAAGTACTAGGGCCACATGCATTATGCTGCAGTTATAGAGTTGGCTCAGGAGTTCAAGGCTGCATTATCACAGGGGCGTTTTTCCAGTGTGTTGGGTGGAACACACTGGTGTGTTAAGGCAGGTGCTGTGACCTAGCGTCCACAGCACCACACTGGGACTCAGAAGAGCGGGGTTCTATTCCCATCTCTGCCACTGGCCTGCAGGGTGACCTTGGGCCTGTCACATTCCCTCAGCTTCGCCAGCTATAAAATGGGGATATTGAGACTGCCCTTTTTTTGTACAGAGCTTTGAGCTTCCGCTGATGAAAAGCTCTACACACGAGCATGTATTACAGTAGGGTCACTTCAGACATCTGTGCTAGTGGCATTAGGCCAATTTGTGACCAGGAATGTGCACACACCACTCCCACTGAAATCAGACAGAGCCCTGTGGCAGCACAGCATGGGGCAGGATACTTTCCCCCTGGATTTCTGATTTGGTGAGAGTCCCAAGGACAGTTAGAGATGGAAAAATTACCTTGGTCCTACATTCCAGCAGAAAAGTTCAGAAGAGAAGCAGCACTGAGTCCTGAACACTGAGGGGGGAATGGATCAAAGACGCAGACCCTGAAACAATGTTTGGGGGGAAAACAAGACTGTTTCTATTCTGCCCAGTACAGCTGGCTGAAGGCAGAAGCTCCTCCAGTTAGGCCTCCCCAGCGCTCACATCTAGTCATGGTCAGTTCAGCTCATCTAATTAATCTGGGCTACTTACCACAATCTCTTCAAGTCGGCTATAAAGTTGGAGGCTGAGCTGTCTGATCTCCTCACCTGGCGGTTTACAGCTTTGCATCTCACGACCCACAAGAAAGATCCCACACCTGGGAGACAGTAAATCCACAATCCACACTCGGCCTGGCACCGCCCAGGAAGTGGAGACGGATGCCCTTGGGTTGAGCTCCCAGCAGCCCACTGTGGAACCTCACCTGCAAAGTCACAGGGCTGGAGAAATGCCAGCAAATGGCAAAACGACCTTGACTGGGGTACACTGGTTTATTTTTATCTCCCATTCAGTTTCAGATAAATAGTAAATCCAGGAGGTGCAGGGCACAGAAAACCACCCAGGCCTTGAAGATTAGAGAAACAATAGAGAAACAATAGCGAGATAAAAATGATCGATTTTTGGAAAAGATTTCACTCCCTAGTGTTATTAAAAATGTGCCTGATTTGTGGCGATGTCGAGGAGCTGCAGCTTGCACAGTTGACTTCAGCTGCAGAGCTGTGGGCTCAGGCGATGAGTCTGGGGGGGCTCCGGAGCTCAAGCACCCACAGAAAAAAACCAGGGGGTGCTCAGCACCCACCGGCCACATCTGTTCAGCGGGGCCTCCGGGATCAGCTGCCTGGCGGCTGGCGGGAGGCGCTCGAGGGAAGGTGAAAAGCACAGGATGGGGAGGTGAGGTGGGGGTGGAGCACCCACTGGGAAAAATAAAAGTCAGCGCCCAGGGTTGTCCGCCACTTCTGAAAATCAGGCCCTGAATAAAAGTCTATTTAATCTGAAACTGTCTTTAGCCTGCCACTGATGCAGCTTTACTCTCTGCACTTGTTCAGCGTGGAGTGTGAAACTAGGCTGGTCAGTTTCTCTTTCTGTTTCTAATCACTTTCCCTTTCCCTTAAACTGCACTAGCTCATTCTCTAGCACTCAGCTTTCCTGCTGCGTCTCCAGCAAACAAAGGGAAACTGAAATAAACAAGACATCTGCTTTCATTGCGATTTCATTTGTTAATCATTAATAGTTTTTACTTCTATCAAGTTTTGTCAATCTTTTTTTCTCCTAAACCCAGAGCCTGAACTTGCAAATATGTACTACCATGCACAGCATAGCTTACCATGGCGTCAGTGACCCCAGGCACAGGAGTAACCACAGCTCACACTGGTGAGCATTTGCAGGATCCATCGTATTAATTTTAGGTCTAAAACACTTGATAGTAGCCTTTTAAAACCCTGAGATTTGGGTACAGCAAATACAAATGAACTTATTAGCATCTAACCAGCATTTTACGATGCTTTATCTTTCTTAATGAAAATATTTGCACATACAAAACCCAGAGTTATTATAGGCAGCAGCTGAACTTGGAGATTGTTCCATGAAATTAAATGTATTTCCACCTCTCCTTTGTTCCTTAAAAAAATACAAAAACCTTTAAAAACCAAAACAAACAAGTAAAAGGAAATGGGTGAGTCATCCTATTTGACACTTCAGATGGTTCCATTACAAAGGAGAATCATTTCCTACACTCATCAGTTGCTATATATGGCAAACAACACCCTTTCATCAGAAATGAAAAGCAATCGGTTATTCCCCATGATATTTGTGCTGGGACTAGGATGCTTATGTTCTCCAAGACCTACTTCTGATCTGTTTCATTATTATGTTTTTAATGAAACCAGCTTCTAAAGGGAAATAAAAGTGAGGGGTTTATTTGACTGTAAGCATTTTATCCTTGCAGGCCCTCACCCCACAAAGCCAGTACCAGCAAATACAGCTAATTTCTTCCAATTGCCCATCTGCATCATAGCCAGATCCACTGCTTGTGCCTTTTATGGGTACAAAGGACATCTCCTTCCATTTGCAGGGAAGAGCTTCAGAATTCGTAGAAGGAGGGGGAAGATCCAGGTCTATTGTTATTCTCAACATTGTTTTCACAGGGAGATTCTGGTTGCCACGTCCCCTGCTTTCCTCCCATTAAAACTCTACAGCACATGAGCTCCTGTGATATTCGGTAGGTTTGTTGCATTTTCGTGCCTTATAATCTGGACAGTGTATACGGAGCTGTTAAAAGGAGATTATAAAGCACTAAGAAACAGCTAAGCCAATCAAAATGTTTGATTGGATGAATACACTTAGCCCTCTAATTTTGCCTTCTGGATTCAGCTCCCAGGTTTACAGGCCAGGGTTTGACACAGCTGATTTTCACTCCAGCCAGCAACAATCCATCTTCTCCCCTTCAACAACTAACTACTGACAACACTCATTTTCCACTGACAGTCCAACGTCTTACTGACACAAGACCCAGAGCACTTCTACGTCTAGCCAGGCTCCATAGTAAAACCTGCCCACCGGAAGCTGCATGGGTCAGATGTTTGGATCCAGACAGGCTTATCTGCCATCATACATGTCAGTTTTTACAGAAACCACATTTCAACCATTGCACAAAAGGCCGTAAATCCTGATTAAAAAATCCCCGCAGAGCCCAGAAACACACACCAGCAAAGGAAACCTATTTTTATAAATCACCTCGCTATTTTTCACTGACATTTCCATTTTTCTTTACTGACTTTCACTAACAGTCCATTCCTGATGGATGATTTTCCTACTGATCAAGGTACCCTGGGAGATGAGTGCTGTATAATATTCAAAGGAGGATTGAGCGAGCGTTGTTCAGAGCCCAGGCAATTGCTTTGGAATAGTGATTTCAGTTTTCAAGGCTGATTCCCACTGCGCCATGCCCCCCCAATCAGAAAATACAGTGGGAGATTTCACAGTGCGGGAACGCTGGTGTCATTCAGCAGCCTGCAGGCATCGGTTCTGCAACTCCTCTGCAAGTCCCGGGGCAACTACTTTCAACACTGGAGCTAACAAATGCTCATTAAAACTCACAAAGTGCAGAAACTCTTGAAAAGTCAAATCCTGGCACAGCCTTCAATGAAATTACCGCGCATGCCCGTGAGGGGAACGTGGAGGAGGACATAGTCAGGCTTCCATGCAGGCCTTATCCACAACCCACACCTGCTGCTACCCTCGGAAAGTCTGACTAATGAACGCAATTGATGGCCAGGAGGCTGTTAGACTGCAGACTCAGAAGTGAGGCCCAGGTTGAGCAGGGTTCATAGATGACCGTCACATGGCAAGACTAAATCACTGTACTTCAAAGTAAGGAAAGAGAGGCTAGCCAACCTCCAGTCCAAAGGACGCAGCCCCGCTGGGAACTGGTTGCCATGGCCAGGGGAATGTGGCGGAGAAATGCATTCAAAGAGGAGGAAAGGAAATCCGTGCTAAGTGTTGTTGAAAAAATAATCATCAAGAAGTATCTCAAAGCCAGAGGGATGAGGAGTTCTGTTCAAATCTCTACGTAACAATACGGAAAGGGCATTGGGATCCAGCAGATTAAACGGGGACAGGGAGGAAATGTTGCGTTCTTAACCCAGCTCTCTATAAACTGGGTCACCTTACTGCACCGGTCTGTGCTTCCGTTTCCCCTTCTGAAAGAGGAGGGTCGTGACCCTTCAAATCACAGGATTAATTGATGTTGCTGAAATATTTTAGAATTCCAAGTGCCAGTCAGAGCCAGGTGTCATATTGCAAGAGCGGAGAAGACTCACTTCCAAATCATTACAACACAGTTTTCCTCTTCACATGAGTCATGGGTCAGGAGATCAGCATGTCAGCAAGAAGGACCTGGGAAGGGCCAGGGGCCACTGGCCCCTTGCCCAGCTCTCACCAAGGCAGAGACAAGTACGCTGAAGACTTTGTATGGGTTCAGGAATGCGGATGTATCTGAACCTGCAGCATGTATCGTGCGACAGACCCTTCCCTGTATCTGGTTGGATACAGTGTGAATAAAAATCCAGCTGTGTACATTTCAGCTGCCAACCATTGAGGCAGTGAGCTGTGGACTCCAGCCTCCTCCGGATTCAGTTCCGGCTACGTCATAATTGTTGCAGTTCTGGCTAGGTCCATGGGGCATTGTTTTGCCTTTTCTTCACCAGAGGCCAATCCTAAGCCCATTGTATTAAACATACATGGGAACAGGGGAAACATAGGGGCTTTCCACTCTGTTGCTTTCCTTGCTGGCTCCCCAGCTGTGGCCCACAACTGCTGTGTTCGGTTTGCAGGGAAAGGGTTAAAATCCCTCCAGGAGAAAAACCAACACGTTCTTTGTTCTTTTTTTTGTAACACGTTTAAACCATTTTTATTCCGCACAGGTTTTGACCCTGAAGACGAGGTTACCACAAGGGTGGGTGTTTTCCTGTATGAAATTACTGACGCCCACAAAGGAGTAGGCCACAAACCACTTTCACTCCTGAGCCAGGTGTGAATTCCTTCCTCCGGAGGGTAAAACCAGGGCACCAATCTCCATTTGAACACTAAGGGCCAAATTCTGCCCTGTTACACCGGAGGAATCCCCAGGTAACCCTGCTGAAGGGATGCTCTGGATTTACATAGCTGGAATCAGAATCTGGCCCTCTGCATGTATACTTAGCAGAGGCCTTTGAAGCGCAGCGTATCTTGCTGTGCTGAGCAGTACGGTCAGATAAGACGGAAGGCAGGTGTTCAAAGGGCGGCAGCCTCTCCCTAGGCTGTGCCAGCTCAGCTTTGGGCCAGGTGGGAAGGCGAAGCTAGCAGAGTGCTCAGAGGGCACTGAAGGGAGTCCCAGCAGTCAGATTTACTTGGGCAATGCAAATAGTAAATCAGGCTCCACTCCACTGGGGGAGGCAGCTGCCGGCTTTGTAGGTTCAAGTGCCTTTAACAATCGTATTTTGCGGTGCGGTGCCAGGTTGCCCCAAGGTCCCAGACATGCCAGCAAGGAAGAGACCACAGATGCCCACTCCTATCTGCGCTGCATCTGCCGTGCTGTGTTCCTTGCAGACAGGCCCATTGCGTTATCCCACCACAACCGGGCTCTCTCCTGTGTATGACAGGAACAGTGTCCACGAGAGCCGTCCCACCCCCGACAAGCCAGGATGAGGTGGAATCATGGCTGTTCAGGGGGATCAAGACCCAAGGGGGCGCAGTTCCCCAAACATCAGGGTCTTTGAGACACAGGGGTCCGGTTCCAGACAAACTTGTCCCTTCGCATCAGCTGCCCTAGATCCGCTCAGCCTGTTCTTCAGACCCCATTTGCCCTCCCCGCGGCAAGCACCCTTCCCCATTACACACACCCCTCACTCCCTGCCCAGGGGGTAAAGCAGCGAGTGGGTTGAAGAAAGGAAAAGTCCCATTCAAAGCACACAGACCCCCAAGCGGAGGAGAGTCCTGCACACAACCAAAGGCACTTAGAAACTGGGGCAGTGAGAGGGCTGAGGGCAGACGGCAGAGAAAGCTCACAGAGGGCGTCTCTGCCTGTTCTTGTGCCCTCTGCTGAAGTAGCCAACGCAACTAGCAGGCAGCACATCAGCCTGTGGGAGGACACCAGCAGGGGAAGCAGGGACAGGAAGCCAAGGGGAAGAGCCCTTGTTACAGGGAGTCTCACTGGTGGGGCCAGGCTGGCCATGGTATAAGCAATTCCCCCACGAATGTCAGCATGACTCACCTCCCTCCTGCAGTGCGGGGCTGGTTAGCTGTGCAGTGTCCCTCCTGCCCTCACAACCCAGCAGGCAGGGACGGCAGGGCTTTCTATACCGTTTCAGTGGACTGGAAATGAAAGTGGCAGGTGAGTTCTCAAACATATCTGCCCCTGTGCCATAAACACCACGAAGCAAAGTCCAGCCCGCCCACAATGGGAGTCACAACTGCCTTCGCCTGCCAACACAAGCGAGAGCTCAAAGCCGCCATCCTCACCAGCGCTGCCCCCCTCTCCTAATCGCCCGGTGGCTGGAGCCATGAGTCAGAGCCGGGACTGAAGCTGTGCCCCTCGTGTGCCAACATGGCTCCATAAAACTGTGGGAGCAGAACCTAAAGAGTGTGTTGTGTGGGCACACATCATGCTTGCCCCCTGAACAGGCCGAGTGGGGCAGGCCTTAACCATCTATCCTGTCTACACCTACAGGGACCCAGCAAAGCCAGGTTCCTCCCCAGTGTGAGCAGGGCTCACAGAACACTGAAGGCCCATCGGGAGCACCCTGACCAGCCAACACTCCATGAGTTTAGTGCTGATGATAGGGGCTGGACTGAGAGACCTAGAGGCGAACAGGCTCTCTTTAGCCACCACTCGGGCCTGCCCACGAGCCCTCCTGACCTCCATCACTGAGGGGAAAGCAGCGTTCCCTCCGTTCCGGCCTGGGACTCTGCTAGCCAGGTTGATAGAGGTAATGGAGTTTTTATGTCGTGGGCCTCTAGACATGGCCTGGGACCAGGTCATTGACTTTAGCCCTGGAGGAGCTCTCAGGGGCATCCGACGTGCTGTCATGCTCAGCCCGTGCAGGGTTCAAACTGGTGACGTGGAGAAGAAAGGCGCCATTCCCAGTTATCAATCCCAAGCCGTCCAGCTCCCCATGGCACTGCCTGTGCTGTATTCAGGGCTACCTGACGTCATCCTCCGGACTCGGTCCCTTGCTGCTAGCTTAAAAACACACACAGAGAAAGGAAAGTCTCTCCAGACACCTCACGTGAGAGCCTGACTCACTCCCATCCCTGGCTGAGCTCATCCCTCTGCTCTCAGAACTCTATCCATGAGGAAACCATCCCCTCTGCAGTGGGAATTACATGAAAGAACCCTGTCTGTTGATGAGTAACTTACTACTTCCTGTGACTGAGTCACTCCATAATCTCGGGTCACATCTCATTTACATAGCAGGAGGAAGATCAATCACATCCCGCAGGGGTGATGGCAGTTAGAGAGGGGCGGAGCAGGCACAGTATCGTTACGTTGCAATCGTCATACTAATAAAAACCAGCCATTGAGAAAAGGGGGATGATTTATTAGCACCTTCAGGCAGCTGAGAAATTCACAAGGTGACAATTTACAGGGATTTGATCTGCTGATGACACTGAAATCAATCATGCCCCAGCACAGTGCAATGGAGCAGATGCCCCGCTCCAGTCCAGCCCCCGTGATTCTGCTAAAAAAGCAGTCACGAAGCAGCATACATAGAACTTCAGAGGAGCTGCCAAGAGCCTTCTCTCGGAAGGGAATGAGCAAGTCCATGTCTTACAAATGAGTGGATGCTAACGTGGGTTTTTGTTTTGTTTTCTAAATGAGCGTAGAGCGGGTGAAAAGTGTTAACACCGGCCCTCGGGAGAGCGACAACCCAGAACAGGTACAACGCAGGAGCAAAGCAAGCTCCCCAGCTCTGCCTGCCAGTCAGATGGGACAGGATCATCTGGGCCGGCGTCCTGGTCCAATTCGGTCCCTGGCCTCTCTGTGACCGTTAGCCGAGGTGCTAGCGGAGGCTTCCAGCGATGGCTTTTACACGGCAGACACCAAGTCTTAGCCCTCAACCACATACACTGGTCAAGGAGTATCCAGGGCACATGGGATCAGATGGAGCAGGGGATGCACTGCACCCCTATTTCCAACCCCCTGAGCACTGTCCTCTCCAGGGTGGAGCACACTCTGCTAAGTGCACACATCCCTGCTGACATTTAATGAGACGCTTTAGCAAAACGATTGGGACAGACGATTCATTTCACCCCCCTTCTGGTTTTGTCAGTAATGAACCATGTTCTCCTCTTATCGAAAGGAAAACAGACCCTTATGGAAACCCACAGAAGGGCCCTAACTCCAAGTGTCTGCATACGACTTAGCATTGGGGTCCTGCTTGGAGAGAGCACGCTAATAAAAGTCAGACTGCTGGCAGAGATGGGGAAAAGGGGATGGGTAAAACTGGTTCCAAACCACATTGTTCAGAACATGCCAAATAAAAAGAGGGGTCTGTGCTCTGGCTGATACCTGATGCTCATCTCACCAGCCCTGCCCAGAGTTTACAGGGGCTGCTGCTTCCAGCTGTGGTGAAAGTCAGTATTTTGTTTCACAGGAAGTTGGACAAATATTTGCTCCTGTTCTGACCTGGCTGGTTCTCAGTCACTCTTCCGTGCCCGGCTGTGTTTCATTTTGAGTGTTAAACAAACTCCAAAACTCAACCAAATGACTGGGTTTTGCATCAAATCCCCATGAAACCACCACAGCACAATCCTGGATACAGCACCACTGGCGAGGTTCACAAAACGTAGCAATCCTGACCTGGTTTTATAGTGAAACTCACAGGTGGTGAATTTCAGGTTCTTCTGGGTAATCAACCAAAATGTTAGCATTGCTCTGTGGAGACCTTGGGAACCCCACAGCCCTTGATATACGCATGCAGACAACCCTCAGACACAAGAGGCAAATTACTTCGGTGTTAAATGCTAGTGTCAAGACCAAAGAAAGTAATGAGAGGAAATTGCAAGCTTGAGGATCCAATCTCCAATGTACATGAGAGCCACGACTTCTGAGGTCTATTTTCAGCTCTGTTATTGACTTGCTCTGTGACCCCAACTAATCACTAACCTTTTCCTGCCTCAGTTTCCCCACTGGGTAAAATGGGTCTAATTTCACAGGCCTATCTCATAGAAGGGCTGTGAGAAGGAAGGCGTGTTTAAAAAGTGCTCTGATGCCTATGGACGAGAGGTACTTTCTATACATGGTCCAGCTAGTCTAGGCTTATCTTTAACACCATGCCTCACTTCTATCTTGACAGAGAGAGGAAGAAAAGCTTTAACACCTTTGACTGTGGCGCTGTGCAAGTAGCTTCATCACAGCCATGCAATCCAATGAGATCCAGAGTGGAGCCTGAAAGCCATTTTAGCTGTGCACTATAAAGGCTTCCCCAAAGTAATTTAATAAGCCTCTCTGAGGATTGAGAAGTGTGCCGCATGCAGCATTTCTGACTCCCAGGCTCTTTTATCTAAGCCAGGGTTTTTATTCTCTCCTCACTCCATGACAGTTTCAAGATTTTGGGCATCATAACTGCAGCCCGGTCTGTCAAGCTAAACATCACTGTGTAGGTGGAAAGGGAGAAAGAGCTAAAAATAGTGATTAGCTCTGCTTTTAGAATATTAAACAAACAAAATGGTCACGCTCCAGTGAAGAATCTCCTCTCTCTCACACATGCTTTATACTGGTGCAGTGCCCGCCACATCAAGGGAGCCAGGGTTACCCCGACTGAGGGCCACATCCTGCAAACCCGGAAGCCCTTGAGTGGCTTTACTCCCATGAGTAATTCCATTACTCCAAGCGGACTGCATACTTGCCTACAGGTTTCCAGATTGGGCCCTTTTGTTGGTGCGAGGAGAGCAGAATCGCTCCCGTTTAATTCCCAGTTGTTTTCCTGTCATCCAGTGACCTTCCAGATTTGCAACATAACAACCCTGGTTTGATTTAAATGTTTCTCAGAGAACAACGCAGTTTGCTAAAAATCATTAAAAGCAGCTTGGAAATGTTTGAACCCTAGACTCTCTGTCAATAAAAGGGAAGGTGTGCCAAGGCTGGGAGAACAAATAGTGACCGAGCTGGCTGTGTCTTGGCTAACAAGTGTCCCATGACTGTTGCTCTCTCGCTTCCCCTGGCGGCTCAGCTATGCCTGCCTGCTTTATTCCTGCAGATATGTTAGGTGAAATTTACGAGGATTCCATGTCTCCCAGCACTGGACATAAATTCTCCTGAATTTCAACAAGCTCCCAGCCCACAAAGAGCACAAGATGGGGGCAGTGCATTCACCAGTCAACGCTACAGACAGACCTCTGAAGGGTGTCCTATTAAAAGAACAGATGCACTACAGGAATGGCCCCAAACACTGCTAAAATACTCACATCAACTGGAGTGTTTGGGCCTATTACTGGAGAATGCCGAAGTACTCTCTCCCCCTCCCCCCCACACTTTGGAAAACATTACAGCATCTTAGGGCAATAGTTCACTATACTGCAGGAACACCCCCATAAGCTGTAGTGCCTGGGACTTAGCACTGTAAGTACTTAAGAAAGAAGCGGGCAAAATTTTTCAGCTAACATTTTTTCAAGATAAAAATGCACATT
The DNA here is from genome assembly GCA_007922305.1 of Dermatemys mawii. Lineage (NCBI taxonomy): Eukaryota > Metazoa > Chordata > Testudines > Dermatemydidae > Dermatemys > Dermatemys mawii. The sequence goes on along the minus strand of ML677396.1, from coordinate 17,860,261 downwards.
CAATGACATCAAAACGTTTCACAAATTCAAATCAAAATGTTTTGTTGCAGCATTTTCAAAACAAAAAACCACAACAATTTTTTAGATTGAAAACCCTTTTCATTTCAGAATTTCCTTTAGTTGTAGTCTTAAACATTTCAAAAACATTTTAAAATGGTCAAAATAGACGCTCAACATTTTGTTCAATCCCAAATGATTTTTTCCTGACTCTTCAATTCACTAACAATTTTGAAAATTTTTGTTTATGGTTCAACCTGAATTTCCCCCCCTTGACTTACAATCCCCTATTCATCCAGCTGTACTTGCTGGATAATTTTTAAGCAATCAAAACAACAAAATGAAAATAAATTTTTAAAGGTAAGTCAAACATTGGCACTATCCATCTTGCTAATGTCCCTTCAAAGAAACCAACTGTACTCCACATGGTATTTACTTTGTCACACATTAGAAATCATTGAATATTCTTGTCAATCATAAACTATTTCCTTTAAACAAATGGTCCATTGACAGTGGCTTGGGAAGACCAATATTTACTGCCCATGAGGAACAATGTGTCATGTAAACTTGCAGCTCAGACCTCTCTTCACCATGGAATGAGACCTCAGCTTTCATCACATGAAAGCATGGACATACTGCATAACCAAAGCATTAGGAGAAACTCTACACATGCACCAGAATGGGCAGCAGAGCCATGTAATTATATTGATGGAGATATTAAATATGTAATAATCAATCTCCAACCTCCGAGTCCTGATCATTGTTCCATCTGATCTGCAACTGGCAAACACCCTTTGCATTTACATGGGGGGAGAAGAAAACAAAAATGTTAAACTATTGTTTGGGGGTTGAATCAGAAGGAATGTAAAGCTGTCCAGTGCATTCAGTCCAACACAGGACAGCAGACTCAGAGCAGACTGTTATACAGCCCTCAGTCAAGTCTCACTCTCTTCATACCCTGTACTACTCACTTTGACTCTACCAAGTCTTTGAAAAACTCCCCACCAAGCCCTAATTAAGAGATCAGCAGAATCATTTCTGACAAGTTTTGCTAGATCTGTACACAGAAGTAATCTCGACGCCCCCTCAGAATCCGTAAGCAGTTGTCAGGATGCCACGCCAGCGCAGCACGGGAACACTCACGCAGCAGCAATCAAATTAGGAAAGTAGCGGTTGGATGACTTTCCAGGAAATGAGCAGATTCAATTGGCCAGTAGCGGCAGACCTATTCCTAGCAATGGATTTGCACAGCTCCTTGTGTAACAAATCAATTAGGGAACAGGCACGGACTGCTAGCTAATGAGACCAAGTGAAGCTCCAGCACCCTGCCCATGACGTGTACTTCTCCACCTGGCTCTCCAGGCCAGAATACAGGCTTTCCTTGCTTAGGCAGGTGAGCCTAAAACAAATCGCTGACAGCCTTGGCTTTGAGATATATATTAACAGCCTGTCTGCTGCCTGATGGAAATAGCATAGCAGATGATGCCTTACAGCTTGCACTGCATTGATGATGATGCCCTGTGTGTTTACAGGTACTGGTGGTACGGGCTAGTTTCAGTGCCTGGAGTAAGGCCTTCTGTGTAGGTCCAGGTACAGTGGTGCCTCCCTGTTGTGGATGGGAAGTTATGAATGTTGCAGCTGATCCCTGACACATGCAGTGCCTTGAAGGCCTTTGGAGAAGGGCTGGCCACCATGGATTAGATGCCCCAGAATGCACTGGTTCTACGGCACACTGTGCATGGATGCTAACAGTTCTGCTCAGAACTGCGGTGTCCTCTGGACTCGCTAAACCACTGCAAAGACAAACAAGAAATCACTAACCTACTGCCATCACCGTGCCCCTCCACCGTTTCCCCGTGGACCATAGGAGCATTTGTAAGAGGGTCTGACATAACATTCATCTGCCCGTCAAGAGGCTGAACTTGAGTTGCGGCCACCAAATTCTAGCTGAGGCGGCCTGGGCGGGACTTTGGTAGGCGGCGGCAGGAGATGCCGCAGAGTGCCAGGAATCTGTCACGGCCACACACAGACTCTGGTAGCCTACGCAGCACCAGGCAAACTTGCCAAGCACAGCCCCCAACTCAGTACAGAGCGTGGTCCTTCTGCTTTAAACATCTCAGAACATCTCGCTGATGGAGGAATCCATTAATGACATTCTTCCCATGCTCAGGAGACTTCCCACTCTACGCACAACTGCAGGGTCCTTATTGTGCTCGCCACCTCGCCCTAAGGTGCAGGAACCATATTAGCAAAGAGTTCCGCATTCCACACACTCATTACCAGTAGAACAGGGGGAAAAGTCCTTCTGACGCAGGCAGTTCCTGCCACTGCAGCAGGAAAGAGGAGAGCTCCAAGGAAGGAATTCACTGAAGACTGATCTTTGAGCTGCCTCATCGGGTCCTAGATTATGATGTATGTATGGAGGTGAGGGATTGTCCTTCAATTTATCTACCCCTTCTTACCTTAAATCCTTCATTCTGAAGCTAAGAACTAAATCATGCTTCAGGAAAGAAAAACTCATTTCATTGGAGACAGCTCAGTTCAGAGTGCACCCAGGGTCAGTATTATTACTAACTTTTGCTTTGGAGGTAGAGCATTGGAGAATAATCCAGGCTTGCTGCAAGAATGACAGACAGCTGGTCTTGAGCGTGGCAGGGATCCTGTTCAGCAGTAACAAGGTTTTAAATTCTGCTTTCTCTTCCCTCATCGTTTAGCTTATTTTTTTCCATTGACATGCAATCAAGGGCCATGGACAGTGAACAGTATTAGAACATCGTTCACAGTCAAATGACACTGCACATGAGCCCCATATAACATCCCAAGGGCTGCCCTTACCAACTAAAGAAGAAATCAGACCCCGATGAACCATCCTGAGTTTTACACTAATTAGAAAATCAGTGCACGCAGGGACAGGACCTCCAGTTCAGTGAGTGGCACGTGGCTACCAACCAGTGCAGGCATGATCACTGAAACGGACAGCAACTTCCACTGGATTTCTATCTAAGTGCCTTTGGTCAAAAGACAGTCTAGTCACTTCGACAGAACTTTCCAGTTGAAAACAAGGCTGAGCTCAAGTGGAAGGCAATGGCCATATGCCAACTACACAGGCAACTCATTCGTAGGCCTTTAGTTTTTCCTGTTTTCCATTAACTTCTGTGGCTGCAGAATCAACCAACTTGGGTAACCTGCCACGCTGCTTTATTGCTATATTCACAACATCGCACACCACACATGAACTCCCCCACACCCTCTCCCCACCCACAGAAGCAAAATCCCAGACTTGCAAGAACACATCCATTTCTGGAAGACACTGGAATGCCCCAGGGGTTTCAGCAGGTCACAATGACTCTCTTAAGTCTTAGCATTCTTACCTGCACCAGAGTGGCCCTCGGAAAGGGGGGAAATTCTTCCTTATCTGCAAAACCATCAAAGACTCCAGTTCCCCACTGATAAGCCAGAGTACAAAAGTTGGAAGAGTGAGGTTAATGGCATGGGGGTTGAGAGTCTGAAGATCTGGTTCTAATCTTAGCCCTGCCACTGACTCACTGTGTGACTCAAAGCAAGTCACTTCACTTCCCTGTGCCTCAGTTTCTTCATCTCCTTCCGCCCAGGGGGCCTTTGAGGCTAAATTAATGGAAGTTTGTAAAGTGTGTTGAGAGCATGCGATAGAGGGTGCTAAAGAAGCACAGGACATTTATTATTACAAACACAGTAGCATCAGTGGGAAATGGCTTTTGCAAAGCAGTTTTTGATCCACAGATATGACTGATCATTGCAAGCCATGGCCAGCAATGCCAGATCCTGCTGTATTATCTACATAGACAGCGGTATAACGTACAGCATACATTCCCAAATGCAATATCAACAGTAAACACCTGCCAGAATAAATACAACCAATGAGAAAGCAGCAACTATTAATCACACAGTTAAACCACAGGGGCTAGATGCTATTGAACTCTTCCCATCTGCCAAATAGTCACACCCTATCAAGAGTAGCCAGATCTCTCATACTAGCCTCCATTACTCACATGGTTTGATTCTTCCCTGCTTATAAACATTCACTTTTCCTAATCAATAACCCACTCTGTTCATGAAAACCTTTCTTGAGACTTGATAACATGGGACACCCTGTCTCTGGCTCCCAGGAGAATGGCAGATTCAAAGAGGTCTCTGGCCCAGGACCTCCAAGGTTCTGAGCTGCCTAATTCCCACTGATTTCAAATGGGATTCTGAGGATGTTTCCCCTCTCTGGGCGCAGGGAGAGGAGAGACTTCACCTTCTCAATGCAGGCAGCAGATGAACTCTACTCCACAACCCCAGCTGCAATCGCTGGATTCCAGCCGTCCTAGTGGAGAGCTCGGACAGGTGGGGTAGATATTTCTCCGGTACTGGAGGTGTCCTGCTCTGCAAGGAAACAGTCAAATCTGCTGACTGATCTTGGGCTAGGATCCAGTTTAGTGCAGCACCTGGCAGCTAGGCCAGGGCAAGAGGCTTCCTTTTGGCTCAGCTGATAGATGTTACTGGATAGACTTGCTGCCGAGGACACATGAGGGTCTCTGTTTGGATTCAGCTACAGCAAGAATCAGGAAATGCCCAGAGCCAAATCGGATTTGTGCAGGTGGGGCAGGGATAAAATGGCCCAACAGTTGTTTTACGGGCCTGTTGGGAGATTGCCTTGAAACAGGGCATCCCTGACAGGGGAAGAAAAAGCATCGCCAGTTTTCTGGCACTCTTTCATGGGGCTCCAGACGCAGAGGTTGAGCCAGGGGAGGGATGGGGTACACTGGGGTCATTTAATACCCTGGCTATTCCTGGATGCTACCTACCAGTTGCATCTGGAGTACCCGTCAGGGCAGCTCTGAAGCTTCTCTAATTCATTATGGGGCTGAACCAGGTCCCAGAAACTCCAACACAAACTCATCTTTGCACCTCCCTTTCAGTCCCTGCTGTGCATCTGGCCTCAGGATGGGAGCTGCCACATGGCTGCATCTCCTCTAGTGGCTGGCACCAGGGACCATCAATGGGCTCCTCTAAGGATGCCTCCTCATTGAGACCTGGAAGGGATTTTTCATCACAGAGTCCGTTTGCTAGCACTTTGCAAGGTACAACTGAGATATTCGGACCTGGGCTGGTGGATTGCTCCCTGACACCTACACAGCAAAGCCAGCATTTAGTTCCTTCATCCCCACACCAAGTATCTAATTTCAATTTAATTTCACAGTTGTAATGGATTTTTCAAAAATATTCAAGACCATATTTACTTTCCAACATCTTATTTCCTTTCACATTTGAAAAAACTTTCTATCTAATCCCCCAAGTCATCCAGCAGCCTGAATAATTTCAGGTTTTTAATCAATAGCTGTCAGACTTGTCAAATTACTTTAGGGAGCACAAAGCAATTTTTAAACATTCATAAACCCTCGTAGAGTAGTTAAGTGCACTGAATTTTAAAAGAAAGAAGAACTGAATAACACTGATCAAACAGGATTATATTCTGGCAAATTATAAATTAGCTTTTTATGAATCACATCACAGCTACTTATCCAGTGTCAGGCGCCCACTCCCTATAGGAGAGAAAGTCACCCGCTCCCCATTAGGGAAAGGGGCCCTTTCTTCTCCAGCACGGAGGTAGGGGGCCGCACACGCTTCTGTCGTCCTTCAAGAAACATCTTCATTTTCTAGCTAGCTATCGCAGAGTTTTCTAGAGCTACCATCACTCGGGTATCTAAGCACTTCCCAGGAAAAGTGGGTCTGTATAGCAAGGTGAATGGAGTCATCTGTTTCCTGGCTGTAGGAGGCTTTACTTAGATGCCCTGTATATTATATTATAATTATATTATATATAGTATATTATATTACCCCACCAAATCTCTTACATTTATATTTCTCGTCAATCAGGTTGTGGTGGGAAAACTTGCAGCATCTCCTAGATGATTTAATTCATTTCAAGGTGGTAGAATCTAAATTACTTGCTGAAAAGGGGACTGGCCCCTCTGCACGACCAGTCCCATGTGACCCACGGCTGACAGTAACTGTCATGAACCCAGCATTCTGGTAAGCATGCTGCTGTCGGCATCCTCCGCTCCCCTGCTATACGCCAGGCCTGGCGGTGGGGAGGTATGGTGCCCTGCACACACCCACTAGACCGGTACCACCGGAGATGCAGTCTGTACCCACCCCGCCCAGGACCGGCTCACCAGGAGATGGACATGTGGTGCTCTACTGAGCGTTCCGTTAACAACGACCCGCACTAACGGCAGCACACAGAAAATATCTGCCTTCATTAAAATGTGAGGATCCCAACTGCGCAGGGAAAGCGTCCCGCGTCTTCGTTGCTAACGGTTGTGGTTAAACCCCACAATACAGCTAGGGAGGTGGGACTGAACTTGGCATCCTCGGGGGGTTGTCTGGGAACCCTGGTGACACTCGTGGGTAGCCTCAGTCTAGTTCCAAGCAAACAAGCGTCCTCACCCCAGAAATCCAGCACCACAACTGACACCCCACAACTTCTTGGCCAGAGTCTGCCAGGCCGTGGGCAGTGAACTCCCCTCTAACTCCAGCAGGGCAGACTGAGTCACACTGAGTGGGTCATAAGGGACGGGGATGGGGGTTGGGGGGAGGGAGTTGTTCTGCTCCAGCTGTGCTGGACTTGTTCCGAGAGTGGACGCAGGTGAGCAGCCTCCAGCCCGGTCCAGCACCCATCCCCAGCACTGAGTTCACACAATGTCCATCCGTCACCATAGCAGCCTCTCTCATCTGAGGGAAGTAGCTCAAGCAGGGGAAAGAAGGGGAGTGTTGTGGCTCTGTCAGGAAGGGACGAAACCCACCAGAAAAAAGCCCCACTTAGCTCACAGAGCAGACCTGAGGGTGCTCCAAGGAATGGAACATTGTAGCTGGTCGCGAGCAGAGCAGTATGTCCAAATCTCCCTCCTTCCCTTTCCCCGTCCTGACTCCTCCCAGCTAAACCCTCAGCTTCCACTATCTGCTAGTCTCTAAAACGCGAGACGCTCTCCCTGTGCAATTGGGCTCCAGCCTGGGACCGAGCGCAGCGTGGCTGGCCGGTTAGCCGGACTTGTGAGAGTGCCGCTGAACCCTAGCTGCTGCAGGGGACCAACAGTGACAACAGGAGGAATCCTGTATTCTGGTGACTGGAGCTGTTCCTGGGTTCTGCTCTAGTGGTGTGCTGCTCAAACAACAATCGGCGGGTGGGTGACCCTGCTGGAAAGGCATCTGAAAGACAAATGCTGCCAGTCAGTATCGGAGATGGTGGTCAGCAAGCTGAGGGTTGGGGCAGGGGACATGCACTGTACTGCATCTTCTCCTGAACGGTGAGCAGCTCCGAGGGGTTATCCTGAAACATCCTGTGTGTTTTGGATGGAGATGAGCCTGATCCAGAACCCCACTGCTCTGAAATCTGTCTCTTGATTAACTATTTTATATTATTCTTTGCTTTTAATATTTCTTCCCTCGTCACTTTGCCCCAGAGCTGCAGTTGTTTGCACTGCCAGTATGCATCGTCACTTCCATAAGTGACGCTTCCCATCCTGTAGACTCTATCCAGCGAGGCATAAAATCTGTTCTCCTACTGTCAAGATCTGCTGCATATGTTCCTTGCCAAAGAGGTACCATTTTGAACAGCCAGCCTCTGAATAAGGAACAGTGACTCCTCCTTTAACCTTTATGTTATTTGCTAATTTCTTGGAGGACTTTTTTTTTTTTTTCCTGTTGGCTGAACTGATGTGGTATTGACAGCAATGGGAAAGGGATGTGTCTTACAAAGCCATGTTTCGATATCCTGACAGGCCACAATTGCTAGACACTTGCACAGTTTCAAATCCCCTGGACAAGATATTCCTCCTTACACAGACTTTTGATGTTCAAGTGACCTAGTTTTTGTTGGTCGTTCCAAATATTTAAACCCTGGTTCTGGAGCCTGTATGTGTTCAGAGCATGGGAAATCTTGTTCCCAGAACCCAGCCTGCCAATATCTGTCCAAATCACTTCCTTAGTCTTCAACCAGGATTTATGAGTAGGTCTGGAAATAATTTAACACAGGAAAGGCAAAGAGAGTGAGAGAGAGCGAGAAAACTGAAAGCGAGTCAAATTCAGTAGGAAATCCAGTATTGTCTGACCTGACTTACTGTAACTGCAATTGTTTGTGGCACAAGTTGAAGAAGCAAAATGTTCCCAAATGAGGAAGTTTTAGAAAATTAGAGATGTTTTCAGGGTTCAGCCTGTTTTCTCTTAGCGACGAGCTCAGCAGGGCTGTCAAACTAGTTGTTACTTCACAGACTTTTCCCTAGAAATCTGTTATTTCTCTTTAATTTTCCTACTCCTTAACAACCTTTGTATTCTTATTTGTTGTTCTCCAATCTTCATTGATAGCTGTGAAATCAAATATCCTCACCATGCCAGGCAAACACATAGAAACCGGCAAGAACTTACATGCAATTACATACACTGCATATTCTAACCCAGAATAACACAATTCCAGGAACTAAAAAAAAAATCTAGAAGTAAAGAACGTGAATAGGACGTTAATCGGCTCAGTTCAGCATAAGTGGCAAATCTGACATTTCTTTTCATCTTAAATCATTAACCCTGTGAATTGCACATACTCGGGGGAGGGGAGAGAGGAATGATAAAAATTCACTGATTTCATTACTTCACCATAATAATAATAAAAAAATCAGATTGCTTTTTGTCATGCGATAATCTCTCCCGGGATTTGTTAAACTAAATTTAATTAAGGGGATGTTTCACTAAATGAAAAATTAAATGAAAGACAAGAGGCCCTGAGTTTTGGAAGAAAAAAACCACCCACAGAGTAAGGAAAAGCAGAGATTTAAAGGATGTGGAAGCTGGTTAAAGAAACCACACTGCAAGAAGTGAGGAGCTGCGATTTCTCCTCATGTTCACAAAGAACAGCATGCTCGCAGCCTCCCCTTGCAGCACACACACTATTGAGATGGAAGAACTTACCATAGTTCAACCCTTCCTTGCCCACTTTCCAGAACCAGGAAGAACTATTTAATGTAAACTCCCAAATCCACTGCAGGAAGTGCAGCGATCACCCTGTTCCTCTCCTTTCCTCCTTGTATGGTCTGAACAGCTCCGATCTGTATGCTGGCCCCGAGCCTTCGCCCCCTCTGGTCTCCGTAAACCATTTCAGTGCAGTCCACTGGGAACAATCATCACTAGTTAAACAAAGGATATATTCTAACTCTGCGTAATGTGCTTTTAAAGGGACAGTGCTCCAGCTCCCAGCTATTCCAAATTTAAAGGCACAGAGCTTCTTTTTAACCTCACAGACAGTAGCAGAAATGTAAAAACAAATTTTCAAACTTAAAACAAAATAACAATGCCCCTAAATCCAGAGATTATAATGGAGGAATTAGCAGCGGGTTTTTCTAACCTGTGGTGTTGGCCCCAATCCTGCCTTTCTGGAGAACCCCAAGCTCACTTGTGTTTCAGAACGTCCTGAACGTGGCATCAGGCCCACAGTACTCAAATAAAATGACATTACTTTTATCTGAAACAAACACACATTTGGCATTTCTCTAGTACCTCGATCTGTGGCCCTAGAGGTGCTTTATGAACAGTGGCCTTTTTATTCTGAATTTGTACAGCAGCTGGCACAAACAGTCTGGGCCGCTAGGCCCTAGGGCAATTCCGAGAAATAACCAATAAATCAATAATACTTTGTTACTAAAGGGACGCTGTCAGCTGGAAATCTAGTCAATTAAAACCCCCTGAGTCAGAAGTAGTTGGGGGCAGGTGTGGGGGCTCAGACTGTCGACTGATTGACATGGTTTCACACCCACATTCTTCTCCCTCCAGTTGCTATGTGAAATACACAAAGTGCTGTCAAATGCACAGAGGCAAACAAACAAAAACATTAGGTCACAGAGATCACAAAAAACATCGGAGCTGGTTTTTAAGTTGTGTCCCTTTCGCTGTCACACCACATCAGACTGGTATAGTTTTTATTTTATGGACGGTGAAACTGAGGCACAAAGATGTCAATTGCTCAGGGTCATACAGAAAGACAATGACCGATATGGGAACAGAACCGAGGCGTTTGGCTGCTAGCCCACTGCTTTTAACCATTAGAGAACTTTGACTCCATTAAACTTCTGCTCTCACACTGTGAAGGGGAGTGGGGCTCATGTCAGGGGCTCTGAAATGACAATCCAGGGTGTGACCAGGCTCTAGTATTTGTGTTTCAACTACTTCTGCTTATCTGTGTTTGTGAATGCTGTGTGAATGCCCCAGGGAGCTGTTTACCTGGCTGAAATAACTGGGATCTGGTAGTTCAGTCCCCCTATGATGAATCAGAGTGAGCAGAGCAGATCTTGCGGTACTTTGACCCCAGATGGGAGAAAAAAAAAAAAATCAAATAATAAAATACAAACACAAAGGCACAAATCTGGGGGTTTATTTGGATTCCTGTTAATCCAAACTCTATTTCAAGCATATTCCCTTAACACCTGCCATCCCTGTATTTTTTCTTTTAAATCAATTGGTGCAGTCTGCAAATTTGTTTGCATTCATTCCGGAAGGGATGGGTATCTATTTTCCTACTACGATAACAATAAAATATGTCCTGAATCTATGTCACTCACTTAATAATGAGTCTGAATACGCTCACTGTCATGGTCACATTGCCAAATATTCCTAGCAGTCATTTCCTCTCTGTCTGCCAGGCCAGGCCTTCTACCAGAACCCAGCTGTGGGACTAGAATAAATGGGCCCCCCACGCAGTTGAGCTTCTCCGAACATTGGCGTTAATGGGCACAGATGTCCTCTGCTTTAACACATATAAGTGCTTTCCACAGCTGAGTAACTCCAGTTACCACTGCCCAGTCTCATAGCAGTAGCAGTAAATAAACTGGAAGAATTGGCCCTTTGCCGCCTGAAAATTATGTGCTTTACATAATTGTTAAAAGGATGCAAACAACTTAGGCTCCAAAATATAATTGGCAGCACTTGGCAGATAAATAGGGACACTCCTTTGAATGCCACAGAAATGCCATCATCAGCAGAGAACTTTCTGGGAGGACAGAATGACGGAAAATGCCAAATCTGCTAAAATATTGAGATTGTCTCTTTTAAATAAGAACATTTGGCAAGAATGCAGCTATGCCTTCTCTGCAGCATTGTACTGGTACGGAACCAAACATCTCCTAACGGCAGATCAAGAAGGAATCAGCTTAATCTGCACCAAGGAAGATTTCAGTTAGATAGTAGGAAAAGGTTTCTAACTCTATGGGTAATTAAGGTTATCAAGGGAGGCTGCGGAATCCCAGTCATCTCTGGAGGTTTTTAAGAACAGGTTGGACAAACACCAGTCAGGGATGGTCGAGAATAGATAATATTTTGTCCTGCCTCCGGGCAGGGGGGTGGACTAGATGACCTCTCGAGGTCACTTCTAGCCCAACGTTCCTATGATTCTTCACACTATAAAAGTCTTATAAAAATACAAGATTTTTTCCAGAGCTGCTGCCTGGAGCTTCTCTTTCATGAGCAAAGGTATCTTGGGGGCCTATGTGTCCATTAAACAGTTTGGACACGCATGTATATTATATATACACACGAGAGACAATTACATGTTGCCAGTCTATAACATGGGACCTGGTAGAACATTTTCTCCTGTGTAGAATATTTTCACTTGCCTTCAGTCACAGCTATTGTTTTGTATGGTGATTATACTAGAGAACGTGATCATTCATTTTTGTCATGTTCTCACACAATATTGCCCATAAATATGTACAGTTTCAGGTCTATTCCTAAGAGCCCTGGACGTGGCATATTATTGCGCATTACAGTTCATCCCTCGTATTAAAATAATTCACTTGGTTAGGAATCTGATTCCAGTATGAATAGCATGAGACCTGACCTTCATAGGCTCAGCCCTATAATTAACACCAGGCTGAGTGTGCGTGAAGGCTAAGGGGCCTCCAGGGTGCTTGATCAGGGAATAAACCTATCAAAGAGCTAGATTTACTGTGCATCACAGCTGTGTGTTTAACAGGGTCTCTGGGGCCCATCTGTTTGACTTTAAGGGGATCCTCATGGGGCTCAGATATCCATGCACGACCCCCTTCTGGCAGCTGATCACTAGGGCAGAGGGGAGGGCAGAGATTCTGGTTTCGTGATCTCATGACTAACCAGCAAATGAAGACAGTGAAAATGTCCACGGAGAATGGTGATGGTAAAACAATTCAAAGTACAGCTGGTAGGTATCAGCTCTGGTACCACTTCTGTGACGTACGTGGTAAATTCCCTCTTCATAAACACAGCCCATTTCAGAGTAACACCCCTCAGCCTCAGGCTTCCAGCAGCAAATTTAGAAAGGCCACAAGGTATTGACTGAGCAAAACATGACACTGTTCTGTGTATTGCAGCAGCACTGATCGAGACTGGGCTCAACTGTGCAGGCGCTGTACAACCACAGAACGAGACACAGTCCCTGCCCCCAAAAGCGTACGGTGACTCTGACTCAGAGTCTCTGTTGTGTTGGGCAAGTGATTTAATTTCTGCCTCAGGTTTCCCCTATATGAAATGGGAACATCATCAATGGTACCTTCCTTGCAGAGCTGCTGGGAGGACAGACGGGTTAATATTCAGTAAGTATTACCTATGCACTAAGCATTATCATTACAGAGAGAGGAGCCTGAGAACCCTGGAGCTGTGGTCAGGTCTGACTCACTCGATGGCCTTTGGCAAGACACTTATCTTTGTGTTTTTATGTATCCCTCCAGTGTAGTATCCCAGATCAGAGCCCTAGGCCATCTGGTATGGTATCCCACCCTCAGCAGCAGCTAACAGCGGATGTTTCAAAGGAAGGCAATCTTGTATACTGAGGGAAAATGGCATTCCTGGCGCCTCCAGGCAGGCTGCTTACACCCCAAAATATTACATTTATTTTTACTGCTCATATTTCATCAGCTTGTCTACAGAGATTCTGAATGGTCCTAACATGCTCACCCACTCACCCCGTTGTTTTAAACCCTGCCACAGTTTATTATTGCTGAAACCCGGGGATGAAAATTCCTGTGGATGCTGCACTAAGATTTAGGACTCTCTCCTCCCTCTCCAGATGCATGGGTAATTGCCATTAGTGTTAACAGGAGTGAAGAGCGGTACAAGTGCATGCAGGGGAGACTAGCCGCCCCTTTGACACTAGAGATCAGGAGCAACGGCAAAATAAGCCCCACACACTGACACAGGTTCTTCTATGTTGCTACTGCTGCAGGATAGCTCAAGGACTTCCACCGTGTGCCTAGTAAAGACTGAATTGTGTCTTTTTTAATGTTAAAAAGAAAAGAGAATGCCAGCCTGAGAAATCAACTTGAGTCTTTGGATCTGTGTAGACAGAACAGATCTGCTTGCAACTTTTGGTTCCATGGCGCCATCAGGAATTCAGGCAGGCAGAGTCTTGAACAATAAAGTGTCCTTCAAAAGTGCTAAGACCCTTGTTATAAGCACGACATGTTCGGAAGGTCCTCACATGATGCAGGACGGAACAGCCATGCACAGATGAGCCAGCTAATCACAGCCAGGATAAAGCTCACCACAGCAACCAAACTGCTCTGACCCTATAGCAGTGTTCTCTGTTGAAATCCCACCCTGCTGTGGTTCTCGGAGCTTTCAGAGTGTGCGGCGCCTCCATTACGTCCCCATCACTTCCTTCCTCACAGGGCTGGCTCTCAAGCAGTGTAACACACATTCATCCAGCAAAACAGGGGCCCAGCTGTTGCGCTCACTTCCCACTCCCGCATTGTGTTTATGTGCAGGGCAGGAAGGGGCAGTCGAAAGGTGGCGTGAGTCAATAGGAAACAATGGTCTAGGCTCAGTCTGGGATAAATAAAAACACTGCAGCTACAAAAACCACAGAGCACAAAGCCCATAAGAAAACAAAGAAAGTATCTTTAAATAGAAATGCTTGAACATTTGCTATCACCAGCTATTGGGGTCAGGAAATATGGAATTAACAGATATACTGTTGTCTGCCCAAATTAGGATACAATGGGGCCTTAGTTTCCCCTTTTGTAAAATGGGGATAATGATACTGATCTCCCTTGTAAAGTACTTTGAGACCTACAGCAGAAAGCTCCAAGTAACAGCTAGCTATTGTTATTGGTATGGTTCTAGGTTTTCATTACAAGTCTCTGTCTCTCTCTGGATGAGGATATATTTCATACAGATCCGACACACACACACGTACAGTCTAAGAGACACACACAGTACCACTTGATTTCTATGAAGGTTACAGGAGCACATTCTAGAGCGCAGTGAAGAGAACGGCAGCTGGCCTGACAATTTCATCACTGTGAAAGAGACTGCGCGCAGCAGCTGCGACTGCAAACCAGCTTTATAGGGACTTTGTTGGAGCGCAGCCCCGTTAAAGCGTGCCGGCCTGCAAAGGGCAATGAGCAGCACAGTATCTGTGCAACCCTGGAGATTTGGTTTCACGTGCTCTCTCACATACGGAGAGTTCTAATCTATTATTTTGCATGACAGATGGCAGCATTTACTTCAGAAATTTGGATTCTTTCTTTGCTCGCTGCCCCGTTCACATAAACTCCCATAAAGATTACTTCCAGAAGAAGAGGAAATGGCTGATCTGTACAGACAGGACTGGGGCTGGAAGATTTGAAGTGTGGAATCGGGCTGGGGGGGTTACCCATGATTCAGAACAGAGTTATTTATTTGATTGATACAATTTACACATTGATGGTTCATACACCTAGACTGTGACGACAGTTACAACACGTCCAAACCACAGTGCACACAACATCAGCTGAAAGAGCAAATGCCCGGACCTACAACAAATAAGGTCTTCCCCACACAACCAGGAAAAACCAGGACAAAGGCTTTGGAGAGCGCCCTAGAGATCAACACATTCGTGCTCTGTTGGACCAAGCGCGAGGAAGAGACACAGTGTAGCCAACTCTCGTGATCATATTGCGAGTCTAGTGGTACTTGGTGTTTTTCATGCAGCCCCAGCTCCTCGAGTCACATGAGCACACCAGAATCTCAGCTTTTTCTTTTCTTTTTTTAAATGTAACTTTCTAGCTCCCACGGCTGCAGACAAAAGCTTGAAAATCTGACCCCTAAAGACTCAGAATCCAGAAGAAAAATGAAAGGAACCCCAAATTTGTTGTTTAGATGTCATGATTTTCAAGCCAATCAAATTATGTGGACAGAGGGAGAGCAACGCATGACTTTTGAAACCTTGGGGCTGGCTATTGTGGGAGACAGCTACAGAATGTAAGCTCCTTGGGGCAGGAACCCTCCTTTGCTCTGGGTTGCTATGGCACCGAGCCCAGTGGAGGCCTAGTGATTTAGAACATTGCGTTAATTTAGATTTAGTAGGTCAGGGCTTCACCAGCGCCTCACATCTGACCTGAGTGATATTACCTTGTGCTGTGATCTTTGCTGAGATAGGAGAGCCATGGCAGACATGCCTGGAATACCCTGAGGCTATAGCAATTGGAGCCGGGCAATTCTATGCCTAGAGTTTCCCTGTGTAAGTCTGCACTGAACTAGTGGCCCAGCATATTAATGGACGAGTTGCTGCAGAGGTCATGGGCACTTGTAGTCATAATTCTCAGGGCACATTTTGTAAGAGTCAAGACGATAACGCTGTGTCCTGGCCAGAAGCCATCTTGGTGATCACTCCATTCATTTAAATTCCCTTCACAGTTCCAACGGGATCAGAGTTCTCCTTCCTTCATTCTGTGTCTGAAACTGTTGTGTGGTGCTGCTGGGTGTCGTTAAACGATGGCAGCCCTCTCCCCTTAATGGCTCCTTCACCCTCGCGAAAGGGCAAGCACTGGAATAGACAAGAAACCCGGTTCTCTGAAGGGCTCCAAGAGCGCTATTCCTGTCTGTTCCGTCACCACGCCAGCCGAGGGACAAGACTTATGTATGCACACATACCACAGCAAAGCTCCAAGGGCTAAACGCTTCCTTCCCACAGCTGCGCCATCATTCAAGTGTGGTAAATAATATCCTGGTTCCAAAACCAATCACTGCTCTGCCACTGACAGACGTAATGGCAACGCCGGTGCTTACAGTCAATTCTGGTTTAGCAGGGAGGGGTTTGAAGGATGGGCCCATGTTCCTTGTTGTCGCTGTCAGAAGCCTCCCTAAAAGCCTGGCAATTGGCCACTCTTTTCCAGACTTCCCCCTTTCTCTCCCTCCCATGGGTTTCAAGTTCCTGTTGAAGGCTCCAGATTCACCTTGGCTGGGGAGCCCACGGATCATCTGGAAAGAGCCGGGTTTCTCTCGGGACAACGCATCCTGCACTATTCAATTTCACTTGACATTCAGCAGATTGAGCTTTTGCTACCACATGCCCAAGCCCATGACAGACGACGTCCTCTAGCAACCCAGACAGCACAGCCCCGTGGGTAGCATAGAAAGGCAATGGTATTGTTGAATACCAGTAATAATGATATGTACTCTGTCTTTCTCTCACGCCTCCATCTGCAGATCTCAAAGCACTTTATGGGCTTTCTTAAGCTTCACAACCCCTCTAGGTAAAGGTCCACACGAATCACTTCACACCCACACACACAGAAATGCTGCCGCTGCTAGCGTAGATCAAGTAAGAGTTTGACAGCACACAGCAACATTACACAACGGCTTAGGTCAGAAAGCAAAGAATTCTGTATCCACTGGACATTGCAGGGGCAATTTATGGACACAGACGGGAATTTCCTGAGCTGGACTTTGCCCTGCACCCCAAAATTAATATTCTTACTCCTAAACAATGTCAGATATGATCTCTCATGACATGGGGGGTGGGGGCGGGAATCTTCGTAAGAAGGCCCTCAGGAGCAGAGACTTCCGAGTGCAGGGCATTTCATGAGGGACTGGGAGGACTTGAAGTCGGACGTGCACTCAAGAGACAGTGGCTCCCAGGAAATACCCTGCTAGTGGAAGAACTGGTTTAAATTACCTCTGGGATTTTCAGCTCTGTTATGCATGGGATGGCACTGGTGCACACGCCATGTTGCACAATCACTTTGAGAGCGTTAATAGCCAGTACATTAGCCTGTTTGCGTGTGTGACAAACTGCTTCAAGGCTTTTGCTAAAATTCTTTGTTTTATCACCCTAATGCTTGTTCCCAAATCTCTGCCATACATCTCCTGGCTGCAGGCCAGCTTCACTGCCTCCTGTTCACTGGCTGGGAGTCGAGTGGGTGAACTCTGTCCGTCACACCAGTGTAGAGATCTGGATCTACCATGGCCAGAACCACATGAGGACACCCACTGCCACCAATGCTCTTTCCCCAGGACTTCTGTTCCCACCTGACTCACTCCAGGTGGGAACATGCCTAGCTGGGCACTATTGTTTCAGCTACAAGGGAAACTTCTTTTCTGCATCTCTAGAGAAGTTCTGCAGCTTTGACTAAGCTCCTGCTCATTCCCTTCTCAGATGCAAAAGTTCTTGCTCTTGACAGGGCATCTGCTAAGCCAGCTGGACACTGGGCAAATTGTGGGGGAGGTGTTTCATTTGAAAGAACTGGCTATAGAATGAGGATAAGGGAGAAGAGACTTTATGGAACTGTGAGCTGGGGCTGTTGTAAATATTTCTAAATCACCTGTCCTCATATTATCCAGCTACCATGGGCATCCCCTGCGCTGGGATTTAGTGCCAATCTGCTCCGGAAGGCAACGTCCTCACATGACTCATCTCCAAGGGCTGGAGTGTGAATACGTGCCACATACCTAAAGAGAACAACAGCACGGAGTGCAAATGGAACCGTGGACTGGACTTCTCAGTGCGTAGTAAGGAGGGCACGTGACACAGCTGCCTTGTGGCTCTCAGATTAGTCGGGGAAAACCAGAAAATCCTTACAAGGGGAAAGAAAAGCGAGGGAGAGAGAGAGCGCGAGCTGTGGAAGAGGATCCCTTGAGAAGCCCAAGTGTCTTTGAGGCCTGATCTACACTATGGAGTTAAGCGGCCTGATGTCAACCTATGTCAATCTAATTACGTTCATGTTTATATTACAGCCTTGTTCCTGCTGATGTAGGTGCCCTGCTACACCAACATAATTACTCCACCTCCCCGAGAGGCTTAGGAGTTATATCAGTGTCCTTAGCCTGATGAGGAGTCTCTGTAGACACTGTGTTCCTTAGGTCAGCTGTTGGCTGTCTTGTCAATTTCAGAGCTCAACTGAAGTCCAGAAATTGACAAGAAAGCCCAGATCCTGGCTCTCCAGCCCTGCTACTGCCAAGTCTCTGCTCCAAGCCAGGCTGCCATCCAGGTTCCCATCTTGGGCTGCAGCCTGTGCTCGCCACTCGGAGCCCGGCGGCCCCTATAGTCCCTGTTCCCAGCAGAGAGCCCAGCTGCATTGAGGCTGCCAACTGGGAGCTCAGCTGCCCCACCCCCCCAATCCCGAGGCTCTCGGCTCCCTGCTGGGAGCATGGCAGCCAACTGGCCGGAAGCAGGGACGTGAGAAGCCTGGGAGACAGTTGGGCTCCTGGCGGGGAGCTGTGCAGAGCGGAGAACCCTGGCTTTCAACTTCCCGCACTCCCGGATGTGCACCGCCAACAGAACAAGGGTAGTGTGGACATCAGCCCCTGTAATAGTTATCACGGGGCCTGTAAGTCAACCTACCCTCGGTTGATGTACGATTGTAGTGTAGACGTGCCCTTAGTTACCAAGAAAAAAAAAATCTTTCCAGAAATCTGGATGCCACGTGTTCAGAAGTGTCACTGATTTGGGGTATCCAACATCCTAGGCCTGATTCTGAAAGGTGCTGAGCATGCACAATTCCAGCAGGAGGCAATGTGCAGCACCTCTTAAAAAACAAGCCCCAAGTGTCTCAAGCTGTGCCCCCAGAAACTGAGACACCCCAAAATCAGTGGCCCCTTCTGGAAACATTGGCCTTGCCTTCCATTATCCCAGCTGAGAACCTGACAGGCTCTTTGAAAGCTCTTTGCAACAAAAACGACAATTGTAGCTTATATTGTTAAGTCTGTCATCAAAATTACGGCTGTCTAACACTAGGAAAGTCAAAGAGGAGCGGAGAAGGAGGGCGGTTCTGATGCATAACCCCCAGCGGAGCTACAGGGAGCATTTTGAATAAGAAAAGGTGTTATTCCTGTCAGTTGTACGGCAGCTGAGATCCTAAGAAATTACTTATTGCTCTCTCTCTCTCTCTGCACAATCTTTCCAGCCTCTCAAATATGCACCCTAGGGCCACAAAAATCCTACTAAGCTGCTCTGCTAAAACAACAGACAGACAGACACAGCTCAGCACTACTGGGAACAGACCGGAGCACCCCAGGCACAGTTGACTGGGAGAAAGCAAGGAGAGACTTTCCGGGTGAGCTGAGAATTCCCTTTTGTTTAAACAGCTTTTGCACCCACCGCACTGGAGTCTCCTCATTTTAATATTGTCAACTAATGAGGCCATGAGAGGCGGATTAGTCTCTTAGGAGTTTGCTTGGGCTGTTTTCAGGCCTAACCACAGCGATTTTCCTCCCTCAGGCACTGCAGTCATTCCTGGTGACACCAAGTGCTAATTGCTAACGGCCAGAAGGTGCCTGGCTTGCATAGGGGTACAGAGGGAAGAGGGGTGCAAAGAGCCTGCCCCAGCCCCTCAACCAGGGGCTCCACAAAAAAGGGATACTGGGCAAGCACTCTGCAGAGCGAACGCTGCTCTAGGGACTGGCCTCTCCAAAGGGGCCTGGCCCCAACCCCTCCCCCATGCACCCTCACAAGGAAAGTAACCGAACCACTGACGGCTGAGAAATAAAAGGAAGTAAGAGGAGTCAGATCAATTTGCCTTTGAACATTAACTTGACTATTAATAACCACTTGGCCTGTGGAAATGAACCACTGTAAATGCCAGGCTACAATTTAACACGAACACATTCAAGTACAGCTGTGACCTTCCTCTTCTCCTCATACTCCCTCCCCATCCCCCTCCTCCTGCCTGGCCTGCTTCCTCGAAGCTGGGTCCTGCTTGGTATGCATCGCCTTCGCCCCCATGGGGAGCCATCACCCAGCCCCTGGCCTCGGTAGGGCCCCCTCAGAAATTTGTGCCAGACTCTCCCATGTGCCGGGTGTGGCCGCGCCCTCTGGCCTGAAGCGGTAACAACAAACATCAAATACATGGTTTCCATCAGCAGCACTCCCACTATAAATCGCTCCAGCGCCGTCCCCCTGGGCTCTAGTGACCGTAAGGATTTGCTGCTTTTGTTTTTTTTTTAACGTTTGCTCTGTTGCTCTATTTGACACTGTTCACCTGGCGACTGTTCGTCCCATTGCTTGAACGGTGAATAATGCAAAGACCAGAACAGACACAGTAACTGATTAAGATTTGTCAAGCCGCATCCACCAGCCTGACACTTTAACTGGCCTCTCTTGAATTTATTTTTTTTAAAGGGTTTGTAAAAATCCACTAGGAAGGGAAACATTTGCCAGGGGTTATTTCATTATTTAATTTAATCTCAAAGACACCAGGGTGGTTTTTTTGTAATTTTGCTTTTCAATTTTAACCTTCCCCGCAGTGTTGGGCTCAGGCAACGGCCGGGGATCCAGAGAGGGTTGCTGGGGGGTGCTGGTGAAACTGCTCTAAGATGCCCCAGTCGGGATGAAATGCACAAAACGCCTCCAGGAGGGAAATGAACTCGGGTGCCAGGTTTTACCCACCAGCCCCGGGGTTCCTCCTCAGCAGCCAGGAGCACACCTGGGGAGGACAGTCTCCCCTGGAAGCCAGCAATTACATGATCCTCCCGCGGGGGACCCCATTCCTCGGCGCAAGCACAAAGCCCCAGGCTGCGCCGGTTCCTTCCACTTTCCACGCGCCGGCACCGGGGCCTGGCTGCGCCGCACGGAGGAAAGCCGGGCTGGGGGAGCCGCGACCGAAGCCCCCGCGGGCTGCTTGCGCCGGAGCAGCAGGGGCGGCCCGCTCCGAGATCCCCGCTCCGGCTCTGCCGGCCCCTCTTTCACAGCGAGCCCCGGGGGACACTCACCTAGCGCCGCTGCTCCGGCCCAGGCTGGGGTGGGTGGGAGCGGATCGCGGATCCCGGAGCACGCTCCGGCCTGCGGAGCCCGATGTCGCCCCCCTTCCCCTGCAGCTGGCCGGGCGCAACACACTGCCTCCCGGGCGCGGGAGAGGGGGAGACCCGGCGCCTGCCCCTTGTTTGTTATTCAGCCCCCTTCGACCCTCTGGGGACGCGGAGCGGCATCGGCTCCAGCCCCCGCCCGGCAGCTCGCTCAGAGCGGAGCAACTGCTCTGCAAAGCTGGTTTACACGGCCAAGGAACTCATTCCGAATTAAGCGGAACCGAACCCATTTCTTCATCGTCTGTAACTGGTGTGGTTCAGCAAACCGGTGGGTCGGGAGCCACAAGGCCCAAGTGTCTGAGTGTGCGCCCACCCCGTGTTCCCCCTCCTCCAGCTACAGCTTGTCTATAAACCCCTTAAAAGACACCCAGACACGCTGCCCGAGATAACGGACTGGGGGGAGGAATGGGGTCAAGTGGAAACAAACAGTGTTTCCAAACTCTCCCTGCGCTAGGGCGGGCTGGGTCCGAAATGTGTCATTAACAGGTCTAGCCTCTTTCTCACACATTTGCATCTGGAATCACAGCCCGGGTCTTTATTGGGTCCTTAAAACAGTTAACCCTAAAAAGCAAAACTGTAACCGTGGTGTCAGGCTGGTTGGTTTATTCCCCACCCCCACCCCTTGCTGTTTATAATACACATTTTAAATGATGGGCAGTGAGAGATTCCAGCTACAAAGCATTAAGCATGAACTAAAGGGTCTCAGGAAATACCTCTCCTCAAACCCAAAGTCTCAGCCCCCAGTGGAAGGGGAAGGGAGGACCTGTGAGTATGGCACAGGCTTGGGGCTTTGGAACCAATTCCCTGCTCTACAGCAGACTCCCCATGACTATTAATTGCTCTGAGCCTCAGTGCAATGAGATAATAATACTTCCTTGCTCTCAGCTCTGTCTGCTCAGAGCAGGGGGAGAGCATAGGGACTGTGTATTTTCATAGGACGGGCACACTGTAGTCCCTAGGCACTACTGCAATACAAATCAAAAACAATAACCAGTGTTGGTGCCCAAGGCTTGGAAACCAGAGATCTTAGCAGAGAGCAGCTTGAAATTCCACTTCCATTTACTGCCTCAGCTTCTCCATCTCTAGTGTAAGGATTTGGTAAGGAACAGTAAGTGCTAAGGAGATTCATTACTCACTTCTTGTGAAGGGGTAAGCACTGGTAGCACTAATTTCCCCCCCTTGATGGAAACTTCACTGAAGCCTAATGTGGTAATAAATCATGGTTTTTGACAGAAAGACTGGCCCTCATATGGCAGCAGATTTAAAACAAACAAAGCAATAGGCAGCAGCTTTAAAATAAACAAAGGGAAGTATTTTTCACACAACCCACAGTCAACCTGTGGAACTCCTTGCCAGAGGACCTTGTGAGGGCCAAGACTATAACATTGTTAAAAAAAAATTAGATGAGATCATGAAGGATAGGTCCATCAATGGCTATTAGCCTGGATTGACAGGAATGATGACCCTAGCCTCTGTTTGCCAGGAGCTGGGAATAGGCGGCAGGGGATGAATCAATTGATGATTACCTGTCTGTTCATTCACTGAGGGCACCTGGCACTGGCCACTGTCAGAAGACAGGAAACTGGGTTAGATGGACCATTGGTCTGACGGAGTATGGCTGTTCTTGTATCATATTAGAAAATTAAAATATAACAACGTGCTAGGCAGCCTCAGCTCAGCAGATTTAGTTCCCCTTTATGTATTAGGAAATTCCAGCTAGTAACAAAACTATACGAGAAAACAGGACTAGTTTGGTTGACGTCCCACAATCCCAAAGCAGTAATTTTCATTCTTCTAATCTGGAGCATTTATGATCATTGCCTTGAGGTGGACCTTGCATAAGTGATGCTGTGGCCAAAAGAGAGCACAGGGCCTGGGATGTATAAATGGGATCTCAAATAGGAGTAGAGGGTTATTTTACCTCTGTGTTTGGCACTGATGTTACTAGTCCTGAAGTTCTGCTCCCAGTTCTGGTGACCACAGTTCAAGGAGGACATTGATCAATCAGAGGTGGTTTACAGAAGAGCCATGAGAATGATTAATGGATCAGCAAACATGCCTTTGGGTCGATCATTGTAACAGTTCAATCTATTTGGCTTAGCAAAGAGAAAGTTGGGGCATGATCTGATCACAACCTATAAATGCCAATATAGGGAACAAACTATTTAATAATAAGCTCTTCGATCTAGCTAGGACAGGTATGACAATCGAAAGGGTGGAAGTTGAAGCTAGACAAATTCAGACTAGAAATAATTTGTAAATATTTAATGGTGAGAGTAACTGGAACAGTTGACCATTGTTAAATCAAGACTGGATGTTTTTCTAAAAGCTCTGCTCTAGGAATTATTGTGGGAGTTCTCCGGCCTGTGTTATACAGGAGGGTCAGACTACCTGATCACAGTAGTCCCTTCTGGCCTTAGACTATGAATAGCCGGGGCTGCAATTTTGTCTACTTTGGTTGATTCCATCATGCACAGTAGGTGCACAGGGAAGGGCTGTACCGATTTCTTGCTACAAAACACAGGATGCATCCTGGCACGAGGAGAAGAACACTGAGCAGATCTGCTGTGTTTCTGGAAATTCCTCTTTTGGGGAGAAGTAGTTGGAAGGACAGAGCAGCAGAAATGTTTTCTGTTGCAATCCCGTACAATGTCTTGATCTTATTCCAGGAGCCCGGGTAACATTAGTGCATGAGCACCTGTGCTTCACTGTCACTCCAATTTAAACATGGCAGCCTTCTAATCTATGGAAGGCAATTTGCACAGCTTGCTCTATAGTCACATTGGCGTGCAGTCCTTCACATCTTAACGATGTTTACCTTGAGTTCAGTTGCTCTTGTTCCAGATGCCTGGCATGTTGTAAGCTGATAGACAAGAAACAAAATGTCTGTGTGCCATGTTCACACTGAGGTGCCTTAGGTCAGCAAGAGATCAACCGAAAAGGAAACATCATTCCCGAGGATCCATTTACAGTAGGACTGGACAGGGGGACACTAAGTGGGGAAAAAGGTATTGGATTCATACTCCTAGGTAGGTGTTTACAGGCCTGATCCCATGCTTATTGAACTCAATGACAAAATTCCCATTGACTTCAGGGAGGGCTGGATTAGGCCCTTTGTCAGCCATTCACTGTTGTTAATGTGGACTGGCATATATCTGGAGTGCTACCAACATGGCATTTGCTGTTGAGAGGGAAGTAATTTCCTTTTAGCCTGAAGAGCTGGGAAACTTCCTGGAGCCATAAAGAACATGTAGACATTATAATTATTTGACTCAGGGGCAGCGTGTACAAAAAGACAGCTACCTTCCAGGTGCAAGCACAAGTACATGCAAATGGCATAATTTGAAGCTATCAGGTGCCTTAAAAATGTAGAGAAGGCAAAATATCCATGATTCCAAAGGTCTTCCAAGGAAACATTCATAGACACATTCCCATGGTTATTCCTGAGCCCTCCTATGACTCAAACTTCTACCTGCTAGTGAAGTACCAGTTCAATACAGAATATATTCCTCCTGATTCTGACCACAGGGCACATAATCTTACGAGCCAGAAACCTGTACCCAGTTGTGCCTTGAATCAACTGACTAATCAGTGGCATTTTCTTCATGCAACTGCATTCAGTTCATAGACTTCAAGATTAGGAGGGACCATTGTGATCATCTAGTCTGACCTCCTGCACATCACAGGCCACAGAACCTCTTAAATAACTCTGTTCCTGCTCTGGTATTTATCCCTCTGATGAATTTATAGAGAGAAATTATATCTCCCCTCGGTCTTTGTTTGGTTAGGCTAAACAAGCCAAGTTCCATGAATTCAAAGCTTCTGCTTTACCATATATTTAACGGTCTCCTGTAGTAACTGATCACATGTTCTCCAAGTCACCTGCACAGGATTCCACCAGCTTGTGTTCTTGGCCTCGATGTGGGCTAGGCAATTCAATTCTTCAGCAGCCTTCGTGGGTTCTAACAGGCCGAGAGGACTGAAGACTTTTTCAATTCTGCTGTATTTCTCAGAAAGTTCTCTTCCCTGGAACAGTATGTGTCCCTAAACCCTTAGGAATGGTTCATGTACTTCTCTATCTTGAGGATGCCACCCTCTTCCCCCTGCCAATGACTTTATACCCTATATCTCCAAGATTCTGTGCTAGAGCCACCTGGATGGAACTCCCTTTGGAGCCTATCGGCTTGGCTTCCTTTCCAGCCAGAAAGGATCATTTCTGAGCCACATGAGGAAATGTCTACATGGCATTTCGGAGTGAGCCTCCCAGTTCAGGTCAACAAGACTTGGGCTTACACTAGCACTCTAAAAATAGCTGTCTAGACACCGCCTTGAAGTTGCAGCTTGGGTCAGAACTCAGGCTCTGAAGCATAGGTAGGAGGGTGGACTTCAGCGCCTGCGCTGCAGTTTCAGCATGTTGCCTACACCACTATTTTCAGAGCGCTGGCATAAGCCCCGCTAACGCAAGTCTGTACTCGTGCTGGGAGGCTTGCTGCCCTGGGCTACACAATATTGTGTAGACACTGGGGACTCCCCCTGCCCCTCCTAAAAGACAGAACAGCAGCAGAGCCGACAGAGAGAAACGGAGGGTAATCTATGCTGCAAAATACCAAATTAATGCATTGGCAATGGATAACGAAGGCATATGGTAACTAAGCAAGCACTTGGAAGTTGCAGTTCCCAAATACAGCCTCTAGCACCAGAGATAAAAGCATATAGCAAATTTGAGAATTCCACTGAGAACAACCATCATAGATTGACTTCTTCTATTCTACTGTGGGGCCTCTCTGCTTCCATCCTTGTGCCTCTTCTCTTCAGTTTGTGTCTATTTTGGATAGACTATGAACTCATTGTACAGTGCTTAGCACAATCCCATTGTGCCCACAAGCTGCTGATGCAATACAAATGTTCAATAATAAAAACCAGTGTGACTTGCAAACTACTATGTGCACTGATTCAGTCATAAAAATGGGTAATAGTGAACCATATTCTACTCGCACTGATATAAAGCCAAAGTAATTCCACTGATTTACTCCATATTTACACTGTAATAAAACAGAAACTGCCCCATCACCAGGTACTCCCTGGTTTTGGAACCAACTGAACATCCACAAGAGGCTGGGAAAATGTATCCATATGCACCCGTCTCTCTTCATTTCAAATAGTTCATTACTCTTTACTAGAGGGAATAGTTAATTTACAGTACATCAATGTCAAGATGCCTGTTTAAAGTCCTCTTGACGATTGCCTTGGGAGAGGATTTTGTCCTGGCTCTCTGGTGCCACTACAGATTCAGCTGAGCCTCTTTTTATTTTAAGGGCACTCAGCATCAGAGCATCATTCAACTAGAAACAGACAAGACCTACTCAGTTCTATTCCGTGCATCCCCGCACTGATGAAGGATTGTCCCCTCTGGTATATTCTTGGGGGATTTTTTAGAAATGGACAAGAATTCTCAGGTCAGTTAGCCCTGGAGAATGATGCAGGCTGTCCTAATAGGTCATCAGCAAAGCTGATCTGGACCTATGCTCCTCCCAAACTGGTCGTCTGCAGATCAGACTGGTCCCCAGAAACTCCCCAATTGACTATCTGGATTTATAATCCACAGAGTAGAATTAAACTAGAATAAACCACGTGCCAGCATATGATCTTATTAGGTCTTGGTTTTACCCTTCCTTTGAAGGATCTTTGTTGAGAGCACATCACCCCTAGTAATGGTTATCCCTGTCTTGTAGCAGGGACAGTCTCTGTTTAAAGTTTTGGAAAGCAATTACTTTAAAATACTGATGGCTAGCCACCAACAATGCCTAACGTTCCAGCAATGTAAATTTGGAAGGTGTCTGAAAAGAGTATTTATGAGAAGAACACTCTGTTAAAAGTCTGCCTTCATAGCAGATAACAAGGCTAAGACAATGACAGATTTCATTCCCCAAGTAGTCAGAACCAGGCTCCTTCCGTTTCTTGCTTCCGCATGTTTATCTAGAGAGCAGGCACCAATCTGCAATTAATTGGCAGTTTGCAAGAGCATACTGCCTCAAGATAAACAGAGTGGGTGATTGTGTCATATGTAAAATGGCTGAGCGCTGCAGAGGTAGAATGTTGACCCAATTCAAAAACAAAAAAGTCCTTTTTGTGGTCTTCTTGAAAAATAACTTAATTTAAATTAACACATTTTGCATGATCCCTCTGGCCTTTAAACATTTGTGTGTGTGTGAGCCATTCCGGGGCTCTGCACCGTTCCCAAAGAAGTAGTTTAGTAAACTAAGAATTTATTGAAAATTTTATTGCTGACGCCAGTGGCGTGTTTCATTGAGAGGAAGTTTTTCAGATGGCAGCAGACAGAGTAGAGCATTATAATATGGTGCTAACGGCCTTTGCCATTTACAGAGAGTGTTTTGCAAACAGGAAAAAAAACTAGATGCTAAGCCAGAGGATTTCACTCTAGCTGGGACCCATGTAATACCCAAAGGAACAAAACAGCAGCGGGGATGAATGGAGACAGCAGGGAGGAAAACAGAGTTCAGGGACTTCTGATAAGAAATGGACATTAAGGATGGATTTGAAGAAGAGAAGGGGAATGACCAGCACTTGCAAAATGGGAGGGTATTGCATTGTAGTGGACAGGAAGAGGCACAGGCTGTTCCAGTATCCAAGCACAGGGGGCACCGTGAAAGTAGGCACAAAAGGGGCATGAAGCTGAGAATGAAAGGAGGACACAAAGGAAGCAATGAAGAGAGAGGACTGAATGGGACTGGTTCTAGGGGACAACAGAGGGAAATGGGGGACGTGAGAACAGACATGCTGATTGCGGCCTTGGAGAGAAGTAAAAAGGGAGCTTGCACTTGACACCGAATCAGTTATGTAGCTAGAGAAAGGATGAAAGGACGGACACAAGACACGTGGTCAGAACAGCAGCAACACACTTGGCAGCAGAGTGGTCAGTTTCACTGGGAGTTTATAGTCTGTGGGCCCCATTTCACTGTGTGGTGTGGGGGGGGAGGGATTCCAGAGTAATTCTGCACAGACAGAATCCAGCCCAGTTTCATTTTCTGGATCCCAGGCCCCAACCTAATGCGGATGGTTTTGGCTTCAGTTCTGCATGGGGAGGATGCCAGTGAGCTTTCAAAATCTTTTCTCAGACCAAATTTCAGTCCCTAAAACCAGGTACCCAAATGTGACAATTATTCCCTAAATAAGCGGTGTGATATTCAGAGGTGCAGAGCACCCAGAACTCCCATTGATTTCAATAGGCTCAGCACACTTGAAAAGCAGGCCACTTATTTAAGTGGCTACATTTGGATTAAGGTGCCTAACTCTAAGCACCAAAGCTTGGAAATGACGACCGTAAGTACTGAAAATTCATGAAACCATTTCTTCTCACATCAGAGTTTGCAGCCCCTATTTATTATTGCTATTTGCACAAAGCTTACATTTGGGAACTAAAATCTAAGCTGCCAGTGCTCCTTGTTTCCAGAATAAGGTCCCTGGGCACATGCTAAGTGCTTTCCTGAACGGGAGCCTGACAGTTTTCTCCTATCATGGACAGAGTCTTTGTCTCCGAAGAGAGAGAAGTTCTGATCCCGAAGCAAGCTGCTCAACGGAGTTGAAGCTTGCTCCTGCTTCTCACAATTGTACTCTAAGGAACATACAGCAGTAGCCTACAATATTTCATTTTTCAAACAACAGTAAGGCCAAACACACTGGAAGGCTGGCTTCAAGTTTTGCTGTATTCGGTATTTTGCAGCACTCTGACGTGTTCACAGTACGTATGAGTGAAGAGACCGCAGAGAGGACGTAACACAGTGATTAAATCAGGAGGAAGCTCGGAACATGATCATTTGGCAAGTAGGCATGAGAACTGATTTAGGACAGCTCCAGCATCTTCTCATCCTATCTGAAACCAACTATCAATGCCAACACTGGCAATAAAAGCTGCTCTTCACTATCAACAGTTCAGTTTCCCTCAAGCCAAGAAACATTAAAGGATTAAAGACCAGCCAAATGTCCCCAGGTCTCCCAGTGCCAGGTGTCCTATTGGGGAGTCTACTAATAACAATCTACAGAAACTGGACAAACTTGCTGTCTAAGGCTATGGAGTCTACACTACTGTGGTAAGTCAATCTATGCTATACAACTCCAGCCATGTGAATAACATAGCAGGAGTCGACGTACTTTTGGTCAAGTTACTGCAGGGTCTACACTGACTGCAGCAGGGGTCGAGGCGGAGGGGAGGATTGTGATGGAAGAAACTCTCCCGTCGACTTATCTTACTCTTCTTGTCGGGGTAGAGTACAGGGGTCGACTGGAGAGCGCTCTGCTGTCGATCTGGCGGGTCTTCACTAGACCCGCTAAATCAACCGCCAGTGAATCTATCTCAGAGCTTCGATCCGGGCTGTAGTGTAGACAAAGAGCGAGGAAGGGGGAGAATGGCTTTGCTTAAGTCATATCCCATCTTTGTAGGGCTCTTCTGTTTAGAGCAGGTCAAAAGTTTTGAAGGACACGTTCTCATTAAAAAATTATCTTTCTGGGGGGAGGTGGGAAAATCAACATTTTCATCCTCAAAAATTCCTTTTTCTTTTTAAAAATAAAACCCGCAAAACAAAAAGATTGTTTGTTTTTTTCAGGATCATGTTCGTTTTTGATTTTTCCCTTTTTCTCCCAACTTCTACTCTTCCTGATTTTTCAAGGGCAAAAAGAGAAATGGGAGAAAAACAGAAAAAAGAGGAAAGGGGCGATAAAGGACAAGCAAATGTTTTACATTACAATTTTCACAGAAAGATTCACACAGAAGAAAACTTGTTGCTTTTCAAAATCCTATAAAAGAAATTTTCATTTTTTTTAATTTTTGCAAGAAAAAAAAAGTTCCCATTTTCCAACCAGCTCTAGCGCTCTTGGTTGTGCAACTCTAGTAAGAGGAGACGTTTCTACGTTCGACTTCCAGTTGGTTTCGGGCTGGTTTCTGGTGAAGATATTTCAGGATTTACAGAGCATGGAACAGTGAGTCTCTGCTGAGTGTGGCCTGGCAGTGATCCCGCAGGTCAGGGTCGAGGTGCATCAGCAGAACAAAATGCTCGCCTGTACCGTTCCCAGCTCTAACTGGTGTCATCGTGATGCTGAGCAGCTGGCACCAACGCTGCATGGAAAATCTCCAGTTCAGAGTTTAAAAAAAGTGAAAATAAAAAGCAAGCAGCTGGGAAACAATTTGAAAGGCAAATTGGGCACTTCTCCCATTCCCACCCTATCTACTTTTCCTAGGTCGCAGGACACAGATCTGTTGTCCAGTGTTTGTAGGGGATCCCTTGCAGCAGTACATTTGTCTAGGCACAGAAATGTATGTCATTGCTCTTTAAAGAGCAAACATCGTAATACCAAGGACCTCCTGCCTACAAGAAAATGAGTATCAGACTGCAAGCTCTTGGGAACAGAGACTGTCTGTGTTCCATGTATGGACAGTGCCTAGCACAATGGGGCCAGACTGGGGCTACTGCAATTCATACACAGACCAATAATAATTTACAGAAATAAGTGATAATTATAATAATGCTCAGTGCTGTAAAACCACCACCTGATTAGCCTGACCAATACCATTGCAAGTTAAGTATTACCCCCTTTTTACAAGTTGGGGAAACTGAGGCAGGGCAGCTAAATGACCTGCTCAGTATCACAGAAAATGGATTGGGGAACCAAAATCCCTGGCTCACAGCCCTGTTCTCAGATCTCACCTCCTTTTGAAGGGCAATTAACAGGAAGACAGAGGACAGTGGAGTCCTTGTCAGTCACCTTGAAGAATGCAAGGAAACACAGATTTGCTTTTTAAAGGAAACCTGTTTTGTGCCCGGATCACAAAACCATCAGAGGGCAGCTGTCTAACCCTGTTGGACTTGAAACTGAAAATGAGCCATCAACCAGAGCTGTAGATATGTCAGTCTAGTTGATCTTAATTCACTAGAATGGACTCTAAATTCAGAAAGGCCACAGGTGATGAAAGGTGCCAAAGGAGAGCGGAACGTGGATGACCTCTGACCTCTAAGGACAGTAAGCCCCCTTTCCAAGTTAAGTTCACCAAAAAGGCAAGGTGGTGGTGAGGAAGGAGGCCTGGAGGCCTTCTCCACCACATGAGGCTCATGAATTAGCCAGAGGCTTCAGTGCTCTGCTCACCAGACGGCATAGGAATGACACACAAGAACCATGCACCTGAAAAATGATTCAACCTCCTACACGGTTTGCAAATGCAGATCCAATGTGGGCCTGATCCTGCCAGGTGTACCCCTAGACTCCCTCTCTTCAGGGAAGTCAAAGATACCCTTCATCTTGTAGCATGGGGCCACAATGAGTAGCAGGTCTAACTCCACTGCAGAATAAAAATGCCAATTAGTTCAGAGATTTGAGGTGAGAACTGTTGTCTGCAAGTATAAAGGCTAATAAGTGATGGATAGTTTTCACTTACAGCACCTCTGAGAGGGAATCAAATGGCCAATTGGAGAGAACCATGAACATGAAGGCATTGAAACAGGCATGAGTAACATAGAACCCAACTTGCAAGGGAAGATAACATGGGAAAACTATTTCTCTATCAGTCTGAAGAGTCTATACAAATCCTGGAGCAAGCAGGGGCTTCTTGATCTAATACCAAGCAATGAGTTTATGTTTCCAGCGGGTCAGCGTAGAACCAATCAACAGACTTATTAAGGAAAGCCAGAGAAATTAACAGGCTGGTAATATAATGAAGACCCAATACAGACATTCCCTGGAGACTGAGATGAGGACAAAACTGATCATCTGAATTCTCTGAAAACAGGAAAGATCCACAAATCTGATTTATCTGCTAGATAGTTATCAGACTCAGGCTTTGAATGCTCTAGTGTACAGTTTGTGCACTACAAATCTGTTCTTTTAAGATGATTAGACAAGAAAGATTGGCTATGCATCTCGCTTTGGATCTCTAGCGGCATCTTTAGCAGTATTTCCATCTTATGCAGCCACTGCAAGAATGGTATGTGCTATAAGACTCTGTCGCTTTGGCAGATCCAGACTAACACAGCTACCCCTCTGGTATGAGATATGTGTTGTTATCTAAGGTAAACTCCATTCCCAGTGCTGACCATTGGGACTTGTACGGGAATTCCAAGCTGGCATTGTTACATATGGCTGGTGTTTATGAAAATGTCTATTGGGAAATGAGTGTCTTTTTCAAGATTTACAGAACTGATTATGTCACGGGTTCCCACATTAAGATTAGACAGCCTCCTTCCTTCTGGGTCTAAGCAACAAGTACAAAAATGTAAGAGACAATTAATCAGTCATTTTACCCTTTAACTTATCTTATATCGCCTCACACAACTCAGTGGCCACAGTGTATGGACTGGCACCTGGACATTTAAGGAAAATGTCTATAATTTAGCTCAAATTGCTTGAAGAATGTGTGGGGGAATAATAGTTATAAATGGAGAGGACTTTCTGCACCTAACTCGACAACATAAAGTAATTTAATAAAACACCACTCAGCGAAATATTCTGATGGGTGCCCTTAGATTCAACTGTTTTATAACAAGTGATGGTTTACCTGCCTCCCTCTAATCACCAACCTTCATTTTAAGACCAGTCATCCATTTGTCTGTCCACCTGGTTGTCCATCCATCTAGCTAGAGCTTTATACCACAAATCACCAGGGTATCTCAGAGTTTCCATTATTTTACAAAATCCCTGGTGGAGAGTAACAGCAGATACGGAAGAGTTCAGTTCATATTCATTCACCCCTTGCATTTATGTGGTTTTAATATCAGTGGGCTCTAAAAGGAATAGAGCAATGCCAGTAAACAAGCTCTTGAAGAGAAGTGATGGGGGAAAAGAATTACCGCACTGATGAATGAGGACAGCAGAGGTTTAGAGTGTGTGTGTGTGTGTAAATATATTGTGACAAAGCTCTGTCCTCATCTTCGTGGATTCTGCGTTTCCTGGCGGATTTTTACTAGCCTCAGCGACTCACTGTGACCCTCCACAGAGCCTTTCTCTCTCTGGAGACAAGGTCACAGCCTATTGAGCCATTTTCATCACAAGCCAGTGAGGAGAAGCTATCCTTCCTGGCACAGTCTCTATTGTCTCCCAATCTCAGAGACTAATTAGGGGAGGCAGAAAGGGGGGGGAGCCCAGGCCCGCCCTCTACTCCGGACTCCAGCCCAGAGACCCTAATAATATCAGCTAAGATGGCTGACCTTTTATCCACAAAACACAATACAATTCCCTGGGCTACTTCCCCACTGCAGTCCCTGCTTCTTCAAACTCCACTTCACCCTTACCTCAGGGCCTCCTTCCTTCAGGATGATATGTTGTCCACCACTCCTCTCACCAACAGCACAACCTCCTTCCACAGCTCCTGACACCCACAGCCCACCTGACTAACTGGGAGGTTTTTATCTGGTTTCAGCCAGTCCCTGATTGGCTTCAGGTGTCCCAATCAGGCTAGCTGTTTCTACTCCTTTCTAGAAGGTTCTTAATTGGCCCCAGGTGTCTTGATTGGCCTGGAGTAGCCTTTGTTTGGCTATCCAGGGAACAGGG
The DNA here is from genome assembly GCA_007922305.1 of Dermatemys mawii. Classification (NCBI taxonomy): domain Eukaryota; kingdom Metazoa; phylum Chordata; order Testudines; family Dermatemydidae; genus Dermatemys; species Dermatemys mawii. Next base: position 17,826,616 of record ML677396.1, on the reverse strand, counting down.
ACCTGCACATCCTGAGACTAATATACCTGCCTTCCAGCACTCTCCTATATCCTTCTGGTCTGACTCCGTCACTATATATATATACATACATATACACACACACACTAATATATATTTTATATGAGAGCAATTGAGAAGAGGGATTCAGCAGCACAACCAAAAGGCTCTAAAGAGGGGCATCTGGGTAGTAGCTGGCTATTGAAGCTTGGTAGAAACAGTTCCTGCCACTGTAGATCGCTGCAGGCACTTTTTAAAATATTCCTTTACTTACTGGTTGTAGCTCAGAGCCTGAATTATTCAAAGCAAACCCTACTGACGGCAGGACTGAAGCAGCAGAGCACACGCATGCAGAGGCAATGGCTGTAGTTTTCCACGGTGCACAGTATATTCTGCTTACTAAGTGCATCAAGTAGATAATTGCAGTCAGTCTGTAGGAACCCAGAAAGCACTGCCATCGAGCTACAATACCCACCCGCCTTAAATAAAGGGCTTTCAGACAAGCTCCCTGTCATCTCTATCTCTTTAGAAAGGAGGGTCTGGCAGACAGGAAGCAACTCACTCCTTGCGGAAGAGAACACTGTTTACAAGATTGATTGGGTTGATTCTCTGGTGGTCTTCCCAATGGCTCAGATTAAATGGCAATTGCGGCCTGACGGAAACTAATCAGACACATTATTGGGAAGGATTTCCCTGTTGTAGGTCAGACTGTAGGTGCAACACAATTGACGAGGTCATTGTAGGAAGGTTTTACTCACAGAGGCTCAATAGGCTGATCCTATATAGCACTTACAAGGCTGTGTTCTTGGGCAGAAGCACAGCAAGGTTGCTTCCCAAGCAGTCCCTTCCCTTCGCTCTTACCTTGGGTGAGGTGGGTGTTGGAAGGTACAACTGTCCTGCATGTTAAGACTCATTCCATAAAGGCAGAGCTTCATGACTTCGAGGAAAGGACCCGAATCTTAACCACTTCCACCACTAACGCCTGACTTTTATGCTGAAAGATGGCAAAGTTTCACTCAACTTGGGAATGGGAAATTCTCATACATTGGGCCCAGGTGATATTGTAGGAGAAATTACACAATTTACCAGGTGGGAGTAGAAGGAGAAAGGTTTTGGTAGAAAACTGAAAAAATGTAACGCAAAAAGCGGTAGAGATGTGGAAGTTTTGCTTGGCTAAAGATGGAGTAAAAACTAAGTACAGTGGTCAGTGATTTTACCAACTGTCCAGCTTTTCATACAACTCTGTAGGCACACCTGAGCCAAAGGCTAGGAAATGCTTTAATGGCCAGAGAAGGAAACAAACAAGCAAATCCCTAGAAAGACACCAGGGTGAAATTCACGCCTGTACAAAAGGCCTACACAAGTCCCATGCACTGCTTAAACCCCACATAAACCCACAACTGACCCTTTTCCCCATCCTTTCTCCCCACTGGGCTTAAGCAGAAGCATGGCCTCATTCTGGCCCTCCACATAGGGTGAATTTCACTTCCTCTGAACAAACCTAAGTACAGAACTTATAACAAGGCAGGTAAACCTGCTCCCAGCAACGCCTCTGAATGGAAAGCCATTTGAGGGAACATGCCGCTTGCCAGACTTCGTTTGTTATTCTTACAGTGTAAAATAAAAGTGATTATCTCTCAAAGACAACGGATGTTTTTTGTGTAAGCAAAAGCATAGCACAGCACACCTTTTTGTTTGACACTATTATTGTCTGATCTTTATGATGCAGTAATTAAAAGAAACAATTACAAACTAGAAACATCACTCTACAGTCAGAATAGTCAGACCTGAAGACTTTCCTCAAAATGACATTTAGAATCAAAATATTGGGCAAAAAATAGGCAGCCTGTCCCAACAGACACCACTCTGGACTGCGGGTCAGGAATACCTTCTACGGGGAATCAAGAGACCTGAGTTCTAATCCCAGCGACTATTGACTGGCTGTGATGGGAAAGTAACTGAACCCCTCTGTCAATGTTTCTCCATCTGTAAAATGGAAGATATTGATGCTTATCCACAGAGCAGTTTGAAAAAGAGGAAGGATTTTGGTGTTTGAATTTCCATGAAATTCAGGGTTTGCGGATTTTTTCCTCCACTTCCCTCTGACCCAACTTTTTTAAAAAGCCTTTCCCCATTTTGTTTGCCACAGGAAAATAGAGAAAGAGAGGAAAATAGAGAAAGGGAGGGGGAAATATAAAGGCTAAAAACCCCCAAAGACCTCTTAGTTTTTCATTGGAAAAAAACCCTAGAAAATTTCAAAATAAACTATTTTTTTCATTAGGTAGGAAGAGAAATAAGGGCCACTTTTTCCACCAAAGTTTTTTTTTTTTAACAAAACTTTAATCCAGTTCTTGTTTTCCCCCTTGGAGACGTATGGCTGGAAAGGTGTTATGGTAATCATTACTAGAACATACGCAAGGCACGTTGTCACTCAAGTCAAATCCATGTTTACATTCACAAATGTTGGCTTTAAACGCACCACTCCCTGCAAATACAGCTGGTACAATTCACGTAGGCAGTTTGGAAAACGAGCCCTTACATGATCCCACACGTGACACTCCCATGCCACTGCGGAGGCGGCTAATGCTGTAGGAGAAGGACTTACCAGGACAAAGGGAAACAAGCCGGATATTCTGTTTGGCGAATTGGAGCCTGAGGCACCTCAGAGAGACATCTGTGCCCATTGTGGGGACGAATAATCTCTCGGATACGTTCCCAAACCAAGGCTCAGAGGCCCTTTAACAGCATCCCAACTACACAGGGAGAACTCTTAGGTCACTGGGAAATCAGTGGTTCAATCCTGCTTCCATGTAAGTCAGTGGTAAAGATCCCACCGATATCTGCGGTACAGACCCAGGCCTCAGTTAGACTGAGGTCCCCCAAGCCTGCTGCTGTCCCTACACTGTCTGTCTGCTGGCTGCTCTGTGAGCTCTCATTAAGGTTCATCACCCCTCCTACACCAGAGATGTCTTGCTGCAGGGAGTTCAGGCAGTCAGTGTAGCCTGGGGCATTTGCGACTCCACATTGATGCGTGTAGCTACTCGAAGCAGTAAGGGAAGGTCTGAGAGTGGGTGCAAAAAGGAAGCTTTCACTACCACTGCCTGTGACAGGACCTGATCAGAAGAGAAGATGGCTTCTGCTTTTCTGTCAGCCCAGTATCCTTCCTCAGAGCTAAGCTCACTTACAGGCTGCAGGCACCCCTGGGGGCTATCTGATGAGGGCGCCTTGCAATGTTAGACAGCGGGTTCAAATTCAGTCTGCAGTAAGAGGGAAGTGCCACAGCCCTGGAGGTAGAGAGCCATTTCACCAACACTAATTGTCTGCCATGCCAGCCTCAGAAGAGAGGCCAAGGAGTGCGTGAGCTAGAGAGACCATGCTCTGCCCTGGTCTCTCTCGAGCTGAACGAAGACACTTTGTGCTCAGAAGATCCCAGCTTTGCCCTTGGGTCCCTCAACCTAAACATCATTCAACGATCTTTTTAAAATGCTCATGTAGCTGTAACCCTGTAACACGAGACTGCCGGTACCTCCGAAGGATTAATCCCACAGCCAGTCTAATGAATGTATTATCTTCCCAGTAATTTAGTCTAAGCAAGTGATTTTACTGCAGTCATCATAACTGAACCCATCGCCACTGTCTCCTTTGGATGTCATCAGTAAATAATAAATGAAGCCAGCCAGAAAGAGGGACAGGAAAAAATATACATCAGATATTTGGGAGCAGGTCAAGAGGCAAGTGGCCATAACAAGCACAAAAGGAGAAGTCTGACAGGTCAAGCCCTGGGGACCTTTTCAATGTCACAGGGACAGGTAGAAAGAACCAGTGAACCTGTGAGCCAACGCAGCGTTCTCGGTCTCCCATCAGGTGTGCAACACAAGTCACAAACCCCAACACCTACCACATGGCCAGTGAAAAGGACATGTTTTCTCACACTGACAGAGCTAGGGAATCCCAGGCACCCCATCCAAACGGGGAGCTGAGCGATGCATGACAACGACGGTCCCAGCACTCAGCAGCTGAAGATCAGGGTGTTTTTCCAGGGATGGGGATGGCTCTTAACAGAGCCTTAATGAGGTCTGAGCACCAGTGAGAGCTCTGGAGAGGCCAGTCCTGTGCTTAGCTCCAAGTCAGCCCTGACAATCACAGAATCAGAGAATTTCAGGGTTGGCAGGGACCTCAGGAGGTTCTAGTCCAACCCCCTGCTCAAAGCTGGACCAATCCCCAGTCAGAAATCATCCTAGCAGAGCTTTGTCAAGCCTGATCTTAAAAAACTCTGAGGAAGGAGATTCCACCAACTCCCTAAGTAACCCATTCCCGTGCTTCACCGCCCTCCTAGGGAAAAAGTTTTTCCTAATATCCAGCCTAAACCTCCCCACCACTGCAACTTGAGACCATTGCTGCTGCTTCTGTCATCTAGTACCACTGAGAACAGTCTAGATCCATCCTCTTTGGAACACCCTTTCAGGTACTTGAAAGCTGTTATCAAATCCTCCCTCAGTCTTCTCTTCTGCAGACGAAGCCCAGGTCTACACTGCGGGGTGGGGAATCAACCTAAGATATGCACCTTCAGCTATCTCTATGCAACCTGGCCTTGATGGCTCTTAGTCTCCAGTCCCTTAGTCCTTCCTTACTCGATCCTAGGTATCTTCTGCCCCAGCAGGCCCCCTTTGCCCCCTACCACTAATCTGAGGAGTCCATGCAAGGGACCCTCAGAGCAGGAGACATGGACCAAGCTGTCAGCCCCACAGAAACTGTCCAGATCAGCTCACGTTCCTGTCACTAATGTCTTGAGAAAGAATTCAGGAAAGGGAGGGGAGAGAGGTGTGCAGTTAAAGGTGGGGCTTTGGTTTATAATTGGAAAGGATGTTTCCTCCCAGTTTGTCCTCCCAGCTCCAGGTCCACACAGGGTGAGGGCGAAATTTAAAAAATACAAGACAAACCATCCCCATCTTTCCCCGTGACACTAATTGTACTAATGAACACTGCCAGAGTTCAGGCCAGACAGTCCCAAACCTCATCCAGCAGCACACAGCTCTGCTAATGGTGCCGCTTGATCTAATTTAACCTCCCTCCTTCCCCTGGCTTTTCACACCCGTGGCAACTCCTGGAAGCACTGACACCTCTCGCTAGTGCTTTTAAGCCAGGCAGCTCATGGCCAATTAGTGTGACGGCAGCATGGGCCAGAGCGGTACTGATGGGAGCTGAACAGCAGTGACTAGAGCACAGGAAGGGTTTGGTATGACCATGCTTTACTCCCTCTCTGTACCGGTTGTGCTTTCGTCTGAAGCAGGCTGGCCGCCTGCTTTTGTTCTGTTTCTTTCCCTGGATGCAAGCGAGGTAATAAGTATTCCCTGGCACTCCATAATACACTCCGCCAGAGGCACCTTGTCCTTTTCATATACAGGAGGTATTTTTCCTGTCTCTATTACAGCTCCACTGGTCTGTAGGTGCCTGTCACCCTCCTGCCCTTGAAAGCATTTCAGACTTTATGATATATGATCACCCTGCCCTAAACAAACCCTCCCTTCTCTATTATTTGTCAGATTTGGCAACTCACCCTCAGATTTATGGTCTGATTCACTAAGGAGCAAAGAAAACTAAATGAAAAGAAATCCTGGTGGAGCAGCGTGGGATTTTGCTGGGGTCCTTTCACCCAGGGCCTGCGGGAGAAGGGCAATTCTGTGCAGCTGTGTAACACACTGCAGGGATACAGGCTAGGCAGGTGCATAACCCACAGCAGAACTCAAAGGCAGTCAAGAGCAAGGAAGAAATATGCCCTTTCCTGAGATGCACAGAACCCTGTGGCTGGCAACTGAAGGATCATCGTGACCAGAGACCAGGTGCAAGGCCTAATCAGGTTGCTTGGGAACCTGTCCCTAGGCTGCTGGCCTTCAGGGTCCTTCCAAAGCACTGTGCTCAGTTCAACTCCAGTCCAGTCTCTCTCTCCTTCACTCTTGCCTTGGTTGCCTTCTCACCCTGCCACTAGTTCCAAAGCTGGTTTACCCCATTTATTATATCCCAGCTGCCTCTCTGGAAGCCACAGCACATTCTCTGGCCTCCTTGGCTCATTGCAATGCCATCCATCCATCCGCATACTTGAGGAACGAGTCTTCCAACTTCATCTACAGTCAGTGTCCTGCCCTGGAGCCACTGACACCATGCCATCAGGTCTCGGGAATTCCCTGCACTACAAGCGATCCCGCTCAGACAGCCCAGCCTGCTTTCGACCCCCAATGCCATCTCTTCCACCTCCGACTCAGCCCCCGCAACACAGTGTTACTGTTATAGACTGAGGTGTACAGACCGGGGCTAGGGTCTTCTGCTCCTGGGATACACAGGTTTGAATCCCAGCCAGGGCAGCTCAGTCCTTCAGCCTTCGGAGGCAGATCAATGGAGTAACCTGCAGTTTTCTGTGTGGGAGCTTTTCAGAGCAGACCTTAAAATCCCAGGCCCAGTCTGAGGATAATCCTAGGCCCCCACAGAGCTCTCAGACAATAAACTTAACTCCCAGTGGGACCCTCCCTAGGAGCAGGGCACAGAGCAGCTGGAAGTTTTACAATATTAGAGCGGGACCGAGGACTTATTTCAACAAGTGGTCACTTGGCCTCATCAGGTTTTTATCTGCTTGGTCTGGCCACTAAAAATCCCTGGGAGTGGGTGTGGAGGTGGGGGTGTGCGTGTGTGTCCTGAATTCTGAGGCCAAAATTTCCCCCTTCCCAGGGTACTGTCCTGGTTGTTTGCTATCCTCTCCATATCCCAGAGGCGACTACGTTTCCGTGGTACTGTTCGCAGCTGCTTTGTGAAGCTCTTTGAGATGAAATTCTCTAAATACATGGAAAGAAGGCGAAAGCAGGGTCCAGTGGTTAGAGCATAGGAGGGCTGGATCCTGTTTTCACCTGTCACTGGCTCAGCACGTAACATCGGCGTCCCACGGGAAAAGGAGATCAATATTCACCCAGCTCTCCGAGGCATCTGCTGAGCCTTCAGCAAGCTTTGTGATGCAGAGACCCGGGGTGAAAGGTGCCAGCAAAGGGCAAATTCTTAGCACTCTAATATTGCTAGTCTGTGGCAAGCGCCAAAGGCAGGATGTGCCCAGCTGCCAGGGCTGTGAGCACACAGCTCTCCTTCACGAGAACGGAGGGGGCTACAGGCTGAGCTTCGGGGGAAGGCCCTTCGCTTTGGAATGTTCTGTGCCCCGGACCCCCAGGGAATCCAGATTCGCTGCCCATCTTAGCACAGGGCAAGGCCCATCTAGGTGAGGCAATCGAGGGTGGGATGGGGTGGGGAAGCGTGGTGGAGCCACAGAAGTTGCCTGCCTGAGGAAGCCGAGCCACGCAGTGTGGGGGAGGAAGGAGAAGTGCTGCTGCTGCTTTGGTCGGTGGAGGTTTTGTGACTGCTACGTTCCTGTGGGTAAGTGCGTTTCAAGGGCACCCAGATCCCCCTTTGGAGTGAAGCTCTTTCAGACAGAAACCTAAGTAACACCGGCCACCTACACCTTTCAATTCCCCAACCTCTCATCCCCTCATCTCCCCGGCGTAAGGACCAAGCCCTGGTTCACCATGCTGTCCTCCACAGAGCCGCCGTTATCAGACCCTCACACAGTCCTGGGCCCTGTGCAGTTGCCATTCCAGACAGGAGCCAAATGACAGCATTCAGAAGCACTGGGCTCCTCCAGCTCCCACCCAGATTGGCATTGGTAGTCAGAACAGCTGGCAGATGTTGGGCTTCCATTGGCAAAGAAGAAGGGGTGTCACTTGGGCCCGGTTGGTGACTAGGGAGAGCCAAAGGCTTGAAAGAGTGGACGAAGCTACTCTGCAGCTTCCCAACGATCCGGGATCCAGACGCACTGCAAAGCCTTTCGCTGGCTCCACCAGCAGATGTTACACAGAGCACAGAGCGGGGGAAGCTGGAGTTAGGACGGAAAAGGGCAAAAGGTCCATCAGACACTGCTGTAAACACAAAGCCCACAGCTGCCTTGGGACAAAAGGGAAGAGACTCCAGTAGGAGCACACACAAAGGAACAAACCCAGCCCTTGCACAAAGGGAGGGGAGCGATTTTGAAAGCTAAATGCTCACTCTTGAGCATGGGTTTCCTAGTCTGTTGGGAGCGAAGGATGCTCAGCGCCTGGAGAGGGTGCTCCAGAGCTCGCAGGATTGAGCCCAGGATTTCCAAAGGAAAATAAGCGAAAGGCTGAAATATCCAAGAAAACAAGCATCTAAGAGAGAAACAAACAGCAAGAAGCTGTTATCAAAACACCAGCCTGAGATTTAACTGTGAAAGCAAAATAAAAGTATAAGCAAGACAAACACTCCCCAACAATTGGAGAAAACTGGATCGCTAATTTACCAAGTTAATGGTTTTTTCCCCAAGTGCTGTTCCAGGCAAAGCACCTTGGAAGAAAGTGGAGGGATTTGTGTTTTCTAATCACTCATTAAATTGAGCAGGACTCTGGTTTTATCTGCTAGAATGCAACTAAGAGTCTTGTAGCACCTTATAGACTAACAGATAGATAAGTGCTAGATAACAGATAGATAACAGATCAATAACTGCTAGAATGTCGATTTTAGCATTTCTCCCCTCTCTGTCCCTCTGGAAATTTCAACTTTCTTGATTACACCCATTATTGTAAAAGAGTACTACACTTTAAAATGCACAGTCCGACATCTGCCAAAAAGGCAAAATATTTTCACCCCCATGCTTAAAGTCGTCACTATTTTTCTTAGCCTGGAGCAGCCTACGATGGATTCCAAAATGTGACTGACATTTCCAAGACACTGCTCAGAATCCTGACCTCATCCCTCATTGTTTGGAATAAACCTTTGGGAAGCTCAAAACTGAAATCAATTTCCTTGCCAAATCGCTCTCCTTTCCATCACCGGCATACCGTGGTTTGCTAAGGCAGGGGGGTCCTTGCAGTGTGCTGCTGCTAGTATTCAGTTCTGTTACGAAAGTGGAATGTATTTGTTTGGGAGAGAGTGGGGGGAAGAAATCTGGTTTCCATCAATTTAACTGAGCCAGGTTTCCAGGGAGGGGTGTTATGACATTACAGATGGGTCTGTTTATTGGCTGGGGATGTTCCCTAGGAATTTATTCTTCTTCTGTTGTGGCAGCTGCAAATTTCAGGGGAGGAGCATCGCTTTTGTCCAAAGACATGTTGGGAGTTTGTTGTTAAAAAGACAATTCATTATAACACAACTATGAATGCACCAAGAGTGCATGGTTTTTGTCTTTTCTAACTTTATATAGAAGCAGAGGTAAGTCCAAAAGTTCAGATCTTGAACCAGATTTCAAACACACCACAGTGTTGGTACAGCCTGTTATAACTGCAAAGTTCACTCCTGAACTTCCTCACAGTATGAGGGTTTGGATCTGGGGGTGGTTCTGGTCCCATCTCTAAATATAAAATAAACAAAGCCACAAATCCCTTTCACGCAACAAGGACTTTTTGCCAGAAGAAAGGCCAGTTACCCTGCATGCTCCTCCATCTTGGAAGAGTCCTTTTAACCAGCATGACATTTTTCACCTTAGCAACAAGTTTGGCTCATGGCGCTTGTACAGTATTGTCTCAATGAGATTTTAGAGCAAAACAACAGAAATCTTTTTTTGTGAGAAGCCACTGGAAATCCTACAAAACCTTCAAAGTTTTACAGCACTTTAAAGAGAGAGACAACTTCACTAAATTGAAAAATTTGAATTTTCTAACATGGACTTAAAAGGCGCCTCTGCTTCTCTAATGACTGCATTATCGAGATGGTTCTCTTCCAGAAGGGCCCCAGAGGTCCTTGTTTGAAGAAGTTAAGCAATTTATTTTTAAAGAAAAATATCTGCTACATTCCAAGGTCACTGAGGGTTCACATAAAATCATTTTTTCTTCATTACTTTGACTTCCAATATATAGACTTGTTAATTTAGAGCACCAACTTGAAACTGAATATAATTAGCAGGGGAAAGAAAACACAGGCTAAAGTAAAAACCCTTTCTATAAAGGAAGGTTGGGAGCTGTGGAGTGCTGTGAATATAGATGGAAGATGTGATTTTATTTATTTATTCCAAAGAACACAGGACTCTGATTCATTTGGAAATTACATTTCAGTTGAGTCAGTTTTGGGCTATTGGGTTTACCATGGCCTTTTGATCCTGATCGGCAGCTGAGAGGAGGAGAAGAAATGAGAAATATTATTATTATGGCTGTACAAGATTCTCTATCCCACTGGAGTTCTCTGGGGAGTATTACTACATTTTTCCAAGCTGGATCTCATGTTATTTCCTTCCTCATGTTTCTATCCCCACCCATCCCTTGCTGTCTCTTTTCTCTGCCTTCAGTGGCTTTTGCAGGACCACCCACTTCAGAGTCATCTGCATGTTCAATGAAGGTGCTGTTCACTCCCCTCCTCCATATCACTAGTCTTATTATAGCCCCAACCTAATGCTGCACCATATAGCATGCGACCCACTACACACCATCACCTTTTGACACTCCCACTCAAAAAGGCTCTGAAAATAGGAGCTAGGTGATGCTACAAAGAGTGGTATTAGAGAAATAATTGCATGATTGCTGCCCAAATTAGAAGCTGGTAGCCCTTGCCAGGCATACATTTCCTAACCCGGTGCTGTTGTCAAGCCTAAAAGCAAATGGAGCAGGAGAAAGTTGGCCATTTGCTTCTTAAAATCAATAACTTCCTGTTGTTAGGCAAGAGCACAGTCTATAATAAAGCCCTTAAGCAGACAAACTGTAAGGCTTAGTAATAAATTTAGGTGGTGCAGAGTTAGATCTGCAGGTTTCCAACGAAATACTCAAGTTTTGGGTCATTCTTACAGCATAATATATATTATTTTAAGTCTCCTTGAAAAGATACTGAAGTTATTAGATATTATAACATCACGTTATAAATTTGTGTGACCATTTCCTACTGGAGTTTTCTTTGTAATTCAGTTTTCATGCAAATAAATTCCAGCTTTGAGCAGTCTGAAGTGTTGAAGTAGTAAGTTACTAGAAACCCCCTTATATGCACTATTGCAAGACCGTGGGCCCATTACTAATGCCTAGAACAGTAGCTTTCAAGGCAATTCACTCATATGGCTCTACGGGTGAGGCATAAGGGGCTGCCCTTTCCCATGCTAGGGTGTAAGTGAAGTGGCATGGGGAAAGACCTTCTGCGAGGCTGGAGTTCCTTTCCCCATAGATGCCCCTTCCTACCACAGATACACCTCCTCCAAGGTCAACCTTACAGGGCTCCAGGGTCATCTATCCCCTCTGTGGGTATTTTGAAGGAGAGTTAAATTAGTAACTTCAGTGTCCATCCATCCACACGCAATCCCAGAACAGTAAATGAGACCAACAAGAAGTGAAAAGCATTTAACATGTGACCAGACGTCAAGCCACACACACATCGCAATCAGATGGAAGAATATTTTTCTAGATAAAATAAATAATATTTATCCATGCTGAGCAGGGAAAGAGCATCTGTTCATCCAGACTGCACAAGGCACAATCAAAGAACGGAAAGGCAGGACGGACAGCAGGAGGATGAGCTGAACCAGGTGTAGGAAGTTCCAGTAGGACTGGGAAATGACCAGATACTAGAGTTGTGCAGGATGCTGACAGCAACACTCCAAAACACACGAACTCCACCTGAGTTTGCTACCAACATGCAATTCAGAGCAGCCTCATAGGATCAGGCTCATGGACCTTTTGAGAGAACCTTGGTCACCACATGCTTTTGCACCCAAATCCTATGACAGCTGGTGTTTGGGAAGGTTAGACAAGTATCCAAGTGAGACTCTGAAGTTCAGAATGAATTTGGCTTTTTGATTTTGGCATTTTTTAAAAAAACCACACACCACTCTTCTAAAGAAGTTCAAGAGTTGCAAACTTTATATGTATCGAATCCAGCGGAATAATTCACATATCATCCTGGAAAGACACACAGGCAGGTTTTGCCCTGCTCAGCCTTTTCCTGAGTTGCTTCCCATGCGGAAAGATCAGAAGGCCCAACCTTGGTAAGAGAGGAGTCCCAACGTCCAAATTCAAGCAGTGCAGTGGGTTTGAAGTCTTGGTCTGGATCCAAATTTTGAGGCTCAGATCCATCTCTAGTTTTCCCTGGCTTGTTATGGTGTACAACGTGTATGAGGCCTGCTTATATTAGAGAACCATAAATACAACTAATGTCAACACAAGAAAACAAACACAATAACAATGCAACAAGCTAATGTGACTGAGCACCACACACATACAAAGAAATGTGCATGTCTGTTTCACAGTCTGATAAATGAGAACATTAGGAAATCTTCCTGATGTGCAGCTGCTTACATATTTCCTTCCCAACTTTATCATCTTAGCCTCCTATTTATCTATCCATGATCCACCCTAACCAATTTCCTGCACCTCCTCAATGTTGACACCTCTTAATAACTGTAGAGGATTACGAAATTCACCAGTCATTCTCCTTTCAGCCAAGATCAAAAACAAAACCTTAATAATCTCTGGTACTGTCTTCCACGTGCCCTCTATGATGTCAAAATCTGGTTTACACAGAGGTGATTCCAATATTCCAAGTGATATCTCTCTCTCTCACACATGCACACACATATACACATGGTCTAAACGGGATATATAGCCATTGTGGATACAAACTCAACCACCACTGACTTATTTGCTCCCTATGCAAAATAATGTATTTTGCTGCCTCCTATATAGCCCATTAACCACTCCTACAACTAAGTATTTTTTGCCTTTACTGATTTCCAGGCATTGTTCAGTGTCTAGGATTGTTTCCCTCCTAAGTGTATTCAGCTGCATTATTCCCAGGCTGAATGTCTTTTTGTTAATTACTGCATTGCTTTTCTAATTTCTTTAGGTCCATGCGAATTTCCCCTCTGTTGTAACACCTTCCTGCTGAATATTATCAGCACATTTATTTGATGGACTTCATCACAGCCTCCTAAGGGGAATTAGTGGAGATGGTCTATAAAACCAGACTCAACACTGACTCCTGGGGCTTGGCCCAATATTTCACTTAAAACACAACATGAGAGCTAAATGCCATTCAAATTCATATTTGGTTAGGTGCATTCATAACGATATGGGTATCAACAGAGATAGTAACGAGTGGAGCAAGGGAGGTCTCCCCTTTGTTGGAGAGTGTGTAGCAAAGAACCCACGGCACAAACACTGCTTGATGTGTCCATCAGCAACCCCGCGTAAAGAGACTCTGTGTAACTATTATGCAAGTCCACACCCTGTCTTTTGTTGGATGTAGTCCTTTCTCAGGGCTTGTCTACAACTGTAGTGAAGATGTTACTATGCCAAGGGGAGAGCTTTCCCCATTAGCGGAATTAATTCACTTCCCCGAGAGGCTGTAGCTATATCAATGGGAGCAGCTCCCCCTCCGACATAGAGCTGTCTACACAAGAGGTTAGGTCGGTACAACTACGTTACTCAAGGGTGTGGATTTTTCACACCCCTGAGAGACAAAGTTCTGCCTGTTTCAGTTTGTAGTGTAGACCTGGCCTCAGTATACACATCATAACTCCCTTTAAAATGAACACCGCACAAACACTCACAAGAGTATATTACAATGAATGGAGAGGAGTGTAGTGAGAACGCTGTTATAAGTAGCCCAGCAAAAGCATGTTCTTGAAAATTTGCAAATGACTGGGAAGAACCAGCCGATTAAAAACAATAATATTCAATTATCCCACAAGCACAGAGAAGGGAAAATAAACACACTGTGGGACATGTGGAAGGGCTACTAAAAGCAGCATTATTAAAAATTGATTTTTTTTTAAATGAGCCATCTCTGTGTAAGCAGTCTCCATCGGGAACAGGGTAAATGCAGTCTGATTTCCCGCAGTACCTTTAAACGCACTCAGCAAAATCCCACCCCTGCCATGAAACGCCACATGCACAGTGTGTGCACCCTTCAGACATTAAAGAGAGAATTTCTTTTAAAAGGAAAACTAAAACTAAATGGCATGTCAGCACAGTTGCTGAACATGCTACCTCGCAGGGGTATTGATTCATCAGTGCTCAGAGGCTGCAAGTTCAAACGACAACAAAGTCTTGCCAAGTAAAAAGGCAAGAGTCCTTGCACAGCAGATAGGTTGGGAATTTGACTCCTTATTCACCAGGATTTGTATCCAGATGGGCAGTGTGCTGGTAGCTGGACAGCTGAAAGGCCAATGCACAGATTGACAACGGGGCGTGAAAGTCTCTTCCCCGCTTTTCCGTGCTCCATTCCCCTTGATCCACCAAATGAAGCTGCAGAGAGATTTCATAGTGGAACGACAAAGAGTCTTATTTACATATGAACAAAACGGCAAAGATGAATTAAAAAGAAACCCATCTTGGAAAAGAGAGAGGCAGCCCAGCCTCCCACCGCAACCCTCCACTAGCCTGCTTTCAAACTGAAAGGCAAGCTCTAAAGATCCAGATTATTACAAGGGTCACCCACAAGAAGACAGCTGCTGCTGTCACAAACATCCATGAGAGAAGTATGGGCTCCCACAGGTACTGAAAATACCTGTCACAAGTAGGAGTGGAGGCAAAATACATGGAACGTGCAGACAAACACCAAACATTTTTATTACATATACATACAAAGTTTATATTTGTATCTATTCATATACTGTATTGAATTATACACATGTTCTGTATTTGCCTATTTCTTTAGCATGTGTACCTTGTTATTGCATTAACAAAACAATTAAGTCTAATATTCATTGCATCTGGGATTTTAGAAAAAAATGGTCTTTTTTTTTTTTTTTTTTTTTTTTTTTAAAAGAGAGAGAGAAGTAACTGGTGTGTTATAAAATATCCTGGGACGAAACAGCTAGCAAGTCCTAAGAAAACCAATTGCCATAGGAGAGTCTCTAGTGGACTTCATGGAGACCCTGGTACTTTTTTCCCTTTCTTCAGGATTTCTTTATTTATTGGAGAGAGAGAGAAATTCCTAATATAACTTGCTATCCGACATAGCAATCCACAGATCTCCAGCTTTTCCAATGAAAGTAGAGATGGCATTACAAAAGCACACAGGAACATCTGTCTACCTGTGGCTCAGTGCTTTGGCCCAAATTTTCATCTTATTTACTTTTACACCAATGTAATAACATTGGATTCATGGGGAATAACTCCTGATTTATATCAGCCAAGTGAGAGAGGACTCAAGTCCCTTATAACTGCATGTAAAATAAGGGTGGGCTCATGTGGAGGGAAAATATATATGGAAACTTTGACAAAGGTCCTGTATGACAACAGATCACTCTATATCAGAGCCAAGCAACATACATGGATTCTGACTCAGATGTAACCTGTATCTTTTTTCTTAAATGGTTTAATATTCCCACTATTACACATACAGTCTGTGTGTGGGACAGGCATATTTAAACATTTTTAGAGGAGCAATTCTCCCAACATTCAACATTCGGCTCAGAGGGTTGACTTTCTTGAAGCTTTTTTTTTTCCTTCCTGTGAAAACAATGTGTCCCCGCATGCAAAAATCAGGCCGTTTCAGACCAGAGAGAGTTCGCAAGAAATATGAACACACAGGATTTCCACACAGAGAACTCTAGGCATTTTTAAGAACTCCAGCCCATCAGACAGAGATCTACAGAGGGTGCTCTAACCAGAAGATGCAGTCTAAGAAACATCCACCCTGGCTGTTAAAGTCACACTCACAGCATTCTAGCCACCAGCCACAGACCTGGCAGTTTGTTAGCTGTTGACCAGTTAATTCTACTGTCATCTCAGAACTATGCTGAATAGCTGAAGGCATGAAATTCAAATCACTGCACTATGGTTTGAACACTTGTCAATGATGCAGGTACCAACTGAGGCCTAATCTAGTTTTTTTTAGTTATTTCCAATTCTCCTTTTTTAAAAAAAGTTTTCTACTGATGATGCTAAAGAAAAATGGGTTCGGAGACTTCAAAGGCACTTCAGCTGCTAGGAATGTCTCTCAAAAAGTCATTAGATACACAGACCGACCTGAACTGTAGTAACACTAAAGAGAATCCAAAGGGTTGGGAAAAATCCACAGTAACAGATGCAACATGAAAATGTCTAACTGCCTAAGCAGTTACTCTGCTCTCTCTATGGTAGTGCCTGAGCCCCTGCGTTAAACACAAGTACTTTGCCTTTCTCTGTGCATCAAATGATCTCAAAAGTTGTGTCAGCCAGTAGGGATGCTTGTGCGATACCTCTTGTGGTTGTCTCTGTTTGCTTCATTGTGTGAGAGCCTCAGTGCAGAACTGGTTCCCTTTGCACACTGCCAGCAGGATCTGCACATGCCACATTTCCCTTTTTATGCCATGATGTTTCCTTCTTATTTAGAAAGCTGCCTCTCCCCATAATAGTGTTCATTTCCCAATAAGCTTTGTTGTTCTGCAAATTATGGGCTATAAAGAATTAATGACTGAATATAAATCAATTTACTTCACTGAGAGAATATGTGTTTTATGTGGTGGAGCTTTACAAAGAAAAGTAATTAGTTGATTTGGCATTTTAATCTTCAGAAAATTAAAGAAGCTCTTTTTCTACTAAGAGGATGTGTTTGAGGCTATGCTTTCTGGAATTGTTATTAGAAAACATTATTTATTGGCTAGATATGGGAGAGTAGATACTTATCTCCACAGTTTCTATAAGCTTTGTCACGATAAAGACTTCACTAACTGTACTGTGTTTTACTGTCCAAATCCCAGCACATCACTAATGCTTTTTGAAAAGTCAAGCAATTAAAATTTCCTTCCCAGGGGCTGGATGGCTCCTGGGGATTGCTTAAGGGACACTGAGTGTTTAAGATCTAGGTCACCAATTCTCATCTGACCCTGGCTGACAGTGACAGAATGAGGGGTCACATCTGACAGCTGTTCGGCAGGCTGTATGAATTTAATTGGTGGATCTCAGTCCTGTTCATAGTAGATGGGTGCCCATGCAACCACCCAAACCCACTGTGATCTGTGGCACCAACTGGTCCCCTGGCAGATAGTCCCTGCAGCAAGGCCAAAGACCGACTGGTTCATGGAGAGTGAATTCTTCTCTCAGCCCGAGAGGTTGCTGCGGGGAAACCTTTTGCCCTCCACTGTTCATAGCGTGCCTTCTTCAGGGATAACCCGAGCACCATCCATCGGGCTGCTTTCAGCAGGCACCCGACACTCATTATAAAAACATAAAACCCTTTCTACCGCCAGGGTCTGCAGGAACAGTCGACACCTTTAGGCTCTGGAAGGTCTCAGTCAGGCCAACTAAAACGATTCAGAATGATTCACCACTTTGCAAGGGTCAATTACGTAACCTGGCATCGCTTTGTTAGCGGCTTTTTGTCCCTAGCTGCAATGTTGTTAATATTTCAAGCCGGATGGCTGTTTGAGGCTCTGCCACTGGCATGGGCCTGTCACGCTGGCAGCTCCCAGGGGCTTAGTCAAGTGCCCATACCCCTCGGTTGAGTCATGGAAGAGAATAGCACCTTAAGTCGCTCTTGGAATTTCACACATTAATATCCTCAGTATGTTTAGGAGACAAACCAAAGTCATTTGCCAGCTACTTCTTCTGTCTGTCTCACAATGGTTTTCCACTTAGTCTCTTCCCAGGCCTCGAGTAATGAGTCATTTCTCTGAAGCGAGGCAATTAGGCAGGCCATAGATCATTGATTTTCTTGGTGAGTGAAATTTGGTCTCAAACATTGTTTTATGTAGAGTATTACTTAAGGAACACCACTTGCATCTTCCTCTTTGTTTGGACAAAGGATGGAGACAGCGGACAGCGGGGGGAGAGAAGGGAAGGTATCCAGTTGATTTAAGATGATTTCTCTTAATGCTCACTTGGGATTTGCAAAATGCCCTAGACTGGGTATAGCCATGCGGTTATGACATTCTACGAATAAGCACCTTTGTGCCCATGTACATAAATACAGTTACAGAGAAATGCAAGCTTGCTTTATTGTTTAATATCATCCCACCCACCTGAATAAAACAGAGCCTGACACATGTCATAAGGAATTACTTTAAGAATGCAAAGCCCTTAGGCATGAAAACCCAGTTTGCATTCCAGTCACACTAACCAAAAATAAAATAAAATAATAATCACATCTCCACTGCTGTGAAGGGATTGTCTAGCCATTCCGATGCTTCCCACGTTGCAGTTATAAGCTCCAGTATTGGATTTGTGAGGGCAAAGAGGAGAGAAAGCAAACCGCAGAATCCATGGAGGAGGAATCATTTTGATTTGCCATGGTTTGGGTCTGGGTTAGGAGACTACAGCACTGGCTGAAAAACACCCCCCACACCCGATTTCCACTAGCTTCTATATTTAGCATCAGTGATTATTCAAACAGGATTCAACAATATCGCCTGTCCGCACACTCTGAAGTGGGAGTGCATTTGGAAGCGGGCTGGCTTATTTTCAGGTTATTTAAGATAAGAGCCATAACTGCTGATTATGGCAGAGGAGGCAGGGGTGGGAACAGGCCCCATGAATGTAGAGAAAGGAGGGCGGTGAGGGAACAGCAGGGCATGATGTGGACTCACCGAAGACAGCCACCCTTCAAAACCTTTAGATAGAACGTCCCCACATTCGTGGCACCAACAACTCTATCCCTTCCTGGCTCCTCTTAGGAAATTGTGACCATAGCATATATTTTAGCTCACGCTCTGGAGCACAAGAGGAAAGCTGTGAAGTGTGTGTGAGTGCATTGGTTCACACACAAATACAGTAATTATGTAGGGTTGCCAACTTTTGGATTGCAGAAAAATGAACACCCTTGCCCTGACACCTGCCCTGCCCCTTCCTTGACGCCCTGTCCCCACCCTCGCTTCCTCCTTTGCACCAGGCTGGGGTTGGTGCAGGTTCTGGGAGGGGGCTCCGGGCTGGGTAAGAGATTGGAGTGCAGGAGGGAATGAGGGCTGCAGCTCTGAGCGTGGGCTTTAGGGTGGGGCCTGGGGGTGCAGGAGGGGACTGCAGGCTGGGTCCAAGAGTTCAGAGTGTGGGGTGGGGTTGGATTGTAGGAGGGAGTTTGGGTGTGGGAGGCGGCTCAGGACTCGGGCAAAGGGTTGGGGTGCAGGAGGGGCGTGGGATCCTGGCAACACTTAGCTCAGTCTGCTCTAGAAGAAGCCGGCATGTCCTCCTGGCTCCTATGCACAGGGTCAGCCAGGGGGGCTAGATGCGCTGTCCCCTTCTGCAGGCACTGCCCCCACAGCTCCCATTGGCCACAGTGGAGCTGGCACTCGGGGCAGCACATGGAGCGCCCCTGGCCACACTTGTGCCTAGGAGCCAAAGGGACGTGCTGGCCACTTCTGGGAGCTGTGTGGAACTTGCTGTGGCCAACTGGACTGTCAATGTCCCCGACAGCTGTGCTGACCTGAGCTGCCAGGGTCCTTTTTCGACCGCACGTTCCAGTCAAAATCTGGATGCCTGGCAACCCTATAAATCATGTAATGTCAGAACTCTCCATGGGGCAGACCCTTAGCTGTGAATAGTGTCATGCTCCCATTGAAGTCAACGGAACTATGACAACTGATACCAGTTCACAGCCAGAGAAAGAGGGCGAAATTCTTCTGATAATTTATTTGCAACAGATAAGTTGACCTCCCTGCAGCAATCGAAGAAAAAGAACGGAATGAAACATCTGTCCAAAACCACATGGAATTAATTGACCAGGAATCACCCCTGAATTTAAACTCCCACTTGAGTGACTTTTAGTTTGGGCCGCTTTCTAGTTAACATAAAACTTGGTTTGCACAGTGCAGGTCAACTTGGGTCTCTGAAGTCTGGGTCTACGATGAGGAGCTATGTGAGCAGGATGCTTTGGCATCTAAATGAACTACAGCAGCACCGGTTCAGATCAAAGAGGCCAAAAAAAGCACCTGAAGGCAGTTCCTCAGCCAGTGTGAATTTCTGCAGTTTTTGTTGTTGACGTATTAGGTGGTTAGTTTGTGACAGAAAATGTCAGCCTAGGGGATCTTTGTAAACAGCGCCATTTAACTACTGATTACTTGTTATTTGTGGTGCATAACTGGTCACAAGTCACACTGTTGGACTATACATTTTTTAACAGGAAAATGGTGAACACTGAACACTTCCCTTTACCGATTTTTCAGACAAACAAGCACCGGTGCTAAAATCTGTGCAACTTGTGAGTTTGAGTTTCACAAACATTTTCACAAATATACTGGTGACGGTCAGAATACTTGTGAATAAACTGATGATAATAGCATGACATGAATAGCAGTAGAGTCAATTCACCATGTTTATTCGTATAAATATTTGTTAATAATTTTTGTACCATTTAACCAGCTATAGTTCCCACACAACACACACTGGCAGAGAGACACACAATGGTTTGTATAGATTCAACAGAATTTTATTCATTTACAAACATGAATGCAGTTAGCAATTTCTCCAATGTATTTTACTGACTGTCCCTATTCCTAAGAGTGAGGAGCACAAATAGCAGATGCGAATTGTTAAGGAGCGCAGTCGCTAACGCTGGCTTAATCCTGCGGATGTTATGAGCTGGCCTTTAGAGGAAGACATAAAAAATAGCATGAAGGAAAGCATCCAGAAAAACTACTCAAGGTGCCAAATGATAGTTTTACAGTCTCTCAGCAACAAGGTCTGTAGTTTTAACACATCAGAGATGAGAATATAAAAATGCTAGACAGCCAGGTGACCCCGTGTACTTCAGGCTCTCTGTAGGTATTGACTCATTACCCCAGCCTATTTCATAGCACAGAGTCAAGATCATGAGAAGATGCCACATGTTGATTCAGAACAAAGTGGGATGCAGGGAGAAAAGGGGAAGTATTCTAAGGATTTGATTTAGAGAAATAACTTATGGAGAAAAAGTTCACCTCTTCCAAAGCTGGTAGGTTGATGATTGGCATTGGTGGGAGCGTTTGGGACATAGGCTGCTTTGTACTTTAATCACAGAAACCTAATGTGCCTGAATTTCAAACAAGTGAGGCCAGGGCTGGTTGGCCCAGAAATTAGCAACAGGTTCTAGCGCCCGGGAATCTACAGGCCACCAGACTAGATCAATAGTAGTTAAAAGTTACCATCTGATGGCTCCTTGGTTGCCTGTATGAAATAAAGTGGTGATCTCAGTCTCATTCTCTGCGGCACATGTACAAGACACAGACTCACCAGCACAGCGAACACTGGCACATTCTCCCCATGGGGATTTTCTTCTCGCTGTAAGAGGTGGCCTCCCCAAGGCTGGGTTAAGGCACACCAGCTGGGCGAGGTGGGGGAAGCTACCATTGTCGCTGCCCATGTGGTTGGTACCTGTTCTGAAGCGACGCAGAGGGACATCTCCAGGGCTGTCAATCAACACCACACTCATTCTGGTTTCTAAGCTGTGACTGGGAAATATCATTACTCAGTGCCAGAAATTCCCACGAAGTAGTAACTCTCATTACGCTTAAGCCCTTTCAGCACAGAATAGCTGCACACCGATAAACTGAATACATTTCCTGCAGCTGCTGTTCCATAGACTGCACTCTTGTACAGACAGATTATTTTACATGCTTATTAGTCCCATTATTTTATAACTCATCCCTCTGTGTAATGTCGGCTCCATATCTCTTCCCTCTAATGAAAAGGTATGTGCCTCTCCGAAACGAGCAGGACCAAGGATTCCTCGAGATGGAGGATGGACACACGAGAAGCTAACGCTGCCCCCTAAGGACTGACCTCGGAAGGTACAAGGAGCCTCATGATGCGGGCTACTGTTCGAGGATTTCCCTGCATGCAGGGACTGTTCCTTGATGGTGCTTCCAGGGGAGCTAGCCATTCCAAGGGAGCAAAGCTCTGAGGAGGATCGAGAGCCTTCCCCTCCTCCGCACTGGCCAGCAGAACTGTCCAGTCCATGCGGTCCCCTCTCAATGCTGGCGCACTGTCTTGCGCTGGAGGCAGCATATTTGCCTGAGTCCTCACCACTTGGAGATCCCACTCCAGCACGGTGGCTTTGCAGAATCTCCAGTCCAAACTCCTACCACCCATGGCACAGGAGCTATGGACAGCACTGACCCAGAGAAAAAGATTGTGGATATAGGTGCTCGTGATTCAATAGACTAAGCACTGCTCAGAGCACGGCTTAACCAATGTCTCATTTCGTTGCCCATTTAGCAGGCTGGTTGCGGAAGGCCCTTTTGCAGGCAAATGGCCTCCCTCTGCTTGCCGTCCTTTTGTTTTTACTCGTTTCTCTTAAGGCACCAGAGGCCTTGGGGCTGGGTGCCACCAAGCTACCATCTGTCATTGGCAGTTATCAGGATTCATGCCAAGCATCACTGGCTACTTGTCTCCAGCCAAATTAAAATCCAGGCAAGACAGAGCCACAGTCTGGCGGCGGCAGAAGGCCAACTCTAAGCAAGCACCCAAATGCCTGGGGGAGATCATGACATGGGGGGTAATGGGTGTCTGGGTTCCTAGAGAGGCAATAAGACTTCTCGGATTACCTGCATGTAATTCTCCCTTTGAGCCTCTCTTTAGCACAGGAGACTAAAACAGTAGCTAGCAAAACATGGGACTCCAAAACTCTCCTGTTAGCACTCTTCAATCTGAACTCCCCAGCACTTTGGACATATTCAATCTGGCCTTGAATTTTGTTTCCGGGCCCTACCTCAAACCCAGATCCAAAAAACCCAGAGCCAAACCACTCAGAGCTGGGGTAAAGTTTGGAACCCAACTTTGCAGCGGGAGCCCATCATTAGCTCCAGTCAGACCATACTTTCCTCAGTCAGGCTGCAGCCAATCAAGCGTTACAGCTCCGTGGATGTTTCCTGAGAGCTGTTGTCATTCTCAACACCAAGCCTACCTCACTCCAGGTTCTTTGCATCACCCTGTTTTCTTTCACAGTGCACTAGTCTTCACTACCAGTGGCTCAGTGTCAGTTACTCACCTCAGGAGTACCAGGGCTGAAAAGCAAGTCAAGTGCAGAAACAAACCAACATGTCCGAGCTCCAGCCAAAACACCCGACTTCCACGTACACAGGAACAAATATGTGTCACCGCTTTCAAAACAGCTGGTGTACAAAAGATGCGTTTTCTGAAGCCAGCACCGAGAGATGCTTGCAAGGCACTTACCAGGAAACGCAATAAATACTACGTGAGCCAAGGCAAACTTTCCATGCCAGAGAATGTGTAAAGAAGAGGGATGTTTAGTTCACAGAGGAGGGGAATAAGAGGGGACATACCAGAGAGTTATCAAATAATGAATGGCATAGAGGACACAGACAGATTGGGTGCTTCTACCATCGCTTAATACAAGAATGAGAGAACAGACAATAAAACTGAAAGACAGCATATTTAAAACTGATAAAAGGAAATACTGTTTCTTTGTCACATTGCATAATTAACCTGTGGACGCCACTGCCACAAGAGGTCACTGAGGTCTAGAGCTTTATATGATTCAAAATTAGATTTAAGTAGGTGATGAAAACTTCTGCAGCTATGAAAGACTGCCGGGGTGGGGTGGGGTGAGGGGGTCCTTGCCAAGCACCATCTGGCAGGGGTCAGGAAGACATTTTTTCTATAAGTGGGTTATTCCATAATTATCTATTATAGGCCCTCTTGCATGCCAGCGGTCTTATGAACCATCTGATACTAGCTGTTACCAGACAAGGGACAGGAGTACGTGAGTCACTGGTTTGATTCAGTTTGGCAATTCCGACTTCTCAGTGCCACACTGTGAAAAGTTGGCCATGGTTGAGGGGAGGGTGACAGTTCTTAGGAATCGAAAGGAAAAGCCAGGTTATCTGAAGAGTAAATCGCCTTTTGCTAACACCTTTCATTGGAAGATCTCAGAGTGTTTTTCCAGCTCTAATTAAGGATGCCTCACGACTGTCTGGTGAGGTAGGTCCATTACATGGAGATTATCAGCCCTGTTAAGCAGATGGGGAAGATCAAGTGGAAATTTGCCCAAAGTCACACAGTGAGTTGGTGACAGAACCAAGAAGAAGAGAACCTTGGCATCCAGTCCTCTGCCTTACCCCCTAGATTAGGCTCAAATGTCTTTGAAAACAAAATCAGGAATAACTAGCCAAAGGAAGAAAGATGACTGGTGGTGGTGAGTATTAGTCAGACTGTCTTCCCAAGATGGCTCCTGGAGCTGATATCAGAGGAGGAAGGTGTGAAAGCAATTAAAAGAGCTAATTTAAATAAATCCCCAAGCATTGAAGGTTTGCTAGCATACTCCTATAAATCCCTTTGAATGCAGCTGGGCCATTTCCTTTATGAACTTGCTAACTTTCAGACATCAGGATAATTATCTCAAAGTGTGACCCAGGCTGCAGTTAATAGTATAATCAAGAAAAGCCCCCAAGGAGTCAATGTTACACACAGTCTCACTGGTGAAGCAGATTATAAACTGTTGGCTAACATTTTTGTAGCTATTAAACAAACAAAAAAAAACCCCGCACTCTCTGCGAGTCTTTAATTCATCCCACATGGGGAGGACTCATTCTGGTATTCTGCATTCTGGTAGATTTCTACTTGCCGAACAAGACTTCCAGATCTCCTGCGGTCCTGACTATCCCTTTAATCTTCAGAGGATGGGTAATGGTTCAGCAGGATATTGAATCACAGAAATGTAGGGCTGAAAGGGACCTCAAGAAGTTGTCAAATCCAGGCTCTTTACTGAGGCAGGTCCAAGCAAACCTAGACCATCCATGATAGATGTTTATCCAATCTTCTTTAAAACCTCCAATAATGTGGATTCCACAACCTCCCTTGGTAACTTATTCCAGTACTTAACTATCCTTAGAGTTAGAAAGCTTTTTCTAGTATCTAACCCAGGAGTCGGCAACCTTTCAGAAGTGGTGTGCCGAGTCTTCATTTATTCACTCTAATTTAAGGTTTTGCGTGCCAGTGATACATTTTAACATTTTCAGAGGGTTTCTTTCTATGTCTTTAATATATAACTAAACTATTGCTGTATGTAAAGTAAATAAGGTTTTTAAAATGTTTAAGAAGCTTCATTTAAAATTAAATTAAAATGCAGAACCACCCAGACCGGTGGCCAGGGCCTGGGCAGTGTGAGTGCCACTGAAAATCAGCTCGCGTGCCGGCTTTGGCACCCGTGCCATAGGTTGCTTACCCCTGATCTAACCTATGGCTGAGCACTTGGGTTGTTTGGACTAAGGCACCTTAGCAAGGACAGCACAATTTTGTTCTCTTCTGTACAGTTGATAAGCAAGCCTCAAATCCCTCCCTCTCCCCACCACAGTTATACTCCCTAGAAAGGCTAAATGTAGCTATCTCATTTGGAGCCTTAGCCAGACATCTTTGTGACTGGATTCTCTCTCATGCATGGGATGCTAGGATTTCAAGCCTGGCTCGGTTCTAAAATTTAGACTCTAATATAAGCAAACAAGGAGGTGAGAAAGGGAGTCCAAATTTGTAGTCATGTTTTTCATTTCCTAGCAACCCCCTGTCAATCTTCTACCCAGCCCCAAATTAATAAGGTCTGAATGATGAACAGAGAATATTAATTCTGGGTGAGTCAGGGAGACATCATGCAGACCGCCTCTGCCAAGCCAATATACAGCTCAGGAAATAAATGGATCATTCTGCAGGGACCCAATGAGTGCCACTGAACGTACATCACCCAGTGGGGTACTTGCGAGCACACAGCCTAGTGTCACACAGTTAATTGCAGTTTTTTTGTTGGTCAAAACCCCATAAGCCTGCAAACACAATCACTGTATAAACACAGAGCATCTCTATGTTTACTTTGAGAGTTAGTAAAAGCCATATTCAAAAGGCAAGAGTACAAACAATGTAATCATGAAACAACATCATGCCA
Source organism: Dermatemys mawii (assembly GCA_007922305.1). NCBI lineage: Eukaryota > Metazoa > Chordata > Testudines > Dermatemydidae > Dermatemys > Dermatemys mawii. The sequence continues at coordinate 17,800,819 of ML677396.1, read as the reverse complement.
ATGATTTAAAAACAATCCCTGCCAATAATGGCTAGCATTAAAGCAGCCACTTCAGCACTCAATGTAGAGAACTTGGTGCAACCTGGCCCTTGACTTACAGACCCACCTTCTAAGATCTCTCAAGAGTCAGCCTTAGAAATGGGTCCAAACCAGTGCCCAGTGTCTGAATGCTCTTGTACTTTCTGCCCCTTCCAAATCCAAGAACAGAGGAATAGTCACATACTGTAGGTGGCTCCTCTCTTTATAACAGCCCCAAACTAACCCCCTAGATCCTGAGACCTCCAAGCTTCAGACTGCTGGAAATGTGGACCCAAGTTACTTTCTTCTCTCCCTTCTAGTTTCTGGCCAGGGCCAAGATACATGTGGAAATGTCACAAGAAAAGCTGGTCTCCTCATATTTCCCACTGTGACTGCAAATGCCAGAAGGCTCACGAAAAAGTCTTTTCTTATGACATCTCCAGCCCAGTTTTGCAGACTCAAGAGATGTGGATAGATCAGAAAAGCCTCCAAGTTTCATCCTGCACTAGTGGCAGAATTGGTTTGCCAGCGCCTGCAGCTGGCAGCACAATGGCTGGGTAAGGTAGTAATATGGGAGTCATGTTACTCCTCATCAGGGAAGTGTCACATTTGGGCTCAGAAAGAACAAACCTACCCTAAGGCATGTATTCAATGCATGACAGGGGACAGCCTTCGGCCTTCATTAATGCTCATGAGGATTACTCATGCACAGAGAGGACAATGGTGCCATCATCTGTTGTGATCCCATTCCGCTGAGAGGAATGAGCTAATACAAGCTGATGACCCCCAACCTCTTGCTCTTAATTCTCAAAGGAATGCAGGAAAGAAAAGCTAAAAAAAAATTTTCAAAGCAGCAAAATATTCCAGGATGGTCCAGAGTCCAGTGGAAAACACATATATAATGGAACAAAGCTTTTTCACAGCAAGGGCAGCACAATATTAATTATTCAGGGTACAATAGAGTTATGTAAGTCACTTGATAACTATTGCAGGACTAGTTTTCAGAAGGATTCCTAGAGGGAAGCAGCACTCTTATGTATTCCCTCATGCACTGGCAACAGAACGCTGGGGTGACTGCATGGAGCCAGAAATATTTGTAAATCTACATGAAAGGGAATAGCCTGATGTAAAATCTATGGCTTTTGCTTTACTAATACATTTAAACTGTTTTCTGAATGAATGCCACTTTCCCTTTACGTACAATGAATTGTTAAATCCCTCTATCACGTTATTCTGCAAGTATAAACCATGTGGGTTAAAGCCAAGTGCACCGCAATTTATTACTTGCATTGATTCAAGGCAACTGGAAGTATTTTCAAACCCTCCTATTTTATTTGCTGCTCAAATGCACTGAACATACAAGTGGTTAAATTAAATTTTTGCTTCTCTCTGAATTTTGCTGCAGAGAATGGGACCAAGGCAGTAAATGTACCTAAAACCAAACCCACAAATATCATAGCTAGTAAAACAAGCCTTTAATATTACCACAGGAACAATATATACACACTGCAGAACAATCGGTGAGAGCTCCCTAATGATTATGATAATTTCAACACAGAGGGCCCCTATAATATGCACAAGGCTCTGTTAACATGGGTGTAATGAAGGAGGAAAAGGGTACATTTTTACCCAGCGTTTTCTTCTAAATTGATGGATGCACTTGACAGTTATTTTGTATTCACAAGTCTAGATTATCATCATATCCAGTGCTCTGTAGAGCTCAATGCACAGGTTGCCTCCAGCTACAATCAACGAATTTCGGTGCATGGTCACTGCAGTACGAAATTGGATAACAAGATATACACGTCTAACATCTGTATCTTTCGGAAGAACTTCAAACAAAGGCTTGCAAACATTGCCCAAGCTCTGTTGTTATACTTCCATATGCAACTCTTCCTGTTCCCCTGCCCAGAAAGCTACAAATTAAGGTATGGCAGAATTCAAAACAGAAGAGAAAAGAACTAGAACTAAATTTGACCTTAAACATTCCCTTCCACCAAAAGAGAAAGCTATTTACTATGGCTGAATTCACAGAGGACTAAAGCAAGATTTAGAACCATATTAGTTGAAACAAGGGCTGGATCATTTTATAACAAATAATAACCTTTGCAATATACAAGCTATAAATGGTACAAGGAACGGGACTACGCCAAACCAGGATGTCTGTGGAAGCCCCCGGAAATGCTAAGTACAATTAATTACTATTCTGTCAATTTCTGCAGAATTTAAGGTTTACATTTTAGAAATGATAAAATGGTTTCTAGTGATCAGCTGGGGGGGGAGGGGCACATACAGAAAGTCCTGCGGAATGTGATCCTATGCGATGTTCTTTTATTGAGTCCACAGGTAAACCACCAGAAATAACACCTCGCTGGCAGGGGTGAATGAGCACAGCTCAGCAAGTTGATGACTCTGAAGCCTAACAACAACAAAATAACCTACCACCACGGTTAACTTTTTTCCTGAAGACTGCTTTAGCCAAAATCCTCCAGCTACTTAGAGTGTAGACAGAACCTGAGCACTGCCCCACCCCAGTTACATGAAAATGATCACCTGTCATGTGCCAGGGGTACATACATGCTGATCATGGATAGGGGTCAGGAAGGGATTTGCCCCTTACCCATGCTTTAGGCACTGCGCAACTCAATAATTACTGGTATTATAAAATACTGTCTGATTTGCCTTCTTTTGAAGTATCAGCTCTTAGATACTGCTACAAAAAGGATAGCAAGGCCAAGTTAGCTATGAAAAGCAGGGAAGGAATGTGTATTTGTTTAAACCAATACACCACATTAAAAAATATGATTGCAACATACAGGCACTGGGTTTACAAATTCTGGTGGGATTGTTGATTTATTAACTGATTTCCAAAAATTAGGATCATTCCTAATGCATACTTTATACTTCTACAGCACATTTATACAAACAGTGCGCTGAATTCTCTTTTCAGAAATGCCATGAACCCCAGTATTCCAGATGGTGTGAACATGGGAAAAGTCAGGGCAAAATTTGATCCATTGAACTGTATGAATTTTCAGTGAGGTATGCAACCCATTTTACAGATGGAGAACTAAGGCAGAGAAAACTTCAGAGACTCACTCACCTAAGGTTACACGGGTTACGTCTACACTTAGAGCTGGAGATGTAAATTCTAGCTAGGAGACATAGCAGTGTTACCTTGGATTGATCTGTTCACTATAAAATTGAGTACAGACACAACGACTGAAGAGGAAGGAGGGGCTAACCACCTCGAGTACAATCCCATCCAAGACACAGGGCACGTACTTGGACCAAATGCCGAGACCCCAAGTTTCCAAGTTCTAACCACTAGATCACACCTCCAGATGGCTGTCATTAAATTGTTATGAGTTTACACTTAATATCCATTTATTATAATACAAGGCCCCATGCTGTCATTGCTAAAACAATGATCAGACAATGCACCTACTACTTATACAAATACACTGAGGCACAGTCAAACACTTGCCTAACAAATGAGCTTCTCAATATGCAATCCTGTAACAATGAGTTACGGACACCAGGGCAAAAGTCCATTCTTCCCAATCTCTTTCTTTCCTCTTCATAACAACCTTCTTTATACAGCACCATTTTAACACCAGAGCATTTAAAAGATGCCAGCAGAGAATTATTTACAGCAGAGAATTATTTACAGGGCCCAACTGTATATACATGGCATATGCAGGAATCAGATGATGTAACAGAAGTACCCAAAAGCTTCCTTCTGCTCCTCGTATACTATGCAAGAAATAATTTCACATCGTTAAGCCCACACAGAATGTAAGCTACCATAGGATTTGTTTTGTCAGAATTCGGTGTGAAAACTCTCCCTTTCTCCGAGAAAGGAGACTGCTTTACAAACAGGACTCGGAATGAGCCAACCCTCTGTTCTTCAGACAGCTGGAATGACAACACAGTGAGAAGGTAGTAGTATGGCCTAGTGGGATGCACGTGGATTTGGATACCAGGGAGTCCTAAGTAGTAACTCCAGTGCTTTGAAGATTTAAAGTGCTCAATATCACTGTATGCAGTTTTAAGGATACTTAGTTCTTGGGACACTGCAGTGGTGGATGTAATATAAAGGGGGACAATTTTGGACGTAATATTTTCATCATGGCCTGTGGGGTTTTCATTTTGCGTCTGGATGCCTAGGTCTGGGAGAGTTCTCCTGTGTCTTTTAGTTGTTTAATGTGAAATAAGCAAAAACAAACAAATACACTAGGCTTACAAAAAGCCTTTCTTGTACTACAGCCATGGTGGAGTCATTTATCAAGACTCTTATTTCTCACATTAACTTCTCTTCTGCAGTCTTTGGATTTATTAGAAAATATTAATGCCACTGACTGGCTTCTATATGAAGGCAAAACATAATTTAGAGTAGACTTGTTTATTGCATAAGAAAATCTCACCAAGGTAAAGTGAGAATAAATGGCCTGTTTGGGAACACAAAGGGATTAATAAGCAATAAAAACACTATACTCTGGTTCAGACCCAATATCAATAGATTTTACAGAAGAATTCAACACAATCAGTGGCAACATTTATCAACACAATCAGTGGCAACAATGTGCTGTACAATGCCACCACAAAGACTTTTCATGCAGATTTACAAATACTTCTGGCTCCATACAATCATCCTGCAATCAGCTGCAAGGGGAACTAATTGGCACCCTTGAGCTGAGTCTTAGCAGGAAAGACAAGGGCTGAATGGGCCATGGAAACTGAACTGTCTTCTTTTAACCCACCCGAGAAAGGACAGAACATGACAGTGGCGGTGAAGGGGCCCGCACAGTCTCTGCCAGTCGATGGATGAATAGTGACCCCAGAACATCAATCCCATACCCTGGAACCACAATTTCACTCAAGATTAGTAAAATGAGAGAAAAGCTTCCTTCAGTCTGTTGATCAACCTGATACCTCTATACAGGAACAATGGATTGCAGTTATATTTATTTACCAAACATTCTTCAAAGGCTAACCGGCTGCAGCTGCACTACAATGCTTTGATTACCAATGTCAAAAAGATAGAGCATGAAATTAACTTCCCCTTATTCAGTGGGCAGAGAGAAATGTAGCTTCACGCTACACTAATTCGGTGCCCCCGGTTTGAAAACTCCCCATTATGATGTCTCGTCAAATTAGAGCCAACGATACAAGGGTGTCGTCTCTATCCTCACGCAACACTATATTTTGTAATTAAGACAGCCCTGAAACAACAGCCTTGCTTATGCAGAAAAGGTCAGGAACGCAAGCCATATTTTTTGCAAGCTAATTGTAAGATGCATGAAGCCAATTATCACAGTAGCGCTGCATATGGCTAAGTAGGAAGGATTTTATAATTTTGTTAGATGCCTTCGAGACAAGTCAAAGTGTCAGCAGGGCTCCCCATGGGGCTACAGTGCTGTTTTGTTTAGGCTGCTAGGAAATTTGGAAGCAGACAAACCCACAAAGATTAGAATCACGCCAAATCCCAAATTCCAACTGACCCCACTTCCTTTATTATTATTCTTCATTCACTGAGACAATTCATCTTGGCCTGAAAAATTTCAAAGGAGAATATTGGCCCTTTATTCAATGGCACCCGATACAAATTCCTGTCAAATTAGGAAGTCAGCTTGGGTAAGGAATATAAGAAAAGTCCCTACCTATTTCCTTGTGAATGTCAAACATGTTTATGTTGGATAGCCTCAGGGGCACAAAATGCACCCCACACTCCCCACCCTCCCACACGGAAACAACCGAGCCCTGGACTGCCTCCGGAGACACTGTGCCAAGCCTGTCTCAAGTCCCATTAGCAGAGCAGTGTCTGCAAAGCTGCCCAAGGGGAATTATTTAAAAATTGTCTCTCTATAAGGATTGACAATACGGCCGATCTTCATTCCGTTCATACTCATTAAGAGCCTTCACTGGGTTTCCTTAGACAAAAAATTCAAGGCAAACAATACTAAAACTAGGTCTGAGCATCCCAACACCTTGACAGTAAATGCTCTCATCACCATTACACATGAAGAACAAAACTGCTAATTCTACTCCTAGCATTCCCTCAATGAATCCCCAACCAGGGAAATGACTGTAGCAAATGCCGCTCCCGTCATCCGTCATTAACTGCAGCATCAACTTGATTCCAAAGGGGAATAAATACTATTGTCAACATGGTGTAAACCTAAGCTACCTGTATAAGGGAAGTTATTGTATTTTACAGGGTTGAATACTTCTGTTTCTAACGGAGAATCTTTGCTTCGGAGTCAATGCTTCTTGTGAATCAAACTACAAACAGCCTCTTAAGAACAGCTTCCTTTCTTTAATGTTTGAGGACCCTCAAATGTCTGTGTTTATTTAATGCTGCGATAAAAGATGAACATTACCTTTCTGTGGAGAACAGATATGCTCCTCCTGCAAAGCAGTTCCCTCTTTCATTTTACCAGAGTCCTCCAAGATAGCCATTAATGAGAGACCAGTAATTAATTTTCTGGTTCATGAAATATTTTGCAAAGGAATCCCATTAACAGGTTGATTTGCATATTCCTAGACAAGGTCGCCTGGAAATAAGTGCAGGTACTACAGGAAGCCAGCAACCCTGAGATTCTCCTTGAATCTTAGCCACACATTATTGTTCACTGATTGGGGGGTGGGAGCAGACATCATCTAGTGCGTGATAAAACGGACCCAATTATCTGTCAAATGCTCCTCGTTTCTCACTGTCCTAGGATGTTGTGTTTTGCATTTCAATCCCTGAGTGTTGATAGAGCTAAATGGTTTTCATACACGGTGTCAAGTTTGACAGCCTGCAAAGTGCATTCGGAAAGCAGGATTGTCATCATGAAAGCCACAGGCCTGTTTGCAGTGTTCAGAGCACCATTAGTTCACTTTTGACTGAACACCCTGCTTTTAATAAGTGAACCTGCCTGAAAACCCTCACCGTCTCATGCTATTCGAGTAAGCAGCAGGAGGAGAGCATTATGGCATTCATGCATTTCAGGGCCAGCCAGTGGCCTAGTTCTGCAATATGAGTCATTCTTCCTCGCACGGGAAATAAAGCCACTTTCTCAGACTTCACACTGCAGGTTCAAAGGCCACCGTATTCTCATCAGGCCCAACCACCTTCATGATGATAGAAATGTAGCAGAGCTGATTCCTGGAGAATAAACAATTGCCATTTAGATCTAAAAAAGATTTCCTTCTCAAATGGACTTTCCTAGCATGGTGCAGCTTTCTAAAGTGATAGATGCTCTACTACCGTGCCAAAAGAAGCCTTTCAAGTGCTTGAAAATCCACAGAACTGACAGCTCCCACACAGCCCCAGGACTTACTCTTGTCATAGTCTGGTGGTGGCGCATATTCTCTCCTCCCGGGGGCTGTAAATAAGAATCTATGATAGAGAAAAGAATTTGGGGAGGGGGGTATGCTACTGTAAATCCTCAGTGCTATTCATTAAATTCACCGCTGCATCCCTTCCAAGACTGAGGCTCATTTAACAATTGGCCATATGTTCAGACTTTTGCAGAGCCAAAAAAATAAAAGCTTGACTGGAATGTTATCTCCTGGAATTATGTAGGGAAACTTGCAAAATAATCACAAACATTTGTAACTGAGCTTCTCCTAATTCTCAATGAGTTCTAGGTATGCACAGAAAAGTATACTCAGTAGAGATCAATACTGTAATGAAACAGTTTGGAGGGTTATTTATTTTGCTGATTTACTTTTGTATTTGTTCATAATAGAAGGTACCCAAGGTCCCAAGTGCTCAATGAACTTACATCTTTATACAGAAGTGCAACAGAATCATTTTAACAGGCTAAAGCAGTGGTTGTCTATATACAGAAGGAACTGATGGGATTTTCCCCTTTCACACCATACAAACATTTAGGGGATGTTGCATTGCGAACACCCAAATCCCCATTAATTTCAGTGGGTTTATACCAGAGTAACAAGCACTAGAAAATAACAGTGTAAAAAGCAAAGGAACGACATTTCACCACGTCAGTGTAATCGCAGGGTATTCATGCAATGAAAAGTAGACTGTACAACTGCCTAGTCCACTCTGCTCTAGTTTAGATAATGATTTCTAACAAGACAGGTATAAATCAAAGCTTTAGATATGAGAGATGAGATGAGAAGTCCAGGCCCTTAACCTTGGGTGGAGCACTAACTGCAGCTGCCTGTAGTCACCAAAATCCATAAACGCAAAAATAAAAACCCCAAAGAAAAAAAACTCCAATCTCCAGCAACAAAAACCTTCCAACCATGACACCCAGCGCCAAATACAGGCATGTTGCGTCTTGCGTGAGGGTTCCGTTCCGCAGTTACCGCGTAAAGTGGAAATCGCGTACAGCCTGAATCCATTGACTTCAATGGGAGGTGAAATCGCGCCCCCTACAGGAAGTTTTTTTTTTTTATAAAAAAAAAATCCCCCCCTTTTTTTTTGCAGGCCATGTAAAGTTGAAATCGCATATGTTACGCCTAAGACGCGACATGCCTGTAACCCATCCTGTGCTAAATGATTAGATGTGAAGGAAGTACCACTCCATGTTAGTCTGTTAATTCAGTACATTAAATTTTATTTTTGTTTATTCTTTTTAAAAGGAATTGAACTTAATTTACTGAAGTAAAAGGGTAACACGGCATTGGAGTTGAGTTCAGAAAGGAAAACTGGACTATTTCTTCTGCAGGATGCCAGTTCAAATCCACCCCAGCTTGGGAGAGACTGATGGCTCTTTGGGAGCCCCAGGGCAACGCATTTGGCGGGCTCAGTGTAGTTTCCAGGGGACAGGATGGCATATCAATGAAAAGAATGGCCACAGCTGGCTTCCTTCTTAGCTCAGCGGAGGAGACAAATGGAGACCTACAGACCCAAACATGGCTCCTTCCAGTTAAGGTTGAGGTGTGCCGTTGGGAGACCTGGAGCGCTGTTGCCCGCGCTACACCCTTCCGAAGGAAGAGAACTTCCTTCTGCCAGGCTGAGAATCCAGCATCTTGGACAGCACGGAATTCAGGTGATATTTTTAAAATACCCTTTATTGTTGTGACAAAGCCCCAATGACGGATCTTTGCCACTGCAGTTATATTTCCCAAGAACACTAGAGGGGCCAAACGAGTCTTCCACAGATCCCAGACAGGACACACGGCGGTCCACTTTAGTCAGGTTGAAAGCCGTAGGCATGTCGCACACCAGCAGATGGTTAATTATCTGAAGTTTATTGGGATTTTGTTCCAAGACAGACCAAGTGAGCCAGCACTGATGTTAGCAAGCTTGGCTGCCTCACCAGTAATCGGAGGGCACTCTTGTCTCCATTTCTCAATGACTGAACCAGCAAATCCAACCCTCCACTCTCCTGAAAATCCTCATTGAAAAGGAAACCTCACAGCTAGGGACTATCATTCGCTCTTGATGTCAGACCCTGTCAAGACGTTTCTGAGTTAGAGCACTCCGACTTCAGGACACTGCCAACAGTCGTTACAGCAGCGAGCAAAGAAAAAACACAGACCCACAGTTTTCCCTTTTAAACGAGGGCCCCAGCCTGATCCCACTGCGATCAAGGGCAGTCTTCCCACTGATTTCAGAGGAAGAAGAATCAGGTTCATTGCTTATAAACTGAAGTCTAAAAAAAAAATCCCATGTATAACGGCTCAACTCCTGGGAGTCTTCTTCTCTTTGAATATATTTTTCAAAAGGTCAGTATAATAAAAATCAATTGGAAATAAACTAACAGCAGTAATTAACGACTAGAGCAGAGTAATCCCCCTTCCCCTTACTTAGCCAACTCCACTCTCTCTGTCTCTCAGACCTGTCCTAAGCACTAACTCACCACATACCATACAGGAAGAATGGGGGTCCAATTAAGGAGAACATGTTCACCAAATGCTTGATTTGTAGCCAATTCCAAAGTGGCCGATACAAAGACGAACATTCTGCACTCCATAATAAAATCTTTGTCAGTCACTGTAATAAATCAAGCCACAGCTGCTTTTACAGAACCTTCTTTTACCGCTAATGAGCAATTTGACTAGCCAACAAACGGACAGAAGGGGTCATTTATACCTTGCATTTGTATAAACTGATTATACCAGATTAACGCACATCTCACGAGGAATAGTTGCTTATATTGGGTCAGATTTCCACTCGTACACTGAGTGGAAATCAGTGGGGATTTTCAGAGTAAGGTGCTGTTCAGCCAGAGTAAGGGTAGCAAGAGCTGGTGCCTACCATGCAAAAAACTCTGATTTTACCCACAGCAACTTACTCAATTCAACACAAGCTCGAAGTGCACCTTTCCCAGATCTACAGAACAGCAGGCCAGGACTGATTCATGTTTCTTTCCAGACAACATAAAGCCCAACAGAGCGAGGCACACGGGAAATCTTTGCTACCAACTAATGCATTGATGGACGGTCTATGGTATATTTTACACAGCACTTTGAATGATTCCTCGGACATTCTGCATGAAAAAACAATCAAAAGGTGTCAGCTGAGAGTTCGTTAAAATGTATTTCCCTGTGGATCAATTGCTCAGCACACACACATGCACTATTCTACTTCACAAATGAAGGCCTGGAAAGGAAAGTGGAACCTCTGCAGATGCCATTTCAACTCCAGCAAAGAAGAGAACCAGCATATCAGAACTGTCACATACACACACACAGCCCCAAGAAGGAAGCAGCTCTCTGACCGTCCAGGAGAACACAGCCTCTCTCTTTGTGCCAATATAAAGTACGAAAGCCAGACTGTTGTAAAATTAACAAGGCAATTCTGCACTGATGCCAGTGAGACATTCTGCCAGCATTTCCCATGTTTAATAATGGTTCCTGGTTTTGTTTTGTAACAAAACTCTCATCACACAGACTTTCCCTATTGTGGTAGGTAACCACTTGCTTTTTGAAATTTACACAGTTTATTCAAGTTCGTATGCATGTGTCTGTTTATATAAAAGAAAACATATGGTTCATCCGTTTACATCCAGACTCTGTATGCACTGTGTGTGTGTCTCATTCATATACCATATTCTATCTGGCTGAATCTCTGTGTGTGTGCACACACACACACTATTTATTCACTTGTACCATATACAGCTGGATAGAAAAGATGTGTGAGAATCAAAAGAAAAAAAATCAAATAAAGCTCATGATACATTAACAGAGATACTGACACCCAGACTCAACTACAATCTGCCAGGGCTAACATTAAAGAGACATACATTTTGATTGTATCCATTGCTTTGCTCACTTTTGCCATGGCATCTCTTTCCCAGCAAAATTCTATGAAGCCCTGGTACGCACAAATAACGCACGGTTATCACAGCTTCTCACAACAGATAGGAAGGAGAGTCAGCCTGGATACAAGATGGAGTCACCAACCAAATGTTTAAAAGACAAAATGTTCTGATCCAAACTGCTTCCTCAAATACTTCTTAGGTCACAGGGAACACAAGGAAGCAGAGTGGAAAATGAGCAAGAAGGGTGTGAAACATTCACGTCCTTTTATACACAGAACTCGGCATATTGTGTGTCTAGTAAACATGGGAACTTTCAAGAGTATTAAGTTAACAGTCACAACAGAAACTGTGGGGTGTGGCTCCGAGAGGCTCAGCAGATACAGCCGAGAGATTTCTTTCACCTCTAGGAGAACAACAGTTGACAAAGACAATGTCCTACACAGGGTTGCCAATTTTGGTTGGACGTATTCCTGGAGGTTTCATCACAGGACATAGTCTTTAATTAATCTGTAATTCCTGGATATTCAATGACAATCCTGGAGGCTTGGCAGTCTTGTCCTATGCAAAATGATATTAACGAGTATTGTGGTTCTGACATAGCTATCAAAGCTGGACGGGCTGGGCCCTCGCATTGCCTGGTCCCCTACAAGTCAAACACAAATGTATGTGGCAAGGGATGACGTTTATGAGGCAATGCCAGCACTAACAGAACACCTTGCATTTTCAGTTCCTTAGCTCTCCTATGCACACCTACCAGTGGTTGTGTTCACTGCTAGTGAATGTCACCTTTAGTCTTCCCCACCCCTTAAGATTTACACTGAAACCTACAACAGCCACTCAAAGAACCTGCCAATATGAAGGCTGTGGAAAGTCTGTCTGAATCCGATAGCAGACTAACAACCCAAGAGCTCTAAGACTCTCACACTGGGAGAGAGACTTGTCCACAAAAGGGAAAGGAAGTTACAAGTCCTAATTTGTTGTGATTACTCTGGGTCCTTGACCTGCCCTGCGGAGGTGACAAACAGGAAAGTCTCCTCCCCCGTGTCACCAATTCACAGAGAAAGAAACCTTCTAGCTAGACTTTTGATGTATATTTTAGAGAAAACAGTGTCTAATGCAGCCAGCTCTTCCTCTGAGAGCAGCAGTAACGGCAACACAGGCACATCCCCTGATGCTTAACAAGACTCACTTGGCTTCCACACAGAACACAGTGCCCTACTTAAGAGTCTGTGTGAAAATCACAGCAGAGGCATCAAATCTGCTCTCCCTCTCCATCTGCTAACCTCTGGAATACAGCACTGCATTGGTCAGCAAAACCCTTTCACTTTCCAATTCTGCAAGGAGAGATACTTGTAAGCAGCAGTCCAAAGAAAAATACAGACCACTTGTTGTCATTTATGGGGCTTCAAAAATGAGCACCCATTTCCCTACCCAAATAAATAAAGCCAGAAAGAAAATGCTGTCATTGCTTTTACATCGGAAGTACAAAGCCGATTCCAAAGCAAAGACGAGACCGTGTTTTAAGCCACTATTGCTACAACACGTTCCCAACAGTTGATCTGCATCATCCTTAGCATCTGGTCGTTGCTATTTTTCATACATGGAGTTTTCTTGGCTCTCTTTTCCTATTGTGTCACTCTCTATTGAGATCCACACTAAAGCTGAAAGGTTCCTCTTTTGCAAGCAAACGTCTGGTTCATTTCCACGATTGGTCATGGAGTTAGACTTAGCCAACTCTGACCTTGATCTGCGAGAGTCAGTAAACAAATATGTTCATACAGAAATATGCATCACTTTAAGAGAAAGAGAGAGAGACAGACAGACAGATGAACACAGACGTAAGTACATCTGTAAAGGGCTATCTCGCTGGCTCATCTCATTCCAGCTCAGAATGAATAAAAACTGGATTTCACCCCCTTTGATTTTGTTTTTAATCTCTCCGCCCTGCTAGCCATCCCATGTCAAACGCTTCCTCTGATCCATCTGCACATTCCCCACAACACATCCTCTCTCGAACGAAAGCTCCAGTCACGGCTCAGCGGGAAGAAGCATCCAAAGGCTCCAGCCCAGTAAATGAAGGGGGGTCGATGGTTGGGGAAGGAGGGATTTGTGGAAGCGATAAGTTGGTATGGTTAAACATTGCTGTCTACAGAGTGTTGTGTGACCCTGTAATACTCAATGTAGCAGTCTGTGAACACCTCCCTTCCTCAGCCTCAATCTCTCTGCTTCTGCAGCTGCATCTACGAGCTGTGTGTGCACCACGGCAAGGGCTTAGAGTTCATTACCAAATTAAAAGAAGTAGACTAGATAGGGTTCTAATCCAGATAGCCTAAAAAGGGTGGATTTGCACTGCACGCTTTTCTGCACATTAAAATCGCTCCTCACTGTGGTTAAATGAGCCCACTTCTACTGCACATTTAGCCCTATGTTCCAAGTGAGATGAGCAGTAGATTAGCAAGCCCAGGAAAATCAATAACCTCATTCTCTCCCCCTCGCACACACACACACACAGAGACGCTGTCCCTTACCTTTCATTGTCCACACTCCTGAAGCCAGGTAAAATGTGCCGGAAGCTGCTGTTCCTATCAAGCTTGGGTTGGCTCTTTGTCCTTTTGATGGAGCCTTTAAGCCGACGGCTGAGAAACCCCTGGGGGGGTGAGACAAGAATACTAAATTATAACCCCCCCAAAACAATAAAGAGCGAGCCCTGAACCTGCTCCCTTTCACCCAAGCACGACTAGGCAAATTGGTCTCTCCAGCCCCCTTCAGCTGTGACTGCTGGAAGCATTGTTCGTACTGTCAGCCCGGCTCCAAGGACTCCATCCAACATCTGCTCCCAGCGCTTGCAGAGGCCAGCAAGCTACGTAGACGCGAGACTCCCCATAGCCTCTGTTACCTTGGCAACCATCAGCTCACATAAAAATACTGTCTGAGAGACAAGACTAGCATATTGCAACTCCCAGCGAGAGGAAACATTCGGACTTGGGGCTCTGTTCGACTCAGCCTGGCACCACTGCCAGGACTCTCTGCCACACACAAGGACTAGCTCGCTCCATGCCACAGCAATTGGAATAAGAGATCGACAATAATTCACTCACCTGTCTGAAAAACCCCACTTGCTTTCTCCAGGTGAGTGGAACTGGACAAGCCTGTTTTAAATGTATCATCAAATATCTCCGCACCACCACCACACCCCTACAATGTGCAGCTTTCGCGTAACCTACACACACGTCCTACATGCAGTACCTGCATAGAGCGAGGACAGACGTATGCTGGACAGACAGCAGGTACACTGTGCCGTCTCCCCTCATCCCTACGAAATATAAAGGAGCAGTCCCTGCAGTGCTTTAAGGCTAGCATTAAAGGTTTTAATAGCAAAGTTTCGAATATGTTATTTGCTTGTTGTTATGAATTAATGTCCTACATAATCTGAATGTTACATTTATTCTTGGAGCAAAGTAAGGCAATAAAAGACTCATGCTGCTATAATGCCCAGCCCCTACAGAATGGGAGAAGGGTTGAGGGGACTGGCGCAATGGCCATAAGGTAACAAGGCATTTAAAGGAACAAAAACATGGTGATAGGCGCCCAGAGAGCAATTCCCCTCTCGGGGATACATGGTCATAGCAGGCAACCAAGGCAGATGGAAGTGAGCTCCTTGGTCAGTTATTTCACAAGCTGAGATCTAGCATGTGCCTCTTCTCAGTCCTATCCCCAATGAGGTGAGGGTGACATGCTTAGCCCAAACCAGGATTCTGACATATGAGAAAGTGGAACCTCACGCCTAGGTAAATTGGGGCAGTACCCCCACCTGGGGCCCATGGAGCATGTTCAGCCATGCCAGGCTCGAGCCTGTTCCACATTTCCAACCAATCCTGGGAACCAATTCAATCTCTCTAGGTGTCTCCTGAATATAAACAAAGACACTCTCACATAGTATAAACAGTATCTCTCGCTCTCAAGAAGAGACTCGTGAGAAGAACCAAGTACTGCTAAATGAAACACAGACCCTCAATTTGTCCATTCTCAGAAAAAACACACCCATTCCCAGACAAAGTGTCAATGGCTCAACTAAGATGTTCCTGGGGTACTAGGACTGTCTGGGGCAGCGTATTCAGGCTTCTGATTCACAAGCAACTACTTAGTTTGCAACTGTATCAAAAAACAGACATTCAAACAGGTAAAGGTGACTCAGATTCACTCAAAGACCACTTCACCCATGAATACGGCATGTAACCTGTATTCATAGGCCAAGTCATTTTTTCAGGACCTCTTGTTGATTGGAATGGGGATAGAATCAGAGAGTCAACTGGAAGAGACCTCAAGAGGTCATCTAGTCCAGGTCCCTGCACTCAGCACTAAGTATTATCTAGCCCATCCATAGCAGAACTTGTGACTACCACGTCATGCTATGCGAGAAATGCACAAGACATTGAAGGCCCTTTCAGAAAGCAATGCAGCTGTGGAAAATAGCCATGATAGCATTTTTCTCTCTGTGGAACAAGGAAGTGAGAAGCAGCTCAGACAAGAGGAACACAAGGTCTTTCTGCAGTAGCAAATCTGGGGGACTCTTTAAAAAACCCAAAACAATTAAGTCTCAAAGGTTACAGCCTCATCTAATGCCTCACAGACTTGCCAGACCACTTGTCCTTTCACGCATGCCTTAGATATCCCCATATTTGCTATGTCGCTCTATAGCTTTTTGCCTGTCTAGCATACGGAGAAACAGACCTTTCATATGTTACCCAACATTAAACACACACTGGGCAAAATTCACCTCAGAGAAAAGCCAAGGGAATTTAGCCCACACGGCAGTTTTAATCTAGTTGTATAATCACTGGCCTCGGTGGGGTATCTGGGCTCTGAAAGGGAGGGAGAAGCATTTCACCACACCAAATTACCTCTCTGTACCATTATTTCCTCCAAGGAGACTGGAAAAAAAAAAAGATCCAGCAACCTTCTCTTGGACATACTGTAGTTTCTGCCATACCAGATCAGTTCTTCAAGTCTGATCTCCTGGTACAGGCAATAGCCAATACGTGATGCTTTGGAGGAAGGTCAAAAGGGAAAAAATGCAACTGGCCATTGTGTATTCTTCCCTAACCTCTGTGGCAAACCGGCTTCAATGCAGAAACAAGAGGTTGGACTGCCTTTATCTCTGCAGGCCTAGTTACAAATATTATATGTTGTAACTTTATCAAGCCACTTCTTTAAAATCCAGTGACAGCTCTTAACTCTGGACAGGGAACTGTGAATGCAATAAACATATTTTTCTGTAACAAATGATCACAGCCATCTCACGCTATCTTACATTTCACATCTTGACAATTGCTAGATGATTCGAGCCGGGCTTGGAAATTAAAATTGAAGATTGCAATAAGACATTACATTCCTTCTGTTCCCCATTGCTTTAACATTCATCGCCACCAGCAGGAGAACACACTGTGCCATTTTCAGTTTTCATTGCCAGCTTCAGTGGGAGAATTAGATGTCGGAGATTTTAATGCCAGTAAATTATAACATTACATCAACACATTAAACTTACATAGCATGTGTCATTCATACATAAGGAACTTCACAAGGGTGGGACACTATTCTTCCTGACTTTTATAGATGGGGTAACTCAGCCCCAGAGTGGGGAACTGGCTTGCTCCAGGGAAAGAGAGAGAGAGAACAAACAGGAATTGGGCATGTCTGCCAACTTTTGTGGTATAACAAGTAGATTAAGACAACCCCTCATTTTCACTGGTAACCATAGACAAGATTTGAACTCTGATCTCTAGAGGGGATGATAGTTGCATTTTCCAGCATCACTACTCCTCTACTCCAGTCTTGCTACAATCTCTTTGAGAGTCCCTAGTAGTTAGAATAGAGTATTCGGCTGTCCTCCGTATGTTGTTTATAAATCTTAGATTGAGAGTTCTTTGGGGCAGGGTTTATTTCTATCTCAGTGTGGGCAGCATTTAGTACTAATAAATAAATGATAGGAAACACTGCACTATTATCTTAACTAGATTAAATATTCAGAAGCACAAAGACAGTTTAATAGGCTACAATACAAATGACAATCCACAGAAAGCTGAAGGAGAACAAAGGATCCCTCCAGAAACAACCATACTGGAAAGTCATCAGAAACGACAACCTGTATCAACCCCCTCTTCAGCACAACTCAACTCACACTCCGTGAGCTCTGACGTTACAAACGGCCAGGAGCTCAGTGTTTTCATAAAGCTGTGGCAGTTTCCCTTTATAATCAAGAGCAGAATTCTAGCACAACGAAGACTTGGTCTCCCTCCTTGGCACTTCAGGCAGGTAACATAGCGGGAGCCCGGCACGCACTATACAAAGAGGAATTTCCCCACACCACCACCATGCCAATGTGTCTCAAGCCTGGTGCCATGCTCCTGCTATTCCAGAAGGGAGGTTACCTGCTTCCAGGAGGTGGAGACATGCACACACAGCACTGCAGAGACCGTGGGGGACAATTGGCTAGAAAGGTATGCCAGGATTTGAACATACGTCTCCAACGACAAATTGCAAGTGCACTAGCCCGACGTGCCAAAAAGCCCCTTCCATCATGTCATGCCAACTGGCTTTCCCCAACACACACACCAAGCCGCCAAGCTTTTTGCCCTTGTAACACACCTATGTACGCTCTTTCTGGTCTTTTATTAGAGGAATTCTTACCTGGATGGGAAGCTCTGTTTAAAATGTACATATCGCCAAACTCCGGGCCTTATCCTGCACTGTGCAGAGGGTGCTCAGTGCAGGACAGAACAGTGCTTCCTCTGTGGTCCACACAGCTGCTCCTCAAACTCTTATGGGGCCTTATCAGGATGGAAGAAAGCAGCACTTGGTGTATAATAATCCCTCTAATGGTGATGGACACGAGCGGGTAGGGCAAAGAAATACCTTTCCAATGCTGCCAGATGGACTAGTTCCATCAGCTCGGCTTGCAGAGCAGCAATGAAAGGGTTAAGAGCCTGCAGACGCTTTCTCTGCTCAAGAAGCCGCTCCGGCCAGATGTCTTCTGCAGCACACACCTGAAAGCTGCCCAGAGACCTGCCCTGTTCCAATGCCTGCACAGGGAGCACAGGCTGGGCTGGGGCTTGGGGCTAGGTGCCATCTTTAAATTTAAAGATTGTCAGGGAAAACACACGCACTCTTACCCGAGGTTCCTTCCCCTTTGCTGAACACCTCCGTGCTCAGCTGGTATCACTGGGTAGACAGTGGCGGACTCTCAACCAGGTCTGGGTCTAGTGGCACAGCTGGATTCCCCTAGCCCCTCTTCTCCTGTTCCTCACTCTTCAGGCAGGTGTCTCACTCTAGGGCTCTTCCCAGGTATCCACAGCAGCAGTCTGCAGGGCGCTGGTGGGGCCTCCACCAAGGATGGCATGCAACTCACAGTAAAAGAGGCTGGTCTGCAGCTCAGCACCACATCAAGTGCTGGCCTCCCTGGCCTTGAGGTATGATTCCTTGGCTTTCACGCAGCACCGCAGTTGATCGATGGGGTATCCCTTTGCCTGCATCTCCTCCGCAGTTTTTTTGTAGATGTCCACGTTTCTCCAGCTGGTCCATAGCTGTGCCTACATAGCCTCTTCTTCCCTCAGGCCCAGTAGAGCCAAGACCTGCTGTTGACTCCAGACAGGAGCCAGTCTAGTCACACACAAATGTGATGACATCACACAGGACCTCTGTCCCATCCAAAAGCCACACACACAGTAAACAATATATTGACATGTTCAGAGAAACCACTGGATTTATTTTTCCTAGTTTTGTGTTAGTTTTACAGTTGACTTCAAGTAAAACCTCACTACATATTTTTCAAAGATCTTCTGAATTGTGCTAGCTACTCACAGAAATAAAATTGCCAGCTGAAGTGTCACATGAAAGAGAAAAATCCCAGTCTTAAATAAATGACCACCTGTCATTACTAGAGTAATACAATATTTTGTACTTCATGGTGTCCAGTTTCTAGGGAAAATGGTGGTGAAGATAGAGAACCAAGCCCAAGGTCTAGTCCTTGGAATGCCAGACTTCATGTCTGACCATGGGCAACTCTCAGTCTAGCTGGGTCTCTCTTTATTCTGGGGACTTATATCATGCTCAGTCACTTTGGTATCTCCGCTCCTCGCAAAGATTTAAGTTGTTTGGGGCCGAGACCATCTTTTGTTCTGGGTTTGTACAGAGCCTAGCACAAGGGGGTTCAGGGACATGGCTGGGACTCTTGGTACTACCACAAGACGAAATGATAATAAAATAGGAATAAGTATTCTTACAAGTTACTTTGAAGCCAAATTAGCAGACAATGTTTGCAAAAGGAATTGAAATACATGACAAGAAGGGATCAAATTACAGCTAAAAAGTCATGAGAAATCTCCATTCACAAACCAAGTTCCACCCACTTGAGACATCAAAACAAGACCTCACTCACAACAGAGCTTCAAATTATTGTCACCTTTCACTTTTCTGGCACACCGATCAACCATGAAATACTGACATGTAATTGTCATCGTTATATTTCAGAGTTAACATGCATGTGAAACGAATATACGCAGTTCACACTTTTCAGAGCTATTGTTTCAGGCTGTCTGGATACTCAGGTGAATATGCCATTTTATGCTTGAATCACATTAACATTTTTCTTCACAAACTTAAGGCGCAAAGACTTAACTGTTTTGTTTGCTTTTAAATTAAATCTTATTTTCTGAAACAGAAGATGGCAGCCCTCATGAGATAAGAGCAGCTCACTGAAATGACACCATCCAGTCTCTGGTGCTGGAGATTGGTATTATAAAGTGAGAAGGAAACCAGATCAGCACAATGGGGAACTGTCTGGATGCTGCAAAGACAAGTTCATTAATATTTGTGTTGTGAAATTGCTGGAGATTCTCAGATGGAAGATGTTACAGAAATGCAAAGTATTATTAATTCCAATGGACAAAAGAATTAGTTATCTTTATCATCTTCAGATTTTGAAATAAAATGAAAGATTTTTCCTGGGCAGCATTCAATATTTGCTCATTACCATGACAAAGATACATAGTGTACAAACTCCACCGCTGCCTTGTAAAACATGTCCGTATTCAACTCCACCAGTGAGCACAAAGATAAAAGATAAAACCAATGGAAAGTTCAAAAGTGAAAAGTTTATCCTGCAAGCAGGGCCATTTGTATAGGGCACCCAAATGGCTACGGACGCCCCACCCTCCGCAGGGGGGCTGTGTGGGGCCCCAGGCCTCCTCCTCCAGGGTCTGGGAGGCAGGAGATGTGGGGGTCCACTTTGGGACCCCGCAGGCCCAGAATGGCCTGGGGAATTAGCGGGGGGATGGGGGGGCGAGAGGCACCCGCTCTGCTTCTCTTGCTGTGACCCCAGCGGTGTCGCTCAGGGGAGGGGGGTTGAGGGAAGGGATTCCCCCCTCCCACTCACCGGCAGCCGCGGGAAGTGGAGCAGCCCAGCCCCAGCCCACTCTCACTGGCAGCAGGAAGCAGAGTGCCGCGGGTGGGAGCTGGCGGAGTAGAGTGGGGGGCAGTCCTTCCTCCAACCTGGGCAACATGACTGGGGTCAGGGCGAGGCCAGGGCTGGTGCTGCCGCATATGTGGCACGCAGCTGCCTAGGGCACCGTGAAATTTGGACCTCAAATTTCATAGTGCCCTACAAAGTTGCATATGCCTAAGGACAGCCCTGCCTGCAAGTCTGAGGGGGAAAAGCTAGCCATTAAGCGGACTCCTTCAAGTAAGCAAGTGAATTTTATGTATAGAAGCAACCTTCAGTGATCCAGTGCCTTTCTAGTTGTTTAGAGTACGGGGGATGCTCTTTTGAATAGATCATGTATCATTTATTACTGTTGACTCTTTTGATTTCAGCTTGGAAGTTAAAAGCTGTTCCCCCGTCACTGTCATCCAATTCTATTCCTGTCAGAAGTCATAAAGGGCTCAATTCATGAATTTAAAAAGCAGGCAGCCTCTGTCGAGTCACCCTCCTGAGAATGTGCATTCTCTGCACAGGCCAATTTTTGCATAGACATATTAGTGGCTAGTACAGAGAGAAACATCCGTCATAGCCTCACCTGAGAAATCCAGGTGTCACCAGCTGCATGAAAATTCCCATTAAGTTAACCTTACAAGATATCCTGCAAACTTCTCAGGTGAGGACCTCTCCGATTCAGATTGCATCCCAATGCCCCACTCGTGCTCGAGAGACTCTGCCTAGCATGCATGGCATTGGGTCCTGGGGAGAACCCTTCACAAATCAGCAGACCATTAGGGTTCAGAGCTCAAAAGAAGAAACAAATACTCTAGTCACTGGACCTGGAGAAGTGTGTGTCTATTAAAACAGCCATACACACAACTCTTGCGGAAAGCAGAGAACCTGGACACACACAAGAGGGGGGCAAGCTCTCAGACTGATCTTCTCATGCTTTCATGTACCAACCTCAGCTGCTGTTCCCAGCCACTCTGTAAATTCAGAGAGGAATGTCCAGCTAAGGTGAAGTGAGGGGCACCTTTGCCAGGTGAATAGGGCAAGCAGAGTCCATCCATGAGGAACCAGGTTGCAACAACCCATGGAATGTTAAAATACCTGTGTCCAAAGGGAACCAGGAAAAACCTCTCCTCTCCTCCCTCCACCTCCAATACTAGGGATTAGGATGAAAGCCAAGAGTATGAGAAAATACTTCCAGGGACATTCCTTGTGTCCAGTGACAGCTGTTTATTATGGCAGGTCAAAGACTCATCATTCCACCCTCTTGCCAGGCATGGTCCCTGGCATGCAGAGAACCTGAGGCAAACATTGACATGCATAGACGTGTATATTTGTGAGCCAGGCCACAAAGCCCTCACAGAATGCAAGAAACAGTGCAGCTTGTTAAGGGTTGCCTAGCAACAATGCCCTTGTATGGCAAGAGATTAATACAATTTGCACTGTCATTGGAAATACTTAGCTCAGTCCATTGGAAAAATCAGAGGGCAAGGCACCTAGGAGCCAGCTTGGGTCTAGCCAGGGCCACAAAACTGGGAACGTTTAGTGAGAAGGAGCAAGGAGGGGTTAATCAGGAGGCTGGGGATTTTAATGCAGGCAAGTAGCATTCAGTCACAGAGGAAAGAGAAAGAAAAGCTCTAGCAGGTCACGTTTTGTCCCTGCCCACCTCCAGCTAAGGCATGGTTGCCGTTTACAGGCTATTCTCCAGTGCTTGACTGGGCTGCATTCACCAAATAACTAAAATATATTCCTGCCAGTATGTTCCCCTCCCTCCCCCAGGGACTTCTTGATCCTCAGTCTAAACGTTCTTCTGCTCAATTTCATTCCATTGCACCTTTCCCTCTGCATCAAGAAAAGTAATGCCCCTCTTGCCTTGCAATGGCCACCTCCCAAGTACTCCCACTCAGCTGCCACACTCCATACTAGTCACAGATTGAACAAGCTAAATGTGCTTCGTGCTTTTCATCTTCTGTCCAGGAAGGCGCAGGTCACTGTGAAAAGTTCAGGCAAGCCAAGGCCCTATACCGGAGCAATTGAGTTCATGGCTGAACGACGTGGGTAGTGCTGAAGGGCTGCTGGGTTACAGAGCAGAGGTGTTCGCACTCGGAGGAGCGGTGGCAAGATAAAAATCCGGATCAACAGAGAAGCCGGGAGCAGCTAGAGTGCAGACTGCATCCAGTGGGACTCCGCCTGCTTCTCAAATTGGCCTCTCTTGTTCTTCTGTTAAAACAAAAACAACCCTGCCCTGCACTGTTTGTTCTCTGCTCCATGATTAGCATACCGCCAACATTTCATAGCCGCACACGGCAGAGTACTGTTCCTGGGGAAGGTAGGAGCAGGGTAATTGGGCAATCAGCAATGAACGATGCAGGAACTACGATGAGAGTGACCTTGAAGAGCAGAAATGAAGAGCAATCAGAGAAGGCATCGCCCAGGAAAGTACCACGCCAGGGCGAAACAGCCTCCCCGCAGACATGGCACACTGCCTCGCGCAAAGTAGAAAATGCCTTTGCCAAACTTTTTGCTGCTGTGACTCGTCATCTTTGGTGCTAGATGAGATGAGCTCTCACCACGTACCCCACGTCATCCTCTAGTGAGTACAGGGGCTTGATCCTGGTGAGATGCTGAGTGCCTCTTCTGAGAGGCTGAGTACTGTCAAATGGAGTGTGCAGAGCACCTTTCAGGATCAGGCTCATGTTAGCGGCTTTGGGACTCTGCTGGCTCTGTGAAACGGAGGAAGACTGGGGATTCAGAGCTTCGCACTCCTTAGCGCATTCCTTAGCAAACTGGCATGAAATCAGGGCTCTGAATATTTTTATTCCTTTAAAAACAAATCATCAACAAACAGAAATCCAAGCGAAGCTCATCATCATCCCCACCACTGCTATCGCTGCGCCTTGATCACGTTTGTATCCTTGGGTATGTCCTCACTACTGTGGGCAGCGGTCGATGTTTTAGCGATCGATTTCTCGTGTCTTGTGAGGACGCGAGAAATCGATCGCTAGCGCTGGCCCCGTTGACTCCGGAACTCCAACTCCCCCGGAGGAGTAAGCCAGAGTCAATGGGGGAGCGTGCCGCCGACTGCCGTCGCTGTGAGGACGGGAGGTAAGTCAGCTGCAGATATGCCAACTTCAGCTACGTGATTCATGTAGCTGAAGTTGCGTATCTGCAGTTGATCCCCCGCCCTAGTGAAGACCAGCCCCTTGTCTCTGCACGTGGTCCAGGTCCTACTTGAAGCAGGAGGTTGCTCTTCTCACTCGCTATAAGACACGCCCCACAGCTGGTGCTATGGAAGTAACAAATATGTTGTAGACACAGCCTTCAAAGCCAGCCCACGTCAGAAATGACTGAGAGTCTGTCTACACTACTGTGCAAGGTAGGACTGCGGCACTGCAGCCATCCCCCTAGCTAGCTCTGATTTAACTAGATCAAATAACAGCCGGGATGTTGAAGTGACATGGTAGCAGCAGGCAAGGTTCCTGACAGCTTGTGCAGCCCCTGGGAATATGGGCCCAGAGGTCTGGAGTGCAGGAGTGGGCTCCAGGCTAGGCCCGGGGGTTGGGGTGCAGGATCCCAGCAGTACTTACCCCGGCTCTGAGGAAGCAACTGCCAGGTCCCTGTGGCCTTGAGCCACGTGGGTGGCCAGGCAGTTCTGTGCTGTGCTTGCTGCCTCCGCGCCTGTACGCACCTCCCCCTGCAGCTCCCTTTGGTCTTAGTTCCTGGCCATTGGGAGCTGCAGAGCTGGTATTTGGGGCAAGGGCAGCGTGTGGAGCTTCCGTGTCCACCCCAGTGCCTAGGGGCTGCAGGGATCCAGTGGCCACTTCTGGGAGCCACACAAAGCTAAGGCAGGCTCCCTGCCTGTCCTAATCCTGGGCCCCCACTGTGCCACCAACTGGACTTTTAACAGCCAAGTCAGCGGTGCCAATCGGAGCCACCAGGGTCCCTTTTCAACCAGGCGTTCTGGTCAAAAATGGGACACCTGGCAACCCCATCAGCAAGACAGGCAGAGAGAACACTTACCCGAAGCTCAGGAGTTCACCTTTGTTGGGCTCACAGTGGTTTTCCCTGAAGCACTGCAAGTTTTACCATTTACCTTAAATTTATAACAACTTGCAGAAGAGTCAGCCTACTGGAACGCCCAACTGAGAGACCAAGAAATGGGAAGAGGTCGATGGTCCCTTATGTGCCATGCGGCACTCAAAAGGTTTCCAAGCCAATATTCCCAGCTAGCATTCCATCAGCATCTTCCTGACCTACACTCTTGATACCACAGTTTAGATCAGCTATGTCTCTAAAAGAGAGCCCACTGCCTGTTGAAAACCCTGCATTTATTCCCGCAAAGAGGGAGCTACATGGGCTGTGCAATTACCTGGGTTGCGTTCATAAAAGGGGATTTGTGTTCTTGTAAAAGTACATGTGCCTGCAAATATTTTGGATACTGTTCTAAAGGCCCACTGAAAATCTGGCTCTGTGTAAAGAATAGCTGCACTGACTCAGCCTCTTAAAGGTCTTAGCTCTGTTACAGGCTTATTCTACAGCAGGGGTCAGCAACCTTTCAGAAGTGGTGTGCCGAGTATTCATTTATTCACTGTAATTTAAGGTTTTACGTGCCAGTAACACATTTTAACCTTTTTAGAAGGTCTCTTTCTATAAGTCTTTAATATATAACTAAACTATTGTATGTAAAGTGAATAAGGTTTTAAAAATGTTTAAGAAGCTTCATATAAAATTAAATTAAAATGTAGAGCCCCCTGGACCAGTGGCCATGACTCGAGCAGAGTGAGTGCCACTGAAAATCAGCTTGCGTGCCGCCTTCGGCACCCGTGCCATAGGTTGCCTACCCCTGTTCTACAGCATATCACTGAGAGAGGCATGTCGTTTTTCAGCAAACGCCCAGCTCAGGATAGAAGGCAACAGGGAGAAGACCAATTATTTGACTCCTGAGAAATTGTACAAATTCTCCATCCGTGTTTTCAAGAAATGTCCTCAAAGGATTAGCCCCACGAGACCTTTATAACGACACACCTTCAGCTAAAGCCCTCAAATCCAAGAGATACGCAGCTAAAACATGGCCCAACACTTTGAAAACAGATCCCATGGTGTTCACAGGATTCAACTGTTCAGGACATTAAGAGTTCGGAGTATTTGACTTTCAATAAACCTAATAAGTTCACATTTACAGTCTCCTATGCACTGTATACACAGGAGATTTATTTTACAATGGAGAGCAATAGATTCCAATCAGACAAATGTCTTTGAAACCTCAGATAGAGAGAGAATGAGTGCCTTTTAGATTAAAAGGGATAATCCCCATCTGACAGAAAATTATTCACACTCCTATAAATCTGAACTTCTACAATACTTTCTGTAGCATAATAATGACTTAAGCGCTTGGTATCAGCTGTAAATCATTACGTCCGTCCTGCTTTTAAAATGTAGTTGTGATTTCACTGAAGATAAAATAAAGAATTTATAGGACATGGTAGCAAAGTGTATTTGGATTCTAGGTGATCCCTCTCAGACATGACCAGCAACCAAACTCTACGAAGATTAATGGTTTCTATCACTCAGACTCTTTATAGAGGGCATCCAAGGGAAACCACCTATCTGTCCTAACACTTAAAGCTAGTGCACAAGGTACCACGATCTAACCATTTAAACTGCCCTGCCTGCTGTGATAAGTAACTCAACCCAGACATGTAGCTACAGACAGCCTGACTCCCACCCCGCAGCTGCCCAACTTTTGAAAGCCTCTGTGCTTTCAAAGGTTTTGCTGTTATAAAATATTCTTGGTTACAGTTGGCTAATGACCTCTGAGCCGTCTCCAGCTACACCAGACCCCTCACCCCAGGATCAAGGCCATCAACAGACAGATACACTGTCCCTTCCTAAGGCTCAGACAGTCCAAATGAAGAACTCCTCTCTTCACTGAAACTAAAAACAAGTTTTCTTTCCAACACAACAAAACCAACTGAATTCTTAAGACCAGAAACGCACATGCTTTTCAAAAGACAGTGAACAGATCCACCCCCCACGGAGCTTTCCATCTAACAAAGCCAGAAACAAGAGAGGTCAAGCTCAGACAGTGTTGTAGAGGTCATCACTCTACGGTTGTGGAGCCGAAGAAACTGGATTTGAATGACAAGAGGCAGGATGGTCTGGGAGAGGGAGACAAAAATTGGGAGAATATTTCTAGCATAGGATCATACCACCTCCTAATCTTTATTTAGCTTAGAGACATCTGAACTGCCATATTGAAAAAGACCACTGGGCGACCTAGCCTTAGGTCCTACTTCTGGCAATGGTCAAAAAACAACCCTTCAGAGAAAGGAGAGGGAACCTCTACCCATGAAGTACGTGACATGCAATGTCTTGCATAGAGGGGAGGGCAATTCTTCTCTGACACTACAGGTGATGAACTCTGATAGCACTGCTACATTTGCGGTTTCTGAATGAAGCTCCGGCTTTCAGTTAGGGCAGCCATTTCTGCTTATCAGACGGAGCACCAAAGAGAAATTCTTTGTCTTCCCACTTTCCTTAGACGGAAGTAACCTAAAATATCAAAGACTTGTGCCGCTGCAAGACACTCAAAGTCATGGTCAAACCGGTGGTAGCAAGCCATGGAGAGTAGGGCCATGGAGAGTAAGCCATCTCCTCTAAAACAGCGTCACAACAAATGAAGCTGTGGGACAGTCTCCCAAGGGAAGGCCCATCATTTGGGACATTTAAACTGAGATTGGCAAAGAACTGTGGAGAACATCCCTATGCTGGCCCCAGGGGAATGGGTGGGATGAGTTACTAGGTTCTTCCTGTATTTATAGTTCTGGGATTCAGTAACAAATATTTTTGCACTCATATAGCAACATGCCAATGTAAACTAATCAAGGCTCACAATAATTTTGTGTGGTAGATAAATATTATCTTGTGTAACTAGCATACAGAAGTTATATGATTTTCCCAAGGCTACACAGCAGGTTGGCAGCAGAGCCAGCTTTATAACTCATGACTGCATGGTTCTCAGTCTGGGGCACTATTACCTAGACAACACTGCCACTTACAAAAATGGTCACCAGAAGTTATCTACATAGCCTTCGCAGAACTCAATTTTTTTATATTTTGATGGATAATATCAACATTCATTGGTAAGTCTATTTTAGATTTCTCTCTATTTTCATTGTCACAGCTGCAGGAAATGTGGAGGGGAACAGACAGATCTAAAGATTAGCTCTTAAAGATCTAACCCAAAAGGTTAAAGCTTTATAAACAGTTAGCAACAACTGTCAACATCACGTCAAAATGTACACAGTAAGTATCTTTACATCAACAATCATACCTGTTTCTACAATGCTTTTGTTAGTCCAATTTACAGTTAGCCCAAGTTACAAGCCCAATTCAAGACTAAATCACTGGATTTTGACTCTATTAAGTTCTCAAGCAGCACTATTATGAGGGTTGTCTACACCAAAAAGTTACACTGGCAAAGCTACATCTCTCAGGGGGTGAAAAATCCACACTTTTGAGTGACACAGTTAAACCGACCTCACCCCTGGTATAGATAGTGCTGGGTTGATATTCTTCTGTTGACCTAGCTACTGTCTCTTGGGGAGGGGGGATTACCTCCAGCGACGGGAAACCCCTCCCATTGCTGTAGTGTCTAGACTTAAACATGACTGTGGTGCAGCAGCAGCGTTTTACATGTAGGCAAAGTAAGGCATTGCCTATCAGTATATTGACGTTTACCAACATTTACTGATAAAAATCTAATCCTTCCAGTCCTAGATATACGGAACTCCACAAACTGAGCAATAAAACACGTCCCGGAGACACGAGGACTGTCTCCATAAATCTGTTTACATGAATGTTCTCCTTTAAAGTCCACTTGCACTATATGATACCAAATAAAATGTTTCAGGTGCACATTTTATAGGCTCTTCGTGTGTCTTGATTTATGGTCTGACCAGCATGCAGACTTCATGCTAGATCTAGTCATCAGGCTATTTCTGCCCAGTTCCATCTTGAAAATTTAAGAGTGGGAGTGGTGCCCACACTTTCACTGTCTCACAGACTGATTTCAAGTTTATAGGGCAGCACCAGCATTTTAGTTGTTTGAGTTTTATTGACAAATCCTCTGTGCTTTTTAGTGACACGACTGGTACAAAAGCAGCTGCTAGGACAGTACATTTTAGAAAGCAGTATTGTCATCCTTTGTACACAAGAGTTCATCGTTATGCAATTTTGCAGTAAAAGTTCCTAATTCAAACGAGAAGGTCAATTCTCAGACAGATGCCGGTGGCTCCAAACACATTTGCGAGATTTATGAAAATTAAATTGCGATATTAGTGTTTCAGCTAATTTCCAATCAAAGAAAAAGGTTAACTTTTGCAAAGGTAAGGTGAACTCTGTGTAATTCAGACAAGATACCAGCACTGTATATCTTCCACTATCTACCTTTCCCAGCACTTAATCCTGGCCAGACATCATGAAAATACTTAACAACAGGCATGGAGAACTCTTACAGGCCTGATTTCAAGCCCATACTAAAAGTCACTTAATAGTTCAAGCCAAATGTCAGTTAAGTCACATTCTGCTTAGAAGAGACTTTGAAAAAAGAGCAGAGAAGGGGAGAGAAAAATTCTAATGAAAGAACAAACACAGCACATATGACACAAACAGGATATGCCAGCCTCCTAGCTTTTACACCACACAGCACAGGCTACTGTCTGGGTAGGAAAGTTTGGGTTTTTTAAATAAATGAAGCCATATGGGGGTTAGGTAGGAGGGAACTTATTGGTTTTAAATTATAGGAATAAAAAGTGCAAAAGCTTCAAGTGGTTTTGCAAATCCATAAAATAGATTGCTCCAGCTATAGTTAAAACAAGGGCAGAGAACACGAATTGTGTATGGAGAACATATATACACATTACCATACCTATCAGATCTAGAGATACATATACATACACATTTAATATAGGAAAGCTCATGATACACTTCCGCATTCGAACCACAAATATTTAAATCTAATAAGCCAGTCAAATGTAAATAGAACCTAACAGTGAGTCTGCATTCTACCTCCTTTTCCCCCTTTCCTCCTAACTTTGCTCTCTGTCTGACCCTTGTATCATATCCTATAGCGCCTCCTCCTGGTTAGGGTGAGGAGGAGTGTGGTGTGAGGCAACAATAAGCCATCATAACTAGTGTTCAGTGCTCTTTTCAGTGAATTATGTTATCCAAGATGTTCACTTTGAAAAGCTTGTTAGTAGTTTAAGGTAGATCCACTACACAAGTGACCAGACTTTCTCACCAGCTCCCAAACTATTAGAAAACTGAAATGGAGTTATTGCTCTGTTTAATCTCTGCGAAGTAACAGCAGAGATTTTGAGAAGGGCAGGAGGAGACGCAGAGACTGCGGGGTTTCAGCAGTGATTATTTTCTACCTAATCATCAGTAGTGGATTTGATATATTTAAAGCAGGATTTTGTTACCCAGCAGGAAACTCTCAAATCTGTCAAGGTGATTTACCCTTCATTTATTTTTTTGTCTTAACTGTTCTCGACTCACTTGCTAATTATCAAAAAGCTGCATTTAAAGTCATGCTGCAATCAGAGAACCACCACGCAGAAATGGCCCTTGCTGTCATCAGTGAGAGCTGGCTACCTTACTGATTAGAAGACTTTCATTATACCTCAGTTTTCCCTCTCTGTAAAATAGGGATGCTACTTCTGCTACTTCACAGGATCAGTGGGAGATTTAACTAATACTTGTAAAGTACTTCGAAATTCTAGGATGAGGTGCAAATTATTACTGTCTGTCTAAATATGGCCCCTGGACTATCATGTCCAAGTACTATCATCCTCAGTTTACAGAGGGGAAACTGAGGCACGAGGTCATAAAGGAAGCCTGTGATAGAGTACGGAACTGAACCTGGGTCCACCAACTCCCAAGCTGGTGCCCAGACCACAGGTGCCTATGCTGCTTCCCAGACGGGTCAGAACACAAGGTCTCTACCTAAAGAGTTTACAATCTATCTAATATTATCTAAGACTATGAAGAAATAAACCTGGCCTTGGTCTCCACCCGCACTTATAGTGCCCATGTCCGTATAAGCTGGCCCTGGGCACTGCCTGCCACTAGAGTACCTGTTGTCCCTAATAAAACTGTGGCATGAGCAGGCTGTCAAGTACCACGGGCACTAACCTCTCCCCCAAAGTGGCAAGATGAAGGGACCTTCACCAAGGATCTCCAGAGGATCTCTAAAGTTTGACGTGGATCCGTACAACTTTCCCCCTACCGGAACCACCACAGCTCGAAGTCCTGACTTGCTCACAGCTCCCAAGGATTGCAAGTAAAGGCTTTAGGACAACGGGAGAGGCCAAGTTCCTCTCCTGTGGCTAGAAATCCACAGATGTCATCCAGAGATTTGGGCTAGAGGGCTACACTTAGCACAACAGGGGCATTCATCACTTCAGTGAGATTTGAGAAATAAAGACGTGATTAGTGTCTGAACTAATTTCCTCCATGTTGTGAAGAATGTCACAGGTAAGATATGACCCAGTGTAATTACGGAGCGAGACACAGACAGGCTGGCTGCTGGCGGAGCTCCAGGGCCCGCACGAGTGCATCACCAAAGGCATTATGGCTCGGATCATCATTTTGTCAAATTATCCCTGATGTCTCAGCCACCATTATCGGCACTCTCGAGAAAAAAGGGCAAGGAGGAGAAATAAGGCTCGCATCTTCAGAGGGCAGAGCTGGGAAAGACACAGCATGAAGGGGAAACTGAATCCTGTTCCCATGGCAACTGGAGTTCGAAATAGTATGCAGAAATCAATGTCACTTTAATGTATACACACACAAAGGCACAGTAAAAAGTTACTTGACTGAGAGTGCTAAAGGAACGGAGTGAAAAGGATCCATCTGGCATTTCCCTGGTGCTCAGGAGACACTGGGCCCAATTCCCATGTAAATTCGGAGTAACACCGTTGACCTCATTGGAGTTACGCTAGTGCAAAACCAGTGTAAGTGATCAGAATTGGGCCCACTCTCTCAAATAAATGTGCTGGGTTTGGCCCAGAAGTGTCACCATTTGGAGATAAGCTATGGAGCATCAGTTCCATTGAAATCTGGAGGCAAGACAACTAGAAAAAGATCACTCAGGTGCTGGTGATGCTTTAATTTTGCAGCCCTAGTCATAGGGAAAGCGCTGCAGGGCCTGACACGACCAAGAATCCTTAGGAAGTGGGTCAGGTTTTATGACATTTCTAGCATCACCGTGGCCCAGGACCCTGGATCAGTATTGACTCAAGGTTAGTTTCACTTTCTGGTTCTCATGTATTGCCTAATGTGGTTGCTTTTGGATTTCCAGGACTGCAGGGGAAAGTGTAGAATCCCATCAGCATAGAAAAACAAAACCTTTACATTCACACTAGAAAGAAAGAAAGAGAGAGAGAAAGTGAAAGAAAAAGAAAGAGAAAGTGAAAGAAAAAGAAAGAGAAAGAGAAAGAAAGGACCAAACCATTTCTACTTAAATTATAATTTGGAAATGAAACAACATTTTTTAAAAAACTGATATGAATCAAATTATTGTTATGGCATTTAAAACATGTCAATGAAATGGTATTTGGGGGTGAAGATTGGTATGGTTTGGAAGGGATTTAAACATCCCCTGCAGTGTTGGAAGTCCACTGTATCAGACCAGATACAAATGAAGTGCATAATAAACTGAGAACCATCCCAAAAATAAAAAACTTTTTTCAAAGGAAAAAAATCCTATTCTCAGAGACAGTTTTTCCCATTTTAATTAAGTTTCAGATCACTTTGTAAATTAAATCTCCTGGTTAAAACAGGCATCTGCAAGCCTTGATATCAAGTCTCAGCTCTTCTACAGACAGATTGCATGACCTTGTGCCTCAGTTTTCCCATCTGTAAAATGCATATAACTTAGTTTAACATATGGTCATGCTGGTAAGGCTGAATTCATTCGTGCTTGCAACACACAGAGAGCCTTGGATGAAAGGTGCCGCAAAAGTGCCAAATAATAATATTGTGGATTATGATTCAATACACACTGATCAAAAGAGTGAAATGTGAATTAAATTTCCTATTAGCCCTACCTATCCCCTACCTCTGAAATACTCTCCCCAGGGACTCTTTCCATTGAAAGGTAATTTATCAGGAACAGCTGGTATTTCTGGCATGGCTGCACTGGTTTTGACAGGGGAGGGTGGGGGAGGTGTCTGAAGACGGATGGAAAAAATGTCATTGGAGCAGCACAAGATCCTCTCCCTGGGATCTGCCCATCTCTTTCCAGGAGAGAGCAGAGGGCAGGCCACCACATTACTGAGTTCTTCTGGACGGAGTCCTGCCTTTGATCTCCCCGCAGGAGGCAAAACATTCAACCGCAAAGTTGATGCCTGCACAAAGGTCAGCTGACTCAAGCTTTTGTGTGGGCATCACCTTTGTGGTTGAGGCTTTGGGGGCCAGGCTGTGGGACTAAAAACAGCAGTGAAGACATTTGGGCTCAGGCTAGAGCCAGAGATCTGAGACCTTCCCCCCCTTGCAGGGTTTCAGAGCCAAGACTGTAGCCTGAAACATCCACGCTGCGGTTTTACAGCCCCACTGGCCTGGGTCAGCCATGTCCATGTCATGGAGCTTCTGCTGCAGTCCCAAAACTCAAACTTCTGCAGACGGGGCTGCTGCCCAGCCAGCGTCTCTCAGTCCGCACCCCTCCGATTTGCCCTGAACTATCCATGTAAGCAGGACAAGGGTGTAATAGACGGATCAATGTCGTACTCAAACAGTGATGCATTCAACACAGGGGAATGCTATAGGAGACCTCGTCTTGACAGATAAAGAGGAATTGATCACAGAACTAAAAGGCAGTGGTGGATGAGGTACACGTGAACATGACTAGATTACACGGGGGCGGGGGGCGGGGGGTAAGGTAACATCTTTTACTGGACCAACTTCTGTTGGTGAGAGCCGCAGGGATTTGAGACACAGAGCTCTTCTGCAGGTCTGGGAAAGGAACTCTCAGAGCCCCAGCAACATGCAAGGTGGAACAGATTGTTCAGCATAAACAGTTAGCAGATATTGTAAGGGACCATTCAAGGCAGAGTAGCTTGTTAACACCTCTGCAGTCAGGGGACAAAAAGAGGGGACTAGTGGGTTCCAGATTATTGTAATAAATCATAAACTCAGTGTCTGTTCAGACCAGGATTGTTAGTGTCTAGCAGAGTTATGTATTTAAGCTCCCAGGCGTGTCTTTGGAAAGTACTGTGCAAGTTTCCTTTGAGAATGAGGACTCGTAGGTCAGATAGCAAGTGACTGCTTTGATTCCATTTGTTATGGTCAAACAAAAAGTCCAAACCAGCTTTCAAGGGGCTGATTTCACAGAGCCAAATCAGTTGTGAGAAAATTTTTTAGCTCAGAAATGCAATTGAAGCCCTGTTGTGCACCCAAACAGCAAAGGAAGCGGCAAACCAAGAGTCACGTGTTGTCCTCCGCAAGGGGTTTCAACCACCACTGGCAGGTGAGAGCTGGCAGACTAGCCAGTGCGACCTTCCTCCTCTTCGCCTCAGGACTGAAGCTTCCAGAGCGGCAGATAAATAAGGGAGCCTACAGGTCTTTTAGCATGAAATGTGGATCCCTATCCATCAGGCACTGACCTGAGACTGTTAACTCATTTGATGTAGACCACCAAAGAGCCTCTAGATGCTAACAGGAACGGGCCATTTACAACCCCACAAGCCTGTCTCCAGGGATGTCATCCCCAAATCAGCACACACACACACCCCTTCTCCCCTCTTCCCCGCAGTCAAGGGATTACTAATGCTTTAAAAAAAATAGGCCCTGTTGTGTGGATTAAGCTGGCTCCATCAATAAGCCCCAGAATCTTTTCCTTTCTGTGAAAGCTTCCTTCGGACAACTGCGAGCCCCGATGAGGAGACCTCACTGGAACATATTCAGCACAAACAGAAAAAAAATCCATACTCTGCCATGCAACGTCCTTCCAGTGAAACTGGTCATAACACAATGTCTTTTATCTTGTCATTGCTGTCTCCTGTTTGATGCACTGAATAAATCCACAGTGAATTCAGCAGCAGCCCTGTGCTGAAATCTGACAGTCCCACATACCCTGAACCATGCTGACTGCCAGTGCTCCCAGAGCTGCAAGAAACCAGATGTTTACTTTCTAGAATTTTACAGGTCCGTGGCAAGGTTCAAACCAATCACCTGATGCATTTTTTAAATAAGATTTTTTCCTGTTACTTACACCACAGACTATAAAAAGTAAAATAACCTAGCTAGTTCTTCAGTTGGAGGAGGTTTCGCACCTCACTCAAGGACAGTGTTTCTAGTTTGGTCTGTTGCCTTTTCTGAGTCTCATGCGAGCATTAAATAAGGAAAATATCTTAACTTCTATTTAATATCAGTTTTTATATGTTTTGAAACAGAACCGAACTTTTGCATTTGACCTATATATTGTAATAACACACGCACACACAACACGAGATGAGCAGTAGCAGTGCCACATGCATACAGATGTATATGAATGGAGTAGATTTCAAGAGAGAAAGAGGAGAGTTCAGAGCTTATTAACAAATCAGAAAGTTTGAAGACACCGGACACCAGAAGAGAGGTGAAGGAAGCTGGGGCATGTCTGGACTGGGAATAATAACCGGGAGGCCAGATTGTCCCCTCATTCATTTTCACAGGCCAGTATTGAGTCTGAGAAGAATGCTAGAAACTGTAGCTGGAATGCAGAGAAGATATAATTAAAAGCAGCTAAGACTAGTGGTTAGTCTGGGACTGGAAGTTAGACATTAGGAAACTAAATTCAGGAGACCTATCCCTGACTTTTCTGGGTAACCTTGGCCAAATTCCTTAACTGCACGCTGCCTCGGATTCCCCAACTGTAATTTGTGGATGATGATACATATCCACTCTGTAGACAGCTTGCAGAATCTGTGATGAAAGATGCCATTTAAATGCAATGTATAATATTGTTATAATCACCCAAGGAGAATTCAGACAGCAGGATTAACACACCTAAAGCTTACAAAACAGTGCCACTTGGACCATAAATGACCACAAATGGTCATCAAGAGAACCTTACTTTTATTTCCCAACTCAAAGATGCCACAAAAGCCAAAGCCTCAGAGCATGTCCCATTCCAGAAAACAGTGACTGAATCCACAGATAAATCCTCAAAGTAATTTACATATAATTTCTTGCTGCTGCTAACACTCGTTATCCAAATTCAGTTGCAGTTGACAGTTTAATGATAATAGCTTTCTGTTTATATATCATCTATGATAATGTTCCTATTCTCCTTAAATTCAATCCTCAGTAAAAGGGGTGCTCTAATGTATGCAGCCACAGACCAAAATGATAGTAATTTTCCCTTCTAGTTGGAATGGTTTAGTAAACAATTACATTTCAATTAGAGAGAGGGTGTTCATGCAGAGGGAAGCACCAGTTCATTCCAGTCAGCTCATCTCATAATATCAGAAGGAAAATTCTCCAAAGAAAGTTGAGCTATTAAAGTATAATTTACATGAGTGCATTTAGAAAAATGATTAGAACCTAAATGGCAAATAGTGTACATTACGCATTGGCAAAAACTTTAAAAAATCCTTTAATATCATCTAGTCAATAGCAGCCAACTTGAATCAGGACCCGTCATTTAAGATTATGTTCAAGGGAGGAGAAGGATGGAGAGAGCTTCTTTCATCTGCCCAGGAGTTTCTATTTAGTGGAACGCTGCCATTAGCACTTAATGAAATATTTCATTTATCACGGGGTTATAAGCCAGCTAGGAGGAAGTAAAAATTTTAAACAATTCTTACCACACTGCGGCTGCATGTCCAGCTCAACAGGACCCAATCAGCAAAGAGAAGCAGGGTAAAAATGTGAACAGATCAAAAGCAGGGAATCCTGGAGAAGTTTATTTGCTACTACAATTGCTTTATTGGAAAGGGACCAGAGTGGCACAGAAAGAGTTTGAACAGCTGGAACCCCTTTTTGAATGAAATTCAAAATGGGAAGGACACGATGTCCTCTTCGTGCACAGTTCCTCAAACTGGGCTCTGCAAACAGCTCCTACTGGGATTCAGGAAAAAGTCCCAGAGAGATCTTTAGAGGGACTAGAGTTCCTGTTCAGACAAGCCCAAACTTAAAAACCATTCATTGGATGTTATTTATTTGTATGACGGTAGCAGATCGGAGCTCCCGTCACAGACCAGGGCGCCCTGCGTTAGGCACTGTACAGATACAGAACAAGACACTGCCTCTGCCCCCAAAAGCTTGCAATCTAAGTATAGGACAAAACAATGACGGACGGATACAGGCAGATGGGCAGCACAAAGAAACAATGAGACAGTACTGGCCAGCACACAGTCATTAGTGCGAGCTGCACTTACACCACTGAACTCTGCTAAGAGATCCCTGTCCACTTCCAACCTCTTTACTCCCTACGGATGGTTCGCCAAGCTCCTGGCCTACAGACTAAATATTTTGTGTCTACAACCGATGAGGCTTCAGGTTTGCGATTCAGGAGCAGCTCTTTGCCTGGAAGATTCTGCCTGATATTTTCCCTATCAGCAGGGTCTACAGGAATTGACTCCAAGTCAGACTTCTCATATCAGAGAATGACATACAGGCACAGTTCTGAATGGGGGAACAGCACGGGAAATGTTGAGGGAAGCCTAAATCCAACAGCAGGGGTTTGGGAGGTGGGGGAGTGTAGAGGAGGGCCCAGGGTGAAAGTGTCTATGGAGATACAGGATATTCAGCCTAGAGGAGAGAGGACCCTTCACCCAGCCCTGTTGGGAAAGCAGAGTATGCACTTTAATGGAGTTGCTTTCAAACCCTTTTCGAAAGTTTCCCAGATTACACATCTGACCTATTAATTTACACTGTCGGAAAGTGAGCCTCCCCACAAAATCATGAGCAGTGAGAAATCATTCCTGTTCCTCAGCCCACTCTCTGCTGCAGAAATTATTCAGCAGGTCAGAGTTTCTCCCCTCCAGGGCAGCTGCCGGTCCAGGAACACATAGGCAGCCAGGGAGAGAATTTAATAAAGCCAAACTCTCATAAAAGTGACCAATAGATGGCAGTATGCTAATGAGATGGGACTAATATAATTACACTTTGACACTCAATGTCCGGGCAGAGACAGAGTATCTTGTTTCTAGTGGAGTTCCTCAGGTTCCAGGTCCTTTGCTTGGCTGGTTTATTAAATAAGAACGCAGGTTTCTGTGGCAAACCCTCCGACCGCTGAGCTCTCTGAATTCTATGCAGGGAAATCTGACTTTGGGCAAGGCCTCTCTCTAGCCACAAAACAGGTACGTTGCCAGCAACCGCAGGCTTCACTCACCTCCTGCTTGATGCCTCACCTAAGCACCGACTCCAAAGAGCCAGCTCTAGGGAGGAGAGAGGAGTCTAGTCTGTCTCTCTTCAGCCCTCAGCTAGTTTGCTGGGGCTGCAAAAAGGAGCAGCAGTTCCTGCCAACTGTGGCAGGAGCTCCGTAATATCGACCACTACCAACCAGCCATCAGATGGGAACTACAAAGCTGGCTGGATTTGAAATGATGACTGACTCATACCAATCCCTTCGGCCCCTGTGATTTTGTTTTGTCAACTGGATGATAAAGGAGCACTTGACTGTGAGCCCAGCAGACCCGTCCTTAGACTGGCTTTTCACGGTGAACATGCTGCTTATGATTTCTCCGAGGAGGAGTCTGTTGTCAGCACGTACACACGAAACAGAAAAGGGTTCAGCAAAACCATTCAACTTTGTAGTTGTCTTCAGCAAACCGGGGGAGTGATCAGAGTCTGTAACCTCCATGGGTACCTGAGCATGTCAGATCATGTAAAAAGCTCCCAGTGACTTCGGCAGGTCTGGATTCACCCTTTGTATGCTAAGATAATGCAACCAAATCTCATGCTTCTTGGCATTAGCTAATCACTGCAAGGGACAGGAAGGAATCCCAAACTCCACATACAGCACTGCATAATTGGCTGGGTAATCTACATGACGGGTTGGTTGTTTTTTTAAATCAGATGCTAGCCACAGATAGGATGCTGGACTTGGTTCAAGAGTATACCCAGTACACCAAATTCCATGATCTTATTTCTGTAACCAAGTGCCACTTTCTATCATTAGGACACTGTAGACCACATTCCTCACTGGCTTCATTGGAGTATTCAGGGGACTGTTGGCCATTAAGAGCAATCCGAGCTCCAGTCTCCAAGGAAGCAAATGTGAGCAGTAAGACTATTTTTAACACAGTATGTACTTTGGGAACTCAACAGTCCTGGGGGAGAGGTTTGTACTCATCTCTACAGCCAACATTGCACAAATCTGCCCTGACAGATTTGGAATTGCATTAGTTATGAGGGACACGCCAATGTGCAGCAAATGACCCTTAGATAAAGCAAAGCCTTTCAGATCATGGTTCATAAGAGGGCACCAGGTTGTACTCTGCTCCCATAGCGCACGGCGTTGGGGACATGGGTAACAAAGAAGGAAATTAAGAACTTTGCTGTATATGGATTGTCCTGGGTAAGAGCGTTTTTCACATTTGAGATGCTCTGTTAAAATAATATTGACATTATACGGTGGAAAGAAAAACATCACTGTACAGAACAGGATTTTGCGATGATTTTGGGTGCAGTTAACTCTGTGGATGCTGCAGACAGATATGCACAGACTCATACAAGCATAAAAATCAGGGACGGAAAAGATCTTTTTTTTTTCTCGCTCTTAGACAGTTGGAAAAACAGACACATGGAGGAGACGTTACGGACTTGATTTTCCAAAGGTCTCCAACCTCAACAGGAACTGTGGGTGCTCAGCACATCCAAGCCTCGAACCGGCATCCCCCAGCCTTTGATTCACCACAACACCTTGCCAGAGCCACAGCAGAGCCTCCACCACTTCCATTCTCAGGCAGGTTGGCCGACCTTTGCATTGAGAGGGGCATTTCCACGCTGCATCGTTCTGAATTGCAAATGAATGCGAGCAACAGAAAGTGCAACAAAGCCCAAGCCTCTGAATTCACTGGCTCCTGAGCCCATCGGGCCCTTGGAGACTCCAGAGCACAATGATGGAGATGTCAGGGAAGAACAATCAGCTGTAAAATATAAAAAGCTTACGACATCAAAACCTACAGCAGCAGGCTCAAAAGTAATAATCCCATTACCACTAAACTAAAGCGCTAATTACTATTCCCAGTGGCAGGAGTGGACTGACTGCTAATGCTCCTCTTCTGGTTAATGAAGGAAGGTGAGGCAGAATATATTTCTCCTGTCTGACATCTGCTAAAATCTGGGCAGCCAGAAAAACTATGCATGTAATGAAGCTGTTTGTATTAATGGAAGTCACATACCGAGTGTGGAGAAGAGACACAAGTTAGATGATAGTATTCTGTATAATGCAGAAGACAAATGCCATACCTCTCTCTAGCAAGGGTGTATTTACCCACTACGTTTTTTAAAATTTCATATGGACTTTGACGCACAGGTTGGTTTTGGTAGCAAGCCACCACATCTCCTACAGGTCATCACACTGGCTAAAGACTGTAATCACGCCTCTGGAAACAAACAGTAGATGACCTCCATTTCATCAAGAAAAAGAGGCGAAATAGAGCTTTATTTCCACCAACCATGAATAAGTGAAAAGATTTCTCCTACACCATCAAGGCAAAACCCAAAGAGATGTAGCATCTTTGCCGATCAAGCCCCACTTCTAGCTAGGGCCTAAAGAAGGCCTGGCTGGATGTTCAGTCAATGAGTCTATGTCCATCCTTGGTAACGGCATTACCCCACTGAAGCTTTTGGCACCCACATCACTCATGTAGCAGCACCCCTTGGTAAATGTGTCCACCCTAACAGGGTCCATTCCAATAAAAGCTCCTGAAATCAAACCAATGCTGATGTAGGCAGTTGCTGGGTTTGGCTACAAATATCCTAATGGATTCAGATTCTCTCCCTCAGCTTCCTTAGTGCAGAGGAGGTACAAGCCAATAAAGCTCATCAATGTAGTTTTAAAAGCTTTTAGAATAAAAAAAGAAAGAAGTAAGCTGGTTATCTGGCTGGTCTTCCCATTTCTTGGGAATGCTATTTCCTTCTTCTGCAGGACAAGTCCAAGTTTACTGAGATGGTTCAGCAAGTTGATTAATCTGTCTATCCTTTTGCCAGCACAGCACACATCCAGTAAGAAGGTGGACGATTAGGGGAATGGATTTGCAGGTCTCTGAGAAGAAATTAGTTCTCCTTGTGGCACAAAAGCAAGGTGGACATCGCTTGGGCCAAGAGTTACTGCAGGGAGAACCAGTCCAGGGAGAGTGTTTTCACACTTGCCGATCTCTCTGTACACAGACACTGACAGAGTATGGGACACACTCCATCCAGGTGCCTTTAACAATATAATTTGCACAGATGCTAACAATGGCTCTTGCCTCCGGGCAAATGCTAACAAACATCCCATGCCTTGTTTAGTATTTCACACTTCTCACTGTTTGCCATTAATTATGTAGAACTCAGTACTTTACAGAACACACAAAAAGGCAAGGTCCAAGCTTGCAAGAGCTTACAACTGCCTCCCCCACCAACACACACCGTCGATAACCAGGATATGCAGGCTAGCAGTACAGTGCAGGGATACAGTGGGC
Source organism: Dermatemys mawii (assembly GCA_007922305.1). NCBI lineage: Eukaryota > Metazoa > Chordata > Testudines > Dermatemydidae > Dermatemys > Dermatemys mawii. The sequence continues at coordinate 17,759,417 of ML677396.1, read as the reverse complement.
AAGGGTAACAACGTAGGTGGCTTTGCAAGTAGTAGGTTTTGAAGTAGAATTTGAAAGAAGGAAGGATAAAATAAATGGCCTAAGGATTTGAAGACAAAGGGAGTTAGCAGAGAGGATGCAGAGAAGCGTAAAGAGAGAAGCGGGATGTAGGAAAAGATGAAAGAAGAGATGTAGATTGGGGTGGAGTCTTGCAGAGCCTTGCAGGGGAGGATGATGAACATGAGTGTAAGGGCATGCAGATGGAAGCAGAATTTTTGCATAGGTATTCTGCTCCCAATAGGCTCATTCCCCCCTCACCTGAGCTCATCCTCTATCTATCTTTACTGCACCCAATGGGGTCTACAAATCAAGGATTAGGGCTTCAGCTAGGGTAGAAGCAGTAGGAGCAACAACAAAAGGTTCTGTTTGCTTCCAATAACACAAGTAATAAAAGAGCGAAAGAGAAACACAGCATATGGAATCAGCAGAATCCTTTTTGAGTTTACCCAAGACTTTCCTATGAGGCCTCTGCAGTGCTGTAGGGATTTATGGCAAATCCATTTTGCACAACACCCAAAGTCTAAAAAACTTATTTAGAAGTCCAGCATCAGAACAGACAAAATTAGACTCTACTCCTAATAAGGGATCAGCTCAGCAAATTGAGAACTTCCCCTCTCCCCCCAAGAAAAAGAGAGTTTAGATGGGGCAGCCTGGTGGTTACTGATTTTGCTTCAGATTTTAAGAACATTGGCATCAGTTAGTTGGTGTCTAAGGTTATGTTTACACTGCAAACCAGGAAGTGGGACTGCAGCAAGTGTAGACCTACCCAAGTTCGCTTTCATCTACACACCGCACCCTCCCAGGACCCAGGTACATAGTTGTGTGGCCAACGCCCGTGCTTCCACGGCTTTGTGGCTATTCCTCTTCAAGCTAGCTTTGATCTAGTTAGAGCAAAGCTAGCTCAGGTATGTCTACAGGTGCTGTAATCATACCTCCCAGGGACAGTGTAGACATACCCTGAGATTCCTTTAGCTCTGTTTACTTGTCCTAATGTATTCATGACATGTAGAAATGATTAACTGGTTTAGATATAGGACTCATATTTGTGTGATCTCCTCCAGAAAGGAGGCAGTTTTACACTCTGCATTCAGGGCTATGTACAGCTCAGTGGCTGGGGCAGTACGACTCTGAAGAGATTAGAATCAATTAGTTTACATTTGGTATTAGAAGTCTGGAACTTTTTCTCAGTTTTTGTTGTTGTTTTGAGGCTTTCTTGGCCATTTAGAAGAAAGATACTTAGTAAATGTAATTTTTTTAATGAGTTTGAGAAACTTGAGGAATTTGCAGCAGCTGAATTAGGTTATAGACGGATGAAATATAAATGACCTTCATGGTGCTGCTGGAGTTAACAAGCATTGCTTTGGGGTATTTGATACTGCTATGTGTGAATACACAAACTAAATAATGCATGTCACTGTGTCTTATGCAGTTTGCAGATATGCACAACATTGCACACATGCATGAATATAACTGTCCCCTTACCGAATGCCTCTCCTCTGACAGGAGGATCTTAGTAAGCTTTACAACTGTCCCCACATTATCCTCATTTCACAGTCGGAGGACCTAACACAATGAGATTAAGTGACTGGCCCAAAAGTTACAGAGCAAGTCAGTGGGAATGCTGGGAAAGTGAACCCAGTTCTCCTGATTCCTTGTCACTGCTCTTATCACCACTCCTTACTGCCAAGAGTTATTAGTTTATGAATAGTGCAGTACAGATGAACATGGCCATGCATATTTATGTACTAACATATGACGACGCTAGAGTATGCAGACCCCAGAAAAGGTCCACATGCGCTCATACGACTAGGATTTACACATGCAAAATGGACCCCACAGACATACAGCTCCCAGTGCAGCACAGAATTATAGAAATGTAGGACTGGTCAAGAAGTCCAGTCATCTGCAGTGAGGCAGAACCAAGACCACCCCGGACGTGTGTTTTTCTAGCCCGTTCGTCAAAGCCTCCAACGATGGAGATTCCACAACCTCCCTCTGAAGCCTATTCCAGAGCTTAACCAGTCTTAGAGTTAGAAAGCTTTTCCTAATATCAAACCTAAATCTCCACCATTGCAGATTAGGCCCATTCCTTCTTGTCCTACCTTCACTGCACATGGAGAACAATTGATGACCATCCTCTTCACAACAGCTTTTAACATATTTGAAGAGTATCATCAGGTTCCCCTTCAGTCTTCTTTTCTCAAGACTAAACTTCCCAATTTTTTTAAACCTTTCCTCAGAGGCCAGGTTTTCTAAACCTTTGATAATTTTTGTTGCTCTCCTCTGGACTCTTCAATTTTTCCTAACGTGTGGTGACAGAATTGGACACAGTGTTCCAGTAGAGGCCCAACCTGTGTGGCGTAGAGCAGGATAATTATCTCCCGTGTCTTACATGATGACGCACCTGTTAATATACCCCAGCAAGATACTGACCATTTTCACAACTGCATCACATTGCTGGCTCATTCAATTGAGGATCCACTATAACCCCCAGATCCTTTTCAGCAGTATGACCACATGGCCATTTATACCCCAGTTTGTAAGTGTGCATTTGATTTTTGCCTTCCTAAGTGAAGTATTTTGTACTTGCCTTTATTGAATTTCATCTTGTTAAGTTCAGCCAATTCCCTAGTTTGTCAAGGTAACTTTCACTTCTAATTTTGTCCCCCAAAGTGCCTGCAACTCTTCCCAGCTTCACATTATCTAAATTTTTTATAAGCATACTCTCCACTCCATTATATTGAATAATACTGGACCCAGGATTGACACCTGTTGGATCCACTAGTTTTGCCCTCCCAGTTTGACAGGAAATCACTGGTAACTATTCTGAGTAACGTCTTTCACCCAATTGTGCACCCATCTTATAGTAATTTCACCTGGACCACATTTCCCTAGTTTGCTTATGAGAATGCCACATGGGACTGTGTCAAACGCTTTACTAAAGATCAAGGTATTTCACATCTACTGCTTCCCACCATTCACTAGGCCAGGAACCTGTCAAATGAAATTAGGATGATTTGTTCCTGACAAATCCTCGCTGGCTATTCTTTATAGCCCTATTATCTGCTCGATGCTTATAAACTGACTGTTTCATCGTTTGTTCCAGTATCTTTCCAAATATTGAAGTTAGGTTGATTGGTTTGTAATTCTCTGCTTCCTCTTTCTTCCCCTTTTTAAAGGAGATACTATGTTTATCCTCCTCCAGTCCTCTGGAATCTCACCTGTCCTCCAGGAGTTCTCATAGATAATTGCTATGAATCGGTGGGGATTTTTGAAAGTGAACTGAGTGTGTTCACATTTTTGAGATTGTGCCCATTGTACTTCCTTTGAAATTCTGGCCCTGCATATCTGAACTTACCACGTCCCGCCCCCACATGCAAACTGAGTGCTAGCAGTGTCCAGTCTTGTATAGCATGTGTGGGCACACAGAGAAAGTGCAGAAACCTGCTGTGCAAGTCAGCTCCTAGATGCCTGTCTCATACATACAAACACCGTGTGCAACTGTATTATCTGGGCACAACATACACCCCACTTTTGACAATGTGCCCCTTTAAGTGCCTTGGCCAGTGCCCAAATCTGGTATATTGGTCTCTAGCTAGTTACATTTTAAGCTTACACCTTCTGCAGAGAGCTGTGACGAGATTTTACTTGTAAATTATTGCTATTGAAGGTTACTCCAAAGACCTTGGTGCCCTCAATTGATTATGAATCCTGCATTCCCCAACATACACACTCCATTTCATTAATTACAGATGAGGCCAGGATGAGAATACTTTAAGAAAAAAAGAAAAAAATAAGCTTCGCTTGGCTGGATCATAACGGTCTACTTTTAAAACTGTTTATTTTTGCGTCCACCGTCGTACCTCCCATTTGTCAACAGAGCGTGTCCCCGACCCATGTAATTATTGGGCTTTTATAGTATTCTCTCCAAAAGCCCGGCCTGTAGGTGGAGCATAGGCAACCTGTTCAGAACATCTACCAAAAAAAACCATATGGGGTGCTATGGAGAAGAGCTGACTCAGTCAGGACAAGGAGCGGAGCAGTACCTCTGTGCAAATTCTACTGCAAGAGGAAATGATGATCTCAGATCTGATCTTCAAGGCAATGCTGAGTCTGCGCTGCCATAGAAGTCTCTGGGAAACAACCTCCAAATCTAAAGACAGCCCCTGGTTTAAATGAAAATCTCAGAAGTTCCCCGAGAAGGCCTGGACAGCTGCATAGTCTAATAGTAGCTATTAGCATCTGCGCCGTTATATAAAAATAAGCAATTGAAGATTTCCATGCATGGCCCTCTTATCCCTTAGCACATACAGCGACAGATACCCTCTCCTCCTGGCCAGCCCCCGAGAGGTAATGAAGGTGGCGAGAGACATTTACCGTGACACGGAACGGCGTGGTGGCGGTGGGCTCCATGCTGGGATTCTTCTCCATGACCCCGCTGGGCATACTGCGCCGCTGCCCGGCCCTCTCGGGGGGGGACTCTGCAAAAGGCACAGAAGACACAGGACAATTAAAAAACACACTCCCAATCTCAGAGCAGCAGCAGGACGGGGGCAGGACAGGTCGCTCTGGGTGCAGCCTTCTTCTTTGAGACACACTTGCCGATGAGCTGACTTAACAAGCCCATGCTAACCACTCACATTTCTCACAGCCACCAAGCCGCATGGTTAAACAGCAGGACTCTTCTACTTAGTATGATTGGCATTTCCTATACAACCTTCCATTTCAGGATCTCAACGTGCCTTCTCTACCTTCGTTAAACTCCAGAAGGGCCCTGCGAGGGAGCCGTCCTCATTATTCCCATTCTGCAGATGGGTAAAAAGGAAATGCGCAGCAGCTAAATACAAACTGTACACAAATCAGCGATCCAGGCACATGCAGCTTTGACACTCCTAAGGCGGAAAGCAACTCAGTTCTTGGAGCCAAAGCACAGAACTGAAAATCAGAACTTCCCACTTCCTCCAATGACTTGCTTTGTAACTGGAACAAAAAGTCATTTGGCCTCGCTAAACCTCAGCCTCCTGATGTGTTAAATGTGGATAATGGGCTGGGGGTAGGGGAGGGCAGGGAGTGATGAGGCTACTACATTTATGAATGTCTACAAAGTGCTTGGGGAATCTCAGAGGGAAGGCTACAGATAAGGGCACAGAGTTAGTATTAAAATGTGCTTTTTCAGTTACATGCACGGTCCATAACCCAAAGCACAGTGGGACGCAGGGAAGTGGCCCTATTATCAGAGTGCCACACGATGGGGCCGATTCCTTACACCGGTTCCACATCTTCACCCAGGCTCTTAGTTCTGAGCAATAACACTGCTCTACAGCCAAAATGCTTCTGAAATAAATGTAGTCAAACTTTACTAATTCTGGGTCACTGAGAACGAAAATGATGCTTAAAATTGTTGATTGGCTCTAGTTTTCAAGATATGCTATTGGGTCAGTATATACGACCCTTGACATGGGAATGGCAGAGGATAAGTGATTTATAAAGGGAAGGGATCTCAATTTAAACCAGAAATGACTAAAATACATCTTTGACTGGATCTACGAATAAATCTATGACTGGGTTTGGACAGTACTTGCTTTTTAGGCAAAACAGTGAATGATGCAATCTGAAGCTGGTATTGCGTCATACATGATATGAATTGCATCATGTTATAACGAAGCTTACATCACTCTGCTGAACAAATTGCCCTATATCAGCTCTAGAAATCATACAGTGTCGTGCTCTCTTACTTGTCAGTGTTTGATTTTGCAAAGGGACACATTTCTGTTTAGCCAAAGTGAGCAGAGATGCCTCGTACTTGTGTGAACAGTGCAGATAACTTCTGCTATGTTTGTGGTGAAGTGACTTTTGCATCACAAAAGCGCAGTATAACCACTATGGTTAAGAAAGCCTATCACCTTTATTTTGGCTGCAGAATTGGAGATTAGGACAAGAGGTGGGCCCCACACATATGCTGCAACACTTGTGCAACAAATCTTCGCCAGTGGTTGAACAGGAAAAGGAAATCTATGCCTTTTGCAGTGCCAATGATTTGGAGAGAGAGCCAACAGATCATACCAGCAATTGTTACTTCTGCATGGTGCCTCCAGTTGGGAAAGGTGTATCAAAGAAGAAAAAGCGGACTGTGCATTATCTAAACATTCCATCAGCTATACGCCCAATACCCCACGGAGAAGGACTGCCGGTTCCTGATGCACCAGAATCACTCTCACTTGAGTCAGACGAGGAAGAGGAAGAGGATGAAACTTCTGGTCCTGAACCATCAATGTCACAGGACCCACATTTTCTCCCATCCTCCTCCTCTGAACCACACCTCATAACACCAGCTGAACTGAATGACCTTGTCAGGGATTTGGAACTACCCAAGAGTAAGGCAGAGCTGTTGGGCTCCACACTACAGCAGTGGAATCTCCTGGCAGGTGATGTTAGGGTTTCCATGTTCCGTGACCATCCAAAGGATCTTGTCCCATTCTTCTTCATGGAAGGTGATCTTGTAGCCTGCAACAACATCGATGGTGTGATGGCAGCCCTCAACATCGTTCACGATCCAGATGAGTGGAGACTCTTCATTGATTCATCGAAGACAGTGACAAGAGATGCTCCATTTAATGAATACAAGAGACAAGCCAAGAAGCGCCGAGTAGACACTGAATAGGACTAAACTATGTACATAATTGTTTTTTGCCTTTTGTTTCATAATACATTTTATTTATATAACCCTTTTGCTGATTTTTAAAGTGTTACATAAACAGGACAGGTGAAATATTATCATGTAAAGCAACCATAAACCCGTGAAAAGACCTAGGTTTACAATTTATGATTAAAACTCTACTAGCTACACAATATACATAGACATAAAATGTAAAAACTTAAATATCTTAGAAACAGTAGCCAATCAGTTGTTTTAATTGTCATATTTGAATTCAGCACATCAAAATACATAATAAATATCACATTTTATCTCTGAAGCAGACGACTGCTAAAAAATTGTAGACCAGCGTAATAATAATCTGCTCTTCTCTTTAATCTGCAGATCTCGCAGCACTCTGACAACTTGCCTAGTGGCGCCCTGCGAGATACCCATGAAACACAACACATCAGGAAACTAACATAAAGGGGATGTGCCTGAGATCACACAGGCAGCTTGCAGTAAAGCAGCCAGAGCACAGACTCCAAATATCCCAACTCCACTGTCCCCGGTCATGAACAAAGTGGCCTCTCCTCCCTTCTGCACATCTACTCAGACAGGTGTCACACAGCTAGCAGGACAGCGCCTCCTCTTCAAACTCACTGTATGCCCCAGCTGCCAGGAGACACCAGGGAGCTCCCAAGCTGCCCAGGGTGAGGTGACAGTCACACCTCCAGTTGCAGAAATGATATTATCTAGTGTCTCTCACGTGAAGGTCCATCGGATACTGAATAGCACAAGGGAATGGAGGCTAAGCTGGAAGCTCAGACTTCCTATTTTATTCGGACCTACAGTCTCCAGGGCTCTGAATTATTCACGTCCTTTGGGGGCTTGCAACATCTATTAGCCCGATTGCTCCCTTTCTATTGTTTATCATTCCAGAGCCACTTAACGTCCTTGGTGTGACTCTGCTCATCAATAGCACTGGCCTGGAGAAACCCCCAGTGCTTCCCCACTTTTGAAAGAGAGGAGGATCTCAATGAGCTATTGTGGCATTTACTAAACACAGGATCCATGCAAGAACAAGCAGATTTCAGAACACTACAGAAAACCAGCTTTTCCTCTCCCCTCCACACGCAGCTAGACTAAAGAAACTAATCACGGGGCTCAAACATTTGTGACTATTGTTGAAATATCATATTTCCCAAGCAACGTGTCTGCTCACCAATATGCCGACATTGCTGAGACCGTGGTTGGGAAAGACAGGTAGCTTAAAAGGAAAATACTTGTTGCAAAGGCAAATTACAGGGTATACTGTGCTATGAGGAGGGCTTTGCAAATTAGCAGGCAAAGAAATTTAAAACTGGGACAACCTATACTTTTGAATGTCTGAACAAATGTGCCTCACGTAACTAGTGTAACTTAGAGGTGCTTTGTTTGCCAATTCTCAGCCTTTACCACACCTGTGATCTGCAATTTGCTGCAATCACGTCTTGGCAAGGGCTCAGCCTAGGCAAGGATTCTCTCCTGGCTTTTGCCACAGGCTGCCATCAGCTGGGATCCGTGAGAAATGACGAATGGCCGTAATTCCAGAGGGCGCTCGCTGAGCCGCATATTAAACTACTGCAGGGAGACAGATCGTGAGAGTCTCCTCCTGAATTAGGTACAATACCTGCTCAGTGACATCTTCATTGGTGAGGGTGCCCACATGGAGCTCCTGAGCTTTGGCCATGCAACCTCTGCCTCCAGCCAAAATCCCAGAAGCAGCTAATTCGCTGCTCTCAGAATCTGTAGCCAAGGCTTCCAATTAGCTAACTGTCTTCTTTGCACAATGTTGCCTCTTGCTTCTCAAGGAAGCCATCGAGTCTTTTGGTGTTATCCCCTCTTGCACGAAAGCATTCACATGAGTCCTTTAATCAGACTCCTTTTTTTGGATTGTCATGAAGAAGCCACTTGATTATAGTGGTTTCCAAAGTAGGCTGAGATGACATGGGGATGAAGAGGCTGCTTTGCATTTTTAATTATTCAAACTATGGACAGACAGATTAACAATTCTTCTCATGTACCTGGCTGGAGAACAAGAGCAAGACGACTAAATTAAGAACAGCAGCAAGAACTCCCTTGCCCTCTCCTCCTCCCCCCCGGCTGCTATGCCAATGCAGAGCGGAACACCCCCAGAGCCTATAGCTCACAGGGATGGCACCAGCTGCTCTATGTAAATATCTCAACACTTTTGACTTGCACCATCGTGGTTTTTCAGATCAAGCTACACCATTGTCTCCCTTTTTCTTTATAGCCTCTGAATGTGCCTCATCTTCTAATCACACAGGGCAGAGCTCTTAGGAATGAAGGAAGCAGATTAGAAGTGGGCCCAGACCGTGCTTGGATCTGGGGCAGGCTGAAACGAAGACTCAGGAGTCAGGCTTGAAGCCCTCTCAGGACTAGGGTTTGGAGCCAGATTTGTTTGCACCGAAGTCTCATGAGCTGTTCTCACAAGATCTTACCCCAAGATTTCAGTCGCACACAATCCAAAACCAGAACACAGACCCCTTCCATCCTCTGATCTGAGCCCAGAACCAAAACATACAGATGGGCTAGGATCACGTTATTCTCCAGCTCCAATTTCAAAGGGGTTTGCAGACAAGTTTCCAGTTCTGACGCATTCCAAGTGCTGCTTGTATCATAGCAAATGCAAAGGGTTGGACACACCCTGGATTTCAGTGAAGAAGCTAAATACAGCAATGGGAGGGAGGGAAGGGTTTTGCTGGGAGGAGATAATCACCCTCAGACAGATTAGGACCTTTCATACTGTAAGTAGATTATAGCAAACCAATTGTATGAGGTGGAGAGAAGCAACAAATGAGGGTTTGGATTTGCCCCTTTCCCCTCTCCTATCCCCAGTGCTAGCCTAAGGACTGCTGAACAGGAAAGCCCTGCGCTTCTTACCCACGCATACATACCATGGTGTTTGGCAGGGCTATTACATCTACCCATAAATTAGCCACTGTCACCAGCACCTGTCCATATGAAGTGCATGGTTACACTTGCCTCCCTGTCTACAGGGTAGACAGGCTGTAGGGGGACAAAGTCAATCTTTGACTTCACCGCTCTCCTTGTTACTTCTTCTGAAAGTTCCTTCTGTTGTGTCTGCTCATCTGGATATGGAACAGCCCTTAGGGATGGCCGGGTGTCTTGACTGGGGGTGAGAGGGAGAGGAGGCAGTTCTGTTATTTCTTTCTATAGGAGTGAAATCTTAGCGCACAAGACAGAAGTAGGATTCCTGGGTCCTATTCTCAGCTCTGGCACAGGGGTGACCCTGGACCTTTAAGCTCTCTGTTGCTCAGGTTCCCAGGCTGTAAAATAGGCAAGTATTAAGCCTATCTCAGAGCAGTGTTATGAGGCTTCATTAATTAAAGTCTGTAAATCGTTTTAGGTCCAAAGATGAAAGATTTGGCGGAAAAGGAGTGTGTTATTACAGGCAGCTAACCGGAGTGACATTTACAGAAGTACTTAGTATTATCAAATGCCACCTGCTCCTCACTAGCTACTCAGTTTCTATGTAAGTTGGATATCATCCTTCAGCTCATAGAAATACTTGGATTATACCTTCATTTGACCATTTATTGGCTCTAGATCCCAGGTGATTTGGGGGCTTAGACACACAGTATCTCGGGAGACTATTTGCTGTCCAAAAGTCTTCAGCATGTTATTAACTTAAAACCTCCAAATCTCTCCTTTATGACACGCATGGCCTGAGAAATCACTGAAGTAACAGTCTACAAAGGAGGATTATATGTGCAGGCAAACGGGATCTGAAAGAGGATTCCTTAGGTGTAATGGGTAAAGCCACATTATCATAGAGCAGAGATGCCAGTGGGCAGACACGGATAGCAAAGAAAGGGATGGCTTTCGTGTTCACTTGTGTTTTCACCAACCTTCCTTGTACTATCCAGATTAAAGCAGCTGAGAAGCATGTGAATGAGCAGCAAGCAGATTTTCTACACTTGCATTGCCGTTCCTTAAAAACCGTTAGATGTATCAGAAAAGGGATACAAATCACAAGAGCGAAAATGAATTTTGTTGCTTCCCCACTTCAGGTTATTCATTTAATTTCTGTGTTGGCACTGACTGCCTTCCTTCTTTTTTCTGCTTGTTTCTCAGCTCAGACGGTGATAGCTTATCACGTCAGTGACCACTTACTCACTTCGACTGCATCTTATGCAAAAACATGCTCCCTTTGCTGTCACCTCGACCTCCTTCTCCCTCACTTCCCTCTCTGTCCACCTGGGACATCTGGTCATAACTCTATACTGACAACTCTCCGAGTCGAGCCTGGTCCTCGACTGGTGCTATGTGCTGCTGTAATTATGGAGCAGTGATAACTGTCATAGTTAAGACAGATACAAATAGACAACAACTTTCTGGCTCTCCTACATTCTCTGTTAGCACAAGGCTGTGATGTGCTTCGCTTTGCAATACTGCCGGGGAAAATAATCTAAAATAAAACTAATTTCCTTGACATTTATAAAAAGCAGACTGGAAAATATTTATCCCAGGTTATTAAATATATATAAATAAAATGATCTGCCTCCCTATGTGTATGAATCTTTAAGCAGTGGAGGTAGGAACATTTACTGTCAAGCCAAGTTTACTACCTACAGTATTAGAATGATGCTAATTAATATAATAATAATTAAAAAATACTTAGCACTTCATAAACATAAATGAATTTGGGATTGTCAGGCACGTGCCTACTTCTCAAGATTATTTCTAGACTGTAACAAATGGATTTGATGTGTTAACTAATCCCTGGTGTTTGAATCAGGAAGTTAACTAATCCTCATCACAGTTTTTATATCCCCAGTTTTCAGATGGAGGGAAAAAAAACCTGAGCCATTAAGTGATTTAACCGGGAAGTCTGTAGCAGAACTGACTGTGCCAGCAGCTCTGGGGTCCCAGGCTCATGCTCAGCCCACTCAAGGCAGTTACTTTCTTAACTGTAATTCAAAATGACCCAGATACTCTCAAACCAAAAGAGTGCATGTAACTCATGGCACCAATATTAATACCCTTCACTTTCCACCTGACAAGTCTTATTTTACAGGAGCATCACCTGTTCCTGTAGGTTATCACCATAGTCCAGCAAGAGGTCATCAGAATTACTCTCTGTTAGGAATGAAATTTACTGACTACTTCTACTTGCTCAAGTGTAACATTCTCTGTTCGCTTCCCTGAAAGCCCCCTATAATTCATGCTGAACAAGGTTCCAGGAGCCAGCCGATGGAAGAGACAGACCGCAAGAATAAAGGGAAAGCTGGAATTACTAACCGACAAGCAGAGACTTTCAGCAAGTTCTCACTTGGACTTTCTTGTTTGAAGTCAGAACAGTTTCATATCAGAAAGAGAGGCACAAAATCTGAATGCACACCCGTCAAGTTAGCAATAAGAATCGTCTCCCTTAACTCACCAAAAGGAAACGGTGCTCATTAGCAACCCCTTTGCCATGCCACTCCGAACAAGTCAGGAATAAGAGGAGATGCAGAGATGATGACTTCATCATCTTCTACAGGAAGAAAGTGAAATATGACTGGAATGCTGGCTGGAGAGGCACAGCAGGAGGTAGGGAGTGGAGAGACGTTTTTGCCAGGACTCCAGTGCTGAAGTGCTTTACGGAATGGAGACTTTAGGAGGATAATAAAACTCCAGCAAGTCATCTGGAAATACTGAAGTCCATTACGACTGGAAATGGACATGGGAAATACAGTCTATGCATTAAAACACCCTCTTGCCCTTTGGGTATGATCAGCCAATGAAAGTTTGTTATGGTCACCAGATATGTCATTATTTTGTTCCCTTGGCAGAATGTTTTGAAACTCTATAACCCGCTTTACAGATTTAAAGGGTGGAGTTTCTGTGGAACCAGGGGGAACTGGAATTACCTGTCTCTTGTTCCTGCTGTTTAATTACACTCCGCTGAATTAATCTCATCACCTTAATGAACTCACATGTTCTTCTTCAACTAATTTCTGCACCATTTAATGACTCTAACTCAACCACAACCGGAGGGAGGAGGCAGCACATGAAGAAAGAACTGATCAATTCAGAGCAGCTCAAATAACCATTTGTTGGTTGAAAGGGACCGCTTGAGAGAAAATGTCCCTAGCATCAGAGTGATCCTGAATAAGAGTCCACCAGTTGAAGAGGGGTTGGGAGATAACCCAGAGAGATTTCCAGAGAGCTTTAAGGGGCGCCAGGACTCCAGATAAGCTTAAGGTGCAACCTAGGGGGTGATGGATGTTAAAGACATAGTTAAGAAGTGTTGTTAGGGCAGGAAAGGGAAAACATAGGAGAAGTTTTAAAGTGGACAGAGTGCCCTGGGAGTAAAATGAAAACACAAACAAGTATGTCTGTGCTGGGTCAACTCTCTCCTTCAAGATTTGGGAATAATTTCATATGGGAGGTGAAGACGCACAAGATGTCTGAACTCTAATGGATACAGACCAACGAAGAGCTCACGAAAGATTTCAAAAGTGCTGTTATCAAGATCTGCCCATTTCAATCGTGATTTCGAAAATGGATATTCCAGGACTAGAAATACTGTACGGATGCAAGGTGAGCTTCCTTGCCCAATCCCCCAGAGATCTATGGGCACACACCACTCACTGCCCTAACAGTCCATTGGTGCATTCCACTAGATCCCCTAAGGCAACATTGTAACCCTCATTGCACCCAAAATTAGCTACAAGTTGAACCCTTGGTTGAAAATCATTGTAGATTAGATCAGTTAAGGACTCCCCTTGAAAATTAGATTCAGCTGAAGTTGCTGCTAATGAACATCCGGAATGGATAGTCCCAGGGATAATTAAAGCCTTTCCTAGAAAGCTCACTACCACTTTCTATATTAGAATAAAATTATTTCTTTTCCCTCTGGAAATCTTAAGATGTAAAATGGCCTTTTGTAAAGCACAATAAACTCATAGCCTATAATCTTGTCTCTCTTCTACGCTAGAGTCAGCACCTCAGTCCCAGTTCATTTAATGCCTCACAGAGGTTTCATCTTTCACATTCTCATCCTTTCACTGTATTTTCAGAACAATCAATGATGCACTTTGCAGCACTATGCCTTTTGAAAAATGACACCTTTCACATAACCATTCCAATAGGACAAGAACCAAGTCGAGCCATGGTCTGACACCCTCATTTAAATGTCCATGATGCTCTGTGACACCAATGAGTTAGAATTAAAAAGTTAGGAGCTGGCTGTGTTGATGAGTAGCTAGTGCTCTGTACAGTCTAGTATGACAGCCAGATTCATTTCCTGAGCCTGATCTCGGTCCTCTCTTGCAGTGGCTGAGAGATGTATGAGGCAGCACACTCAGCTAGGTAGGGGGAGTGCCCAAGACCCAGCCAGTTCTCTGCAGCTGGGAGAACAGCAGCTGAGTTAGGAGTGTAAAGCCAAGGCCCTGATTAGACCTGGCTGGGAAACAGAAAGACATAAAATTCACAGAAATTCTTGGCAAAATTATTTTCCATCACTGAAGGTAAAGGATCCCTGGGAAAAGGGACCCTATTTTTGTTACAGGGAACTGAAATAACATTGCCCCACATCCCTAGTACCCTAGGCATGTTCCTAGACCTGTCTGGGCACTCAGCTGGTGTCCCCTACGTTGGTATCAGTGGTACCAAGATACCAGTTGAAGACAAGGAAAGAGATCTGTGTAGTATACGATAGTCTGTATGCTGGTGTGACACTGGTACGTGTCTCGAACATGGAGCTGCCTCTCAATCCTAGTCACACAGCTCTGGGGATAGGCAATGTTACTGCTCAGTAATCTTGACACCTAGTGATCCCTCTATTCTAATATTACCAAGCAGGAGAGCAGTTTTCAACACAACAAATGCAGGTTCTTATTATAAGCAGCCTATAGATGGGACCTCCTTACCTTACTTCTCCTCATTTGCTGGGCACTGGCTGCCCTGTTTTGGCAGGGATTTCTTTCCTAACTGGTTTTGCAAAGCCCAGCACCCTACAAAGTGAAAATGCTACGAATACCTGCTATCAGCCAGAAATGAGGCAAAAACGCCTGCTAGGATGCTGCAGTAATTCAGCTGTCTCACAAGAGGGAGCTACAGCTTCTTTGCTAACTGATGCAAGAACACAGTAACCGATAGCTCAAGAACGCAACAAAAAATTCCAGCAGAGAGCGGGAGGCCCTGTGGCTGCGGGGAATACATCAGCAAACAGAAGGAGGGAAAGCTGTACTAGGAGAGAGGAGGAGGAGATATAACACACATTGGCTTTGGGAATGCCTTAGAATTTTATTTATACCCATTTGCATTGTGTTCTAGTTTGTGTCTGGCACGTCATTACTGAGATCATCACAGAAACCAGGCGCTCTCTCACTCGGTTACTAGCCTTTCTGTAACTGTTGTTTTGCAAGATGCATTGCACATGTCCATTCCATGTAAGGGGTGTGCACACCGCATGCCCAGTTGCTGTAATTTTTTCCCCTCAGTGGTACCTGCTGAGTCGGCTCTAACACCCTCTGGCACCACACACGCGTGATGCGGTACAAAGAGACCAGCTGACCCCGTACACTCTCAGTTCCTTCTTGCCAGTTAACTCCAACAAAGGGGTAGGAGGGTGGGTCATGGAATGGACACGAGCAACACAGCTCTAAGAACAACAGTCACAGAAGGTTAATAACTGTCTTTTCTTGTTTCTAGTGCTTGCATATGTCCATCCATTCCACGTTAGGTGCTTCCCAAGCAATACCACACAGGAGGTGGGCTCAGAGTTCATGAACATGCAGATTGCAACATGCCCCTACCAAACCCTGCATCATTCCTAGTTTGCTGGGTGATGCCACAGCAGGAAGAAAAAGTATGCATGGACGACCAGGTCGCTGCTCTGGAAATGTTCTGGTTTGGAGTCTGGTCAGGAACGCCGCTGAGGAAGCTTGTGCTCTCCTAGAACAGCAGGTGGTGTGACACTCACTGCCCACAGCATGTGTGAATGCAGGAAGTGATCCAGGATGAAATTCTCCAGCCATAATGGGCTGGCCTTTCATCCTATCTGCTACTGCCACAAAAAGCTGTGTGTATTTACAGAACAGCGTGACCCTTTCTACATAGAAAGGTAGGGCATGCCTAACATCCAGCATGTGGAGACACTGCTCCTCCCTATTCTTGTGTGGTTTCAGGAAGAGAACAGGCAGGCAAACAACCCTCTTACTATGAAACTGCAAAACCACCTTTGGGAGGAACATAGGGTGAGGGCAAAGTTGTACTTTGTCCTTAAAGACCACAATGGGGAAGGGTGGAGGGGACCTGATGTAAGGGCATTGATTTCTGAGACCTCCTAGCCCAGGTAATCACAACCAGAAAGGCAAGACAGCGGGCATGATGCCAGCGGCTGAAGTCTCACGGGGGAATGGTTCCTGGATCTGTAGGTATAGCCTTTCTATGCCCCAGAGGAAGAAAATGGACATTTTCTGCCAAAAAACTGACTTACCATCCACTGGAGGGTAGAAGGCTGAAATGGCACTAAGTGCACTTTAACAGATGAACTAGCTAGGCCTTGCTGTTTCAGACGAAGCAGATACTCCAGCACAGTCTGGCGAAGTGACCTAGTGCGGGAGAGGCCTTGATGGGACGACCAAATGGAGAAATGTTTCCACTTGGCGAGGTAGGTAGCTCTAGTAAGTGGTTTCCTGCTGCCTAACCAAGCCTGGTGAAAGGGAAAAGAAAAGAAAGCCATCAATATGAAAAAAATGGTTACTTACTAGTTCTGTAACTGTTGGTCTTCAAGATGCGGCTGCAGAAATGCTTTCCACTCCGATTGCACCAGAGCAGAATACACATCCGCATCTGCCTGAGAAGAACTCTGCTTTTACTCTGCCTTGTGTTTTTAAGGTATAGAGATTAGAGGTGTTTTACTTTTCATTTCTCAGTCTCCAAAGTAAAATATGTATATTTATCTTACTCTGACGCAATGCCTAGAGAACAAATTCTGCTTCTAGCAGCATATCATCAAAGGCCATTTCCCCAGGTTAACAGTGAAATGTGAATGAAGTACAGCTTTAAAAAATACATCAGAACAAGATGAAATTCAAGCTTCATTGGGGTCCAAACAGGGCAGACTCCTAATATTCTGGTTGAGCTGGAAGAGGTGGTAAAGTAAAGTGAAACTTCAGCCCTCCCCTATGTGATGATAAAGATGAGCTACATGTAGTTTGGAGAACAAGTAGTCAGCTCTGGGGAGAGTTAAATTAGATTAATCCATCACTCTTAACATCTCAGTAAAGATTCAAAATTGGTAACATGCTGCTCTCTCAAAGCACTTAACTAGTACAGCAGCGTGTTCACAAACACTAGACAACACAAAGAAGGAGCCTTTATGCTAGTTATAATACGTGTCTGCATACAGACAGACATTACTGTCATCAGCTCTACTGCCGCATGCACCATAGGTCTCTTCCAGCAGAGCTGATGAGGAATCCTTGCGAGCTGCAGTAGTAGCATAGCTTGTATCCTCCGAAGGCTGCAGTCTCATGCACTTCAGAAGTGCATATGGCAGTGGTGGCACATACATACTAGTCAGGCAGTGATCTAGTCTGAATGCTTATCCAGCCCTTATCTATAAGCTAGCTGAGCACTACAACACAGTGGCCGGAGGATGAAATATTAGCCATGCTCACATGTGACAAAACTGCTCTCTAGTGGCTGCGGTATGGCTGACCCTGAAGTCTACTGATTCATTATAACCATTGGAGTTGAGCAACTGAGCTTGAAATCTCACAGGAGTTCAAAGATGAACCATTGTGTTAGTATTTTGGCCTACTCGCTTCCAATCTCAGCTGCAACCAGCAAGTACAGAGATGGGTGGAAAACTAAACAGATAATGGAAGAACAGGGAGGTGTGAATTAACATTTTTCAAATTTATAATAGGTCCAGGATTGTGTTTCAGGTGGAAGTTCAGGCTGGTTCTAATTTTAACTTCTCTACAGATCTTACTCATCGTTAAAACCACCAGTCATCTCCGCCCCCAGGAACATAGGCTCTCGGCGCTCTAATGAGAAAGCAGTTTTTAAGATGCTTGCCTAAAGTCTCCCTTCACAACTGATCCTCCGTGCTGGGGCAATTCTGCTGAGCTTAGGTGCCACATTGGAAACTCCAGTGAGACTGGAGATGCAAAAAAACAACAACCAAGAAACATGATTTTCAACAGTCTCTGGTAAGTATTCTCCTCCCCCCCACCCCGCCCCCTTTAAAACAGCTGGCTCAGAGAAGTTAACCACAGAGAGGTTCGGGCACTTTGCTTTGTACCTGATGTAATAGGAAGGGAGTGATCGGAACTTTTGCATGGTTTAATTACTGACCCATTTTTCATTGTAACGTGCTGCTACGGCAGTAGCAAGTTTGCATTGGCAACATGCAAAACAAACGCGCACACACACACACATATTTTATAAGTGGGATTCATCAAATTTGATTTTCAACGGCAAAGAAACAGATGTTCGATTGACAGCACTTCATTAGAGAAATAAATGAGGTCACATTTCTGTTCATATCCATCTGCACAATACACTAGACATTAAAATCTGAAGCTCACATTGTACATGCAGCTTTACTAATGGTCTCCCAACCTCTTAATTCCCAGAGCTAGCTAGGCCAGGTCAGATGACTTTAAACTTTGAATAAACTTTAGTGTACTTCTGGAAAACTGGAGACCAGGATTTAATCATGGACACTTAGGATACAATCGGATTTGATATGCTTGGTGGAGAATAACTAGTTCCACAGAGCGGGGCATTCATACTCTTCTTTGGCAACTGCAAGAGACAACTTAAAGTCTTTCCCATAGGAATTTCCTAAAACAGAGAAATACACACACACAATTGAAAATGTTGTTCTTCCTACAGCTACACCCACCTCCTATGAGTGCCATAACTGAAAGAAATTAGCAAAATATTTTGCTGTTTGAGTTTGTTTATCCTAGGTGTTTAACAGCACTTTGCTTATAGCTACTTTCAGTGGTTTCCCTTGTATACACAGTCAGTCAGTTTCTTCCTTGGTGAGAAGACCTTCATTAAAAAAGAGGGGTTAATGGGTGGGAGGAGAGAAGTGGTTTCTGGTCTCCTTTTGTTAAAGTAAAAGATGAAGGTAGAATTCTGTACAAAAATAATTGCATTCAAAACCAAAACAACGCAAAACTTTAGAGCAGCATTTTTCAAAGTTCGGGTAGCAACCCAGTACTGAGTCGCTCTGGTCAGCGCCGCCAACCGGAGACTTTAAAAGTTCCGGTCAGCGGTGCTGCCCAGGTAAGGCAAGCTAGTGTCTATCTGTTTCGACACCACCTCCAGATCAGCTGCTAGAAGAGGAGGACCTCATCCTCCCTGATTAGAGATAACAAGGTGCTTCAGCCTGATTGAACTAACCCTGTTATCTCTAACCTGGTTCTTGCCTACTTATTTATACCTACCTCTGGACACTTCCACTGCATGCATCCGACCAAGTGGGTATTAGCCCATGAAAGCTAATGCTTCAATACTTTTGTTAGTCTTTAAGTTGCCATGGGACTCTTTGTCACTATCCACAGTATATTTCTCTGTTTGTTCATTCTAGTTCAGATGACTCAAGTGGGTTGATTCTATCCTCTAGCATTGCCAACTTGCATTCTTCATCCTAAAAAAATATGCAATTTACATTTAGGGATTGCTTTATTCACTACTGAAATGCAGTTACTTCTGAGTAGCTGCTGTTTAGCAAAGCACAATAACAGTACTGAACAGTTTAGCACAGGAAGTGAAGAATATCCTGGAGGAGATTAATCCACAATCTAATACTCCTCACTGTTAGAATTATTGTCCTGGCATTCACCCTAAATTTAGCCTGATGGCTCCGAAAGCACAAATATTATTTAAATGGAAACACTAGACATTCTCATTTTATACACAATTGCCAGACCAAAGTTCTCTCCCATCTAATGGCACAAAGTAAATAAATGTTAACCTTTGATTGTTCAAGATGAAAAAGGAAAACGATCTTTCATTTAAAAACTGCTAATTCAGTTACCACGGACGGATGCTGCGTAATCATAAAGAATGACTGTTGCTTGTTACTATAGCAACTTGGAAGTTTAGGGAGCATCTTGTAATTTCAGTCCAGACACCGAATTTTACAGCAATCCACCCACTGCTGCCACATTTGGATACTTCAGAACAAGCTAGAGCTTGACCTCTGATGCTAAGAAAAACGCATTCATGTAGAAATACTGTCAGAAACCAATATGTAAGAACATGATGTACATAGGAAATCAGCACTTAAAGCAGACGGGCTTCTAGAAAAGGAAACAAAGTACTTGAAAAAATACGACGACATTGAAAAAGAACTCTCAGTGTTAATTAGTCCAAACTTTGACCTGTCGTCATCTCCTCCTCTGATCGCTGCTCACAAAGTCTGTACAGTTCTGTGGAGGACATGTTTTTCAAAATAAAGGCTTTCAGAGTCATTCCAAAATAATTACCCAACACCATTGTCCGCAGGCCAGCACTCACCAGCAAGCCTCCCGTAACAAAGCAGCATCTGCAGCCTAGCACTCCTGAGCAAGCCCAAAACAGAAGAACGTGCACCTGCGTGCAGTGGGAAAAACAATGGTCAGAACTGGATTCCAGGTCCAAGCTTCCAGTAAGTCATTCTAGATAAACCTGGATACAAAACTAAGGGCTATTTAAAAACATACGTGGCCAGTTTCATTCACTGAGGGCTGTAACCTCCAAGCTGTGTACATGGCAAGAAAGCTTTTACTTTCCTATGGATGGCCTATAATGGGCTTTGTTCCCTATGAACATCTGGAGATGAGGCTTCCAGGCCCTACTTTGTGCTACACTTGGGGGGAACTCACCATTTTAAAAAGCTGGCCTCATTCTGAGTATGATGATCTTCAAAGGCTCATGAGACAGCTTAATTTAGAACCAGTATTTAGATTGCAACACACAATGAAATGAATTGGCACATCTTCATTTTTTTAAACGCAAGATTTAAATGAAAATCTACCTTTAAACTTTCCCCTACAGGTTGGAAAGCCAAGCAACAATCCCAATCCAGAAAGCAAAAATAACTATGACCCAAAAGGAAACTGATCGGCCTCGTTTCAGAGTCAAAAGCAAATTAAAGGCTGACAGAATGCCTTCAGTGCAATAACCTAAGGTGTTGTGCACACAGAGAACGGCTTCCAAGAGCAACACAATGTAAAAAACAGTGTTGCTTTAAAGACAGCTGGGTGTGTAAGCTGTGTTGCCTGCCACAGCTGTAAGAAGCTGAACTTACTCTCATTTATTAAAGAGCTGCTGATGCTTCACGGTGCACTCTGTGTAGCATTCTTCTGGAAACAATTCTACTTAGAAAACCCAGACTCTCTGCAGGTCTCTATCCCTCCTTCTATATTAAGAAGGGCTTTCAGATAACAGGATCTGCTTCTGCCAGTCATTCTCTGCCTGTTTTAGCAATATTATTAGGTAGAATTGACTAAAGTTACAAGAGATGAACAAAGGGACAACAAAAAAACACCCTTAAAAATAGAAGGTCAGAGGCAGTCTTAGAAAGCGTGCAGCCCAGTGTCTCCCCCCAATTATTGGGTGCTTCTTCACTCAGAGCACTGAGACCTGGTATTTAGATACGTAATTATCAGCTTTCCTGAACATTTTGGCATGGCACAGGTGTCTAACACCATACTAGCTAATCTCCCAAATGTCTGTCCCTGCATGCATTGGATGCAGCCCAGAGCAGTCATTTCTTGAAATGCTCCTAAGTAGTATTGCCAACTCTTGTAATTTTACCGTGAGTCCCACAATATTTGGTGTTTTTCTTAAAGCCTTAACTCCTGGAGTCATGCAATTGGGTGAGAATCTCATTCAAAATAAGAAGCTTCCAGCCCACATGGTTATAGAGAAAATATGAGCCCTAAAGGATCAAAAACCAGAGGGCACATGAAAAGGACGCAAAATATACTATTTTTTAATATCTAAACATTTTAAAGCCAAATTCATGGGGTGGGGGGGTTTCCACCTGACGTATGCTTTTTTTAACATTTTGGGAATAGCAATACTGCCAAAGTCCTGATTAGGAATCTCCAGAGGATTTTTCCAGGGTATCATACACAGTAATAAGAGGACTTCCCCTGCCCCCTTTTCTTTCAGCTCCTCAAGTCTCACAACGACTTTTCCTCCATGTCATGGCTGAGTACTGTAGGAGAAAAGGGTTTGGGCCACCCAAGAGCTAATTATTGAGTAAATGTTATGCGATTTCTACAACTGTCACCTTCGCAAGGATCATTCAAAATTTGGTTGCTCCACTGACAGTGTGTAAAACGGCAGAACTCTGAGTCAGGATGCCTGGGTTCTATTCCTAGACCTGGGCGGGGAGTGTAGCCTAACAGTGAGAACAGGGGACTGTTGGATTCTGTCACTTTGTTCTGCTGCTGATCACCTGTGGGACTTTTTGCCAGTCATTTAATCTCTTTGGCTGGGTTCACCCACCTGTAAAATGCCAAAGTCCTACCTACATGTTCTCAGACCTCATTAATTAGTGCCTATAAAGTGTTTTGTGATCCTCAGAGGAAAGGTGATACAGAAGAGCAAAGGGCTGTTATTTTAAGCGTATTTTGGTTACACATGCAGGTATTTTGGCCAGGGTTTAATATTTCTTGGCTGCACCACAGACCCTCTTATGGACACCTAACCCACCCTCAGGGTGCCAGAAAAGCCAAGTTTTTTCCACCTCCTCAAGTTTCCAGATTCTTTCGCCAATTCTCCTTCCTTTCAGCACCCAGAGTCTGGCCTGCAATTGCAATCACAGACAGCAGCTGATGCCAAGTCAAGCTGGCTGCGTGGCCCCGCATAAACCTCTCCGGCAAGTTGAGTATTCCCTGTAGTGTTCCTGTCTTTCTTTTCCTTTCCTCCTTTTTCCCTCCCATCCCCTCTTACCTCGCCATCAAAGCCCCGTGCCCTGGAAATCTCAAGTCACCAGTTTCACAGCTTTCTCTTTTAAATTTAACATCAATGTCAATACATCAGGACCAAAGGGCAGCCAGGAAGGAATAAATGAAGCCCAACAACAGTGAGATCTTGTCAGTTAAGGGAAGGGCGAGGAAGCGAAATAAAGAGAGCTGGGGATTTCACTCAGCCTGTCAAAGGCAAGTAAAATGACTGGCCCCAAAAAACCCAACACCTGCTGCCTGCCAATGTCGCAAAGTTTCCTAGTGTGCCCAGTTCTATGTTTTAACTTCCTCAGGTACCGGTCACCGTAGGTGGCCATATGGTTCTATGGTTACCATTCATCACCTGGACGCTCAGGAGTTCCCGCTCCAGAGGTGCAGACACTACAGCTTGGGGTGGAGGGAGGGAGATGTGCAGGGACATTGGTAGATCCTATTTTACTACAGTTGCCTCTTTAGTAACAGGGTTTATCCCATGCAGGGCTGTCCCTAGCTATTCTGGGGCCCTACGCAGCCTCCCCACCCACGAGTATGGAGGGGCAGGACTCTGCAGAGGGCAGGGCTGGTATGGGGTGCAGGGGAGAACCGCCCCCCTCAGCATTCACTGGTGGCGCGGCTGGGGCCGGGTCGCTGCACTTCCCGCTGCCGGTGAGTGCTGGCCTGGCCCTGCTGCAGACCTTGGGCGGTGGGGTGGGGGAGGGGGCAGAGGTTTAGGGGAAGGGGTGGAGTGTGTGTAGGGCGGGGCAGGAGCAGTATGCAGCTGTGTAGGACACCAGGAAATTTCGTGCATGGGTAGGGACGGCCATGATCTCATGCACATATCAGAGAGGCTACAACTCCCTCGAGACTCATTACTGGCATCCACAGTAACTCCTGCTTTTGAATTCGCTAACCACCAGGCCAAAGGGCTGGCCTCACACGTCCACGTGAGCAGGAATCTATAGCCACATGGAAGAAGGTGCATGCCAATTTTTAACATTTCTGCGTCACTGACGTCACTCTGGAGGGGTCACTGCAAGTCAGCAGCAGGTGCCTCAAAGCTGCGTACGAGACCCAAGAACTGGAGAGGGAAGGAGGCTGCAAGTCAGTCTGAGGAACAGCCGCAGAGTTACATAAGGGATGCTCGAGCTATACCTGCCTCTGCACAGCTCTAGCTAGCCTTTGCTTTCAAGGACACTCAGTGCATTCTGAATTTTCATTCATTAGACATCTATTGAGATTTCTGTGCCCATTCTTCTCATGTGAAAAGCAATCCAAGAGAAAAAAGTCCACTGTCATCTGCTGCTTCCTGAGCTATTCACTCATGCCAATTTTTTATGCGATGGTTAAGTACTGAACAAATATCGCAGCGCCTCAGCAAAAGCACATCTAAAAATACCTGGGCTGCCAGCGGACATTTCCTGCAAACAGCAGAGCTTGAAAACTTTTACAGACCTTCTGTATGGGCAGCTGTCAACCACCCTGTTAACAAGTCCAAAGGAAATACCACTAGAGAAAGGTTTTGGCTGGGAAATGCCACAAGGAAGACTTGAAAAACAAAGCAAAGATCCCTCTCACAGATTATTAAAATGTGCTGAGGAGGAAGTTCACCTTTTCCGGATATTTTAGGACACTACTCTGGGAACACACACAAATCACTAACATTCAAAACCATAAATCTAGATTCCCTGCCCCAAGCACCAGACGGGCTTAGTCACTGGTCTTCTAAAAGGTTGAACAAAGATTCTGAGAGGCAGGACTGGCCTCTTAGTGAAAGAAAGCAAGAGAGGAAATGGACAGGGGGTGTCAGAATTACCAATCTTGACTCCCAGCTCCACAGCTACCTCGCCCATGGAGCAAGTCACTTACAGGGCCACCAACAACTTGAATTCTACTCAGCCACAACAGAGAAGTTAAAAGTAATTTCAGGCCCTGCAGCTCTCCCTGCACCCTCCAATGGTAATTTGTGGTTTCACAATCATCAACAGATGGCTTGTAAATGCAGCACCCCATAGAGTTGTGGGTCCCTGCCAAGAAGCCCCCACACTTTAATATGCGGATGTGACCCATGGAGGACCCAGTTCCCAGGATACCATACTCCCCCTGGCTTGGTTTCCTACTCAGATCAAGACAGAGCATTTCATGCAAGGCGGCTGCATCTTTCTAGTCCAGATGGAGCAGGTTGCAGCCACCCTCATTTTACTACTATTTGTAATTTTTTGCAAGTCCTCCCAGCTCTCAGCACGCTGGCACGTTGCTGGCCTGGCCTGCGACTGGGCAAAGTTTGAGTTTTGCTGATCTACTTCCTGCCGGGACCCACCAAAAGTCCTGCAGGAAGGAGACAGTCTGCTTAGTGCTGCTTTGGAGTGTAAAAATAATCCAGGCTGAGCGTTGAGCAGAAGAATCTCATCATACTCGCGCTGTCGCTAGACCGGACTTCCCACAGTGCAGGCTGTGCCACTTTGTAACAGTGAATCATGGGGAGAGGAAGATGGGATGGAACAGAGAGATCACTTCTTATCTTCTCAAACGGAGGAGGGTATGACTCAGAGAGCAAAGGCAAAACAGGAACGGAGGATGGAAAACATTGTGTTTCCAGGTCTCACCTGCCTCAACAAGTTAACTAATCATGGGGGCACCTTTCAGTTTGCAAGGGCCACTCTGGGTATTTCCAGCTCCTACACATGGCTGTAGAATTAACTTCTTTGGACAATAAAGTATTCTTTAGGAATCCTGAGCACCTAAACATATGCTCTGTGCTTAGCAGAGAGACTTGGTTCCTGCCCTAAGGAACTTATGCTCTAAAATATGGGATGCAACCCAAGGAGTAAGGGTGACACCCACTAAAGGGGGAAAAGGGTAAGGAAAGGGAAAGACTAAAGTAACACAATCACATGGCAGCTCACTATAGGCCAGTGTACCATTAAGGGTGGTTATAGGTATTTTATAGCCAAGCACAAGAAAGACTACACATGATTTATTGATCCTGGGGCCCACAGCTGGCCTGAGCTTTCAGGTGGGATTTGAACGGAGGACTACGGTGTGGCTCAGCAACAAGACAGGAGGGAGCTGTGAATATGGGGCCAATACGACAGACGGTGCATACACTGACCACATCTAGCTCCCTGGATCTCAAAGCTCTTGGTCATAATCAGTTAATCTACGGACCGTCGCTCTGAGGTAGGCCAGTACTGACCCGACTTTACACAACAGAAAGGCTAGGTTCAGACACTTACCCGACATGGAGGTCCTTGTGCTAATCACTAGATGTTACTTCCCCCTCTGCAATTCTACAAAAAATCGGAGCATGTGAGTGTCATGGCACAAAACAGATGATTTTCAAGTGGACCACAAACTCCTGCAGTTATGGTGATCTAATCAAATCATACCCATGAAGTGCTCCAGGTATTCCTAGAATCTTTGACTGATTGCTAACAGGACATTGCAAATGGGCTTAGTTAGGAATAAATCAGAAGAAATTAACAGGGAAAATTTGGGTCAAATATCAAAAACTTCTTAACAGTGAGATCTCTGCAGTTTCCTACAAAATAGTGTGGAAGTTCCACCATTTGGGACATGTAATTAGGGCTGCCTATTTTGGTTGGACAAATTCCTGGAGATGTCATCACATAATCTTTAATTAAAGATTCATCTTTAATTCCTGGAGTTTCCAGGATAATCCTGGAGGGTTGGCAACCCTGCGTGTAATAATAAACCGGAGCACTAGAATATTCAGTTGTAAGGAGCAATCCTGTGCTGGTTGGTGGAGACGGCATTGATAATTTTAACCTCTATGATATGCCAGTGATCACACAGCAGCTAACCCCTTGCATTGCTTAGGCTTTTCCCTTTGAAGCTATTTACAGATTCTCCTTACCAGACTCCAACTGTGGGTCCTTCAGGGGAAGGGCACTTAGAGACTTTCAATTCTGGACCTTTTCATGAGATTACAGTGACTCTGATTTGAACAGCCTGTGCTAAGACAGAAAGCAGAGAAGTTGGCCTTAGCTTCCAAGATCTCACTGTTTGGTGTGCCCAAGTACAGGTCTTTGTTGAAGATCAGACGGTCATCTCTTCACAGCAGTCTTCAAAGGGGGAAAAAAAAGCCTATTTAATGAAAAGTCTTTTTGTGAAGCAGCCTGAAAAGCATTTGTGATAAATATATAGCAGACAAGACATCTAGACCAAGGAGCAGACACAAGCAGAAGCATGAGGAACACCAGCCTTTTAAAAGAAAGGTTATACTAACAATGTTCTGAAACTCCTGGGGCTTTGGAGCTAACCCATCATCTGCAGAGAGCCGCAGCAGGAAAATACCAAACACCACAGTGGACTCATGAAGAACCTACTGCAATACAGAGAGAGGAGAGAATGGCGCCAAGTCTTCAGTGCCCACAGACAGCTTATAATTGTCAAGGCACTCAGGGACGGGATGGGATGGGATGGGAGAGAGACTGATGAAATAAGAACATGATGTCTGGGAGCTCCCACCAATGCCAGCCCATTTTTAAGCCTTTTATCACATTGTGGCAACTGGGTCGCAAAGTTAGAAAGTTTCTCGTTTTAGAAAGCAGGATTTAAAGTTCTGCTGCAGGAAGCCACAGTGACAAGGAGGCAGTCTGCAAAGAGAAGCGAAGGGCAGCAGAAGGTAAAAACAATGGAGATCCTGAACCCAGTTCACATTAAGTTCACCGGGGAAAGTAACACAAGAGGTGAAGCTGAGGGAACAACTAGCCGGAGTTACAGAACTGCCTAAGAAGGTCTGAGGAGATGATGCTCTTGGATAATAAAGTCAGGGATGTTTTCAGAAAGGATCAGCTAGGACTAACAGAATGAAATTCAGCAAAGGGAAATTTGCTGGTACATCTTACCACAGAAAAGACGTTACATCGCACTCGTCTGAGGTATATACTGTCCCACTGTTGTTCTCCCCCATCCATCTACAGAGGCAGCAGCACCTGCATTCTTGCTTCTGTTTTAAATCTCTGAATATTTTGGTACAACCGAAAACGCCTCTTTAAAGCCATCTTCTAGTTAGAGCAGGTTCTTTCCTCCCATTTGTGACCTGTGCTATCGGGAGGCAGGACTGAGAGAGAGGCTCCTCTAGAAGTGAGAGCTACCAAGAACCACCTGTTGTCAAAATGGCTGTCACCTCCCATTACTCTGAACATAACTGCACTCAGGTAAGGTGGCCTCTACTTCCCTCTAGTTCCAGTGAGAATTTAAGCAGCCTGTGGCCTCGGTCCCACTGAGAACAATGGGCAATGGAGTCATTTTGAAAGAGCACAGGTCTACATGGAGCTCTAATGTTCCAGAATCTAGAACAAATTTATCAGTCCTGGCTGAAGAAATTCAGTTATGAAAAATAATGGGAAAAATTATTCTGAACCCTAAAAATGTCTTTAAATGTACAAGATTTCAGTGAGTTTTAAGAATAAAGGAAATGTGAAATACCTGTGTTATTCTGTTATTAAAGCTCATTTGGCATAAGAAAATATTGTGATCCAGATGAACATTTCTTAAGGGACCAGGTTTTTTTTTTTAAAAAAAAAGGAATTTTAACTCACAAAACAGGGTGGATAAAAATCAATTATTTTTTTAAAATAAAAAAACTCCAATTTTTTATTTAAATTAGATTATTTGATAAAATGCTTTTTGTGGGAAAAATCTAACTAAAGATATTTTTAATTAAGATAGAATCATAGAATATCAGGGTTGGAAGGAACCTCAGGAGATTATCTAGTACAACTCCCAGCTCAAAGCAGGATCAATCTGATATATATTCATTTTCTGATATAGCTGTAAAATTAACCTGAAAAGTTTTCAAAATAAATCACTGTTTAAAAATGTATAGTGTGTACCTTCTAAAAATGAAACCTACATTTATCTCTGAGTTGCGAAGAATATGTATTAACGTTATAACCAACAAGAATGCAATTTTATGTAGAAACCCATGATTAAATCGAGTCTTCCTGACTAGTGATTTAAATCATGATTTAAATCAAATCCACCCTGCCACAAAAATAATTAACTGCCTGTAAATTCTCCAAAATAAATAAATAAGCTCTGTACTCAAGGAATAACTGCTGTAATTTTGGGAAGGGCACGTATTCTTCACGCACAACAAAGTGGTTGAATCGCTGCATTAAATGTAAAACTCACCTCAGCCTCAACTCTGGCCCCACAAGCAGCGCTTTCACAATGAAGTCTTTCTAGAAATAAGAACCAAAACTGGCAGCAGGTGGCAGCACCTATAACCACCCAGCACCAGGAGTGGAGCGAAGCGGACAATGGTGAGTGACAGGCCGGGAAGGCGGGAGTCCAGTGCCAGCAGAGAACTCCTCATTCCTGGGGAACGTGCAACAGCTGGCTGAGCCCTACTGCTTCCGATCCAAACGCAAAACCAACCCCCGCTCCACTGAAGGACTCCCCAGATACACCCCAAAACATATGCCACCGCTGAGCGGGCTACTCGCTACAGCCATGATGCCTCGAAGGGATCTAGACTAAGACAACTAAAGTCTGTGGGCGATGCAGATGGTAAAGCACAAGCCTGCTGCACACCACACACACACACACACACACACACACACACACACACACACACAAGCTGCCTCTGCAGGCTGCTGCAGCTAGCTCCTTCCCGTAACACGAGGATGGTGCTAATGAACCAATGACAACCTACTACCCGGGGTGACTCGCCGCAGCACAAGATCCTCAGTATCCCTGCAGCTCAGCAGTAGGAAGGTGAAACTTGCTCTCCCCAGCTGCCCTGACTCATTATTGAACTCTAAAGTTCAAGCACCGTTTGTACAACAGATGCTTTAGAAAACCCCATTGTCCCCCCCACACACATTGTCTTCCTTCAGAGACCTGTGAGAACTCGGGTGGGCCAGATCACTGAGAGCCAGCACAATTTTACTACAGCCCCAAACCTTGTCAATGAGAAATCAAAGGGAACTGATGAACCATCCCTTGAAAACCTTACGGTGCAGCTGCATCTCGTCACACTTTTGTGTCCAGCAAAGCTAGCCTAGAACTCCCGCCCCAACACCACCACCAATGAAGTTGCCTGTTCATCATCGTAAAGTCGACCCAGTAGGTCAGAAATCTCAAGGAAGCCTCCTGTCCCGGGGCATTCTAGCACTTCTGTTACCCATCCCAGACCAGTGTATGTGGCACTGGACTGGGAGAGTTGCAGGTTCTGAGTTCTAGTCTCCACTCTGGTGCTGACTTACTGGGAGTCACGTGGGGCTACTCACTGCACCTTTCTGTGCCCTGGTTTCTGCATGACGGGAGGAGGGGAATTCTTACCCACGTTTGAAATGTGCTCTGAGAGCTACAAACGAGCAGTGCTAGAGAAACGAGCTAACCTCATCCCATTCGAAGCTTTCGTCATCCCACTTCAACTCGATCTGCTTACAGGTCCCTAGTAAATACTTCAGTCTGGATCCAACACTTTCAATGGTGGTAAGTCCACAATGTGACTAGTTACAGCAACGAACACGGCTCGTTTGTCACAGAAGCTCAAGTGACAGGAAAACATTTTGGTTGTGAATGAGACACAAACAAAGGGGAACAAGGAACTGCCACATGCCTGCGAGTCTGCAAACAAACACTCTTCCCTGCCAGGCAAAACACAAACACCGTGGAAAGAGAAACACACTGTCTCCTTGTCAGAAAAGCTGAAATTCAGGGACTGATTTAGCTTCCTTAATACTTCCCAAGTGATGATTCAAAACACTGAAATGAGCCTCCCTACAGAACAGTGTGCTGTCCGTGAAGGAAGACCGACAACACTGTAACCTAGCTAGAGCTTTTGGGGACAGATTCTGCTCCCAGGTATGCTGGTGTAAATCTGGGTGAATGCCAGTGAAGCCAGCATAGGTCTGGATTCTCACCAGTGTCCTAGAATGCAGGATCTGGCCCTAGGAGACTAGCTTCTGACCTTCTCTTACTCACACAACAACAAAAATTACCCTTCTTTTTAAGGGATGGCTTTGGGAAGGCAGCCACAACCCTCCTCCCCCTTTTACAGAAAGATATTTCAACTGCAAAATGACCAAGACACTAAAGCAGAACAGGGTCACTTCTCCGAGTGCTTTAACTTTAGGCAGGAGCAGCAATAAACATTTGTTTCAGCTTGCAAGAGAAAAGCCAAGGCAGCTTATTTTTAAAAAATGCAACTGGGTCAGTAGCTGCCTGGAGTGGAATGAATGGACGACACGAATGAGTACGTCCAAAAGAAACATCGCTCCATGGTCCCTGCTCCTGCTGCACAGGACAAATACATGCTGTTACAGTGTGATTTTTCTAGACCACCAAAGTGGCTTATGAACACACAAGCCCCGCTGCCTTTCGCTAGCAGCCAGGGAGCACAAGCCCTTATACCCAGTTACAGTTTTTTAGACCCTCCAGGGCCCTAGCTGATGAAGAGCAGCAAATTATAACCATAGTTCTTTGGACTTCAATAGCACCTTTCATTGAAGGATATTGAAGTGCTTTACAAACATCAATTAGGCCTCAAAACATCCTAGTACGCTTGGGAAGTACTCTTGCCCTCATTTTAAAGGTAAGGAAACAGAGGACAGAGTCAAAGGGACTTGCCTAATTGAAATCACACAGCATTTTAATATCCATGTAGGGAATAGAACCCGGGCGTCCTGACTCCCAGATCCATACCCTCACTAGACAATGCTTTCCCCCTTACCTGAGCACAGCAGTGAGCAATCAACAGATCCTTTCTAAAGTTCACTATAAACTTTGCAGCACACAGGTACACTAATGAGCATTTACATTGGTCTTTATCATCTATAGCAATAGACTTGCCTGTTAAGCAATAGGACACAGGTCTTTGCACTGTCAATTAAATGGAATTTTGGTTGCAATTACCCCTGCTAAGTGGCCTGTTCCGGCTCCGGGATCTGCTTCGCTGTCTCTGAAGTCGCGACCTCCGGAGCAGTCGATAGTAGTAAGATGGTCTCCCAGAACTTTTCCTGCTGTTCACTGACATTTCTGTATCTATTTCACACACGCACCCTCGCTCACTCCCCCCACCCGTCAAAGCAGCAACACTTCCAGCGTCTAATGAACAGGAGGCCGGTTCTTTAGAGCAGAAGTGGGGAGAAGAAGGAAGAGTGGCTCTTCAAGATTGACACTGAAAATAAAAAACACCCAAGCCCAGCACAGAGCACGTGTCTGAGCAGAGGCAGAACTCGCAGCAGGCAAGAGGCACTGATCAAACAATTCCAGCCCCCAAAAAGATAAG
This sequence comes from Dermatemys mawii, assembly GCA_007922305.1. NCBI lineage: Eukaryota > Metazoa > Chordata > Testudines > Dermatemydidae > Dermatemys > Dermatemys mawii. The sequence goes on along the minus strand of ML677396.1, from coordinate 17,727,499 downwards.
CCTGTTGGAGTTGGAATAGGAAGCCGGAGTTGGCCCGGGCTCTTGAAATATGAAGAAAAGGCTGGAAGAAATCCTGGACTGGATCATCTCACTGGACAGCGACATCTGCCTGAGCCACACTAGAAAAAAGCAGAGCTCCCTGCTACGGGACGGCTACACAGCCCAGGGTGCTAATCAAGCTTGTACCTGCCTCTGGCCACTACATCTTTCTGAAGGTGAAGCTTCAGCCAGCAGGATCTGTAACAGGAGGTTCCTAGGGCTTTATGAAAGAGGAGATCGGGGAAGGGTGTAATGAGTTCCTTACCAGGGGGCACATGTTAATCATCATGGAGTGAAAGCCCCAGAAAACAAAGTGAAACTTGAGAGGGGATCACTTTAATTAGAACTGGAGCGAGCCAAGCACTGGACTCCCCTGGAGGCCCTTTTCCTTTCAACATTCAAACTAAATTATAGCATGTCACAGGAGTTAAAAAAAGAGACCTAGTTACCGTTCAGGTTCCCGCAGCACATGGGATTCTGCCTCTGGCTCAGAAATTGCATTTGAATGGGCAGAACGAACTCTTTAAACCCCAGCGAGGGGAAAAAGAAAGGCCAGTTGGATGGATTCCCAAGTCTCCAGTTTAAACAGCTCAGCTAAGAGGTGCATTATCCAGAATCCCTTATCCAGGCGCCCAGAGACGCGCCCACAGCTACGGGCACGGAAATGCTCTGAGAGGAGAGTGGCAGAGAGGATTTAGAAAGGATGGAATTGCTGGAGGCCAAGGAATGAATACACTAGCCCTTTCTTCTATGGAACCTTCAATTTGCATTCCACGCTCATGGAAAAGCCGGAAAAACTGACTGCAGGATGGGCTACCGGCTAGTGACATTTGCTGGGGGCCTGCCCATGCTGAGACTGGCTTTGCTAACTTTACCAGTCTCTTGCACCAAATGTACCTATTGGCAATGTCAGTGAGGAGATCAGGGGACAAAGCCATGGTTGGCCATCTCTGGGAAAGCGTGGAAGCTGGTCTTACCTGTGCCATGCCTGCTCTGGTGATAGGCAGAGGGTGCCACTCTTCAGGGCTCTCGATTCACCACCTGTCGCTAGCACTACATTCACTTAAAAGAAATCCAAAATCTTTAACTGCACCCCAGCGGTCTCAGCCATCACCAGCTGCCCACCTACTTCCAACATTTGCAAAAACTTCCCAGACTAAGCTGGGCATGGCAAACGTTGAGATGGATCTAACCTATGTAAATACTGAGCAGTGGAGACATACTTTATTTCTCTGTTTAGAAAGGCCCTTCAGTCCAGTCCACAACAAACAGCACGTCTTAATCTTTGCTGAAGTCCAGGCCTGGTTTTGAGGCCATACCTAAGGAATTCTACACTAACTTTTAGATGGTGCTGGAATGAACCAATCAACCTGGCAATGACAAGTTTAGGTCAAGTAGACAAAGTCACAGCTGGACAACAGATGATTCTAGTCTCTCCCCCCTCTGCAAGATGCAACAACAGAGCAACATTCCACTGCCTGCCTTTCACCCGCTGCACCATCTATGACCAGATTCACACAGCACATCAGGAGAAAGAAAAAAAGGCCACAGTTGCTTTACTTCTACCAAACTCGTTACTCAGGAGCAAAACGGTTTGTTTTTACCCATATGAATGGCAAACAAACTATTAAAACATTTTCAAGAACAACTTTGACTCCTCTTGGACTGGTTTGTGTTGTCAATTCAGAGAGAGAGGCACATATTTAAATTAGCAATGGGGAAATCTCAAACTATTTGGAGACTCAGTTCGGAGATTTGGTTCAGAACAGCAGCTGAATGCTCGGGTTTCTAGATGGAGAGCAGGAAATTTTATAAGAGATCTTGCAGTAGAATTAATGGGACCTAGGTTTTGGTCAAGCTAAATTCAGAGGATCCAAAAGGGTAAAAGGTTCAGAAACTTTGTTCTTGCTTAACCAGAACCAGCTGACGCATATTTGATCCACCTGGTATGGAGTGAAGGAGAGATGCTTGGTGATCTTGCTAAGCTCTATGAACAGGTGGAAGTGATCAAGTGGTATATGGTGATGGTTCTGCATCCATTCATGGGCACTTAAGCATCTGTTCTGTATTTATTTTTTTCCTATTTCTCCCCCCCGCACCCTCACCATACCTACTGAGATGTTCATGCAAGTGATCATAAAACAGGAAGAGTTAATGAGGGGCTATAAACTATCCTGACAAGAGAAGGGAGTCTTATAATAAGAGCATAAATAGCCTGGGAGTTTTATTAAAGTTTAGCCAGCCGGCCTCTCTGTCTGTCTGTCTCACTTCAATAAAGGTTTTGAAGGCATTAAGTACGGATGGTACAGAGCAGCAGGTAACAAAATGAATGACCCAGCTGGGAGGTAACGGACTGGTTTGGACATTTCCAATTATTCCAGAGCTATTTCTTTTTTCCCTTTCGAAAGCCACATCCTGACACAAGCACTCATTTGTGTGAAGGAATCTAGTGCTTGCAAAAGCAGCCAGATTAACTGCCCTGGAGAAGATTTTGTTACTTCTCTCCAAAATGACATAGGCTGTGGGAATGCAAGCTTTCTGCTCAGAGCTCTACCAAGGTGCCTCAGCCAGACCTGAGGGGACCACCTCCAGGAGAGATGAGCTCAAGCTCCTAATGGGGGATCAACTGGGGCCAATATGGTGCTGATTTTTGTGATCTGGAGACCTATACATTGGGCTCAGATTCAACTCACAGCACGGAGACCACTGAACTGCCACCAAATAGAAGCATCCTGCTATCACGTACAACTGTGGGCTGGGTTTATATGGATTAAATTTAGAGCAGAATTTGGCCATCTGTTTTTGCCTCGGCCTCATCAGTGTATGAGATTTGCCATCAGGCGTGTTATATTTTCTGTACAGCTTGATAAGTCAGGATTTATTTTGCTCCTCTGCAAGGAAACTTACAGGGTCTGCAGAAACGTTGGGTCGGCACCAAAAAGTCAATTCTGCGATGGAAGCAGAGAGGCACAAAGATTGGTTTGTTTTGCTTTGAGAGCCGGAGGAGCGTGCAGTTGCCTGAGGGTTCTACCAGTACAGAGAGAGACTTATGTCCATGGCAGCTGGCAGACACTGATCTCCAGTGGCTGTAGTTTTCTTTTATCATTTGCCTACTCGTTTATGCCTGGAAAATAATCCCTGTTCTCCAGAATCTATTCTCCCCAGACAGCCTCAGCAGTTAGCCTTCTTGCTTTCCCACGGGGCTTCAGGGGAGAACCATCATCATTCTCAACTCTTCTTCTTGCTATGGAAAGGCACTCTCCTCCTTTATTCTGCGTGCCGTGCCACTGTGCCTCAACCATGATTGGAAGGATCCTTACAGGCAAGGATACGAGAGTACTTCAAATTCCATGCCCAGTCAGGTCTTAGACGACCCAGAAGAGGAAATTTGTACTAACTGTGGTGAACTTTATTTTTTAAATTGACACTTGTCCACCAGGAACTGAACTGAGACCCACAAATAGTTTTCCCTTGGACAGCAGAGAGTTGTGAGATCGATATAAGTTTCAGTGGTGTTACAAATCCGTGTGGAACCAATGATCTAGAGGTTGAGGATCATTAAACCATAAATACACTGCCTAACTCAGCCTCAGCATCCTGTGCTATTACACAGACGCAAGAGCATTAATCATTGTGCTTTCAGGGACAAAATAAAAATTGGGGGAGATGGAGGCAATTAGGAGGAGCCTCCCAACCAGCATCCCTGACCCCAAGTTCCCTTGCCCAGAGCAGGTGAAGGATCCGTGCCGCGGTTCTCCACAGCTGGCCACCGGTCTCTTACCATCAGAACCCTGCGTAGATACATTTGTATCCGCATCCATGCTGCTATCCCCAGAAATGGGCCATGATACAAAACCAATACCCGCACATTTGCAGGGCTCTACCTATCCTGCTCCACCTCTCCGATGTGCACAAAGACTTCTAAGTCCCTTTCTCTGAGACCCGGGACAGGGAGAGGGCTAGATAGCTGTCACTCCTGTAGGGCTGATTCCCACAGCCTCCTGATTGGGTGGTCTTTTCTTTCCTCCTCCCGCTGCCGTAGTCCCATGGGCTTGTTTTCACAAAAAGATGGGGAAGGCCAGATATCATGAAGCCCATGATTATTTGGCAGAACCATAATGTTTGTGGGGAGGGGGGTCAAAGACCCTCCAATTGTCATCGCTTTGCAGTCTTTCCCTTATCAGAGTTTCTGGGTGAGAAAAGAACTCAGGGGTTACATATAAAAAAAAAGAACAAAGCAACTGGTTTTCCAGTGTAATCAACAGATCAGGAGCAGGCTGATCCCTTTCTTCATTTTACCGCATTTTAGATTGTCCTAGAAAGAAAATGGTAATTATGTAAAACCAAGAGACTGGGTAAGAGTTTCAGTTTGCCAGAGCATTGTGTGCATGTTTTAATTCCGCAACACGAAGTGAGTCATAAGGAGAGAACTACAAAAGCAGAGCATGTGTTTTCGAGGTGCTCAAATGAACTGTAAAAACACAGCTGATGAAAGAGGAGGGAACTACCCTTTCAACAAGTGCATCAGTTTCTGCTGCCTGTAGTACTGAGCTCTCTCAGCCACTGCCTACAACAGCATTTCTGAGACACCTCAACCACGAGGCTGCAAGTCTTTCCTTGGGTGTAACTTTGGGGAAAAAAAGGCCTTTTTTTGCTCCTCCTTGTTTGATGCTTTTCAGTGGCCCAGTGATTCTCAAGCTAGTAACAGTAAACTTGGTTTCTACTGTTATACAACTTTTCAGCACAAACTACTTTTGACTGAGCACCCAGATGAAGCTTCCACTCAGTCTGGATTCTCTAATCAGAAAAGGACTGGAGACAAATTTGAGGTACCGAGCTTCATTTCACTACGAAGCAGCCGATAGTCTTCAAAAGGCCACTAAGAACGTTGGTGACCTGCTCAGACTAAGGGTGTCTATACTACAAACGCTCCAGAGGCCCAGCGTCAGTGCTGCAGCTACTCTGCTCCAGCACAGATGCTTACTACAGTGACAAAAGTGGTTTTTCCATCACTGTAGTAAACTCACCTTTCCTAAAGTTGGTAAAATAGGTCGATGGAAGAATTCTTCCATTGACTTAGCTGCATCTACAGTGAAGGTTAAGTCAACTTAATGGTCACATAGGGCATGACATTTTTCACAGACCTGAGCAATATAGCTGGGTCAACCTGAGTTTTAGGTGTAGAGCAGGTCTATGTTTTCAGTACATTCAGCAGAAAGAAGAAAGCAGGCAATTCCTAATGAAAACACTAGTAATGTATAGGTTCGCTTGCCAGACAGGGACTTGGACTGCAAGACCATTAGTCTGAACAAGCTGAAAATACACCCTGATATGGAGAGGTTTCCTACAGCTTTATTCAACTGCTTTGTTTGGAGACAGAATATGATCCTGATTTCAGAGTGGATGAAAATGAGTCATGACAAATTTACAAACGTCCAGTTATTCAAAATGAGATAATGGCTCAAAGCTGCAAGGAAGATTTCTGAGAACATTTCTGGAAAGTGGTGTGCAATTTCAGTAGATGAAAACAACACACTTCTCCAACAAAGAGAAAGCGGTGTTATGCCTGCAGTATGTGGATGAGGACATGAACGTTCATTAGGTAGGACAATGTAGCCTGTACATCAGCAGGAGCTACCAACTCACTAATCAAAGACGCATCATGTCTAAATTTGAGCATCAGCAATTGTCATGGAGAATATTATGACAGTACCACTAACCTGACAGACTTATAGTCTCAGATGTAGCAAACAGACTAACAACAGACACTATGAGCTATGTATATTCAATGCTTTGGGCACGCTTTGAATTTGGTGTGCTCAGCTGCTCTTAAAGATGCTATCCTTAGAGATGCTCTTGAAACTGGCTGATTTAATATTGTCATTTGGTAAACAAACAAAAGGCTACATTTCAGGACACAAAACATGAAGCGGTTAGGACAGCACCAGGCATCTCTGTCCTTTGTCCAGCAAGATGGTGTCTCTGTGCAGAAGCATTGACTTCAATTTCTGAAACTCTCTTGTGCCACATACAACTTGTAAGACACCAAAGGATGCAACCAAAGATCCTGAAATGAGAGCTCCCATTGGTGGAATAGCAGCTCAAATGGAAGAGTTGAACTACCTCTTTTGTACTGAATTAGGTTGAAAGACCTAAACATGTAGACAATCTGCCCAAAACTCTACATGGCTCAGGTATTTCAACCACAGGTGGACAATCTTGTATGAAAATGACGATGTACTTCATCCATCTGATCAGATGAAAGCTACAATTTATTCTGGGAGCAAATCTGCCAGAAAAATTCAATGCTGGATATGGTCAGAAGGTCTGGGCTTCCAGCGAAGAGAGACGCTCCCAAGAAAATGCAAATAGGGATATAAATAGGGATTCAGCTAACCAAATTCAGCAAAGGAATATTATAAGTACCTCTATTTTGATGTCACTGGTTTTTACAATGTCCAGTATTCAATAAACAGAAACAAAATTATTCAAGATCTGAAACTCTTATAACAACTCTAAGCATAACAGAGACACAAGTTCAAGATGTTTCAGGTGTATGGTATCGATTTCAACCATGATTATTCAACCTCATCTGTTGCAAGCCAACTATCAGCTTACAGAAAGATCACTGAAGTCAATTCAGAAGTCTCAGTTCATTCAGTCAGACTGAACAGCAGCTGTTTCCTGAAGTGGTAGAAGTTAATAAAAATGATTTGGTCATATTGGCAACCAATATTGTAATCGAGAGCACTTTCAGGGGTTTACATCACTTGTTCTCAACCAGGGGTATGCAGAGATCTTCCAGGGGGTACATCAACTCAGCTAGATATTTGCCTAGTTTTACAACAGGCTACATAAAAAACACTAGCGAAGTCTGTACAAACTAAAATTTCATACAGACAATGACTTGTTTATCCTGGTCTATATACTATTCGTTGAAATGTGCATATAATATTTACATTCCAATTGATTTATATTATAATTATACAGTACAAATGAGAAAGTTTAACCATTTTTCTAAATAATGTGCTGTGACTTTTTGTATTTAAGTCTGATTTTGTAAGCAAGTAGTTTTTAAGTGAGGTGTAACTTGCGGGTGCACAAGACAAATCAGACTCTTGGAAGGGGTACAGTAGTGTGGAAAGGCGAGAGTCACTACTCTATGCCACATTAAACAACGGCCTTGATCCCCAGTATGGACAATCACAGTTCAACTGGTTTAGGATTTTACTTGTACCCTGTACCTTTGTACCCATGGACAAAACTGATGACTTACAAATGTTGCAGAAGAATTTATTTCAAGAAACCCAGGACAAAGAGCATCAGCTGGATCTTTTTCAAATTTGTAAGTCATTCTTTTTACTTCAATTTTTAAAAAGTAATGCTTTAATGATTAGTTTTGCACCATATTTGTCCAGTTTAATAGAGTGAGATAAAATGAGCTTCTGTTCCAATCTTAAAAAGATAGCGTAGACGAGGCCTAAGTCAACGTAAGTTACATCACTCAGGGGTATGAAACTCCTCTTCCTCAAGAGACATAACTTACATAACTTAACGCGGTGTCTACACTACGCTATGTGAGCAGGAGACGCTCTCAAGTGTTTCCTTTACTGATACAGTCCCTGAACTTTAGCATCCACGTCCCCATCTCCCAGTTGTCTAGACCCATGTCCCAAGGGCATTCCCATGTGAAGAGTTCGCCTGCTGGGCTTGCAGGATGGGCTCTCACCCACACCCACATCCATGCTTCAAGAGAAAAATGTAACATAAAAAGAGAAGCCTTGTCAGACTAATTCTTTGTGCCCTCTCCCATCTCGGAACACATGACCTAATTAAATCAGAATATTAAGTCAAATGCTGAGGAAGTAATTAAGGCTGCTTTGCAAAATGTGTCCAATGTCGCAGACGGGCTAGAACCATCAGATGCCAAATCACTATAATAAAACAGCAGGCGTAACTTACACTTACAGCACTGTAGGGCCTTTCGCCCTGATGGGGACTGAATAGAGTTGATAGAAAGTTTCCAGCTGATAGATTAGATACTGAAACAATCAAACATTTTTTTGAAAAAGCATTTTCTTCCAAAATGGTCTTGTTGTCCAACCTCCTCCCCAATCCAGTTTTTCAGACCTTACACTGTTGTTAGAAAAAAATGAAAAGGAAAGTTTCCACACAACAAACCGTGAGAAAAAAATATTTTTTTAAAATGTTTTATGGAAAATAAATTATCATTTTCTGACAAGCTCTAGAACCAAAACAAAACAAAAACAAACCTTATAGGCCACCCACCCACACATCACTGAAATGCAGTTACCTCTGGGCTAGAACATTGCAACCAGTCTATAGCTGCACGGCAATACTGCATGAGGGTTTAGAAAAGGAAATAAAAAACAATCCTTTACTTGACATTTAGATGCAGCATTTATTGCTTATCATCATTTAATCACTGGAACTATTGCTAGCAAGATTCCAACCACGACATCTGCTGTGCTGCTCTGTACTTTGATGCTCATTATATGGGTTTTATCAATTATTATTGTTAGCATGATAGCACCTAAAGCCCTGAACAAGCTCAAGGCTATGCCATATACACATAGACAGTCCCTGCCCTGAGAGTTTAGAACTGATCTACACTGGACAGGTCCTTGGTGGGAGCCGTGGATAATTATCCCCATTTTACAGGTGAAATATTCAGGAACAGGAGTGACTTGACCAAGGTCATACCAGGAGCCCAGATCTTCTGAGTCCCAGTCTAGAGCCACCTTCTCCGGACAATCCTTCCATAATGAAAAAAAATCATTACGATGCCAAGCATTTGCAGAGTGCCTTTCATCCGGAGACGCTAAAGGGCTTTTTAAACATGAAGCAAGCTTCACAACATCTTTCCCATTCCCCAGACAGGTTATAACCCCAGTATTTTTAATCTCAGATACCTAAATTTAGGCACCTACATCCACCTTTAGGCATCTAAGTAATAGTGGCCTAATTTTTCAGAAATGAGGATCACCCACAGCCCCCTTCCGCTTTTCCCCCCGACTCTGAACATTTGAAAGATGCAGCTAAGTGAGTTGTTCGATGTTCCACAAAAAAAACAAGCAGCAGGACTGCAGGTGGAACCCAGGAGTCCTAACACCCAAGTCGTCTGATCTCACCAGACGACAATTTGACCCTCCACCAGAAAGTTAATTTTGTAAACACAACCTTTTGTTTCTGTATTTCACAGACTTCCTTCCCAAGCAAGGAGTTCAATCAATGTGACACACCAGCTCCAATAAAGTGAATGCGACAGGCAAACACAAGAGTTGACAAACATGTTATTCACTGCATGATAACCACCACCACAATGATCCACAGAGGAAGTGTCAGTCAGTAACCAGACAAGTTACAGTAACACCGAGGAGAGTCAGCGAGTCTGAGAACCCAACCAGAGATATTTCCTTGGCAACCTAATAAACTCTGTGCCTGCCAAAGAACTGGAGAGAAACAGTGGCTGACCTCATAACAGGGACATATTTCCTGACTATTTCCCAATAAAACAATAGAGCTAAAGAACAAATCTGTTTGGGACAACTTCTGACTGCAGCCAGGAGAGATGTGGATTAAATGATAAAATTGAAATCTAGAGTAATTTAACTATGCATTTCTAATACCATATGAAGCTGGACTCATAACGCGGTTTGTGTCCTGACCATTATTGACACTAATAAAATTTCTTTCCTACGATCTGAGTCCAACAGACCTTCATGAAGCTGGAAACATGTGCAATGTCTTATTGTAGAACTTCGTTCAAGAAGTTTTTATTTCTCATGTAGAACTCTTGCCATAAGCAAAGAACATTAAACTCTGGTCTGAAGCAAATTAGCACTGGACATATTCTACTGGTGAGAAAAAACAGTCTTGTAACATTGCAAACAATAAAAAAAGATTCAAAGGGGAAAGTCTGCAGATTTGTTGTGTGCGCAGGTTTCCTAGCCCTTTTGGTTTCCACAAGTGGCTGCTCTAGGGCTTTACTTAAGTCTGATCATTCTCTAACAAGAAGTTATTAATAAAATAAAACAATGATCCTTTGAATGGCTAAGCTATAGCTCTGGGCTTCCAGGTATCTGCCGTTTCCTTCTCCATGACAAAATTAAAGCAGGACCCGTTGTGACCTCTGCAATTAGAGCCAAGAGGTTTGCAGTGCACTCAATTTATAGCCAATTTAAATGTATTCACTGAAACTCTTTTATTCTTCCCCCAGCCCAGCTGAGCTAACATTGCGCTGACAGGGGTGACTATCTAACATACTAAAACAGACGGTCTCTGAGCAGGAGGATCCAGGCATAAAGAATTCCTTCTAATATATGATACCAACCCTACTTTTCACTCAGCACGAAAGAAACAATGTGTTACACACAAAATATTATGCTTGCTACCGATGCAAAAAACTGATACTCCAGAGACTCTGAATAAGAGACTGAAGAAAGTTGCCTGGATTATTCAGACAAAATTTACTTTCTCATTCTTGTAATGGGGCTGCTCAGAAATACATTATTTACAACAATGGGAAGAAACAAGACAACAAAGGAAACTTTCCCAGCCTTTTTGAGGATATCAGCTCCAATGTCCTCCATATGGGGTCTAGAATTGATCAATATTTTTCCACTGAAATTTCTTTTGTAACCAAAAAAACCACAACTATATTCACCAAAGCAACTTCAGTTTAATCAAATATTTTTGTTTTGTGATTAAAAATTATGTTTAACTCCAGTGAAAAAAACAAATAAGCCAGACTTTCTTGCTTTCTCACCCACCACTTTTCCACGGGGGGGTGGGGAGAGAAGGGGGCAAAAAAGAAAAGTGATTTTGTTCCCACCAAAGCAAGTGTTCAAAATTCTGAAAATTTTCATTTATAACATTTTTTAAAAGTGTCACAGAAACTGCCAAACAAAATGAAAAATCATAATTGCTTTTGAAGTTTTTCACAAAATAGAATTACTCTTTTTTGACCAGCTCTCAAAAGGCACCATCTGAGGGGCTGGCTCTGCACAGGTAAGTGGCCCTATCACTTCATAGATCTCCTCCTCCTCTAATTGCCAGACTCATATGAACTGCTGGGTTCCTCTGCTCCATTCTGGGGACATCCAGGGAGAAAACAGTTGCTGTGCTGCTCAGATGCTCAGTGACCCCTAAGATGGAATGATGGGACATTGTAGCAGAAGGATGCAGGAGGAGTAACCTAGCAAAAAATGAGTCAGGGAAAGTTTCTGAACTTTCCCTGAAGAAGTAAACAAGAGGAAAAGCTCAGAAGGTTTGGTCAGGTGGATACACACCTGTACTTCCCTCCAGAGACCTCTGAACCAAAGCTCTGGGAAACATGCACAATGAAACCCCGAAGCAGCTGGAAGGCGCCTAGTTCCAGAATTCACTAGAAGCCGACCATCAAACAAGGTTTGGCACAAGGTCTGTACATTTCATGTCGGGGTTGGGTCAGTTATTGTATCTGAATAGATTCCTTCATGCCTGCAAGATGCACCGTCACTTATTTCATCATGCTACCCCCAATAACAAACAACAGAACAAGACTCCTGGGCAGAGGGGTTCTTAGGCTCAAACCAGACCAAAAGACAGCAGCGAGACTGAGCAGGCAGGACGGCCCTTTTTTGGAAGGAATAGCAAATATTCAGAAGTGAGAGAAAGAGGATGTGCGAGGAGCGCACATTGTGGTAGATCAAAAAAACTCTTCTACTATTAAATGCCAACGACGCTAGTTATTAGTGTTGGTGCCAGTGACACATCAACACGCCAATCCCTGCCAGTTATGTTCAGACAAGAATTCGACTCTTTCTTCTGTACTTCGTGTTCCTCAGACTCCTAGTATAACAATCACACCCAATCTGAGTGAGGAATCTAATTATCAGAACTGTTCCCTACACTAACCTTGATGCAGAAAATCATGTCATAAATAATGTAAAACAGCCCCTTTTTACTTTGTATTTCAGTGCTAACCTTGCTATCAGGTTGCTGCAGGGAATGAGCAATTTGTTAAAATCCTGCATTACAGACACTAGATGACAAACGTATTCATTGTTATTAGCAGAAATCTCTCAGCTAGTTGTCAGTGTTCCCAGAGTGGTTTCTCCACATGGTGTTATGGAAGGTCAGGAAAAATGATCAACCTTTCTGCAAGCTGCTGCAGGGCATTACTATCCTTGTCTGCTTGGAAATCCACGCTGTTTCAATGCTAAAGGTTAAAAAAAAGTTCATGGGTGTTCTGGGGAAGTTTAAGGATTTGCGCCCTGCATAAATAACCTCTATTAATCCAGGGAAGCTAGTGATGGAATATAAGTCTCCACTTTCACACCCCTCTCCTGGCTGCGTAGATGCTTGCCAAGTACAGCAAAAGGGCACACAACAACATGAATCAGCACTTCTCCTGCATGTTTAATCTCATGTTAACATCACACTGAAACTGGCATCCACACTGATAAGTGAAATGAAAGATTAAATTGTTTACATATACTTTGTAAAACTTACTTCCTGGTTAATTAATAGATTAGACACTTCCAATTTGTGTGTAAGTGCCTGATAATGATCTCACATTTATGTAACAAATCATCAGCTTATGTACACAGTACAAACTTAATTTTTCATGTGATAAATGGTTTTTTCCCCTTCCCTGCCACATAATTTACAAGCTATCCTGCAGACAGAGTTGGTTGTATTCAGGGTTAGGTTTTATTTGCTTCTAGGCATCACATTACACTTCTGGGGAATCGTTTTTGCAAATAAACTCTGAAATCTTTTAACCCTACCAACACTCCAGCAGTCTGATGGGACAGTCTCCCTTAGAAAACATCAGACATTTGTAAAGGGGCATCCCATTAATAAGATTAGACCTGAAATGTATGATCTCAAAAAGTTTTATGAAATGGAAAACTTCAAATGGAAAAGTTTTCATCAGTTTTTAAATTTCAATGGAACTTGGCTTGTTTTGATTTAAAGCCTTCCTACATAGTGTGGACGATGGAAACACAACAGGGCAATGCTAGTGCGGAAGTGGAAAGGGAAAGCGATCAATCTTGTTTCACTGTCCTCGTGCAGTGAAATACCAAAACTGAACAGCCAGCCTCAATCTGTGGAGAACAACTGAGCAGTTAATCAGCAACACAAAAGGTGAAACGTCGTAACGTGTATTAATTTTAATTTAAACAGCAACAATTTACAACTCACCTTCTCCAGGCAAAGGGCTCGTCTGGTCCAGCACATCGTCGCAACACTAGGGCTACCAGAACAAACTCTCTCAGACTGGGAAGCCACTGGCGAGACGTGGGCAGAGTGAATTCATTCCCCACCAATTTAGTCATAAAAGTCGTTAATAGAAAAAAACCCAGCAGGTCATCGAGTCACTCTTGCCACGTGTCTGTGCAATGCTTTGCCCAGGTGGTAAATAGACTGTCAGCTGAAATCCAGACCTCTCTCTTTTTTAAATCTAGGTGCATTATACGAGCCTCCCCATACAGCAGCAAGGGAGCACCTATCACCTGTCTACTGCACTGATTTTCTCACTAGCTCCATAAAAGTTAGAGATGGAACAGAGCTACCCCAGCAACCCTTCCAGTGTGTTCTGTAGTGCTATGCCCAGTCCCATTTTCGTACACACAAAGCACATTTCCCCACACCCCTTCTCTTGGGACGACTACTCCCTAGTGCAGCAGGCCTCACCATTTCCCAGTATTCAACAGAGCTTCCTTTGCTCAAGTGTCCCGTTATTTCTCCCTCTGGCCACCTCCTTCCTTCAACTGCCTGCTGATGACAACGGACGACAGCTTGACAAACGATTCTTGCTTTTCCTAGGGCCTGACTGTGACCATGCAAGGCAGATCACCAACGAGCGTGGTTTGTACAGTTTATTACTTGAAAGGACACACTAATCTGAAAGGGCTGGGATTTAATGTTGGTGAAAATTTTGGTCTATTACAAGCCCAGTACAGTCACTCCTTCAGCAAAGTGCCATCAGTTCAAAATGATTTAAAATGAGAGCTTAAAATGGTGATGATTCTTGATGAACTAAAAACAGTGCGACAGGCAGACCCAGCAAGCCTCCCATGCCTTTAGACTCTAATGATTACAAGCTGGCTCCAAAGGGTCACTGCCTGTCCTTGATGTATTACTTATGGCCAAGTGCAATTTGAAAAGGGAGCGGAGCACTCAGAGGGAAGCATTAGAACAAATAGGAACTAGGCAAGTAGCATCAACCAGGTCACACGATTGGCTGGGTGATGCTAGTGAGGCTCCAGCGTTCTTTTTGCTTGTGGGAAGCAGATGTCTCAGAGGATGGTCAGAGAGATAAAAAGCCTCCCACTGCTAGGCCACAAATTCTACCAAGCCAGGTCTGTATCTATAGAGCATAGGGACTTCCCTACTGGATCAGACCAATGATCTGTGTCAAGATCCTGTCCCCAAGAGAAGATACTACCCACACAGAGCCCCACAGGCCCTAGGGGACAGCTATGGGATAACTGGCTTCCCCCTGACACCAAGGTGTAAGTGGCTGGGGCCAGCGTTCTGATGCTCGTTTGGTGACTCCTGACATTGGTTTGGTGGCCTGGGGACACTGCCATGTGGACAGCTGTCAGCTTCATAGAACCCATCACCCTGTGCTCAGAACAGATGAGCAGCAGGCAACAACATCATGCCATCACCTCCTCACCTCGACTGAAGTGACCATTTCCAAGAGCAAAAGCAGAAAGTCTCCATGGCCTCTCCACGGAGACCGCAGCAATTGAGATGGACACCTGTCCACTAAGAATGGGGGCACAACTCATTAACTCAGACCAAAGAGTTGCCAGCTAGTAACCACTTTTGTGCAGCGGGCTCTCGCCAATGAGTGCTGTACACGTGTTCATTTTATTTCCATTACAGAAAAGAAAGTGCAAACCCTTGCTACGACTCAGAATGTCAAAACAGCTTCTACAAATATCCAGAAAGAAAAGTTTAACTTGGCTTTGATTAAAATCACAGCTGGGGGCCTGCAGCATTTCAGACAGTGGAAGAGACCGACTCTCACAGGGCCAGGAAAGGAGAGAGACACCCATAGCAGATCCTCAGAGTTACAAACTGATCAGTCATCCACACGTCATTTGGAATTGGAAGTACGCAATCAGGCAGCAGCACACACACACACACACACACACACACGAGATACAGCACTGTATTAAACGCCAACTACTAACAAAATAAAGGGAAAGTTTAAAAAAAAGGAGTTAAGAAAAAAAAGGAATTTCTGTGCTTGTTTCATTTAAATTAGGATGGTTAAAAGTGGCATTTTTCTTCTGCATAGTAATGTTTCAAATATTCAGTTTGAATATTAAGTCAATGTTCAGTTGTAAGCTTCTGAAAGAACAACTGTAATGTTTTGTTCCAAGTTCCAAACATTTCACAGTTATGAACAACCTCCATTCCCAAGGTGTTCGTAGCTCTGAGGTTTAACTGTATTAGATCATCTCCACTGCAGTCCAGCGTCCCAGCCAGCCAATGCTGGAGCGGTCCACATAGTAGAGAGCACACACACAAATTCTGGTCTCAGCTTAGCAGACTTGCTCACAGCTCTGGCCGTTTCTTTCCTACTAAATCATCCCCGGGACAGGACTGGCATTTCTTTTGAAATGCAAAGGGGCTCTACTGAAATTTGGAAACAACATATGGCACAAATATGAAGCGTGAACATCTCTTCCCATCTTGTTCATTTCAAAGACTGTGCAAACAGCACTTTTCCCTAGTTTTGATCCTGCAGCCAAAATGAGTCATCTGTGAACAATTATGGCTCTGGCAGGGGCCCGACTGTTTGAGAATGAAAGGAAGCACTTTATTATTGAAATGAAGGGTACACCAGGCCAAGAGGAGACTGCACAGAAAACAGAGCTTTTTCCTTCCCATTTTGCTGGCCTAAATACGAGGGTAAAATTCCATTCTGAGATGCCTGATGCTGCTCAACTCCAACGGACTCCTCACCTAAGAAGGGGGCTGATGCAGGAAGCATGAGCAGCATGGAAGGGAGAACATGCACAAGAGAGAGGGAACAGAATACACAGAGGGTATACCAAGGCAGGAAAGCTTGCCCTGCAAAAGCACTAGTCATTTCAACCTTATTTCTCCCATACAGCTCTGAGCTAACCCCTGAAACTCTCCCGTGGCAGGATTTGGCGGGGGGGCGGGGGTGTGCAGAAACCCAGCATGGAGACTGGACCTAACCAGCTGCTCTGAAAAGGGGCAGGGCATGCAGGAAGCCTCAATACAAGAAGATGAAAAAGTCACCAGACTGGCCAAACCTTCCAATATGAATGGGGCAGCTGGATCTTCTGTTCACAGCCCACTTTCAGCACCAGTTTCACTACTTGATCCCCAAAGATAGACAGCAAAAGGCCACAGTGGTACTCTCGGTGGTATGATCCGTGCATCTGCTCACGGGAAAGTGGACAGAGACTGGCTAAAAACTTGTGCATGGGCCCCTGAATAGCCCGCAGATGACAAAAACTGGACTAAAAACTACCCAAGGTCAAAGAACTCCCAATATATTCTCTTGTCTCCTTCCAGGAGCAGTTTGCGGGGAGAGAGAAGGGGGGAAGAGAGTATTTATAAGTTGACCTTTGCCTGGAGCTTTTGGATTGTTCAGAGACTGTTAAACAAGCTTGGATGCTGGGCTGGAGCAATGCTCAGAGTAATGCTCACCCAGATGGTGGGGTTATGGGTTTAAGGAAGTACCTGACAAGATCACATTTTCCATTCTGAAATTTTCAGTTCCAACTCCCCGACAATATAGGAGACTGAGGGAGACAATCTAGGAGATTCAGAGGTCGAAATCTGAGCATCTAGTGTGAAATGCAAGCTGAAAAATACTCCTCCTGCTTCCTGAACCTCACAGCTTGGAAAGCCGCAGGAACCATTTATACTCAAGACTGCACAGAGGGCTCGGGTGGTGCAGATCTCTAGAACAAATTGATCTGGCAAGCCCAGTGCCTTAGCTGGTGCCAGTGTGGTTTACACATGGGAAGCCAGTGAGCATGTAGGCTCACTAGGACAGGGAGCTCTTGCTGGTGTATCCAGCAGAGGTAGGGAGTTCGAGGGAGGCCACATTCTAGTATTCCATCGGGGAGAGGATCAGACAGACCATGGAACACTGCAAATCTTCCTCCGCCTTCGGACAGCCCCACACAGAGCAGAAACCATGTTTACCATGCCAAGCTAAACACAACAACCCCCAGCCCTTCCAAACCCCATTCCCACAAGGAGGAGTTCCCGTTCAGCTATTTGTAGGAAGGACCTTTTTCTCCAAACAGAACTTTGAAGGGTCAGAGGTCCAGCTCTCCCCCAGCCGGAGTTCAGAGAGCACAGGGAGGCTGTTTAAAGGAGGAGACAGTCTGGCCAATCCAGATAAATCGGAAAGAACAGATTGCTCACAGCAACGCTGAGTAGACACATTCCAATACACCAGGAGGAAGGAACACCTCTAAGTACTTCTGTTTCCCCAACTCCCACAAAAGGAGCCTCATTAACTTTAGACAGCAGGAGAGGACATTACATGGAGGGTGCATGGTCTGCTGGTTAGATTAAAGGATGAGAGTCATGTGGGTTCGAATCCTGTCTGCCGCTGGTTTGCCATTTGACTTTGATCAAGTCACTTAAATGTTCTTTATCTCAGTTTGTCCAAGTGTCAGCGGACAGAATACTTACCCTGCCCCTGGGGCATTCTGCAGCCTCAGCTAACCCTGAAAGCATTGTGAGTGCTTTGGATGAAAGAGTCCCAAAGAGGCCAAAGCTCTCTCCTCCGGCTGCAGCTTGGGTTATTTCCCCTGATTCCCATTTGCTGTTCTCCAGTGGATGTGAACCTGTTGCCCGCAGATGTCTAGGGCTCTGAAGGATTTACTCGTCAGTGTTGGACTATTCAGTCACATGAGACATCATAGGCTGCAATTCCCACCGTCTCTCGCAGAAGAAAGGATCCCAACAACAAAGACGATAAAATGGTAGGCAATGCAAGGACAAATGTGCATCTAGGGAAGCTCTACCTCTGAGGAAAAGGGGGCTCTGCCCCACTCAAGTGGAAAGAATGAAAATCCAAGGAAATGTCTCTCTCATCCTATTTCTCTGCCATTGACGGCTATTACATGAACAGTGCTGAGCTGTCATCCAGCAAACAAAGGCTCTGTATGGGAACAGGTGTCCCAAGCTTTGTGGCACATACCCAGGGTGGCAGAGGTCTATCCTGTAGCTGGGAACGTGCCTCCCAGCCCAGCTAGACAGACTCACACTAGCTCCACTCAAGAGAGTGGTGTGAACATTACAACACTGGCAGCAGCCCAGGCAGGCTGCCTAAGCCCACCCCAATCCCCCAAGGTCCAAACTTGGCTGGTCAGCCCAAGCACCACCTGTGACACTAAATCTCCACTGCTAAGTATTACAAAGCAGCAGGACAACTTCAGGCAAAGCATCTACACATCAAAGAACAGCCTGGTAGACACAGAAAAGGGCCCTTTGAAAACTGTACCTAACTGATGAAGATTTGGATAATTATGGGGTAGTGAAGGATGGTTAAACCTGAAATTCAAACCTGCAGCCACTTCTGCCTGGATCCATTTTTGGCTAGTTCCCTTACAGGGACCGCACGTTAAACCGGCTATTGTAACTAAGAATGGACAATCGGAATAAAAAAACAAACAACAAGAAGAGCCTCAGACTTTTGCCCCAAAGCTCAAAGCAATGTGCCCAATGTTCCCTACAGAATTCCTGACTCTGCACCAACCAGGAATGGCTGGATGTCTTCTCTCACAGCACCTACACAGTTAAAATTGTTTTTAAAAATACAGAGTTGCAATATTGCTGGGGAAACCCTAAACACACTGAGCTGAATGGCAGCCAAGTTGATTTAGACCCTCTAAAAAACAAAGTTGTACAAAAACTTGAGATCAGACCTATTCCACCCTGTCTGCTAAGATGCAACTGACATGGTGTCCTCTAACTCGATAGTTTACAATCGAGCTCAAACATGTCACCATTTTACAATGGAGAAAACCCCCCAGTCCGGCCTGTCCCAAGCACGCAGGGGAGGCACTGCCGACTACACTGCAAGCACTAAGATGAAGACTGCGTCCAAGTGAAAATGCAACGAACACGATTGTATGATGCTCATGTATTTGCATATAATGAGCGAATGGTCAGACGGACATGCAAGGGGCTTTCAAGCAGCCCCAGAGGAGGTTCTCGCTCATGCTGCACTGATTCTTTACAGCCTCTTTAATACCCACCCAGGCGCATAACCCCAAAGTCCCTAAGCTGCAGCCTCACAAATCGAAGGGTGCTGCCTTTCCGAGCCGTTCTCTTGGGGGGGGGGCTGCCTCCATGTCAGCAGCACTTTCACGTAACAAGCCTTCCATGTTGTTTGTCTCCTTATTTGACATTTCACATGCAGTGGAGAGAACACACACAAACTGGGCCTTGCAGATGAACGCCATCCCAAGCACAGACATAGGGACGTCTCTACTGCGGCTTAGCCTGGCAGCCGATGTCGCCCAGCTACAGCTTGCTGTGGCCGTTAGTTGCAGCTCTGCTGCCCCCTGCAGGAATATTCAGGTGTTTAATCCTTGTGATGCTTGAATAAAAATCACACTGGGGCTCCCTATTGTTCTGGGTTGTAGCAATTTATTTCCTCCAGAAAGCCTAGCTCAGACACACTCACATTTGGGTTCTGGAGAACCTGAATAAAGCCAAAATATTTGTATTTGTTTATTTTTCCAAGAGCTTTTTTTCCCCTCTTTAACAAAATGCCTCAGAGCCTTTTGGGGAGATAAAAAGAGGAACTTTTTTTAAAAAAAGAAATCAGAATTCAGGAATGAAAATGCCATCAGCAGCGGAGCTCTCACTCCTTATTTGAGCTGAATAAATGATTCCCCGAGGCATTAAGAATAGCTTATGAAAACAAACACAAAGTGGTCACACTCTGCACTGCTGCAGATAGCCATCTCCATGCCCTGAGCTCAGCACACTTTACAGAGACTCCCTCTCACTGAGGGGGAAAGTCAGACACACAGAGGGGCGCCTCACAAGGCTATTGCAGGTCATGGTATTGCCACCCTTATTTCTGCCTGCTGCCGGCAGTGGTGCTGCCTGCAGAGCTGGGCTCCCAGCCAGCAGCTGTGGAGCTTTCTGCACCCAAGTGAGCTGGGTGGAGGTGAGTCTGGCCCAGCCCTAGTAGCAGCCCTTGCAGGAGGTCCCATCCCTCCCCAGCCTGGCCAGGAGTAGCAGCTAGAGCCCAGCAGACAATAGGAGCCCCCAACTGGGGCACCCCAGCCCAGCATGTCCCTAGCTCCGGGCCCAGTGCTCAGGAGCTAAAGGGTTGGGGGGCGGGAGTAGTGATCAAGGTTCCCTCTAATTTTTTACATCCAGGTGAAGAATTAATTTTGTTATGTGCACCAATATGGGGCTGATGTGTGGCATGGTGGGGCGAAGGGGTTCTGAGTGTAGGAGGGGGCTCAGGGCTGGGGCACCCCTGGGGGTCACCACATCCACGAGGGTCAGGGGCACCAAAAATGCATGTTTGCCCAGGGTGCCATTTTCACTAAGACTGGCCCTGTCTCTAAATGTCTGGAATTCTGCACCAGCCAATGGGGGCAGAATCAGCCCCTAGCTGCAGGTGTCTCCCACTGACAGAGTACGACTTGTTCTCCACATTCAGTTCCATATCTTGCCTTTTGACTCAGCGCCGTATTCATGTTTTGTTCCCTCTGGCTGATTACATCTTTACCATTGACTTGCTCACATCAAAACGTAGCAGGAAACTGCTAACTAAGCTAGTCTGTAACTCTGACAGATGCTGCTGCACGTGGCTACGTTTCAATTGTCTCAGGCAAATGCTAAACGCCTTTCTTCCATGGTAACATGTCTACAAACTTGCCAAGGGGTTAGAATATCATTTATTTGTCGAAGACATGCATGCAGCAGGCCAATCATATAACTGCATGTTTCAGATACACGACAAATAAGTAATAAACCAGGGCTGTGTAAAACATTCCCAGCAAAGTCAGCAAACTGCAGAAATTTTACATTTTAGCCTTCCAGTCCAAGGCTAAAAATACATACATTTCCCCTGCCAAAGAATGAAATGTAAAGTTCTCTCCTTCAAAACAAGTCTGTTTTCAAATGAAGACCATTCCCTCCGCACCACGTTTACATTTCTGAATGCAATCTAGGCTGATTTTTCACATTGTAGCACAAAACCAGCCATTTAATGACAAATTTTACAAACAGCAACATTTTTAAGCCAAAAAAAACAGCTGTCTGGAACAAAACTGCACATTTTTTCATGCAACTTTGGAAAAAAACAACAACCCACAAGGAAATTGTTGTCCTTTTCAAATTACCAGAAAATTTAGCAATGAAGGCCGAATTCAAAACCGGGAAATCAGTCTACTAAAAAATACACAGAAACAGGCTGCAGGTCCAACATCAACATAGGCGAAGCAGGGAAGGAAATATTCTTTCTAGCACAAGCAGGCAGGATGCTTTTAGATTCTTTTAATGATGCAACATCTTAGGCAGCAGCGTTTGCTAAAGACATGCAGCAATGACCCAGGTGCGTTGCCATACAAATCTCAAAAGCCAGGGATTGGTCATTGCTGCCTGATCTCTTTGTGGTTGATCGGGCTGTGAACAGATCTGGCAGACAGAAACCAAGAAAACACAGAAGGCCCAGATTTGGGGAGTGGGTTTTTGGAAACCTCGTCAGAATCTGAGGACGGTCACGTTATTCAAACTGGAACAGGAACTGAATAAAGTTGCAGGATTGTCAGGGTGCTTGAGTACGCTGGTGCTTGGCCAGTTGGAGCCATCAAATCTGGGACACACAAAACACACTGCAGAAGGCACTTCCATCCCTGACCTGGTGCTCACACTAAATTTGCAGGACAGTTCCTGTGCTTACCTAGGACTGCGGTGCCGGCTGCTAACATATTTGGATCGGAAGCCACTTTTAGTCCTAGGCAGGGAAAGCATAGAATGTTATTCACTGGGCTGCGCTGGGTAAAGACCCTGTCTACAAACCTTTCTCTTCCTCCTCCCAAGCTCTAGGAAGACCTGCAGGGGACAGCAGAAAGTGAAATCCAGCACTCTCTCATGGGTCGGAGAGCCAAAGGGGCACAAGGTAAAAGAGAGGCAAGTGGGACAGAAAGAGGAGAGAGTCAAAAGACACAGCACCTCTCAGAGTAACTTTCCTGTGGGCCTGCAAAACACCGACTGCTGGCCCTTCCGCCCTTCCACTTTCCCTCCCCACACACACAATTGTCTGAACTCTGGAGCACTGAAGGAAATTTGATTAGGAGAGAACAGTGATTGGCTGCTTCAAGTGATGAGAACAACAGCTGCCCTGAACTAAAGCTAACATAAGAACAAACCTGGCGATCATATGGATCCAGTGGGGAAGAGGCAGCTTCCCCTTCAGCATTCAACATCGGGGGCTAGGATACATCAGGAGATGAGCACACAAATGCGGACTGATCTGTTGGTACCTACCCATGGCAGACTTGACATTCCCCACCCTACGGTCACTAACGAAGCAGGTTCCAGCAGCACCACTGTGTACTTTACAGTTGTACAGCTCCTTTCCTCTCAGTGGTGCAGAGCATTTTACGAGTCACAGGAACATCACTCCACCCACTAATGAAGTGCAGCCACTTCTGGGGTGAAACCTGACAGTACTTTACTTTATACACAGCAATGCAGCAGCCGCTTGACACAGCACGTCAAGACAACTGTATTCACGAGACTTGCAGTAGCACGGCACCCTAGAACCATCCTGATACTGACTTAGGAAGAGGAATGCCACCTGCTGTGTCACCAACCCATCTACCTGCAGTACCTAGGTCTCTCTGGGAGGCCTCCTGGCCAAGTGAGCAAGCACAACTCTGCTTAGCCTGTGATATCTTAGTACATCACAGCCCGGAAGGGATGGCAGCAGACTACAATCGGTGGTCTGAATGCTGCGTCAGCAAAGCTGAGCCAGGAAGCTACACTGTATGCAGTACAGGTGTAGCCATGTTGGCAGGTACATGGAATCGTGATAACACACTATCACTGTGTAATATATGTTATCCTGTATTTACCCCGAGAAGTGGATGTGCTCTAACAGGACAGGAAAGGGCTGAGACAGCTCTGAAAAGTGCAGGAAATGGGAGGAAAGATGCTCTTGAAATGCTGATTTTAATCCATCCCTTGACAAGCTTCACTGGCTTGGCTCCTTTGTTATAGGCCCCTAAAACGGAGCGGCTTTTCTCCGTTTACTATTGGGCCACAGTCCTCTCACTTCTGTTCTAACTCAGCAAGCCGGACAGATGCAGGACAGTTACTGCACCATTCAGGCCTCTTTAATGTCTGAACATTTTCATTCCCTGAACCATCTCCTTCTTCTAACAGAAACCAAACCTAGGCAGCGGAAAGGTAGGCACAATGGCTGCTGGCTCTTTCCTAAGTGCCATTTGCTTTGGCCTGGCTGCTTTGTGCGCTCTTTGCCCCTAAGCAGGTGGTTTCCACTTATTACATGAGGTAGGTTTGTTCAGTCTGGGGTTTACAGAACTCGGGGAATTAGCACAATACTAAGGTGCTATGGTTTTAGCCAGCTTGCGTGGTTTGTAGAGCACATCACGCTCCATAAGTGCTGCATGCTGATCTCCACCAGCGTCTGGCCAACAGAGCAAATGACATTTTAACGATTCTTTGTGAATTTTGTATTGGTGAACAAGGTGAATTCGCAGCCCTGGAATGGAGGATCTCCTTATGCACAAAAGAACTACAACACAAGCGTGTCAGCATAAGTTGCCCCCACCCAATGCGGCCAACGTGCCCCAACCCTGACCCAGAGGGACCACCGGCAAAGCTGCGTTTCCATAACCCATTCAGACGTCAGTCTCTGGGTTGACATTGCCAAATCCATCTCACACAGGCACCTGTCCATTCCCACCTTGCTCCACGCAGGACTTTCAATGGTGCCCAGGCAGTCCCTAATTTTGGTTACTGCCCACTGTTTCAAACTGGAACCAGAGACCTAGAGGTAAAAGTTCTGCATCTGGGGGACATTTCTTGGAGCCATTTAGTCCCTTGAGAAAAGATTTTACTTAAGATTTTAAAGTCTTCTAATGATGAAAGTTTAAAGTTTATTAGTAATGAAAAAATAATCAGTGTTTCCCCATCACCTCCCTTCTGGCCTGACCCTCAGTGGCCCCTTCTTCTGCTGAAGCCAGACCTCTTGAAAGGGTTCTCATTCTGCAAATAGCCTAATAGCCATTTCCTACCAGTTCCTACTGACAGGTTGGTTGACAATATCTTAAGGACAAACAGTTTGACACATGGACTGCGTGTGCAGTCATTAAAATAAGTGATGGGAAACTGCACGACAGCTTAACAATACATGTAAATGGACTGATAGAAACGTAGTACGAATGTATAGGCAAGAAGCACATACACCAGTCCCACAGCTTCCATGGTCAGACAGGAGTAACAATGAGAGAGTCTGGCAGCAGCCTGGGTTATCAGTGATAACCGCACTAGGAAAGAGGCTATCCATCTTCACTTGCACACAAACGGGATAAACTAATGGCCCCTTGTGCCCTTAAAACTCTAAGTGAAGCCCTACAAACGTACGGTATCTCGTTTTCACAGTCGCACACTGGTTCACTAAACAGCCCCAGCAAAAGGTGTTCTCAGAGCATTTGTAACATGTCTGGAACCAGAAGTCACTTACGGAGCTGGAAATAAGGTTCGTTCCACCAAAAAAAAGATTGAGGTGGCATTTGGCTAAGCCTGCAAATTCAGGGATGCTGAGACAGAGGAATCTGGAAAATGTTGGGGATTTTCTCTATCACCAATGGCATCTTTTCCTCCTTACTTGGGAGTCAGGATCCTATCAGGATGGTGCATTTTAGGGCACAGCAGCAAAGATAATCAGCTACTGCAACAGCAGGACATTGTGGAGTTTTTTGGGGGTTCCTGTTATCACTGAACTGGGGTTAGGGCAGGCAGCTTGCTCCCCCAAGAGACTACGCAAGGTTTATTGCATTTGCATTGGATTTCTTTGCCAAAAACGTCCTTCACACCAATGGTCTCCAAATCCAATACCCTGGGCCTTTGCCCCACCTTTCCTTTTTATTTCAT
Organism: Dermatemys mawii; assembly: GCA_007922305.1. Classification (NCBI taxonomy): domain Eukaryota; kingdom Metazoa; phylum Chordata; order Testudines; family Dermatemydidae; genus Dermatemys; species Dermatemys mawii. Next base: position 17,702,284 of record ML677396.1, on the reverse strand, counting down.
TTGATCTTGGCTATCCACACATCAGCAGATTTCAAAACTCGCATTGATATGGATTTCCCCACCACCACCTGAATAAGTAATAGCCCAGAACTTTAGATATTTTGTTTTGCAGACCAGTGATTTATAGCCCATAAAATAAATTTACGCTTTTTTCAAAATACAGCACTCAGCATTTTTAATAATATATTTGTTCCATTGTTCCCTTCCCCCCAGAGAAATCAAAACTTCATCATACGAACAGAAAGACAGAATATTCTAATATTGCATTTACTAGAGGGCAGGGTTGAGAGACTACTCTGAGCAAGATCTGTAAATGGGACACATCACTAGAGTCAATTGTCTGGGGGGGCGGGGTATAAGGGTGCTGAGTGGGGGAGAGGGTTGAGGAGATTTGGCTATATTTAAGCTATCGTTATTGAACATCTATTCACCTCATCCAGGTCTCGAAGTACATCTACACAGCAAAGAAAAACCCAAGGCTGGCCTGTACCGGCCAACTCAGCCTTGGGGGACTTGGGATGAGGGTCTGTTTCATTGCT